>CM069917.1:63322968-63922968 GCA_036172215.1 Camellia granthamiana | reverse complement strand
TAAAACTATCACAAACAATAACTTCAAATATTTCATCCCATGAGAACCTCCACTCATTCCCTAGTACAATCATATTCTTCCTTGAATTATTCCAAAAACAAAATTCACAGATCACCTTAGCCTCAACTGCTTCACTTGAACAACAAGAAACACCAACCCTTATGAAACATAATGCAATCATGCCAGACACACTACTCGAACATTCTCACGAAAGTACTTCATACTAATTTATTCCCCGATGAGGGGTCTACCAAATAACTTCTTCTAAGGTAATATCACCACAAAACACGATGAAACAAAATTAAAATAAGGAATCATCCTCTATTAGGAAAAACTAAATACATTTTATTTAAGAAAACACTTACCACTTAAGGTCAAATACACTCATCAAATTGAACTCAATAGTAATATTAGACCAAGACACCAACAACACGAATTCTTACCACACTTATAGCAAAACGAAGGATCAATATAAGGGATTCACAACTCTTTACTCCAAGGATACAAAACAATCTTGTAGCTAAAGGACAAAGGATACAAAATAATCTTCATTTCCATTACATGAACCACACCATCACGACACACACCAAATTTAACTCAAAACACTCTCATATACCTTTCATCTTCACAATTTCTAACTCATACATAAAAGTAACTGTAAAAGTTAACATCAATCACTCTTGATGGGTCAAGCATAAATTCCCATGGAAATACTTAAATTACCACCATACTAATTATCCTAAAACACCTAATTTAGAATTATAATTTCCTCACAAAGTAATCTTAAAAATTTCCTCTAAAAACATTGGTTTCTAACACAACTCCACAACATCCATCACATCATGTCCCTCAACACTCATTTATTGCACTCAAGAATATCAACAACTAACTCTAAGACAATGGACTCCACCAATCTCGAAGGCACTTGGAACTCGCCTACATGTTCTAAAATATCGACTCGCGAGTCAATGTTGTTACTACTAATAATCACATCAAATAGCGTAACCCAAATCAATTTTAATCTCATTCCAATCTATCTCAAAATTATTTATCTCATTTGCCCTCTTAAGATTTGTAGCAAAATTATGAATAAAACAAACTCTCTAAAAAACACATCTCTTACTACACAATATAATTTCTATCATGCTAGCACCACATTTATTCCCAAACACACACAAAATGATTGGCCCAAGGCCCATCACTAACCTCACAAGTAGTCAATTTAGCAAGTGAAACAACCCAACCATAACTAATTTCATCTATCCCAAGGAAATTTAGAACTAGTTTTATGTGTTCCGATGTCAACAATTCAAAGCATATTATCTTAGATTACTTTAATCATTATTAAAGTCATAACCAAACCATACTATTACAATAAGGTTAATCTCTAACTCATTCTACTTCTAAGATTTTTTTTTTTCATCCAGTCCACTTCTACAAACTTGATATAAAATTGAAAAATAATTAACTTCTCATAACAACAAACCAGTCGTTACACAACACAAACTCTACTATTTTAAGGTCACATTTACACCCACAATCATACAAATTGGTTAACCTACGCTTTAATACTAATTCCACAACATCTTGACCAATTATCCCGGCCATATTACTCTAGCTTACACCTTCTTTCTAGGGAAAAGGTATCCTCCTACATGAGAACATTCCAGGCACCACAAGTGCCTCTATTACGACCTCTCCTGCTTTATGACATCTTATATAAGAGACAGGATATAGCTCAGAAGTAAGTACTCCACACTAGTTCTAACACGCTGCATACGGATTAAACATAAACCTACACATGTATCTAGATCACATAAGGTAAACCATATAAGCACATAGTCACATAAAGCACATACAAGTTACCCCTCCAAGATATTGACTCGTTCCACCAACATTCAAAGACTTCCAAATAGAAATGGCATTGATCAGGTGCTTTTCTAAAAGGACCTCAAATAATTTCATGGACGCAAATCACATCTCAGAAGTTTAGCCCTATACCCACATAGTCGCATAAACATGTTATCACATAGCACATAAGATATGCAACATTTCTCACTAGTGAAATGAACCCACTGTGGTAAAAACCACTTCCTACGAGCCCCAAGTATTCAAACCCAATAGCTCTGATACCAAGTTGTAACGCCCCGAAAATTGGGCAGGATATATCTATTTATGCAACAAAACCCACCTACAAGACAAACACATATATATAGCTAACTATTCCATACATCCATTTCCTTTAAATTCCAAATGCCAAATACATGCTATTCACATCTCAATGCCCCAGTTCCAATCCTAAGCATACATTTTACAACAAGTATAAAACGGAAGCCAAACAGATAATAAATGCCCTACAGGCTTACAAATTTATCCAAGAACATTCTTGGTTACACAAAATGGAGTTTCAACTCAACGCAAATACAACCCTGGGATTACATTCAACAAATAACAATAAAACAAAAATGAAGCCTCAGCTCCAAGTCCTCCCAAGTCAATGCCTTGGCAAAGGCATAGCACTTGTACCTGAAATGGTTTCCCTTATAGGGTGAGCCATAGCCCAGTAGAGAGATACTACACAAAATATGAACCATGACAAGACTAAAGAGGAGTGTGCTCATGCCATGCTCATGATAAAATAATTTATCTCCCTTCTTATAAAGCATGCAATGCTAAGATGCAACAACAGATATAAAATCATTTCCATTTTAAACCATATATGTTACATGAATACAAGCTTTGTGAATCTCTAGATGAGTGTCTGCAAGTAGGCCCTAATGCACTACCACTATTATTTTTACCAGTAAACTGGAAGGCTTGCCACCTAACTGCACAGTTCCACACCCTCTACCCAGATTCACCAAGTATTCATCTTTTCGCAAACAGATACATTTACAAACATTTCTCAAAAACAGATGCATTTCCAATGAAATGAATGTAATGCAATGTCCAATGCAACAAATGAGAAATGTGGTTCAATTTACCTAAGTCTCATGCTTTTCTACAACAATCATGGCTATCCTCCACCGATAGCCCAAAATAGATATTTAAACAATTAAATTCCAAAAATTTTGATAAATACAATCTATTCCACATCTCATCAAATATGAACAACTACACTAGTTTTCATATCACAATCACGTCTGGTAATCTCTCAAGGTCCATTTCTAACCGTATCAGTTTTATTCCAACAGATACGTTAAACAAAATAATACTGTTAATGCCCAAGAAAACATCATTTTCTTTCCAAACTCATTCTCCAAGCATTATTCAATTATGACATCCTATTTTAATCAAAAGCCCCAAAAGTTAAAGATAATTCCTTTGTTTTCTTTAAAAATACTCTTTTGGTCACAAACCGGTAAAAATTTCAAAACCGATCGAATCAAAGTCCGTTTTTGTTCAAATTTAAAACATAACTCTTTCATAACCTTACAAACATATTCCAAGTTTACACTTTCGTAATTTGGGCATCTAACTCTTTATTTTTCTCAAAATTTCCCTTTCAAGCAAATAAATCACAAATTTTCCAAAAATTCTAATTAAATTATATACAACTCTAAGCTCCATATAATCAAGTAAAAAGTACATAAAGAAGTGTAGGAAAAATCCCTACCTCAAGCTAAAAGAGGAAGCAAAAATCCAAATTTTCGATTTTGTCGAATTTCGATCTCCACCGGTCAAAATGTTGCTCTCGCCAAGCTCTTCATTTTGGCCTCAAGAACTAGGGTCTAAAACTTAATCGATTTTGGTGGATCAAAGGTTTTACATGATAGATGCAACATAGGAAAAAAAAAATCAAATCAAATCAAATCAAATCTAAGACAGAGAGAGAACTGAGAGCCGAGAGAGAGAATAAAATGATGTTGTGTTTTGTTTTGTAATAGACCCACAAGCCCTCTGTTATGCACCCAGAGAGAGAGAGATAAGGTTCAACCACTTTGTTTTTTTTTTTTTTTAATCATTTACTTCCACCATCTTTAAACCACACCCGTGTATATATAAATATATATATAACTAAAGGTATATTTTAGGAACATTATAATATTTTGTAACATAAGAAATAAAATGATATAATTATTTTCTCACCACAAAATATATTTCGTTTAATGGTGCATATCATAAATATTTGTAACTCTCTCAAGATTATAAAATAAATAATAATAACAATAACAACAATAATACATGGTTACAAACGAGTCATGATTCAATCAATTGGGTCCAAAATGAATGGAGTTTAATAATTTAAAATAAATCTCCAACTGAGATTAAAATATAAATCAATTTTAAAAGACTTGAGGTGATCCCCACCATTCACATAATTAAATATGATCCAAAATGATTAAGTATGGGCTAATCAAATAAAACCCAAAAATTGAATTTATATCTCATTTATTACTCAGGACCTAAGAATCATTATAACTAAAACTAAAAAAAATAATTTTGCCAAGCGGGCCTTACGAAGTCGAAATCAAGAAGTAATTCAATTTATTTTCACCAATTTAAATAGAATGGTTCACGACACCACAACAATAATAATAAGGGCAAAATTCAATTTGATTCAACTCGTTACAGTTTGAATAGTAGGACCCAAATCTGAACAGGGCGGGCCACTGTAGGCGTTATGGCATCCTTACTACCTACCAGCTTCAGCATGATGCATTCTTAGATGAAGAATGGAGGGCTACATTCAACGTTTCCACGTCAAATTGCACAAATGAAATTGGGATAAAGCAAACCAATTCATCATGCAAAATAACTGCATCATTGGTCTTGTTCTCTCAAATTTGGCACTTTGGAAGCATTCTCATTGGATGTGTATTAAAAATATTTGTTAAAGTGCATTATACGACAAAAAGTCGTAATATTCAAAATTTGTGTTGTATTTTGTATCTAATTCATTCTTAGACCATTCACATTGTATGTGTTAAAAAATATTTGTTAAAGTGTGTTATACAACAAAATGTTATAAAAGTGAGATATGTATCAAAATTTGTCTATGGGTGCTCTAATGTAGTTGTATTCTCCGATTTTATGATGACCAGGTACGTAACCCATCTTACTTTTCTTTTGTGCATGTTGGGGTTCATCGTGTTAGAGTGTCGGGGTCCAACTCGAGGTTTTGTCAACTGTTGGGTTCATTGCTTTTGAAATCTCTTTCTCAAAATTTTCATCCCTATTTATTTCAATTATAAGTTTCGCTTGTTTCGGGAGGCTTGAAGTTGAATCCGGGGGTTTTGCATTGGAGCTGGAAATTTTCTAGGCTGAGAGCAGAGCTGCACGTGCGGAGGCCTTGGCGGCACGTACAGAAGACAGGCCGCACGTACGGAAAACAGGGGAGTTCTGGGTTGCCTACTACATAAAAAGCAGGTACAGCTGGAGGTGCGGGGTAAGGGCGCCGCACGTGCGGTGGTGAGTGTCGCACGTACGAGAGGACGCTCCACACGTGCGGGACTCCGCTGAGTTCGAAATTCAGCCTTTTCTTCTTTTCTTGGGCTAAGTGTATATCATTTTATACATCTCTCTCTCTCTCTAAAAACCCTTTTCACCCCCTTCTCTCTACATTTCCTACATCAAACCTCATTAGATCTTTGATTTCTCCAAATCCATAAATATTTAGACCCTTGTTCCTTCATTAAAGTTGGATATCATCTTGAGGGCTTCATTGTGTACGGTGGAGATCATGTTTCAACACCTTGGATTTTGGGGGTTTCATCTTCTTTCTTCTCCAAACTTGAGGTGGGGATTTTCTTAGAGTCATATATATGTTTTTGCAAGATTTGTGTTGTTTTTGGAGCTTCTTTGATGATATAAGGAAATTTTGGTTTTTGGCTCAACAATGATAGAAGTTTTATGAGTGGGTTTAGCTTTTAACTCTTTCTAAACTATTTCTTGAGGATTTTAACTACATTGTGTGAGAAAAGGGTGCTTTGGGTGAGTTACTTTTCAAAAAGATGAAGGGATGCCTATTTTTGTCAAAAACCTAGAAATTTGAGAAATTTCGTGAAAGATGTTGGAAATTTGTGGGTGTTTACCTATCACCATGTTAAAATGAAAGAATAATTGAAAAATCTTTTGCTTTACTAAGCAAATGGTAAATTTTCTTGGAATATGAGAATTGTTAATTTTGGGAGGTTGTTGCTCCAAATGTGATGTGGCTATGAAATGGTTAAATTATTGAGGATGTAAGAAATATGAGATTGTTGGTTATTTATTGAAAATTTAGATGAATATGTGGCTATTACGAGGAATGGCATTGAAAAGAGAAATGAGTGTTGTGGTTATTATGGGAACATTGCATGGAATAATTAAAAATGGAAATTTTGATCACAAATGGAACATTTGTGTGGAAGTTTTGTAAATGGAAAGATGTTGCATCGCATGGATAACTATTGCATCGCATGGTTAATAGTTGCATTTGACATCTTAATACTTTGCTTGTTATAAATATTGAATTGGAAATTGAAACTTTGCATTGAGAAAGAAATATTGTGAAAAGAGAATTATTGAAATGTTTTGGGGTAAATACGTTGGTAAATCCGGATTAGAGGTGTAGATGAAATTGATTAAGTTGGCTTGAGTGACCGAGATGAAAAACCGAAAACATGCGCGGAGGAGGTACCACTTCCCTTCCGGTTAGCAACCGGTAAAGTGGGGTTTTGGTAGTGCTAGTTATGCCTACTTGCAGACACCAACCTAGGGATTACCTTAGTCGTATTTACCACCCCTTTGAACTAAATTGTAAATTTTGAATTGTTGAGATTTCAAGTATCATTGAACATGATGATTTTCAAAAGATGTAAAAAAAGATGATTCTTTTAAAGGCATAGCATGGCATGTGCATATCATAATATGGAGCTTGTATAAAATGTATATACTTTGTTAAGAATTCTCTACTGGGCTTTATGCTCACTCCTATGGGACTTTGGTGCAGGAAAGGACGCGGTGATCTCGCCAAGTTAGGGCATGGACGTGTGTGTTGGGAGCATATGGCTCTTATTTTTGTTGTGGTATATTTTTGTTAGCCAAGGGCTATAACTGTTTGGGTCCAAGAGACCATTTTTGTGTAACCGGCTTAAGTCTTGGAATGTGTAAGCCCTTGAGGGCATTTTATTTATTTTGGATTTGATGTTCAACATGCTATAGATTCAAGTATTTGATGTCATTGAATGTATAATTCGCATGTGGAACTATTTTTGTACAAACCTTAATGATCAATAATATAAATATTGATGATTCACATCTTTTCTTGTTATGAACATTGGTTGGGGTATTTGTACAATGTTATAAATTTTGGGGCGTTACAGGTTTCCATATTCAAAGTTTGTGTTCTCTTATATTCAATTCACTCTTAGATAACTACAGTACTTGTGTTAAAAATATAGAATCATAGTTTATTTTATATGATGAAAACTAAGTGAAGTCTGGGATTTTTTGTATTCAAAATTTGCGGTTTCTTCTTGTATCTAATTCACTCTTTGTAGTATCACTGTGGATGTTTTAAACATGTTTAAGTATGTTTTCTTTAAAAAAAAATGATAAAAATTGGTTTCAAGTGTTTGTTATATTATTGGATGTATGGGTGTTCCAATGTTAGATATTAAACTGTGATTACTTAATGAGTGTATGTAATTGTGTTAATACTCGAGAATCATAATTTGGTGGTTGTGGACAGGGGCAATGAGAAGGAGATGGTGTGATTGTGGAGGGGCGGTGGTGATAATGGTTAGCAAGTTGCAGAGGTAAGGAAGGGAGAGGATGTACAAGAAAGGAAGAAGAAGAGAAGAGAAAATAAAATGAAATGTAAAATTTTCATTATTTTGTAATTTTGTTTATCCAATTTTCACGCCTAGTGTAAGTAACAAAAACATTGCCACTTTTTTTTTTTTTTTGTAAATATTTACTCCAAATCTTTTTTGGTATTGTATAGATCCAACAGAAGGACCTGAACCCATGCTTATTGGTGGATTATGCAAATTGGGATTAAGATTATAGTAATATTGTGAGTGATGAAATTACTAGTGTAGGGGTATTAGTCTTTGTTATTTTTGTCTAGCACAGGATAGGATTAGTTTTTTTTTTTTTTTTTTATCGGCAAAAAAATGGAAACTTTATTGATGATGATGAAATGTACAAAATGTACACACAAAAAATCAAAATTGCCATAGGATTAGTGATCTAAACCGCCATAAAAAATGCTAGTTGTAGACACCCCATTTTTGACCGTCCTCAAGACTTGGACGTCACCGTTGGAACACTCGGTGATTATCCATGTTTGTGTTCGTTTGGAGTTCCCGGAGATCTCGGCTGCGCGCGCCTTGCCTCAGGACCTCCGAACTCGACCGTTTGTGTTTGGTTTTGCACCAAACACTTGTGTTTTGCCTTTGAGGGGCAGGGAATGCCTTCTGAGGCATCCCCACACACCACCGGCTGGGGCTAGAGGCCACCGGCTGGCTAGAGTTGTCATCGGCACTTTATTGTGCCGGTCGGCACTCTTTTGTGCCGGTCGGCACTAAATTTTGTCTAAATGACATTTTCTGCCGGCCGGACACTGTGCAGTTGCTTTATGAGATATTTTCATACAGCTGTATGGTTTTGTTTCCCCTCCATACACGTGTATGGAGGGATGAGCTTGCTTGGTGGCTAAGCTTGTAAGCTTTTTGCCTATAAGAGAGAAGGCTCCTCCCTTTGCTCAAGGGTTACAAAATCCAAGAGCTTTAGACATTGTTAGAGAGTTAGAGCTCTGGTTTTTTTTAGGGTTAGAATAGATATACTTACTATCTCTCTCTTTCTCTTTGAAATCTAGGTGTTTTGTGCCTTACTATTGCACTAAAACACCTAGTGTTCCACCTTTCTCTTGGTTCTGAGGTTCCAAAGGTTGGTTGTTGCTGTTTTTGGTTGATTTGAAGCTCAAAGAGGCCATCACTCCATCTTTGTTGAAGAAGGCTACAAGGGTGAGAAACTAGCTCTCTTTTTCCCCATTTTTGCATCTTGTTTTTACCTAGTTTAGAACAGTTTTTGGGCTTAGTGTTTGGCACATAAAAGTTCTGATTTTTGACCCTCTTTATTGTATATTAAGAGTGTTTTGTGGTTTGGGGAAGTTTGACCCCCTTTAGGCTTTGAAAAGGCCCCATTTTGTGCTATTTTGGAGAGATCCGAGATTTTGGTGATAGGATCTCTTCACCACTGAAATCTTGAGGGATTTCAGTGGGGAAGAGCATGCCTTGAAGTCTCAAGAAGGAGAGGGTCACCCCCTCTCCTTGATGTCCTTGAAAAGGACAAATTTTGCTTCCTTAAGGAGCTTCATGCTTGAGTGTGTGTTGAGCATGTTTGACTTGTTTTCCATGCTTATATTGCCATGTTATAACATGATTTCAAGTTGGTTTAGGCCCCTTTTGCATGCTTAGCATAGGTGTCTTGTAATGCTCTTTTATGTCTTAACATGCTTAGGTGGTATGCCTTAGTTTCTAGCATGTTTTGGGCCTTGATTCATGAAGCTTTTGTGCTTATTTTAACATGTTTTAGGTCTGACCATAGTCATTTGGTTTGATTTTAGCATGCTTAACATAGCCTCTTTGTATTCTTGGCTTGTGAGCCTTAGGTGCATGATTGTGTAGCATGCCATACTTGCATCATTTCGAGGGTTTGGAACCATTTATCATGTCATATCAGTCCATTTGACATGCCCATATGTTTGCATTGCATGCTCCTTTAAAGCTTCAAAAGCATGTTTTGTATGCTCCATGTGTTGGTCATATTGCATGCCTTTAGATCCATGCCATTTAGATGCCATCTAAGTGTTATTTTGGGCTTAGTTTTATGTGGTAAAACTCTGATTTTGGTCGGTTAAGTGTTGCCATGTGTGGTTGTGCTAGGTGTAGTTCAATGCATCTTTGGCCTACCTTAAGCTTTGGACCACTTGCATGCATGTTTAGCTTGCTTTATTGCATGATTTGGCAACATGTTTTGCTTGATTTTCAGAGCTTATACTACATGCTAGTAGTCCATGTTTAACTCATTTCAAGTGTGCTTGAATGTTGTTTGTTATGCTCAAGTGTTGGTGTCTTAATGTGTGCATGTGTGTTTAGACCCCATCTTTAGGCACTTTGACCATTGTTTTGAGCCTTGTTAGAGCTGCCCAATTCATGTATAAGTCCATCCCATTGCTTAGTTAGCATACTTGCCTTATATGCTTGTTTGTACGCATGCATAAATGCCATGCCATTGTCCATATTGCATGCTAGATCACATGCTTAGGGTTGCATCACATGGACATGCATGCTAGGCCTCTTGACTAAGTCATGATGGAGGTTTAGCACCCTTATGTGCTTGCTTGGTTTGTGTGCATTTGACATTGAAGTTGCATTCTTGGTCCTTTAGACCATCACGCATGGAAATGCGCGATTGGTGGTCCGAGGATCGAGGCACATGCCCCATTGAGTCATAAACATGATGTGGGATGTGTTTGGTGCATAAATGGCTTGAATTGCATTGCCTTGCATGTTGTTTCCCTCTGCTGCTGTGAGTTGCAGGTTCTGCAGGAATTTTGTGCCGACCGGCACTTTTTAGTGCCGACCGGCTGCTCATTGGCAGCCGATAAGGAAATTTAGTGCCGGTGGCCACATCTTCTAGCCGGTGGTGTTCTATCCCAGCCGGTGGTGATCCCCAATGCCCTGAGAGGCACTCCTGGGATTTTGGTAATTTTCTGAGGAGGAGAGCAGAGGAAACAGAGGCAACCCGTGCACGGCAGTGCGATTCCGAGCGAGTCCCGGGCACGCGACGCATCCGGCCCTCCTCCCGAGGCATTTACTGCTTTAATTAGGTTAATTAATTAGCTTAATTAATTTATTCAATTTGTAATATTTAATTAGCTAGTTTAGTTAATTATTTATTCGGTTCTGTATTATTATTTCGGTCCCTCCGAGTGAGGGCAAATTTGTAATAAGTGTGTGTGAGTGGGTGTATGCCTTCCAATCCCCACTTCTTTCTATCCCTTTTGTTTACCCGCTTTCAGTGGTAGATTAGGGCATTTTAAATTAGCATACCTTATGCAATGCATGCGTGCATCCATGCATTTGTTTACATGCACTGGGCTCGGTACATCATACAAACTGCATCGCAATTTTCAAATTCCAAAATTGAATACGTGCTATGTGATAGCATTTCATATGCCATGCTTAGGATAGCCGAGCCTGTCTAACTGCATTCTTGCCTGTGTTGCATTAGTCATTTAACATGAACTAGGTCATGCATTGTTTTGCTAACTAGTTTACTGTTTTGGCACGGAGTACGAGGTGAGCTTTTATGCTTTAGCATATCGCATGTGTGTGAATGTTGACATGACAGTATGCTTGCCATGCGGCTAAGTGCTTACATGATAAACTGTTTGAATGCCTGTGGGTGGAGGTTGGATTGCCTGAGTTGGAACAATTCATTGAAATCCGCATTTTAGCCTACTTGCGAGTAGCACAAAAGAAAACAACACGTTTTTCGAGACAAAACGGATATGCAATGTTTATTCCCAAATTAGGCAATCTAGTCTATACTTGTTTGCTGCGCGCATAACATAGTAATTCTAGGTTAATAATTGGAACAAGAACATGTAATGTTTTCAAAAAAGGATATCACGGTTAGTAGAGGCCGGTCTTCGGACCGGGCGAAAGCGGGTGCTCATAGCTGACCTTCCCCGATCGTACCCAAGCTCCCGAGCCAAGACCACTTTGGTGATGACGGACATGTGGCCTTCGGCACCGAGTCAGGGTTTCCTAAATTTCCCATTTTAAAATATTTAGGTGGCGACTCTGTAATCTGGCAAAGCAGTCCATGTTTGGTACTTCTTTTTAAAAATCAGTTTTTCTCAAAACGATTTGCCAGAGTTGGACTCTTTGGTTCAGATTTAGAACCGTAACACAAATCGAGTCCGAACTGTAGCCGAGGTCCCCCGCGGACGTGCTACACTAGTCTCACCTAATTTTTTTCTAACTAAACATGATTTTCGTAGAGCCCACTAACTCACTTATATTGGTTTATTGTCTCAATAATTAAATTAAAAGAAAGGAGAAACCAACAATTATTTTAAAACAGAGGAACAGTATTTATATGATATAAACAGTAGTAAAATAGAAACATAAAACATAAGAAAAAAAATAATACAAAATAATACAAAATAATGTGTCAAATTTTGATTTTAGCATTTTAGTTTATAGTTTGCCTTGCTGCAAGATTCTAAAAATGTTAAATGTACAAATTCTATTTCCATTTCAAATTGAATAACTCAAATACAGAAATGCTAGTATGAGTTTTTTTTTTTTTTTTTTAATTATTTTTTATTAATTTTTGTAATGCCATTCAATTAAAAATAAAAAAAAAAGAAAAGAAAAGAAAAGAATGGTGTTTCTAGAAACACAACTACAAGTAAACTATGATAATGTACAAATAAATGGCATGTGATATCATGTCACCGTTAACGTTGACGAATTGACAACATTTATGAAAATGCCAATTATAAATGGCTGGAAAGATAAGATAGTGGACATTTTAACAATAAATATTGCCTAATCTAATTGCAGCGTTTCTAAAGCTTATAGCGCTATTTTCTAAATGCAAAGTGTCAAAACGTCTGATATAGTAATAGTGATTTTATAAAATTTTATTCAACTGGAAGAAGTTAAAATGAAAAATACCTAACAATATTATGAGACAAATAAGATTTCATATGATTCCAAGAAATATTGGACAAATTAAGATTTACAATAACTTTACCAAAGACATTAAATTACAAAGGTCTAGTTTGAAGTTTATCTTAATGTTAAAGGTAGATTATTTTGTTATGATTGGTGGATACCAACATAAATGTTGGAGTAAATTTATTTTTTTTTAAATAGAGTATATTAATGAAATCAAAAAAGTACAAGGAGAATTACATCCATAGACAAAGCCAAGGTGTTAAAGCTACATCATACCTTTCGTTGCCAAAAAGATGTCAATTAGGGACTATAGTTCGTTTTAGTAGTCAAAGAGAAGAGAATTAGCAACCAACAAATTTTTTGTAGCCAATACTATCGCCGACAAGCCTTCGGCGGCAAACTGGGCAACTAAAATCTTTAGTTGCCATTGACTTTTGAAGACTAAAAAATAAGCTTTGGCGACTAATTTTTTAGTAGCTCAGGGTGTATTTTCCTATAGTGCAAGGTTGCTCAAGAAAGAAAGGGTGATTTGGGAGGTTATTCCTTTTGCGATAATGTGGACTGTATGGAATCTGAGAAATGAATGCCGGTTCAATGGTGCACAACCTGATTGGGACATTGGATTTAATCAAGATTCGAGTTGGATTTAATCAAGATTTGAGTCACTTTGTCAGTCAAGTTCAAGAATAATTTTTCAAAATTCAGTATCAATGACTTTATTTTTGGCTTACAGCTTGTGCTTAACAAGGGCTTATGGCGGGGGATTTGATTTCTGCGGCTGCTGCTGCTGGGATAGTTTTGCATCCACCAATGTTTGCTTCAAGATGTGCATGTGCTGTTGGAGTTTTCTTAAATGGTTCATAATAGGGGTGGTGGCCTCTTTTTGTGTTGTTCTGTGATTTTCTCTATGGTTTTGTTTGTCTTGTAAAATTTGGCTTTGATGCTGGATGCACTTACCTCTCTTTTTATTGATGTTGGTTTTCAGAGTTTTTCTATGTACGTTAAATTTTCATCAATAAATTTTTTTTGCTGCTCAAAAAAAAAAACAAAAAACAAAAAACAAAAACACAACATAAGGAACGTATAACTAGATCATTACATTAACTCAAAGCAAAATCATATGCAAACACCTAACCATTGATGAGAAACCAACCAAAAACAAAAAAAAAACAAATAAATAAATTGACCATAACAACCAAATTACGATTGCTAAGCATCAGCACAATCATGTACACCCACTAATTAATCACAGTTTTACATCAACATTGGAACACCCATACAGCCAATAATTTGACAAACAAGACACAAAATTGAATCTAACTTTTATCAGTTTTTTTTTAAAAAAAAAGAAAAAGACAAACATTTTAAACACATCCAGTACCGTGATGCTCAAGATAGTGAATTTGATACAAGAGAACACAAACTTTGAATACATAAATCAAAGAATACAACTCTATTGGAGCACCAATAGACTCAAAAATTTAATACAGATCTCACTTTTACAGGTTTTTGTCATATCACACACTTTAAGAAAAAAAAAATTAACACGTACAATGTGAATGGTCTAAGAGACAAATTTTGAATTTCTGACTTTTTGTCATATAACACACTTTCACAAATATTTTTAACACATCCAATGTGAATGCTTTAAGAGTCTAGAAGACTGAGGAGAACGATTTGGAATGTGGTTTGCTTTTTTCCAAGAGAATGTAGCTTTTACTTGGATGCTTAGCTTGAAGTCATAGTCATCCAAATTCTTCGTCCATCTGCCTCTTTTTAGATTGGAGTCCTGCTAGTCAACTCGGAATTGTTATGACACATAAAAATGAAAAAGAAAATATTTGAGAAAAAACACAATTGAATCGAAATTGAGAGGCAGATGGAATTACCAGCCTAGTAGAACAATTGGATGTGCAGCTTCATCGATGGGCTTATGAAACAAATCACAAGCAAGGCCATCGATCTCGATCATCTTTAAGTGATCGACCCTAAGAATGATCTACTTCAATTTCAGCAACAAAAAAAAGTATCAAAAATCAATCACAGTCAAAGAAATCAAGTATATATATGTAGAGATTCATACCAATACTCTGGTAAAATCGCTTATTCGCTAACTTTTCATCAGTGGAATTTTTTAGACTCAATCTTCCTCTTCCTCTTTCTCTTCATCTTCTCCTCTGTTGATGCTGCTACTCATCATCTTAGGAGCCTCAGTTGGGTAAGATTGGGTTGGGTTGGATTGGAATGACTATTCTTGCATTGTATATATACACATTCGCCGGTGTTTCTCTACCTTGCTTTTTCCACAAAAAGGTATGCCATTTAAGATTTGGTCATAAATGTCAGTAAAAAGTCATTAATATTGTGAGATTGCCCCAATCAAAATATATATATACTTAAATAAAAAAAACTTTAAATTTAGTAAAACTCCTTGGAAAAATGTTTTGAAAAGTGCCTCATGGATTTTTCTTTTTTCTTAAGTTTGCAAAATTGGTTTTTATTGTCCAATTGAGATAGAGATAGTATGTTTTAAATCACATCAGAACGAGGACGTAATATGCATGCTTAACATGCATCAAGTTTGTGATGATGATAAGATTTGGTCATTAGGCAAAAAATAATGATTTTTAAAAAAATTCAATTTAGATTATTTATTATTACATTTTTTATGCTGGTAATGATGATGGATCGTAGTTAGCTGTAAATTTAACAACATTTATAAAAACGCCAATTATAAATGATTGTAGTCGTTTGTTAAGCATTATAAAAATAATATGACATTTATTAACACAAATACATAGGTGTCTAATATAATAATTTTTAATTTTTGAGATACAAAATCAAAACTATACATTTGTATAGACACGTAACGTCCACCCACCTAATTTAAGTTTTTGGCAACTAGTCATAAAGATTCATAAATATTAAGATTGTGATAATAATATTTTTTTAAATGCTTACATTTTTTTGAAGTTGCAATCCAAATTTCACATTTATGTTCGCAACATTTTATTGGGTAAATTACACTTTGCACCTCTATACTTTGTACCAAATTTCACTTTGGCCCTTACAAATGAAATTATGACAGTCAACTCCCTATACTCCTGGTCAAATCCCACTTTGGTCTCTACATATGAAATCGTGACAGTCAACCCTCTACACTATTGCTCAAATTCCACTTTGGTCCCTACACAAGTGTCAATCTCTTCTATTACTTTATTTTTAAATTTTTGAAAAAATCCAATCATGTGACAAAAATGTTATTACGAAATGAGGGTAAGAGAGGAAAATTATCCATGTTTCCTACCAATATACTTTGTCCTACGTAATAAGCACATGAGAGTTATATAATACTGTGATTACCGGTTCAAAAGCCGTCTCATTTCCTTTGTGTTACGTTGGGTGAGTCATCGTTGAAATTTTCTTCTCAAAACTTTTTCAGTTGTGTTATTCCTCTTTCGAGTTTTCACTCATTTCGGAGGGTGCGAGGTCAACTCTGGGGCGTCGGGTGTGAAGTCGGAGCTTTTCCGGGCTGGAGGGCCAACGCTGCACGTGCGGGGCCTTAAGCCGCACGTGCGAGGAGGGGGCCACACGTACGGGAGACCAGGCCGCACGTGCGAGTGCGGGAAGCTGAGGTTGGGGCTGTGAGCACACTGCCTAAAAGGCAGGTGCGTGAGCAGAGGTGCAGGGCAAACCGCACGTGCGGGGGAGGAAGTTGTACGTGCAGGAGGCCGCTCCGCACGTGTAGGAGTCCGCGCCGCACGTGCAGGGGTGCGCGTTTTCTGCTCCGATTTTTGTGCTTTCAATTATATTTTGATATTTTGTTCCTTTTGCTTTCATTTTCAGATTATATCACTCTCTCTCTACAATATTTTCTCTCATTTTCTCTCATCTCTCTCTACCCAAACCCTCAAAGTTTTACATCTTCTTTGATCTTAAGAAATCCATTGGGATTTTGATGCTAGTCCCTTATACCAAAATGATGAGTGTGTCGAGGGGTTCGTCTTGACCAGTGGAGATCGTATTTCGGCGAGGTCGATTTTTGGGCTCTTTCTCCTCTTCTCTCTTGAGGTAGGGATTTCCTTGATTTTCTTCAATGCTTCACCTATAGATAGACATGTGGTATGTTCATATTGCATAAAAACCCTATTGTTTTGGATTTCTTTTGAAAGTCATGAATGGGGGTTCAAGATGGGTTGTGTGAGGTTGTAAATTGGGAGTTTATTGTTGTTGGATTAATTTTCGAGTAGTAGTTTAGCTTGTTTATGTAAAGTGGGAAGTGAAGCCCTAAATTTTAATTAATTTGCTCATTTGTCAAAAAGGGTTTTATTGTGGGTTAAGCATGTTATGAAATTAGAAATTTAAATGATGAAAATTATCATGTTATGAATTTAGGATTTGATTATTGACTTGGCAATAACTTGTGATTAAATCGGGTGTCTCATAAATTTTAGTATTTAACTTGTGTTGAGTTAATTTTAGTTAAGTCTAACAAATTGATAAGTTGTTAAATGTTAAAAAAGAAAATTTAATCATGAGTTTTGAATGTTGTGGCATTACATTATCGTTAGGTTGAAAGGGAGTAAATTTTAACCTTGTTAGTTATGATTGAAATCATTTATCTAAAATGAAAGAATGTGAGTTGGTCATACTCCCTCGTGAGAAGAAACTAAGTGAATTGAGGCAAAGGATGGAGAAGATTAATGTAGAAGGAAAAGGCAATTGATTTCGCAAATGGAAGGATGAAATGCTAACATTGTGGGAGTTTCAGAAATTGACTTGGGGTTAAATCACGAATATTTAAATTCATTATTTTTATAATTGGATCTAAAGTCCCCTGTGAATTATTGTTATTAATGTTAAGTTGAATACATGTTGCTTAGAGGTTTTGTCCTTGGTCATCGGTGGATGATGACATTGCTGTGTTGATTACTTGTGTGTATATGTTACACTTGTTGGTTGCACCTTATCATGTTGTGAGGGTTGATATGTGGGTGTGTGTGTTGTGCTGATAATGAGAGGTACCATTCCCTTCCAGCTAGCGCCTAGTAAATTGGCTACACTGATAATCAGAGGTACCAGTCCCTTCTAGCTAGCGCCTGGTAAATTGGCAGAGGTACCATTCCCTTCCAACTGGTGTCTGGTAAATTGGCATGTTATTGTGGATAGATGTATCATTGGCTTACTATGCTTCTGGCAAATAGAGCAGAGGTTGTTTATTATTGTTGTTCTGTTTGATTGGGTGTATCATATGTTATGTTGGTTGTGTTTTGATCAAGTTAGATTGTCTCATATGTTGAGTAGAGGCGTTCTTGTAAGTTTGGACGTGCTAGAGAGTGGTTATGTGAGCTTCCACCATAAGTTGTTTTACTGAAAGTAATTCTTCGGATTAAGGATTTCTTGATATGCTCAGAGTCGAGGACGAGGGGTTGACGATTTCTTTGGCAACCTTCCAATTGAAAGGAGATGCGAATTATTGGTGGAAGTATGCTTGGAGCACTGTAGGTGCCACGTGGGTTGCGTTTACCGCGGCCTTCTTGGCCAAGTATTTCCCTCCTTCTGCTCGGGAAAGGTTGAGGGAACAGTTTGTTGAGTTGCGCCAAGATGCTACTCCTTTGGCGCAGTTTGAGATGAGGTTCACTAGTTTGTCAAGGTTTGCTCCAGAGTTAGTGGCAACAGAGGAGCGCCGTTGTTATGAGTTTAAGAGGTGGTTGCGTGATGATATCCGGGAGAAAGTGTTTGGATCTGTGAGGAAGAATTATTTTGCACTAGTTGAGGCAGCAGCCCATGTGGAGGCCATGGTTAGCAATGTTGGCCGAGTTAGAGAGGAGGTCATTTCGGTGACTCCTACTGTTCTTGAGCACTCTAGGCCTAGTAAGAGGTGGAGGCGAGCGTATGCTCACTCCCAGACTCAGTCCTTGTCTTCGTCGGGGGTTTCAAATTCGTCCATTGGGGGAACCAGTGAGGTTTGGGCTCCAAGTCAAGTCCAGAGTTAGGAGACTGCTGTTTGTTTTAATTGTGGTCAGCAGGGTCATGGTAACCATTTTTGCCCTTTGCGTGTGAATTCTTCGGGTGTTTCAGAATCTAGTCGGACTTTGTCCCATCAGTTCAGTCGGGGATGCTATCGGTATCAGACCTGGAGAGGTCAGGCTTCGCAAGCTTTGCGAGGGTCGACCTTTAAATCAGCACAGTAGTATCACCCTTGAGAGGGACTTTTGTTTTAGAGATCTATGTTATTAATTGTGAGGTTTTTGTCTTTGATCGGTGTGCTGTAGGGTGCTAAGGCACCATGGTTATATGTTGTATATGTATTGATGTTTGTTTACCCTCATGTATTGGGCATGCAGTGAATTTTGAACACTCTTTTATATATGTGTAATGAAAAGTTGTTAAGGATGATGATGATCCTAGTGCTGATGTATATTAGACGTTGAACTTTGTGATGGTCATGCGATGACCTTTGATTCTTAATTAATGTGGAAACTGTTTGTGGAAAATGAGAAGTCTGTGGAAATTCTATAACTAGCATAGTGTTAGGATAAGGGCCAAATTTTTATTCTAAAGCTTCCATTGTGCTAAGTTCAAAGAAATGTGAGACTTTTGAGTTTTGTGAGGATTAGTAGAAGTGATGTGGGGATGTCTAGGGAGTGTGAGATTCACATCTCAGAGTAGTGAGAGTGATGCTTGGGTATTTTGCTTAGTGTCTTGAGTTGTTGATTTGTGAGTTCATCGTGGTCCTATCGACCGTGAATAGAGTCAGTGTTGTGCCATGGTCAGTTGTGAGTTGGAGACGTTATTAGATTGTGGGTAGAGATTTGAGTGGAAAAAGAATTTCATGGGTAGATGTTCGAAATGTTACTGGAATGATGAATGGCTTGTGTTCTTGGGTAACGCGTGTACCATTGGTAAGAATTGTCTTGGGTGACCGGGATCATGGGATTGCCATTGAACAGTGAATAGGAGTAAAGTGATAGTTGTTTGGTTAATGCTTGTGTTGATATGGAACCTTCGAAGTTTAGAAAGTTATGTGTGTTGCATAGTTCCTTTCACACTGTGTTTATTTCGAATTGTTGTTATTATGGAAATGTAATTGTCACATTTTGAAATCGCTGTAAGTATAGCGATTCCGGGTTTACCCCTTGTTGTACAGTAATCCGGACATGGGTCCGTGGATGTTAGTAGTTAAGTATTGTCCTGTTTACATCCTTTCTTTCATTGTATTTGAGTTATGGGATGTGTTGGGCAGGTTTGTTACAGGTTGGTTGTGCTTGGGAGCCAAGTGTTGCTGCCCAGAATTTTGGCTGGTCGCTCGAGCGAGGGTTTGGTCGCTCGAGCGAGAGTTGGTTTTTGTGTCTGGTGGCTCGAGCCAGAGTGGCTTCGCTCGAGCGAGCGATTGCGTCTGGCTCAGACCTGAAAGTTGCATTTCTTGGCTCGAGCGAGCTTTTCTTCGCTCGCGCGATCTGGTTCGTTCTTCGCTCGAGCGAGCGGTCCTTCGCTCGAGCGAGCGTCGTATTGCAAATCGGAAAATTTGCACTGTTGGCTCGAGCGAGCTTATCTTCGCTCGAGCGAGTTCAATTGTTGTGTCTGGTCGCTCGAGCGACCGAGTCTTCGCTCGAGCGAGCCTGTTTATATCAGCAAGGCAGCACCGAGTTAAACTTCACTTTTTCATACTTTTTTATTCTCAAACCCTAAAATTTGAGAGCCCTTCTCTCTAAAATTACTCTCTCTCTAAGATTTGATCTACCTAGGGTGATTTCCTACCCTTAGGCCTTTGTTAAAAAGATAGAGGGTGACTTGGGCTTCGTTTTAATCGGAACAAGTTTGGTTTTGGAGCAAGTTGGGTGTTGGGCATCATCTCCTTTTGAGCTCAATCTTTGAGGTAGGGATATCCTACTCCTCTTTATGGATTTTGTCTTTTAATTTTAGCATTTTGATGTGTTGGAAGTTGTTGTGTAATTTTGAGAAACTTTGGGCCTTTGTGTAATTTTACAAAAGTTGGGGTTTCATTTATTTTAAACCTAAAGGCATGTTTGGTGTAGAAACATGGGATAAGTGTTGAAATAGTGGTGGAAAATGGGACCTAAGGGTTGTGATGTTAATTATGGAAAATGTCCTAATTACATTGATTAATTAATTGGGATAATTAATTGTAAGAAATGAGGAATTGAAATGTTGATTTTATATCCATTTGTTGCATTTATTTTCTGTATAGAAATAACTGCTTTGGGCTATCGGTGGAGGATAGTCTTGATTGTTGTAGACAATACATGATGATTAGGCAAACTAAAACTGATCATTGAAGTGTGTCATTGAGTGTGACGGTTGAAGGAATACATTAAATTTATGTATTGGTTGATGTGTATAATAATTGTTTATATGCATTGTGTGTTGTGTTGGAGGAGATAGGGGATGTACTCCACGGTTTAGGGGAAGATAGGGGATGGACCTCTAAACCGGATATTGTTTGGGAGAAGATAGGGGATGGACTCCAGAGATATAGCTCATATGCTTATCTAGTGATGTGTTGAGACAGCTCTCATGCTTGTCTTTGGAAGTATTGATATAGCTAGTATGCTTGTCTTTTGTGAAATGGGAAATTGTTGGACATGAGTCTCTGTCCCACATGAGTTGTTGGCCAGGTTCTGAGCCATGGTTATAAATTGAGAATTTGTAAGGAAATGGGGAATGAAAATGTAAAGTGTTGGCCACCTATCAGTTGCTAATCTTTTAGTCATTATTCATAACTGGTTTAGTGTATTTCTACTGGGCTGTGGCTCACCCTATATGGGAACATTATTTTCAGGTACAGGTAGCATGCCACCTCCAAGGACGTAGCTTGGGAGGCTAGGGGCGGGCAGACTTCTTTTTGTTGTCTTTCTTTTTGATGTATTACATGTAAATTCAAGCCAAGGGCTTAATATGTAAATGAGTTAGTACTCTACTTTTTTGTAACCAAGTGTTAACTTGGAAAGCTGTAAGCCCGTAGGGCATTTGCTTTTGTTGTTAACATGTAATACTTTTGTAATGAAACTCTGTTGATGGAAGAATGTGGATCTTTTATATATCAATGCGTATCTATATTGTTGGGTTTTATGTTGTTATTTTGAGGGCGTTACAACTTGGTATCAGAGCGTACCAGGTTCGAATACTTTGGGTACGTGGGAAGTGATTAGAATCACAATGGGTTTGTCTCGCTTGAAAGAGACTTAGGTGTAAAGTCATATGCCATGTGTTTAAATTGATAACATGCTTATGTGATTATTTGGGTATGGGATTTAATTTCTAGGATGTTGATTGGATCCTTGGGTTTCTGGGAGTCTTGTTGGAAAAGCACTTGATCAATGCTGTTTCTAACCGGAACTCTAGTAACGCTTTGGGACTATCATTATCCGGGAATGAAGTTTGTAGGTGCTTATGTGATTATGTGCTTACGTGGAGTGAATTACTGTTGTCCAATGCATTAGGACGCGAGTGTTTAGCTTCGGCACATTTATTAATGTGCTAACGTCTCTGTTTTCCTTTATTAGGATGTCAGGCCGAGGACGAGGACGCGGTAGGCGTGGTAGGCCAGGTAGGCAGGAGGTGCCTGTGCCAGAGGAGATTCCGGCAGTGCAGGAAGGGGTTGGTCAGGCCAATGTGGCCGAGCCAGTAGGCCAGCAGGCTATGGGCGCTTTAGCCCGAGAGATAGCAGGGGCATTCAGGGAATCAGTAGGTATTCTCAGAGCTGAGAATCAGGCTCAGGTTGTTGTTGCAGATGCAGGACCCTCCTTTTTGAAGAGGGAGTTTTTCCGGTCTAATCCGGATGAATTTGTGGGTGATCCTAAAGAGCCGCTTAAAGCAGATGAATGGCTCGAACAGACAACGAAGACGTTTGAGATGCTTGGCATCGAAGACGAGGGGTTAAAGGTGACCTTGGCATCTTTCCAGCTGAAAGGGGATGCGGGTCAGTGGTGGAAGTTCACCAAGGGTCGCATAGGAGTTACATGGGAGGCTTTTGTGAATGCTTTCCAGGAGAGGTTTTTATCTTCGGCAGTCAGGGAAAAGCTGCGAGATCAGTTCTGCCAGCTTAAGCAGAACAGTTTGTCAGTGGCCGAGTTCGAGGCCTCATTTACTAGCTTGTCCAGGTTCGCACCTGAGTTGGTGGCGTCTGAGGAACGCCGTTGCATTGAGTTTGAGAAGAAGTTGAGGCGTGGCCTCAAGCTGAGAGTTGTAGGGTCTATGATTCGGGATTATGGGCGTCTGGTGGATGCTGCAGCCCATACCGAGATCATGATGAAAGAGGAGGATGAGGAGAAACATGGAGGCTCCAAGAGGGGCCAAGAGGGCCAGGGTGATGGCAGGAAACAGAGGGGTTATAACCCTCAGCAGTCTCAGGGTGGAGTTTCTAGATCGACCTTTCCAGTGCCGAGTGCAGGCTCGGGGAGAGGCAATCAGGGAGAGTTCACTTGTTACAAGTGTGGCCAGTTGGGTCACAAGGCTTCGGTTTGCCCGCTGAAGGGTGGAGGTCAGAGAGCTGCATCTTCTTCAGCCAGACCGCAGAGTCAGAGTTTGGGCAGGGGGCAGCCCTTGTCTTGTTATCAGTGTGGACAGCCTGGGCACCTGAAGAGGTTTTGCCCACAGTTGAGTGCCACTTCAGGAGCGTCTGGTTCTAGACAGACACAGGGTTTTCAGCCAGCTCAGTCTGTGCAGGCCTCGAGGGCCAATCCGGGGGCTTCGTCGTCCCAGTCAGTGCAGCAGTCGTATGCTCCTAGAGGTGAGCAGGTTGATCAGGGGCCTACAGGGCGCGCGTATGCTGTTACCGCGCAGGACCTGGTACCGGCTCCATCAGTAGTGAGAGGTACCTTTCTGTTTTGCAACTCGGTTGCTAGAGTGTTGATTGATACGGGTGCATCTCATTCTTTTGTATCTGCTGCATTTGCATCTGTGTTGGAGTTGGAGTTAGCACTATTGGCATCTCCTATTTGTGTTGTGTCACTTATTAGGGGTGAGTTGATCTTGAAACACGGATGTAGAGGTTGTGATATTGAGGTCGCCGACCATCGGCTTCCGTTTCCATTTGTAGTTATGCCCATGAAGGGCTTTGATGTTATTTTGGGTATGGACTGGTTATCGTCATATCGGGCAGTTATTGATTGCTACTGCCAGAGGGTCACTTGTTGTACCGTGAGCGGGGAGTGTTTTCATTTCTTGGGAGACCGGGTTGGTAGTGTTGTGCCACCGGGGTATGATCCGCGAGGGCGGAGTAAGCTTAGTGGTTTACTTGCTAGCTTTGAGAGTGGTGAGTGTGACGAGACCCAGGTTGAGTTGCCGAGGGTAGTTTGTGAGTACTCGGATGTTTTTCCTGAGGACCTTGTTGATTTGCCACCTCACCGAGAGACAGAGTTCTCTATTGATTTAGTGCCCGGCACGGCGCCGATTTCTATGGCACCTTATCGTTTTGCCCCAGCAGAATTGATTGAGTTGAAAGTTCAGCTCCAAGAATTGCTAGATAAGGGCTTCATTCACCCTAGTGTTTCGCCGTGGGGAGCACCGGCCCTCTTTGCTAAAAAGAAAGATGGTGCCTTGAGATTGTGTATCGATTATCGGAAGTTGAATCGGGCTACGGTTAAGAATAAGTACCCTATGCCCCGTATAGATGATTTGTTTGACCAGTTGAAGGGTTCCCGTTGTTTCTCTAAGATAGACTTGAGATCGGGTTACCACCAATTGAGGGTCAGGGAGGAGGACATTCCGAAGACGGCATTCCGTACGCGGTATGGCCATTATGAGTTTCTGGTAATGCCGTTTGGGCTTACCAACGCACCAGCAGTCTTTATGGACTTGATGAACCGGATCTTCCGGGAATTCTTGGATCGTTTTGTAGTCGTTTTTGTGGACGACATTCTTATCTATTCACCTTCAGAGGAGGAGCACGAGGCACACTTGAGAGTGGTGCTTGAGTTACTTAGAGCCCATAGGCTGTATGCCAAGTTTGGGAAGTGTGAGTTCTGGCTAAAGGAAGTCAAGTTCTTAGGCCATGTGGTTTCTGGGGAAGGGGTGTCTGTTGATTCATCCAAGACTGAGGCAGTGCAAGATTGGGCACAACCTAAGAGTGTGTTCAAGATCCGCAGTTTTCTGGGGTTAGCTGGGTATTACCGTCGGTTTGTGAAAGATTTCTCCAGGTTAGCTTCACCATTGACTAGATTGACTCGGCAGGGAGTCAAATTTGTATGGAGTGAGACTTGTGAAAAGTCGTTTTAGGAGTTGAAAGTTAGATTGACCACCGCTCCAATTTTGATTATTCCGGAGAGGGGGTTGGGTTATGCAGTCTATTGTGATGCCTCAAGAGAGGGTTTGGGTTGTGTGTTGATGCAAGAGGGGAAAGTGGTAGCTTATGGCTCACGTCAGTTAAAAATTCACGAGAATAATTACCCTACACATGACCTAGAGTTAGCAGCTGTGATTTTTGCCTTGAAAATCTGGAGGCACTACCTTTATGGTGAGAGATTCGAGGTGTTCTCGGATCACAAGAGTCTGAAATATCTGTTTTCACAGAAAGACTTGAATTTGAGGCAGAGGAGGTGGATGGAGTTTATTGAGGATTATGACTTCGAGTTGCACTATCACCCAGGGAAGGCCAATGTTGTGGCCGATGCCCTTAGCAGAAAATCCATTAGTGATGTAGCTTGTGTAGCCATCCGGAAGTGGGAGATGTTGGGGACAATTGGCGAGTTTGATTTGCTTCTGGGCGAATCCGTTGAGGCTGCGGCCTTGTTTTCAGTTGTTGCGCAGCCTACACTTGTGACTCGAGTGGTAGAGGCACAGAGAGGTGACCTTGAGGTAGAATCCCTCCGAGAGAAAATCTCCAGTGGGAAGGTTGAGAAGGGTCTGGCAGTGTATCCCGACCAGAGTGTGAGATACCGAGACCGTTTGTTTGTGCCGGAGTCTTGCCGACAGGAAGTACTCCGAGAGTTTCATCATTCGCGCCTTACGGTGCATCCGGGAGGTACTAAGATGTATCAGGATTTAGGTCGCCAGTTTTGGTGGCGGGGTATGAAGAGGGATGTGGCAGTTTTCGTGTCTAAGTGCCTTACTTGTCAGCAAGTGAAGGCCGAGCATCAGAGGCCAGCGGGTTTGTTGCAACCCTTGCCTATTGCCGAGTGGAAGTGGGAGCATGTCACTATGGACTTCGTTGTAGGTCTTCCGAGGACTCAGCGGGGTAGTGATGCTATTTGGGTGGTTGTAGACCGGTTGACTAAGTCGGCGCACTTCATTCCTATGCGCGTGAGAGATTCGGTAGATCATCTTGCCGACTTGTATATTCGGGACATAGTGAGGTTGCACGGGGTCCCAGTGACGATTGTCTCAGATAGAGACCCTCGTTTTACTGCCAGGTTGTGGCAGAGTTTGCAGAGTGCCTTGGGTACTAAGTTGACCTTTAGTACAGCGTATCATCCTCAGACTGATGGGCAGTCCGAGCGTACCATTCAGATCCTTGAGGATATGCTTCGGGGTTGTGTCCTTGATTTCAGTGGGACGTGGGAGAGGCACTTACCATTGGTGGAGTTTGCCTACAACAACAGTTTTCAGTCTAGCATCGGTATGGCACCGTTTGAGGCCTTGTATGGCCGACCGTGTAGGTCTCCAGTTTGTTGGGCCGAGGTGGGTGATGCACCTCTGTTGGGTCCGGAGTTGGTTAGGGAGACGACGGAGAAAGTTGAGCTTATCCGTAGGAGGCTTGTTACAGCCCAGAGTCGTCAGAAATCTTATGCTGACCGTAGGAGGAGGCCGTTGGCGTTTGAGGTAGGTGACCATGTCTTTCTGAAGATATCACCCAGGCGAGGTTTGATGAGGTTTGGGAAGAGTGGGAAGCTATCCCCTCGGTTTATTGGTCCTTTTGAGATCCTTGAGAGGATTGGCGAGGTTGCTTATCGCTTAGCTTTGCCGCCACAGTTATCCGGAGTTCATGACGTGTTTCATGTGAGTATGCTTCGGAAATATGAGCCGGATCCATCACATGTATTGGATTGGACCGACTTAGAGGTAGATGAGGATGCCTCGTATGAGGAGAGACCGGTTCGGGTCTTGGATAGGCGGGATCAAATCCTACGTGGCAAGACCATTCCTTTAGTGAAGGTTTTGTGGAAACATCACGGGGTGGAGGAGGCCACTTAGGAACGTGAGTTGGAAGTCCGCGAGAAATATCCGGACTTGTTTGTTGATATGTAATCTTGTATTTAGATTGTGGACTATTGTCGAACTTAAGAGCTTTTGTATATGTCTTAAGTTGTGAAACATTGAGAATGTTTTGGTTTAATGATAGTAGTTGGAAACTTGCTTCAAATGGAAGTTTGTATAACATTGCATATGTTGAATATATAGTAGAAATGGAAATGTATCATGATTATTGTTTATGATATGAATTATGAACTATGTATGTTGGAAATGGTTGGAACGGAAAGAAAATGCATGTTGGAACATGTGTATTGTGTAATGCCTTTTGATAAAAGGTGGAATGACCGGTAATGAATCGAGTTGTTGAGTGTTGTAATATAACATTGTTTCAAATGGACAAAAACTTGCTTTTCAAAAACTTGTTCTTAATTTCAGGGACGAAATTCTTTAAGGGGGGGAGGTTATAGCGATTCCGGGTTTACCCCTTGTTGTACAGTAATCCGGACATGGGTCCGTGGATGTTAGTAGTTAAGTATTGTCCTGTTTACATCCTTTCTTTCATTGTATTTGAGTTATGGGATGTGTTGGGCAGGTTTGTTACAGGTTGGTTGTGCTTGGGAGCCAAGTGTTGCTGCCCAGAATTTTGGCTGGTCGCTCGAGCGAGGGTTTGGTCGCTCGAGCGAGAGTTGGTTTTTGTGTCTGGTGGCTCGAGCCAGAGTGGCTTCGCTCGAGCGAGCGATTGCGTCTGGCTCAGACCTGAAAGTTGCATTTCTTGGCTCGAGCGAGCTTTTCTTCGCTCGCGCGATCTGGTTCGTTCTTCGCTCGAGCGAGCGGTCCTTCGCTCGAGCGAGCGTCGTATTGCAAATCGGAAAATTTGCACTGTTGGCTCGAGCGAGCTTATCTTCGCTCGAGCGAGTTCAATTGTTGTGTCTGGTCGCTCGAGCGACCGAGTCTTCGCTCGAGCGAGCCTGTTTATATCAGCAAGGCAGCACCGAGTTAAACTTCACTTTTTCATACTTTTTTATTCTCAAACCCTAAAATTTGAGAGCCCTTCTCTCTAAAATTACTCTCTCTCTAAGATTTGATCTACCTAGGGTGATTTCCTACCCTTAGGCCTTTGTTAAAAAGATAGAGGGTGACTTGGGCTTCGTTTTAATCGGAACAAGTTTGGTTTTGGAGCAAGTTGGGTGTTGGGCATCATCTCCTTTTGAGCTCAATCTTTGAGGTAGGGATATCCTACTCCTCTTTATGGATTTTGTCTTTTAATTTTAGCATTTTGATGTGTTGGAAGTTGTTGTGTAATTTTGAGAAACTTTGGGCCTTTGTGTAATTTTACAAAAGTTGGGGTTTCATTTATTTTAAACCTAAAGGCATGTTTGGTGTAGAAACATGGGATAAGTGTTGAAATAGTGGTGGAAAATGGGACCTAAGGGTTGTGATGTTAATTATGGAAAATGTCCTAATTACATTGATTAATTAATTGGGATAATTAATTGTAAGAAATAAGGAATTGAAATGTTGATTTTATATCCATTTGTTACATTTATTTTCTGTATAGAAATAACTGCTTTGGGCTATCGGTGGAGGATAGTCTTGATTGTTGTAGACAATGCATGATGATTAGGCAAACTAAAACTGATCATTGAAGTGTGTCATTGAGTGTGACGGTTGAAGGAATACATTAAATTTATGTATTGGTTGATGTGTATAATAATTGTTTATATGCATTGTGTGTTGTGTTGGAGGAGATAGGGGATGTACTCCACGGTTTAGGGGAAGATAGGGGATGGACCTCTAAACCGGATATTGTTTGGGAGAAGATAGGGGATGGACTCCAGAGATATAGCTCATATGCTTATCTAGTGATGTGTTGAGACAGCTCTCATGCTTGTCTTTGGAAGTATTGATATAGCTAGTATGCTTGTCTTTTGTGAAATGGGAAATTGTTGGACATGAGTCTCTGTCCCACATGAGTTGTTGGCCAGGTTCTGAGCCATGGTTATAAATTGAGAATTTGTAAGGAAATGGGGAATGAAAATGTATAGTGTTGGCCACCTATCAATTGCTAATCTTTTAGTCATTATTCATAACTGGTTTAGTGTATTTCTACTGGGCTGTGGCTCACCCTATATGGGAACATTATTTTCAGGTATAGGTAGCATGCCACCTCCAAGGACGTAGCTTGGGAGGCTAGGGACGGGCAGACTTCTTTTTGTTGTCTTTCTTTTTGATGTATTACATGTAAATTCAAGCCAAGGGCTTAATATGTAAATGAGTTAGTACTCTACTTTTTTGTAACCAAGTGTTAACTTGGAAAGCTGTAAGCTCGTAGGGCATTTGCTTTTGTTGTTAACATGTAATACTTTTGTAATGAAACTCTGTTGATGGAAGAATGTGGATCTTTTATATATCAATGTGTATCTATATTGTTGGGTTTTATGTTGTTATTTTGAGGGCGTTACAGTAAGTGTGATGAATATGATTGGGTGATGGTTGGGATTCACCGGATGTTGGTTGAGAAGATAAATTGATATGTGATTGTTAGTTTTTGAAAACTCTGATGGCATTTTTTTTTTATTTCAAGGTTTTAAGGCTTGTTTTGGGAAAGATAATTACAAAATAAATTGGTTTTACCTGAAGATTATGATACGAATCTTTTGTTGGAAAACGGTATGAATTTAAGTATAAAAAAAAAAATTTAAATGCATAAGTGAGGAAAACAATTTTTATTTAAGAGGATATAAACAATTTTCGTTGAAACTAGTTTATGTGCCCTTTGGTTATCTTGTGTGGATGATAAATTGTATAGTGATGATAATGATATTGGCTAAACGGAATGGTATGATTGTGGTAAATCGTGTTTATGATAATGTGGAAATGTTACGTTATGTTGGTTGTGGCATCACCGGATGGGTGATGGGCATTATTGGGTGAAGGTAGAGGCTCACCGGTCGTTATGTGAGAATGGAATTGGAAATAAATGAATTTTGGAATCGTGCTTGGAAGGAAGGAAATTGTATTTTGATTTGTGACTGGTGTAAAATTTAAACACCTTTGAGGAAATGTCTTCTATATAAAGAAAGGATTTTTACCATGAATTGAAAAAAAAGATGAAATTTTTCTTTTGGGATCGAATTGTTAATTAGTATACCTGTATGGTTGAGATAATGTAACCACTTTAATTGTATTACTAAAACTTGAATTTTGTATGTTCGATTATGTGGATCGATTGGAGTTGTAAGGGCTTATTAGGCCGGGGTCATGTTTTGGGCCGGGTTTTGTTGTGATTCCTTTCATTTGATTGAGCAACTAAGGATCTTGTGGAGAGAGCTTTATTCTTTTCCTTATCGAAGTGTTAAGCGTTTGGGAGTGTTTGGGCATGTGGTGGTGGATGCCTTGGGTAGGCATGTTGTGGCTATGGTTATTGTTGTTCTTGTCTCGTAGGCCCGGTGAATGGTATGGATCGAGGGGTAGTCTGTGACCTTTTCCTTGTGTTCTTGATTGAATCGGGTGTCCTTGGCGTTCCTAGGGTCGAGAGAGTATTCCAAGTCTAGTTATAGTCGGAAGTTGGTGTTGTGTTTACTTAGTTCGTTAGGAGATCTTCTTTGGTACCGTGTCTCCTTCTTGAAGTGCTAGTTTCCTTTCGGTGTGGTTAAATTTCGGGGGCGAAATTTCCTAAGGTGGGGAGGTTGTGATGATCGGTTCAAAAGCCGTCTCGTTTCCTTTGTGTTATGTTGGGTGAGTCGTCGTTGAAATTTTCTTCTCAAAACTTTTTCGGTTGTTTTATTACTCTTTTGAGTTTTCACTCGTTTCGGAGGGTGCGAGGTCAATTCCAGGGCGTCGGGTGTGAAGTCGGAGTTTTTCCGGGCCGGAGGGCTAACGTTGCACGTGCGGAGCCTTGGGCCGCACGTGCGGGAGACCAGGCCACACGTGCGGGAAGCTAAGGTTGGGGCTATGAGCACACTGCCTAAAAGGCAGGTGCATGAGCTAAGGTGCGGGGCAAGCCGCACATGCGGGGGTGGAAGCCGCACGTGCAAGGGTGCGCATTTTTTGCTCCGATTTTCGTGCTTTCAGCTATATTTTGATATTTTGTTCCTTTTGCTTTTATTTTCAGATTATATCACTCTCTCTCTACAATATTTTCTCTTATTTTCTCTCATCTCTCTCTACCCAAACCCTCAAAGTTTTACATCTTCTTTGATCTCAAGAAATCCATTGGGATTTTGATGCTAGTCCCATATACCAAAATGATGAGTGTGTCGAGGGCTTCGTCTTGACCAGTGGAGATCGTATTTTGGCAAGGTCGATTTTTGGGCTCTTTCTCCTCCTCTCTCTTGAGGTATGGATTTCCTTGATTTTCTTCAATGCTTCACCTATAGATAGACATGTGGTATGTTCATATTGCATAAAAACCTTGTTGTTTTGGATTTCTTTTGAAAATCATGAATGGGGGTTCAAGACGGGTTGTGTGAGGTTGTAAATTGGGAGTTTATTGTTGTTGGATTAATTTTCGAGTAGTAGTTTAGCTTGTTTATGTAAAGTGGGAAGTGAAGCCCTAAATTTTAATTAATTTGCTCATTTGTCAAAAAGGGTTTTATTGTGGGTTAAGCATGTTATGAAAGTAGAAATTTAAATGATGAAAATTATCATGTTACAAATTTAGGATTTGATTATTGACTTGGCAATAACTTGTGATTAAATTGGGTGTCTCATAAATTTTAGTATTTAACTTCTGTTTAGTTAATTATAGTTAAGTCTAACAAATTGATAAGTTGTTAAATGTTAAAAAAAAATATTTAATCATGAGTTTTGAATGTTGTGGCATTACATTACCGTTAGGTTGAAAGGGAGTAAATCTTAACCTTGTTAGTTATGATTGAAATCATTTATCTAAAATGAAAGAACGTGAGTTGGTCATACTCCCTCGTGAGAAGAAACTAAGTGAATTGAGGCAAAGGGTGGAGAAGATTAATGTAGAAGGAAAAGGCAATTGATTTCGCAAATGGAAGGATGAAATGCTAACATTGTGGGAGTTTCAGAAATTGACTTGGGGTTGAATCACGAATATTTAAATTCATTATTTTTATAATTGGATCTAAAGTCCCCTGTGAATTATTGTTGTTAATGTTAAGTTGAATACATGTTGCTTAGAGGTTTTGTCCATGGTCATCGGTAGAGGATGACATTGTTGTGTTGATTACTTGTGTGTATGTGTTACACTTGTTGGTTGCACCTTATCATGTTGTGAGGGTTGATATGTGGGTGTGTGTGTTGCGCTGATAATGAGAGGTACCATTCCCTTCCAGCTAGCGCCTAGTAAATTGGCTGCGCTGATAATCAGAGGTACCAGTCCCTTCTAGCTAGCGCCTGGTAAATTGGCGGTGTGTGTTGCACTGATAATCAGAGGTACCAATCCCTTCCAGCTAGCGCCTGGTAAATTGGCAGAGGTACCATTCCCTTCCAGCTGGTGTCTGGTAAATTGGCATGTTATTGTGGATAGGTGTATCATTGGCTTACTGTGCTTCTGGCAAGTAGAGCGGAGGTTGTTTATTATTGTTGTTTGATTTGATTGGGTGTATCATGTGTTATGATGGTTGTGTTTTGATCAAGTTAGATTCTCTCATATATTGAGTAGAGGTGTTCTTGTAAGTTTGGGCGTGCTAGAGAGTGGTTGTGTGAGCTTCCACCTTAAGTTATTTTACTGAAAGTAATTCTTTGGATTTTGAATCTAAATTTGAGAATATGATGAACTCGTAAAGACGGACTGTAATTATATTTGAGTCATGAATAATGTCAAGGAATCAGATTTGATGAGGGTGCTATCAAAATAAAACGGATCCTAAGTAGTATTTGTAATCATAACTGGAAAATATAGTCATCGTGTAATAATTGTTTAGATGGGAAAAGGGGTAGTAATAGCGAACCTTGGTGCTGGTGAACAAACCGAATGTTTTTTAGAAAAGTATTTATGTAAGTATACTTTGGTTACAAAATGTCACATTATTTATATGGTATGAGACTAGCATTCATGATCATAGCTATATGTAAGTTGTTATTGTCGAGGATCATGTTGAGATCCCTACCGGACTATATGTTCATTCCACATTGTTGAATCTTTTTCAGGTGATTATCAAGATGTGCTACAAGATTTCGGATCTTCTTTATTTGTTGGCCACAAGGGCCTTTTTCTGTGTAGGCGGAACGCCATGGATGTTAAAGGGTTAAACCCTTCCTCTTGATTTAAATGATGTAAGCCTGCGGGCACTTTATTTAGTTATGTTCATGTTGCATTTATTTTATATCCGCATGAGAGAATTATTATTCATGTATCCCTTATAAATTTCGTAAGCTTCTGTATGCCATCTCTGAATCTGAATTTATAATAAAGGTTTTGGTAATGGAAATCCGAGTAATAAAAAGTGGGGTGTGACAAATACAATATATATATATATATTCGTATGCTAAAAATTGAGATGAAGAGGTAAGAAAATAGAGCTTTTGAAAATAAAATAAAAATATGATAAAGAAATCAAAGAGAAAAGAAGATGAATAGACAGAAGATTGTGTTACCGCGAAAAACAGAGTTTCGTGATTCCAATTTATGTAAAACTCCAGTTCTTCTTCTTAATAGTTCACAATCTACGTTTTGTTTTAGCATAATACAATCATAATTTGATGTAAATTTTTGGACAAAGTGTGTATTGGTGAAAAATGTAGCTGATTTTCCTCTCTTACCCTCATGTCGTAGTCACATTATTGTCACATGATTAAATTATGTTAAACATTTAAATAATTGAGTAACAGAAATGGAACATTGACACTTATGTAAGGACCAAAGTGAGATTTGACCAAAACTATAGGGGTTGACTGTCACAAGTTCATCTGTAGGGACCAAAGTGGGATTTGACCAGAAATAGAGGGGGTTGGCTGTCATGATTTCATGTGTAGGGACCAAAGTGAAATTTGGTGCAAAATGTAGGGGTGCAAAGTGTAATTTATTCATTTTTATTTTATCGTGTTTGTCTTTAAAAAAATAAATGAGCTATTTTTGAAAATATTATTATCATTCATTTTTGTAGAGACAAATACAATTAAATAAAAATATTATGATTATTGAATTGACTTAATTTTTTTTTCATGAATAATATACAAAGAGGATCCTGCAAAATAAATAATTCAGATTATCAAAAAGGACCTGTGGTGGGCCCTATGAGCTCAAATATAATACTCAAGTTCATATTTAAGTTTGAGAAAAGTCCAAACCCATTTACAAAATTGTTTCAAATTTACAAAATGGCTTTCTATTGTCTAATTGGTATGGAGCTAGTATCTCTCAAACCAAGTTAGGGCAAGGACAGAATAGGCAACCTCAATATGTATGACATTTTGGATGATGATGAGATTTGGTCACCTGACAAAAAATGTGATTTTTTTTATTATTTAAATTCAGCTTAGATTATTTCTTTGTTTGTTTTTATGTCAGTAATGATAATGGAGTCAAGTTAACTGTTTCAATTCAAAAATATTTATAAAAACACAGATTATTAGTGATTGTGTATGTTCGCAAAACGTCATATAGATAGGAAAACGTTTATTAACACAGTTACATATAGTGGCGGAGTCAGAAAACTAAATCAGAAGGGACACGTATTAATTACAACCTTAATTTTTTTTTCCATAACTAGCAATAAGAAAATAATAATAATTTTTGAATTAATATTAAGTACAAAAACTTAAATAAATTATTACAAAAGTATTTCACGTAAAATTTTACAATTAACTTCGAGTAAAATTGAAAAGAAAGTATTGCGTATAACTAGTGTATCATGGGACAATGTAAAAAAGTCATATATTTAAGTCGTAAAATAAATTATATAACGGTAAGATAAATCAAATTTTGTAAAAATTTGAGTAAAAATTTCATATAATTGTAATATCACGTTATTATTGACATACAATATCACTAACCAATAGTAAAGCAACATATGAAGGGCTCCACATGCAAATATAACTAACACTCTATTATTTTTACATATATATAGTGAGATTAATTATATTTGTATATCAATAGTGACATTACAAAATTTTTATACATAAAAATATAATTTGCTGTAGTCACTTCATTTTTAATAAAGCAATCACTATTGTTTTCATAAATTTAAAAATTCCCTTGACATTTTATTCTAAATATTATTTTTGTTTAAAATTTTATTTACATGCATATGTAAAAAAAAATTAAGAAAAAAAAAATCCAGGGAAGGCACATGACCCCCCTAGTCACCATGTGGCTTCGCTACTGGTTACATGCATATGTCTGATATAATGATTTTTTAAAATATACAAAAACACAATTATATGTTTTTAGTTTCTTTTTTTTTTCTTTTGTGTAACGAGTTGAATCAAATTGAATTTTGCCCTTATTATTATTGTTGTGGTGTCGTGAACCATTCTATTTAAATTGGTGAAAATAAATTGAATTACTTCTTGATTTCGACTTCGTAAGGCCCGCTTGGCAAAAATTTTTTTTTTTTAGTTTTAGTTATAGTGATTCTTGGGTCTTGAGTAATAAATAAAATGTAAATTCAATTTTGGGGTTTTATTTGATTAGCCCATACTTAATCATTTTGGTTCATATTTAATTATGTGAATGTTGGGGACCACCTTAAGTCTTTTAAAATTAATTTAAACTTTAATATCAGTTGGGGATTTATTTTAAATTATTAAACTCCATTCATTTTGGACCCAATTGATTGAATCGTGAACCGTTAGTAACCATATAATATTGTTGTTGTTTTATTATTATTATTTGATTACCATAAAAGAGTTGTGAATATTTATGGTGTGCACTAGGGATGGGCGGTCGGTTACGGCCACGAAAACTCTAATCTGCCATCCGTCCACCAAATTGGCGGATTGGAGAAAATCAATCTGCATCCTTCCGCCAATTTGGCGGATATGGATTGAGCAGATTGGCGGATTGACGGATGGATGCGAATCGGTTTGGCGGTTTAAAATTTTATAAATTTTTAACATAATTCAATTGGTGCACTTCCTCAAAAATATATATATATTACAGTCAATGACTTTAAAAAGTATTACAATCACTGCATGCCTCATCCAAAGAAAGAAAGTTTAATACTTTAGAATATGACAATCACTACATGTCTCATCCACATATTACAATCACAGCATGCCTTATCCACATAAAGTATTATAATTTTTAAAATATAAAAACAATTCAAATCACCAAAACCATGAACAAAGCAGTAGTAGAGATTGTATGCCTCTGTGTTGTTACATCTATATTTGTTTTTGAAAACAAAAACCAACCAGCATATATCATCTTTTTTATTTTTTATTTTTAGAGTTAGATTTAAAAACCAAAAAATATAAATAAATAATACATTTATTTTTTTCAATTCAAAAAAATATTTAAGTTGAAAACTCTTTTTCAACAGAATGTATTCAATATAATATTTAAACTCTTTTTCAATTGAAAATACAAATAAAATATCTAAACAAATTAAAAATACAAAATCTTTCAAATTATTGGGGGTGCTCGCAGTTTGGTGGTTGGCAGTTCGGTTGCAGCCAAAGGAATCTCAAATCCGCCATCCATCCAAAATTAGGTGGATTGGAAAAAAATCAATCCGCAACCGTCTGCTCGCCATCACGCATCCGTCCAAAATGCGGCGGATCGGTTCGGTTCGGTCAGTTTGCGCGGATCGGTATATCCGCTGCTCACCCCTAGTGTGCACCATTAAACGAAATGTATTTTGTGGTGAGAAAATAATTATATCATTTTATTTCTTATGTTACAAAATGTTATAATGTTCCTAAAATATACCTTTAGTTATATATATTTATATATACACAGGTGTGGTTCAAAGATGGTGGAAGAAAATGATTAAAAAAGAAAGTAATGCACTATCTCTTATCTCTCTCTCTCTCTCTCTCTCTCTCTCTCTCTCTCTCTCTCTCTCATGGGGTATGATGAGTAGGATGATGGGTTTGAAAATTAATACATCTCATCTAAGTGCTCTCTCTCTACAACACACAACATATCTTATCCCTCTCTCTTTTGGCTCTCTCTCTCTCTCTCTCTCTCTCTCTCTCTCTCTCTCTGATTTTTTTTTTTTTTTTTGTTACTTCTATCATATAAAATCTTTGATCTACCAAAATCTATTAGGTTTTAGACTATAGTTCTTAAGATCAAAGTGAAGAGCTTGGTGAGAGCAACGTTTTGACCCGTGGGGATTGAAATCCAGCACGACCGAAAATTGGGGTTTTTACTTGTTTCCTCTTCTAGCTTGAGGTAGGGATTTTTCTTACACTTCTTTATACACTTTTACTTGATTATAGGGAGTTTAGAGTTGTATATAACTTAATTAGAATTTTTGAAAAATTTGTGATTTATTTCCCTAAAAGAGAAATTTTGAGAAAAATATAAAGTTGATGCCCAAATTGCAAAAGTGTAAACTTGGAATATGTTTATAAGGTTATGAAAGAGTTATGTTTTAAATTTGAACAAAAACGGACTTCGATTTGATTGGTTTTGAAATTTTTACCGGTTTGTGACCAAAGAGCATTTTTAAAGAAAACAAAGGAATTACGTTTAACTTTTGGGCCTTTCGATCAAAATAGGCTGTCATAATTGAATAATGCTTGGAGAATGAGTTTGGAAAGAAAATGATGTTTTCTTGGGCATTAACGGTATTATTTTGTTTAATGTATCTGTTGGAATAAAACCGACACGGTTAGAAATGGACCTTGAAAGGTTACCAGACGTGATTGTGATATGAAAACTAGTGTAGTTGTTCATATTTGATGAGATGTGGAATAGATTGTATTTATTGAAAAAAAATTTGGAATTTAATTGTTTAAATATCTATTTAGAAATATCTATTTTAGGCTATCAATGGAGGATAGCCATGATTGTTGTAGAAATGCATGAGACTTAGGTAAATTGAACCACATTCCTCATTTGTTGCATTAGACATTGCATTACATTCATTTCATTGGAAATTTGAGAAATGTTTAGAAATGTATCTGTTTGCGAAAAAATGAATACTTGGTGAATCTGGGTAAGGGGTGTAAAACCGCGTGGTTAGGTGTTAAGCCTTCCAGTTTACTGGTAAAAATGACAATGGTAGTGCATTACGGCCTACTTGCGGACACTCATCTAGAGATTAATAGAGCCTGTATTCATGTAACATATATGGTTTAAAATGGAAATGATTTTATATCTGTTGTTGCATCTTAGCATTTCATGCTTTATAAAAAGAGAGATAAACTATTTTATCATGAGCATGGCATGAGCATACTCCTCTTTAATCTTGTCATGGTCCATATGTTGTGTAGTATATCTCTACTGGGTTGTGGCTCACCGTATAAGGGAAACCATTTCAGGTACACGTGCTATGCCTCCACCAAGGCATTGACTTGGGAGGACTCGGAGCAGAGGCTTCATTTTTATTTTATTGTTATTGGTTGAATGTAAGCCCAGGACTGTATTTGCGTTGAGTTAAAACTCCATTTTGTGTGACCAAGAATGTTCTTGGATAAATTTGTAAGCCTGTAGGGCACTTATTATCTGTTCGGCTTCCATTTCATACTTGTTATAAAATGTATGCTTGGGATTGGAATTGGGGCATTGAGATGTGAATAGCATGTATTTGGCATTTGGGATTTAATGGAAATGAATATATGGAATAGTTAGCTATATATATGTTTTTGTCTATCAAGTGGGTTTTGTAGCATAAATAGATATACCCTGCCCAATTTTCAGGGCGTTACATTTTGTATACTTTAAATTTTCCTTTGTATATTTTAACTTGTTCATTATTAACCCAGCACAAATAGAAGCAAAATAGGGGTTGCTTTTAAATGCACCTCTAATTTCTTTACACTCACCTTCTATAATATACAAGAGTGTTCATAAGGTTCAAGATCCAATATGTATATAGTGGGTGTAAAGAAAATAATTAATTAATGCTTTTAAAGGCTTTAGCAAAAAAGTTTGTGATTTAATTTAAACTTCTTACAAATTTAAGGGAAAGTGTCATTTCTGAGCTGTCTCAAACGCACACATTTGGCTTCTTGTGGAAGGTATTGTTGAAACAAAACGACTATAGAGGTGTTTTTTGAATTATCGCAACAAAAATTTTATAATAAAATTTTCACTTTTAAAAATAAAAATAAAAATAAAAAAATTAAATCCTAAAAACCTTATCTATCGTAGTGTTTGTGTGAATTAAGACTGCACAAATGTTATGGCATTGCTCATAGTATCAGGTGGATCAATGAAGTTCAAATTGAATGGCATAGAAAGTTTATCACATACATGAATAAATACTAGAAAAGTGTTTTACGCATAGAATTTGTATGCATAAAATTCGTACAAAATGAAATAATAGGAATATTTTTGAAATTTCTAGTCACAATAATGTATGTTTTTACTCCAAACAAAAAAATTACAAAAGATCACAAATATGAATATTTTATTTGTTTAGCATTATTAAAAACATTAATGGGGCTGGAGGCGAATTGGAACTCCTTTTTCTGGCATTGGCACCATATCACCTAAAACCTTCTCCTTCGGAAAAAGTACCTCCCATTTATACTTCTTCACCACATTGTGGATGAAAGTTAGCATTTTTAAACAAGCATACTCTTTTCTAGGGCAAAGTCTAGCCCACCTCCAAACGGAGCGTACGTGTATGGAGTTGGTGCTTCTCCACCTTCGTACCTTGATGGATTAAATTTTTCTAGATAGCGAAAATACTAAGAGTTCTTGTTTGTTGTGTCAACTGTCCAATATACCTGCAAACAACACTCACAAATTAGTTGCGATAACTAAAGAAAAATTATTTAATAGTTCAAAATTATATATTATCTTTTGTTCTAATCACTTATGATCAATCGACCATGTTAACAAAGTTGTTAGGGGTTTTCTTAAAATAAAAAAAGGAAAAAAATAAAAAAGATGACTACAAAAATAGTTATGCCCTATATATATATATTATTTTAGAGAAAGAAAATTAAAAACCATAGTCTAGAGAGTAATGGTTGGAAAGATGATGTGATTTAAAATCAATAAGCCTATACACCTACCTGTAGTTCTACTTTTCGTGCTCCTTTCGAATATGACTAGCCCTACAGTTCGGACTGTCGCGGTTCTGAATCTGATTCCACAAGTGCAATGTGAAATAGATAAACACCAAAGAGTCCAAATCCGACAAATCTTTTGGAGAATTGATTTTGGATCAAAATGCCAAAAATGGACTGTTTTGCCAGATACAGAGTCACTACCTAAATATTTTCGGAAAATTTAGGAAACCCATGACTCGTGCTGAAGGCCACGTGTCCATCATCACCAAGATTGTCTCAGCTCGGGAACTTAGGTACGAGAGGGGAAGGTCATGAATTGAGCACCCCACTCGCCCGATCAAAGATCGGCCTCTACTAATCATGATGTGATTTTTATTTATATTATATGCTCTTGTTCCGGTTATTAGACTAGCATTACTATGTCTTGCACACAAGTATAGACTAATTTGTAGAAATCGGAACACTTTGATTTCATGTTTGGTTTTAAAAAGTGTTTTGAATACGTACCACTTGAAAAAGTGATTGCATATGAACATTACTCAAATTATTCCAATTCAAGAAATTAGCCTTTATCCACAGGCATTCAAACAATTTATCACTTATGTAATTAGCCTCATGGCAAGCATACTAGACATGGCAACAATCACACTCATGCAATATGTTAAAGCACAAAAATGCTCACTTAGTACTCCGAGGTGAGTCGAAAGAAACAAAAAGAGTTCGAAAATATACATGCTCCTAACTAATGCAACATGTCTAATGCAACACATGCGATATGCAATTAATAGGCTCGGCTACTAATTATGACATGTGAATCAATTTGATAGCATGCGGTTTAAACACGTTTTCAACGAAGTATGTAAACGACAATGCTTTGTTAGAATGATGAACCGAGCCTCGGTGCATGTGAGACAAATGGATGCAAACATAGAAAATGCTAAGAGAAACATGATGTTCTAAACTACCCATCATAAGCAAGTAAATAAAAAGTAGAAAAACATGGGGTTGGAAGACATCCACTGTAACGCCCCAATTTTTCATGCCCAAATGGTAATACAATAATCATGGCCCTTTTAAAGTAAAATTGATAATAAATCCTCATACTTGCATTACATGATGTAAATAGTCTTCATGAGATAATACAGTTAATCCAACAACAAGTAAATAAACAAATAAATACCCCAAAGGGTTTACAAGTTTCCAAGGCTTAAGTCCGGTTACACATAACTGTTATTCAAACCCACACAAATATAGCCCTTGGCTTACAAAACAAAGTCACGCAAAATGAGAGCATTGTACTCCCAACACACACACTTCCACACCTTCAGTTAAGCGGAATCACCACATCTTTTCCTGCACAAAAATCCCGTAAGGTGAGCATAAAGCCCAGTAGGAAATCCTTAACAAAGTATATATATTTTATACAAGTCTCAAGAGATGAATGCACATACCATGTCATGCCCTTTTGAAAATAAAACACGTCTTCATCTTTTGGAAACCATCATGCTCAATGATGTCATGCAAATTCAACTGTTCAACATTTATCAATTTTATTCAAGGGGCGGTAAATACAACTCTGTAAATCCCTATGTCTGTGTCTGCAAGTAGACTATATAAGTACTACCAATTTGTCATTTTTACCAGTATTAACTGGAAGGCTCAACACCTGTAATCTGTCATTTTTACTAGTATTAACTAGAATGCTCGACACCTATCCTCTACACCCCAAAACCATTTCATGAAAATTTGTTTCTCAACATTCGTTTCTAAATGCAAAGTTTTCAAATCAAATTTCAAAGCGCTTCATTATCAAATGAATTGATATGCCAATGCAATGATTAATAATACAATGCAATATTTCTTCCACTTTTAATGCTCCCACACAATATTCCCATTGTGATCAAAATTCTCATTTCTCATTTCAATGCAATTTCACAAGATAAATAAATACTTTTATTTCAATTCATCCAAGGGATAACATAATTCCCACATTTCAAACATTTCTAACAACTTAGTTATTTCAAGACTATATCAACACTTTTAAGCAACAACTTCCAAAACTTCAACAATTCTCTTATTTCATGGAAAACCATCATTTATATGTAATAAATAAACACTTTTCAAACATCATTTATTTTGGCACACAAAATAAATATAACAACTTATTCTAAAGATTTTCAACATCTTTCTTAAAAATCCCCAATTTTTAGGTTCTCTCACCAAAAACCATTCATCTTTAAATATTTGAGAAGATCTCACCAAAAACATCTTTCTTTCATCAACATCGTTCAAAAACCTTCAATTCCCATTTTCAAAGGAAAATGAAGTAAACCCACTTTCAAAATCACTCATCTTCTTGAATCAACAATCAATTTTCAAAACTAATCAAATAATGATTTCGAAAATCATGTAGATCTTGCAAAAACATATATATAACTCAAAGAAAATCCCTACCTCAAGCTTAGAAGAGAAGATGAGCAAAACAAGGTTGAAATTCCAAAGATGTCAAAACCAACTTCTACTTGGATCAAAACGAAGCTTTAGACAAGATTTACACTTAATCTCAAAGGACCATGGTTAAAAGATCACTCTAGGTGAGTAGATCTAGAGATCTAGGTGCGAAAAGTCAAGTTTTAGAGAGAGAAGAGAGAAATCACGATTTGAGAGGAAAAGAGGAGGAAAAGTAATGAGAGGAAAGTGGTTTGGGTCTATTTATAGTAGTAGAGAATTGCCGTAAAGTCAAATAAAAAGGACAAGTCAAAAACCCCTAAAAAGTAAGGCCCAAACCAACCCAAAAAGCTGAAAATTATACGCAGGTGTCGACCCTTCGGGCACAAAGGTCGACCCTTCAGACAGAAAAGCAAAAAGTGCAACAGGCAAGGCGTCGACCCTTCCCAGACTACTGTCGACACCAAAAAACAGCAAGCAACTTCCAGATTCAGCAACACACAAAGGTCGACCCTTCCAAACTGGTGTCAACCCTTGTGGCTAACAATAAAAGGAAGGTGTCGACACCACCAAGACCGGTGTCGACCCCAGAACAAGATTTTTAAGTTCCCAAATGACTTTTCAACGTAAACAAGCGTGAACGAGCAATCCCAACAAGTTTAAATTGATTTGTACTCCTCCAAAACTAAGATACCACAACACTAAAAATTTCCAAAATAAAATAAAGGATTCAAATACTTCCCCAAAAGCTTTCAAGGACACAAGTGCTACATACACATTATTACATATTGGCCCTCGCACAAGAGGGTTCGAATAAATGAACTAGCGAATTAATTACCTAATTAACTAACTATTACAAACCCAAAAGAAATAAATTAGCTAAGCTACTTAACTAATTATTACAACAACAAATTTAACTAACTATTCTAGCTAATTAAATAATTACAACACAAAACTAACTAGCTATTCTAACTAATTAATTACAAGTCCACTATATTACAACACTAATATTATAACAACACTTCACAGATCCTGAGAATTGAGGGATGGCTCATGCATGGATACAGATTTCCACCAGATAATGCTCTTCGTTTTTCTACTAAAATGCCTCTATTGCATAGTTAAAAAATTGCACATGTTTTCCACCTCAGCCGCTGCCCTGCTCTTCTGGAAAAATGACACTGCCTCCCTGGAAAAAGTGGCCGGCAACCCAGAAGTAGTGGTTGGCAGGCCACTAATAGTGGGTTGCCATCCAGTAAAAGTGGCCTGCTGACCACTAATTTTTGTTCTCTCTTGCAACAACAGAGGACAAATAGAGCACAAACCGGAGTATTCTCGAGGGATGTTTGTGCACCCGGCCTCTCCTTGTCAGTAAACAGGTCAAAAGAGGGGTAGGCTTGTGTAGACACCGCATTTTGACGACCCTTCAAGGCTTAGACGGTCTTGCAGGTATATTCGATGACGAGTCTGATTGCTCATCAAGCGCACAAAGTCTTTAGCGAAACGCCACAGCTTTGAGCCTTTCAAACCCTACATCCTTTTTGTCTCATTTTTGGACCATGCCATGGTCTTTCCAGCCTGCAATCTCTGGTGGTCTGTCGGCCATCCTTGGAGGCTGCCGGCCAGAGCTTCTTGTCTACCGGCCATTGATGTGCCTTGCCGGCCATCATCGATGGCCAGCCAGCCACCAGTGTTTTTTGCAAATATTTTCTACCAGCTGTGCCAGCTTATTTGCACAAATCCTTACATCTGTCCACACGTGGAGGGCTGGATCTCCTTGTATAGATTTCATGTTTTCTATATATAGGGACCCTTTCTCTCATGTTTTGAGGTTAGAAGATTTCAAACACAAAAATTCTCTCTCTCTCTCTCTCTCTCTCTCTCTCTCTCTCTCTCTCTTGAAATTTTGTGCTTAGTTGTTAGATACACTATAGTTTTGCATATCAACCCTTAACCAAATGTGGTCACCTTTGAGCTGAGGTCCCTTGAGGTCTTGATTGAGCTCTACAAGTTGGTTTGAGCTTGAATTGCTGCCTAGAATCACTCTTCTTTTCAAGAGGTATATTATTTGCTTTGTTAGCTTACTTTACATATTTGTTTTCCTTCCTTTTTCTTTTTTCTTTTTTTTACTGTTTTTGGGCTATTTTTGGGCTATAAAAATGCTATCAAAATGGGCTGAAATTTGTGGTTTGAAGCCATTTTAAGGTAGAGGGTGGTTCACCCTTCTTTGTACCTTATTTGTAAGGCTTCTTCACTTGTGTTTCCCATCTTTAAACCATCTTTTTTTGGGCCTTTAAACACTGATTTTCAGAGTATTTTTAGTGGCAAAAAACATGCTTTGAAGTCTAAAATTTGAGGGGTTAGCCTCCCCTCCTTGTGTCTTGTTTGCTAGCCTAGTTAGTTCTATATGTTAGCATGATTTTCTAGCTTTTTGTAGCTTTGTTCCAGCATGTTTTTGCCTCTATTTTGAACTGCTTTAGCTTTGTTTTGGGTTGTTTGGGTCAGTTGAGCCTTGTTTTGCATGGTTATAGTGTAATAGTCCTCACAAGTTTGGTGTTTTAGGCTATTAGGCACCTCTTGTTTGAGTTGATTGCATGCTTTGGTATTGTTTTGCACTTCATTTTAGCATTAATCACCTCTGCAACCTCCCTCCTTTCTTGGTTTTTCTTTTTGCCTTGAAAGTTGTTTGAAGTCATTTGTTTGCCTAAGTGTGGAATTGAGGTTTCACACTTAATGATTTAATCACTTTAGGGGTTCATTACCAATGGTATGATACTTCTTTCATACCCAAAGCAACTTATGTTTTGAGCCTTCTTTTCATTAGAGGACTCTAACTCTCACCAATGGACTTAATTGGACTAAAGAATGGTTGGTAAGTTAAAAAAAGTAACTAACAACTTGGGACTAAAATTGAGCAAGATAATAACTTGTGTGTTGTGTGTTCAATCAGACGTTAATTGAACACAAGAAAAATTGGGATATTTCATACTCAAAGTGATGAAATGTCTCAAGTTTCCTAGGTCTCCATTGCCCTTGATCAAGCATGATAGGGTGATGGTTCTTGAGTGTCTTGTTTTGCATTTATCGAGCTTGCACCTCTTGAATCATAAGTCATCATGCAATGAAATTGCTTGAGTTGGTGGTTTGTGATTTAAGTTCACAACTCCTTGGATTTGTTCATGAAAATGAGAGGTGAATTGTGCAGACAATCCTTGGAAGTACCCTCTTTTTACTCTGTTTGTACTCTGTTGCAGCATGATGATCTAGTGCATCAGTGGCCAGCAAGCCACCATCCATGGCCGGCAGAGCACCATAGATGGCTGGCAGCCTTTTCCAATGGCTGACTGGCCACTGATGCAAACCTCAGTAAAGAATTGGTAAGGTGGAGCAAATTGGTTCTGGAAATGGTCAACTCTGCTAACAGAGGCTTTCGGGAGCGAAACAAAGGTCTTTTCAAGTGGCATCCGAGCATATGCATCTTCCATTCCCCGAGGCAGAGTAATGGCAGTGTAGTTGTAGGCTTCAATTACTTAGCTTGCTTACATTTGTGTTGTAACTTAATTTGATTAGCTTACTAGTTAGTTAAATTAAAAGTGTTGTAACAATTAGTTAATTAGTTTAGCTATTTATTTCATTTGGTTTGTAATAATTAGCTTAATTAGATTAGCTTAATTAGCTTAGCCCTAATTAGTTGCTGGTTAGTTAACTTTTATTCATTCGGACTCTCCTTCGTGAGAGCAAAATGTAATAATGTGTATGTCTTCCAACCCCATATCTTTCTCCCTTTTATTTATCCTCTTTTGATGGTTAGATTAGGGTCATGTTTCATTTAGCATACCTTATGCTTGCATCCATTTATCTTGTGTTGCATGCACCGAGGCTCGGCGCATCATTCAAATTGCATTGTCGTTTCAATACTTCTTTGAATACATGCTTTAACCGCATGTTATTAAATTGCTTCATATGTCATATTAGTAGCCGAGCCTATTAATTGCATTCTATGCATGTGTTGCATTAGGCATCTTGTAGAGTTAGGAATCATGCATATTTTTCTAACTCATATCTTCTTAACTTGGAGTACTAGGTGAGTTTCTAATGCTTTAGCATACTTGCATGAGTGTGAGTGATTGCCATGACTAGCATGCTTACCATGAGGCTAAATGCTTACTAGATAAATTGTGTGAATGCATGTGGATGAAGGCTTGTTGTTTGAATTGGAACGATTCAACAAATATATGTTTTAAGCCCACTTTGTTGAGTGGCAAATTAGTTTTAAGCCCACTTTGTTTAGTGGCAAATTCGCAAACTTTAAGCCCACCTGAGGTGGTAAATTCAACCCATTTTCACAAAACAAACATGAAATTGAATCGTTCCAACTTGAGCAAACTAGCCTATACTTGCGTGTGCGCATCACATAGTAATACTAGTCTAATAACCGGAACAAGGGCACATAATGTACATAAAAAATCATATCATGATTAGTAGAGGCCAATCTTTGATCGGGCGAGCAGGGGTGCTCAATTCATGACCTTCCCCTCTCGTACCTAAGTTCCCGAGCTGAGGCAACTTTGGTGATGACGGACACGTGGCCTTTGGCACGAGTCATGGGTTTCCTAGATTTTCCCAAAATAAAATATTTTGGTGGCGACTCTGTATCTAGCAAAGCAGTCCAATTTTGGCATTTTTTATTCTAAAATTGATTTTCCAAAAGATTTGCCGGATTTGGACACTTTGGTGTTTATCAATTTCACATTGCACTTGTGAGATTAGATTCAGAACCGTGGGAGTCTGAACTGCGGGGCTTCTTTCGAGCTTCCGAAAGGGGGCGTGAAAAAGTCAAGCCACAGTTTGATTCGCAAATCATCAATCGACGCAGTTTCATTGCATGATGACTTATGAATCAAGGGATATAATTTCAATAAATGTATAATAAAAGACTAACAAAACCTCCTCCCTATCATGGATTGCTCAAGGGAAGTGGTTGACCTTGGAAACTTGAATCATTTCATCACTAGCGAGTATGAAATGACCCAAGTTTCCATCTGTTCAATTAACATCCGATTGAACACAAAATTTTTTATTATCTTGCATCACTTTTAGTCCCAATTTTATTACTTCATTTTAATTACCATCCATTCATTAGTTCATTGAGTCCAATAATGAGTAAGTCCTCTAATGGAAAGGAGCATCAAACAAAGAGTTGTTTTAGGCATGAGAGAGATGTCATGCCGTTGGTAATGAACCCCCAAAAGGATTAAACCATTAAGCACAACAACCTCTATCTCAAACTTAAACAAGTAGTTTTAAACAACTTCCAAAATAAAGAAAAAGCCAAGAAATGAGGGAGGTTGCAGAGGTGATTAGAGATGAAAACAAGTATGGAAAGCAAGAAATAAACACTATCAACTCAAATAGGTTAGTGGCTAAGGCCTAAACCACCAAGGCTATGAGGACCATTACACTACAAGCAAGCTATACAAAGCTTAAATGCAATGAACAACTAAAAATAGTTCTAAAACAGTCCAAAAAAGTGCTGGAATGAAGATAAAAATAGCAAAAACAATAAGCTAAAATATTGAGGAATTAAAACTAACACACAAGCACAAGGAGGGGAGGCTAACCCCTCCACTTTTAGGATTTCAAAACTTGATTTTTCCCTCTGAAAAACCTTTGAAAAATAGTGGTAAAAAGCTCAAAAAAAGATGATAAGAAGGTGGGAAACACAAGGGCAAAGGCCTTAGAAATAAGATTCAAAGAAGGGTTATCAACCCCTCTACCTTTAATGGCCTTAAACCACAAGTTTCAGCCCAAAAATAAAGGTAATAAGCAGCTTAAAAATAGTAAGAAATGATAGAAAACAAGTTGTGTAAAGATGGTACAAAAAACACTAGAAGGTATACCTCTTGAAGAGGAGTGAACCCTTGAGTCACAAACCACTATTTCACACTCTCAAGTTCCTCAAGAGCTCAAATTCATGCTTAAATCACCTCAGCAAGGAACTCTCTAGGTTTGGTTTAGAGTGCTTGAGCAAAGGCTATATAAGTTGCAAGAGCGAGAGAATTTTGCTCTTCCAAAAATATTTTCTCACTCCTAAATTTTTCCAACCTTGAAAGCAAGAAGGGAGGTCAACTATATATAGAAAACCATGTGTCTAACTCAAAAATATCTGTATACATACAGCTAGAATGGTGCATGCACATGGGGGGACAACTAGCAGAAAATATCTGAGTTTTTACACTAGTGGCCGGCAGGCCACAGTAGTGGGCGGCAAGCCATACTAGTGGATGGTAGGTCACTGGAGGCACAGGACTGAAAAACCACTACTTTGGTCCAAAACAAGGCACAAGGTTTAAAGGTTCAAAACTGAGGTTTGTTACTGAGGAAATTAAGCATATGACAAGCGTACACATTCATCATTGAGTGATCAATTAGTGGCGCCCAAGTCTCAAGGGCCGTTAAAAATGGGGTGTCTACCGTTGCCCCTCTTTGATAGAGCTCAAAGTCATAACATGACGTGAGTGAATGTCAAAGCCCGAAGACGACCCATTTTGACAAGGCCGTAAGGCTTGGGCATACAATCAAGACATAAATAAAATTGGTTGAGCTCGCAAGCTACCTACGTATCCCTTTGTAGGGAATCAAACCAGCATAGTTTTGGGGCAGGATGCAAATGATATGCACAAAAAATACTTTGAAAGCTAGACTCACATGCTTCATGAAGTCAGCTATTTTAAAAACTCATGATCATGCAAGATGATGCAACAAGCAATAACAGATGCGATAAGCAATAACAAGATAAAGCAATAACAAAATAACAACATATGAATGAGGCTTAAGCTTAAAACAAAATGGGTTCCACGCGGGAAAAACAAAATACGCACTCTAACCATGCCGAAACCATGAAAAGAGGAAAGAAAAACACTACTCAAGGTCGCGTTTCACGCGTCCTGAGATACTCTATTCACACAGAAATTGTGAGAAAATGAGAGAAAAACTGCTCGGGGTCATGTTTCATGCATATCGAGATAAAATTGCTCAGGGTCGCGTTTCATGCGTCTTGAGATAAAAACCGCTCAAGGTCGCGTTTCACGCATCCTGAGATACTCTAATCACGCTGAAATCGTGGGAAGAGAAAAAAAACCACTCGAGGTCCCATTTCACGCGTCCCAAGATAAAAATTGCTCAAGGCCACGTTTCATGCGTCCTGAGGTACTCTAATTACGCTGGAATTGCGAGAAGAGGAAAAAAACTGCGCGGGACGCGTACCGAGATAAAACCGCTTAAGATCGCGTTTCACGCGTCCTAAGATACTCTAATCATGCTGAAATTGTGAGAAGAGGAGAAAAACTGCTCGAAGTCACGTTTCACATGTCCTAAATACTCTAATCACTCTGAAATCGGGAGAAAAGGAGAAAAACTACTCAGGGTCGCGTTTCACGCGTCCTGAGATACTCTAATCACGCTGAAATCATGAGAAGAGGAGAAAAATCGCTCAGGGTTGCGTTTCATGTGTCCTGAGATACTCTAATCATGTTGAAATCATGAGAAGAGGAGGAAAACCGCTCAAGGTCTGTAGACACCCCATTTTTTACCGTCCTCAAGACTTGGACGTCACCGTTTGAACACTCAGTGATCATCCATGTTTGTGTTCGTCTTGAGTTCCCGGAGGTCTCGGCTACGCGCCTTGCCTCAAGATCTCTCGACTCAACTGTTTTGTGTTTGGTTTTACCCCAAACACTTGTGTTTTTGCTTTGGGGGGCAGGGAATGGCTTGTTGGCCATCCCCACACTCCACCGGCCATGGCTTGAGGCCACCGGCTGTGTTTTGTTGCCATCGGCCAAATGTTTGGCCGGCTGGCACTATAAATGGTCGACCGGCCATCTTTTTTGGTCAAATTGCATTTTTGGCTAGCCGACCACTGTTCATCTGCTTTTGCAGATATTTTTGTGCCAGCTGTGATAGTTGGCACCCACCTCTGCTCCCCTCCATACACGTGTATGGAGGGATTTCAACCTTGTTAGCTTGCCTAGGAAGCTTTACAAGATTGAATCTTCTATAAGAGGAAGCCTCTTCTCCCTCTTTTAGGTTAGACAACATTTTCAGAGGGCTCTGGTTTTAGGGTTTGAGTTATGTATCTATCCTATATCTATATCTCCCTCTCTCTTGTGTTTTGTGTGTGTTTTGTCTTACTTTTGTGCACAAACACCAATCATCACACCTTCCTTTAGCTACTAAGGTACTAAGAGGCTGTTCTTGAAGTTTTGGAGCTGGTTTGAGCCAAAGAAGCTGCTAGTCCATCACTTTTGAAGAGGGTCAACAAGGGTAAGAACTTACCCCTTTTATTCCCCATTTTTGCATAGCTCTTTAGCCTACCTTGCAACTGTTTTTAGACTTGGTGTATAACATATAAAAGTCTTGTTTTTGTCTACTCTAAATAGTTGTTTAAGAGTGTTTTGTGCTTTGAGGTTTTTTGACCCCTCTTAAGCCTTGTTAGGCTGCATTTTTGTGCTATTTTGGTGAGCTCCGGGACCACCTTGTTTGGGCCTCCTCACCACTAAAATCTTGAGGGATTTCAGTAGTAAGGATGGTGCCTTGAGGTCCCAAGAAGGAGAAGGCCACCCCCTCTCCTTGTTGTCGTTGAAAAAGGCCATTTTGCCTCATTAATGAGCACCATGTTTAAGTGTATGTTGGCCATGCCTTAGTTGTTTTTTTGTGCTTATTATGTCATAATATAGCTCTGTTTTTACTCGGTTTAGACACACCATGCTTGTTCAGCATACATGTCTTGTAATGCCATCATTTGCCTTAACATGCTTTAGGCTTTGGCCCTTGTTCTAGCATGATTTATGCCTAGTTTTGTGAAGCTTTCATGCTTGCTTTAGTATGCTTTAGCTCTCTTTTCAGTTGCTTTGGTCATGCTCAACATGCTTAGTGTAGTCTCTTTGCATTCTTGGCTTGTAAGCCTCAAGTGTATGAACCATGAGCATGCATTACTTGCATTATCCCAATGGTTTGGAACCATTTAATATGTCATTTCAGTCCTCATGACATGCTTGCATGCTTGCACTTGATGCCCCTTTAATGTGTTAAAAGGTTGTTGTCTTGAGCCCCTTGTTTAGGCCCTTGTGCATGCTTGCATGTTTAAGCCATTTAAATGCCATCTAGATGTGTTATTGGCTTTGTTTTAATATGCTAAAACTCTGATTTTGGTCACTTAATTCATGCCATGTTCGATTTTGCTAAGTGTAGTTCAATACACCTTTGGCTTGCCTTGAATTTTGGCTTTGCTTGCATGCCTTGTTTGTCTTGTCTAGTTGGTTTGGCACCTTTCATGACTTGATTTTCAGAGCTTATAATGCATGCCATTTATCCATGTTTTCATCCTCTTAAGTGTGCTTGAGAGTTGCTTTTCAATGCCTAGTATGCATTGTGCATTGCATGCTTGTCCTCATAGCATGTTAGCTAACATGCCTAGGTTGCATATCATTGCATGCATCTTTCACCTCTTGAATTGAATATGATAGAGGTTGAGATCCTTGCTTGTTTATGTGCATTTCATTTGAAATCAAAGTGCATAACTTGGTTCCTTGGGCCATCACGCATCGAAATGCGCGATTGGTGGTCTGAGAACCGAGAACCATGTCCCTTTGAGTCATAAACATGATAGGGGATGTGTTGGTGCATACATTTGCTTGAAATGCATTTCCATGCTTTGTTTTGCCCTCTGCTGCTGCCAAAACAGGATTCTGCAGGAAGCTTTGGCCGGTCGGCCATCTGTAGTGCCGACCAGCCATCCATTAGTGGCCGATAGCTTAATCAGTGGCCGGTGACCATTCCCCATGGCCGGTGACCATTCCTCATGGCCGGTGGTGTTCCACAGCACTCATAGAAGCAACCCTGGAGTTTGTGCAATTTTCAGAGGTGCCAGGCAGGGAAAACAGAGGCAACTTGCGCAGGTAGTGGATTTCTGAGCGGAGTCGAGCATGCATTGCGTTGGGCCCTCTTCCTGAGGCTGTTTACTGTTTTATTAGATTAGTTAATTTGCTTAACTAGTTTAATTTGTCTGTAATAATTAATTAGCTTGTAGGTTAATTAATTGTATTATTCTTTCGATCCCTCCGAGCGAGGGCAAATTTGTAATAAGTGTGGGTGCGTGTGTGCATGTCTTCCAACCCCCACTTCTTTCTCCCTTTTACTTACCTGCTTTTGATGGTTAGTATTAGGGCATATTTACTTTAGCATACCTTATGCTACGCATGCGTGCATCATTCATCAATATTGCATGCACCGGGCTCGGCACATCACGCTAACTGCATAGTATTTCAAATCTAACTTGAATACGTGCATCAAATGGTTGCATTTCACATGCCATCCTAGGACTAGCCGAGCCTATTCTAGCAACATTCTGTGTGCGTTGCATTAGGCACTTAACATGGACTTGGATCATGCATTAATTGCTAACAAGTTCTTTGTTTTGGCTTGGAGTACACTGTAAGTATTTTGTGCTTTAGCATCTCGCACGAGTGTGAATGTTAACATGACAGCATGCTTACCATGTGGCTAGCTACTTATGTGATATGAACTGCCTAAATGCCTATGGGTGAAGGTTGGATTGCTTGAGTTGGAACAACTCATCAAAATCCGTGTTTTAGCCTACTCGCGAGTAGCAAATTCCAAAACATTTTCCAAACAAACGGATATGCAATGCTTTGTACCAAATTAGGCGATCTGGTCTATGCTTGTTTTGCTGTGCGCATCACATAGTAATTCTAGCTAATTAACCGGAATAAGAACACATAACGTTTTCAAAATCGAATATCATGGTTAGTAGAGGCCGATCTTCGGATCGGGCGAGAGGGGGTGCTCATAGCTGACCTTCCCCAATCGTACCCAAGTTCCCCAGCCGAGGCAACTTTGGTAATGACGGACACGTGGCCTTAGGCAAATGAGTCAGGGTTTCCTAAATTCCCCCATTAAAAAATATTTAGGTGGCGACTCTGTATCTGGCAAAGCAGTCCATGTTTGGCACTTCTTTCAAAAAAAATCTGTTTTCTCAAAACGATTTGCCAGATTTGGACTCTTTGGTTCAGATTAAGAACCGTGACAAAATTGAGTCCGAACTGTGGGATGAGGCCCTCACGCGAGGCGCGTCCATAGTTTCTGGCGACTCTGCTGGGGAGATTAGAGAGCTTGACTCGAACCCGTGATATCTTGTTTTGATTTCACTTATGTGTTTCTTTGCATTGCATGTGCATCGGTGCACCTAGGACACCGTGTTGGCCATCTGCTTTTCCTAAGCGGTTTGTCGGAGGCTTGACTTTGTCAAAGGATGCCATAAGGCTGACCGGTTGCGGGCTCTGCCAGTATGAGAACACAAACCCCGGTTTTACCAGGGCACCCCTTTGACCATTCGACCTAGTGCATATTCGGAATCCGTAGTGACCATTCCAAGCTAGGACAGGTTGCTTACCCGATGTTAGGTTGTTTGAAACCGCTGCGTGCGTAGTGAAACCCTAGCTCCTAACAAAATAGGACAGGGAAACCCTACCCCAACATAGGGGTGTTTTGGCTCTCTTTTACTTGCTATGTGCTTTTAGAGTGTGTCTCTACAGGAACTCACATATCAGTTTGCAAGTTTGAGTATCAGGCCTGAGGGCACCAGTATCAGTATTTGTGAGAATCAGTTATATCTGCAGGTATCCGATTCAGTGTTTTGAGGCAATGATTTTGGGGAATAGTGATCAGTAGTAGAGTACAGTTGTTCGGCTACACCTATGTTTGTTCCGTTTGGGCTGAAATGCTGCTTGTTTTTCCTTTCAATTCAAAGAGTTGATACAGAATAACCAGTGTTTTCTCTCGCTGAGGCAAGGCAGATATCTGATCCATTAGCCACTGTTCAAAGATCAGCGGACTTATCATGACACAGAATTCAGAGGAAATCGTGGTTATGACAGCCGCGTTAGATCAAGGAATCCCCCCTACAAAGTGAGACCAATATTGATGTGCCGCATCCACCTAGGTCGCCTGTCGCGCACCCGATCTGGAAACCCCAGTTGTATCAGGCTCGTAAGCCCACCACATTCGAATTGATGGGGATGATTGGTGACCTCCAGAGGTCCGTGGTAGATCTTGCTTACGGAATGTCAGCTTCGCCAGCAGCTGCACCATATGCCGGGAATTTTGTACCGCAGAAGCCCCCGCTATTGGGGCAAATTGTGATCAAGCTTAGCCAACCTAAGGTTGCCTCCAGCTACGGCAATGACGTGTCAACATCAACCCAAACTCTCGATCAGGCTGAGGCCAGAGGCGAGAACAAAGTGGGAACAGATGCTGATCCTATTGAACAATTGCTGTGGGCAGTCGAGGCTCTGAAAGCCGAGGGGATGAGTAAGCAACAGGTATTCGCAGTCGTGGCCAAGATTATGGATGATGTTTTCCCCACTCCAACTGAAGGCAGTACAAGCCAGTCAGAAAACCGGGATGGGCCCCGTCAAGCCAGAACAATCCCTTCCACTCCCAACTCTGCACTTGGGAAAGATCAGAAAGTTAAGGCAGCGCCTGCCGATCCTTTCGCTAGTGCGTCTAGCAAGAATTCTCAGACTTCAAAGTATCTGCCCCGAGGGCGTAGAGTCTTCCACGCACTCTACATGCCTTTGTCTAGGGCGCTCCAGATCCTGGCCGAAAGAGGGCACCTTAAACCCCTCGAGCCTAGGCCTCTCCCAAAGAATCTCCCTCCCACACATGATGCTGTTTTGTACTGCGTGTACCACCAGCAAACCGGTCACGCTACCAATAACTGTTTTCGCCTTCGTCATGAAGTGCAAGATTTGATCGACAATGAGGTTATCCTCCCACCCACCTCAGCGAAGTCTGTCACTGCCGGGTTGTTGGATTTTGAGGATACTGTGAGTATGTGATCGGGGAGTGAACCACCTGCGGGCGACCCTCGGTGTATTTTGGATGTGGCGTCTGGCACGCATTTTTGAGCACCTGCGAATGCTAGTTTTGTAACTTCTGGCTTGGGTGTCGAGTCAGTCTTTTGTTTTGTTTTGAGTCTGTCTCATCGTCTCGAGTCAGTCCTTTTTGCTTAAGGGTCTGTCTTGTTGTAGCGAGTCAGTCCCCTTGTATAGAAGGTGATTCCGGGGTTGTTGCCTCGAACACCATTGTTGTCTTCTTTTGAGTCTGTCTCTGCTGTGGAGCCAGTTGCAACCAGGAAATCTGAATGAAATGGTTGCGGCTATCATGTTTCCATGCTTATTGCTACCTTGAGCTAGTTGTGCCAGAGGACTTGAATGAAATGGCGGAACATCTCACTTACTCTTCTGTGCTCTAAACTCATTGTATTGACCTAAGTTTTTCAAAACTGTTTTTGAACACTACGGTGATGAAAACGAAGAGGAAGGAATTCCTCAGGTTTTACAAAACTTTGATCAATTTGAGAGAAAGTGAGGCATGCTAAGCCTTTAATGAATGAAATCATGCTTGTTAGCGTAAGTACTGAGAAGGACCTTGGCTTGATCCAGATCGGTTCTGCACTATCTTCAGCGCAAGCGATGTGTCACTTTCGTAAAAACTTTCAAAAACAAAATGTTTTGCACAGTCCTGTGAAGACCTGTGTGGAATCGCTCTTGAGATTGTGTAGCCTAGGATTACTCTCAGCCTCAAGATTCAATCCATTTGTTTCGAACCTTGAACCCATTCAGAATGTTCAACGGTCAACCACAATGTGAGGCCTGTGTGGCCAGATTTGAAGCAGCCCTCGAACAGGAGGCACCAAAGTCAGATCAAGAGGTCAGACATCGTCAACAGAAGCTTGCGAAGCTAGAATGGAAGCACCCCTCGACATAGGGGCAAAAATGTCTAATATGCTCGGAGAGCCGAAGATGGGTCCTCCTGCAAACCAATACCACAGCCACTTTCCTGGATACAGAGGGCTTCAATCTCAAAACCATTTGGCATGGACTTGTTACACTTTTACCCTATGAGAGGCTCGCTGGGCCGAAAACTCGGAAGGGCGACCCAGGCAAAAGTTAGAGCAAAAGAAAAAAAGAAGAAAAAAAAAGATATACAAAAAAAAAGAAGAAAAAAGCAAAAATATATATACAAAATGAAAAAATGCAAAAAAGAGAAAAAAGAAAAAAGAAAAGAAGAAAGGCAGAAGCTCGCAAGGTCGAAAACCCGCAACGGGCACCTTGGCAAAAGTTAGAGCCTAAAAAAGGTGAAGGTTAAAATACCCGAGTGTACCTTAACCGGAACTACGTAAGGCTTGATTCCCATGTTTGGGATACGTAGGCAACTTCATTCCGAAGTCCAGCCCCCAACGCTTTCATAGCGACTCTATCCATGTAATGGTTTTGATTTCATCCTGAAGTCCAGCCACCAACGCTCTCAACGTGACTGTGTCCATATATTGGTTCTGACCATCTTTGTCTTCTCCGCGTCCGAGAGTTCGGTCGTAATCATCAATGAGGACTGTTTACAAAATGCTGCGGCATCATCCAAACAAGGGGCAACTTTTCGTTGCCTTAAGTTGTTATGAGTCGCCATTCAAACCAGGGGCAACTTTCTGTTGTCGTGCAGTGCCATCCACACAAGGGGCAATTTTCCATTACCTCCGATCCGAGGTTGCGCATCTCAAGAGTAAGTTCTGTGCTCGTTGAGCATTGACCGTTTGCAAAAAATAGTTTTTCAGAATTTTTACTGAGGTTGACTATTTTCTGAAAAATTATTCCATCTTTTCCAAAATTGGACCATTTTCTTGGACCCAAAAAAGGAAAATTTTCAGTGCTCATAGCCTGACTTGCATGATTTTCAAATCAAAATCGAACAAGTATGTTAACCTAACTCTCATATTGATCAAAACTATTTTAGTAGAAAACCAAAACAAAAAAAATGGTCAAAGGGATGAACTAAGGGCACAGTTGAGTCAGGCTCCCTGTCTTTCCCCCGATTGTCAATACTTGCCAGAAGGGCACTCTATTCGCCAGAAGAAGGCACCACTGAAGCTGTCAGTAAAGGGCTGAAAGCTCTCAACAACCTCCAAGCAACGAGGTATCAAGCCAAGTGCAAAGCACAATTTGGAATGGATCAAGATACTCCATCCGGGGCATCGACTAAACGTCACTGGAGGAAGTAGCCGCGAGCTAACGTTGTTGGGCATGAACCCATAACCCCTTGTTTATCCATCAATCACCCTAGGGAGGGATGAAAAATGAGAGATTGAAGAATAGAGAGGCGTAAGCCGAGGGAAAAGTGAGCAAAAGGGTTTTGAGAGAAAAATCGAGCCTGAGCGCCGAGTGATGTGAGAATCACAAATAAGAAAGGGTGGGGAATAATGCCCAGGGGAACTGGCTCCTTGTGATTTAAGGTTCCTCAATTTTGGTAACCACGTCTGTAAGTCGTGTCTTTTGTTTTGTTGACCTCAACTTTTGTTTTGAGTCTTTTTCGAGCGTGTCTCGTTGTGATTAGGTCGTGTCCTTTCTGTTGAGTCTTTTTTTACTGTGTTCAGTTGTAGGCTCAATACCTCAGTTTGAAAAACTCCTTTTCCAACTCCAAAATTTTTAATCATGCTGTGCTCAGAATGCTGTGCCATTCTCCACATTTATGCGAAGCAAAAGGAAAAAAGGAAAATTTGGGGCATCTGAGTGTGCTTCAACTTCAGCCAATTCTACCTTTGTATTCCGCCTTATCAGATTAGACTGCTTGTTCAGGATCCGCTGCGTTCAGAATGAACCAAGCGCTGTGTTATGGCCTGTATGCAGATTAATTCCCAACGGAGTATGGGCCGAGTGTTCAGAATGAGCAGTGGTTTGTGTGGGTTGTTTTGCTATTGGTTGGTTCATTACCTGGTTATTACAATGTAAATGGTTGGTTTTCAAAACAAGAGATCAGTCTCATTTATATTAAGGTGTAACATGATGCAATGCGAAGCATGAAAATGTACTAAAATATAACACTTTTTCAGGCAAAAAGTTTTTTTCATTTCATCATCTTTTCAAGTACAAAATTTTGGAGAAATCAAAAACCTGCCTGCGACAGCACAAGGTACTCTAGCTACCAGCAAAAAGAAAAAGTACAAAAAGAAGAAAAACAACAAAAATCTGGATCAATGTCAAATGGTCTCAGGCCTAGGGGTCTGTCCTCGTCCTCTTCCTGGACGAAGGTCCAGGAGCATCGTCATCAGCATCGTCATCTGAGCCTGAGTCAGTGCCATCTCCGGTCTCCTCCTCAGATGACTCCGCCTCCGCCTCCGCCTCCGCCTCTGCCTCGGACTCATCATCATCATCAGGGACGGGTGCCCGAGAGCTACTCCCAATATGAGTGCGCCCCACCTTAGTGCGGGGGTATACTCTGCCATCTCCTCCGGCAGGAACAGAAGGTCTAGCAGGAGCACCTCCTACGGCAGGGATCTGGAAGGGAGGCTGAAAAGTACAAAACGCAAACACATCAGTATACGCAAAATAGAGTATCAGTACAGAATGCAGTGTACGAGTACAGTGTGTGAATATTGTGAACAGAGTATCAGTACAAAATGCAGTGTATGAGTACAGTATGTGAATACTACGAATAGAGTATCAGTACAGAATGCAGTGTTTGAGTGCAGTGTATGAATGCCATGAGTAATGCTGTCAACAGTCTGTGGACTACAGTATATCAAATGCCGTGAAGGTCGTGTATTGGGTGTTGTGTTGGTAGTATAATGCATCTGATTGTGTAAAGTTTGGGACTGCGGTTAAAAAACATACCAGAATGCCATAGATGGCCAGAAGATCGAGGCTCCGCTGGAACATCCCCATCACAGAGGTGGTCAACTCCAGAGACTGGCAGGTGTACTCGGAGGAAGCCTGCAAAAGTATTAGATGCATCAGTATTCTACGGAATATCAAACAAACTGAAATGAAATGGCAATGCAAGATGCAAGATGCAAGATGAAGTACTACCTACCGGAGGTAAGTCGTGGAACCCGACTAACTCATGATCAGCCAGAGGGGGAGCAATGGGGATCTGATAAGTCTCCCCACCCTGCCCTCGGCATGTCATCGTAGTGGGTAGTGCTGGCCAACTACCCCCCCGTCCCCTCCAAGCTCCACTCCTGCCACGGACTCGAGCCATCCTCGATGTCCCTACCCCGCCTCCTGTCCTAGCCGCTGGCGCCGCGGGCCTCTCTTGCTCAACTCGACGGCCACCGCTCAGAGGCCACATAATGTACGTCCGAACGTACTCTGAGTAGTTGCCTATGCCTCTGAAGCGGGTCGCATCCTAGCCAATCGTGTAGTCGGCCATCTGTTCGAGAGTGAACCTCTCTGTATCCCTCATATGCTCAGGAGGGTCGACCGGGACTATCTGCTCCGATAAGCCTAGGGTCTGGCATAGGAAACGCTCACCTAGGTACCAAGCCCGACAGACCGGGCCCTCTAGCAAGATCCTGAACCGGGCGGTCTCCTCAGCACCGGCAAATCTCTCCCGAATCGTCGCGGGCAATGGAGCCCAAGGCTGCCAGGTGATCTGTGAATGACATATAGTTTGTTATCTACTGTCATCAGAAAATACAGTGTAAAGCGAAGCTTAAATGAACTGCGAGTTCTAAACATACCTCTGCGGGGGTGATGGTGTCAAAGTAGCGGCGGAAGAAGATGAACGTCTCCTGGGGTCTTCGCACACACCTGACGTCGAAACGACGGGAGAAGGGAACACCGAGAGGGGTCTCTACGTCTGGCATGGGCGCAAGTCTCAGAAAGTAGGCGTAGACCCACAACTACAGAGCAAATATCAGTATGCTTATCAGATAAGGCAGAACACAGAATAAAGCAGAAATCACAGAGCCGCGTATTGTGCAGTGTATTGTGCAGATTGTACAATGTGTGCAGTGTACAGTCAGTGTAAAGCAGAGTATGTGTGTGTCGTGTGTGCAGTATACAGTCGGTGTGAAGCAGAGTGCACAGTGTGTGCCGTGTACAGAGTACAGAAAATGTAGAGCAGAAATGAAAAAACAGAAGAAGAAAATGTACCTCCCAAGCTCGCCAGTTGCCCCCAAGCAACTATCCGCTACAACGGGAGGCTGAGCTCATATATCCGTACAGAGTGGCCAAGGCAGCGCCATCCCAGTCGAAGCGCAAGATCCTAGTGACGTCCACGAGAGCACTGAGCAGACAGAGGGGCATGGTGTTCGCCCGATCGGCGAAAATGGTCGTTCCCAGCAGAAACATCAGGAAATCGCGCGCATACCGCTCCACCGCCTCCTGGGTCATCGGTGCCTCCTCAACTAAGGCTGGCTGAACCCTGAACTGGACCTCGAACCATGAATATCTGACGAAGCCGGGACGCACGAGAGGCGGCTCCTCGCCAAGCAAGTAGATCTGAGCGGCTTCCCACTCATCCATGTCGGTGTCGAAGGGGATCGGATCACCCCCTACCCCGATGCCAGTGAGCATCGAAAAGTCATAGGGAGTCATCGTCATGTCTCCCGTAGCAGAGAAGTGGAAGGAGTCGGTGGTGTCCCACCACCTCTCTACCAGAGCGGCGATAAGAGGCCTGCTCGCGGTGAGTCTGGAAAGTCCCCTGCAGAATGCGCCGAAGCCGACCTGGTCCACGATCTGGCAGACCGCATCGGGCAGCTCCATGTACCAGTCTCGGGCGACAATGTTCCCATACCCCCGGAAGGCATGGGAATCTCCCTATATTCAAAAACAAAACAATAGCGAAGCAATATAAAATGTACAGTTTTGAAGAACAGTCAAAATTGAGGCCAATACAGCGTTTGTGCACGTTTTCAAGTTCAAACAGACATCGGGTACCGGTGTGCTTATAGTGAACTACAACATGCGATGTGACAGCGTGTTTGGGTCGTTCAGTGACAATGCAGCGTGTGTGCACATTTTCAAGTTCAAACAGATATCGGGTGCCGGTGTGCTCGCAGTGAACTACAGTGTAGGATGTGTCAGTGTGTTTGAGTGGTTCAAGGCAAATACAGTGTGTGTGCGTGTTCCAATTTAAATAGATATCAAGTACAAATGTGTTCACAGTCAACTACAATATACAGTGTATCGGTGTATCCAGGCTAAGCAGTTAAAGAACAGAATCAACTATGGCAGTTAAAATGTTCTACATTGCGGAAAACGAAACGGGGAAGAATGTACCTCAGAAGTGCCAAATGACAAATGCAACTCCGGCTCGCGCAAGAGAAGCTCTGGAGGCACCGTCCTATCGAAGCTCCTGAACTGGTGAAGTCCATCGGGAGGCAGTATGTGAATCGCGGGCCGGTAGGTCGCCAGGTCGAACGGGCAGACGCTCAAGGGGAGGAGCTCAGCCCCGGGATCCATCTCGTGCTCTGGGGGAGTCCCGCCCCGTGGAATATCGTCCGCCATGTCAAAAGTGATGAGAAAATGACAGGAAGAGGGAAAACCGGGCTAGAATACGAAAGGTCAACGAAAAGTCAACCCCGAGAGGGCGGAAAATGGCTGGAAAAGTTGGGGTACGGAAAAAACACGAAGATCAAGAAAAACTTGGGGGAAACAAACCCCAACAGGCGGAAATCGAAAAGGAGACACCGAAACGAAGTTTCGTTCGGATGAAAATGTTCGAAACGCGAAGAACTTCGCGAGTCAAACGATGAAACGGGCACGAGAATCAAGGAAAACGGAGAATAAGGCTCGGGAAATACTCTAGAGTGAGAGAGGAAGAAATTTCGAGCAAGGCAAAGTGAGAAAAATAGGGTTTGAAACCCTATTTTAAAAGACCCAAGGCCAAAAGTCCAAACTGCCCCGATTCAGGCATGTTTGGCCGGTCGGCCACATTTTTGGCCGGTGTAATGTTTTGATGGCCGATGGATGGCCGGTGACCTCCCCTGATGGCCGGTGAGCCTCCTACAACCTTGTTTGGGTCAGATATGTGGTTTGGGGCCTCCATTTCTCAAGATAGTGCAAGACAATGCATTTCTAAAGCTCAACCGAACTCCGTTTTGACCTCGGACTGTGTTTTCTGTGCGAAGCACTCAAGTACGTGCATGGCGTATCCTTTTTGTATCCTTTTGTCTCCTAGACAGATTCAAAAGTTGCCCTGCATGCATACGTTACAACGTTTTGTCGTGAAACGCACGTTGGTTATACGTCATCACACTCGCCTCATTATGCACACATCCCGCATTGTCATGCGCATGCCATACTTGCATTAGTATGCACATTCTTATGTCGCATTGTCATGCATTTCAAAAGTCGCGCGGTGTCGCGCATTCCAAGTTCATTTGCATTATCATGCATTCCAATAGTTGCATTGTCATGCACTTCAAGAAACGTGCGTTGTGACGCGCATTTGAGTTTAGTTTACATTGTCATGCCTTTTAATAGTTACTTTGTCATGCATCTCAGAAGCCGCGCGTTGTCGCGCGTTTCGAAACCATGCATCATCATGCATTTGCACTTCAAAAAAAAAGAAGAAAGAAAGAAAACAACAAAAACAACATGCATTTCATTGTAAATAGTGCATACATCATGCATTTCATTGTCAATAGTGCATATGTCATGCATCATTGTAGATATTGCATATGTCATGCATTTTACTGTATATATTCCATTCCAGTGCATAGTGTATATATTGCATTGTAGCTTGCATGCATCCATTGCATCACCTCCATCTATGGTTTGCGCCTTCCCAGGTTGAGCTTGGTCTGGTATGTGCCCATACTTTTCATGTTAAAGCACAGTTCTGCATGTGTACGCGCCTATTCCATGTTGAACTTGGTTTGAGGGTTGCGGCACCTTTTCTATGTTAGACGCGGTTCGTTTGTGTATATGCCTTTCCTAGGCAAGATTTGGTTTGGCCCGCGTGCCTCACCCATTGTATCCTTTCCATTCCAGTGCATATTGTATATATTGCATTATAGATTGCATGCATTCACTACATCACCTACATTTATGGCCTGCGCCTTTCCATGTTGAGCTTGGTCTAGTATGTGCCCATACTTTTCACGTTAAAACACAGTTCTGCATGTGTACGCGCCTATTCCATGCTGGCATGTTGGTTTGAGGATTGCGGCACCTTTTCTGTGTTAGACGCAGTTTGTATGTGTCCATGCCTTTCCTAGGCAAAATCTGGTTTAGCTGCATGCCATATCCATTGTATATATTACATTGTAGTGTAATTTTTGCATCCAGCATTAGGATCATGTTCTTTCGTTAGCGGGTCATTCCCCACTTATGTTATTCCATCCAATTACTGTCCTTGTGTCCGTCTACATCACTCATAGTTCTGCATGTGTACGCGCCTATTCCATGTTGAACTTGGTTTGAGGGTTGCGGCACCTTTTCTATGGTAGACGGACTTTACACCTCCATCAATCTATTTGACATTTGTGTGGTTTTGAACCGCTCATGATTGGATCATGATTCAATTGTGTGGCATATCATTTGCATTGTTTTTTACATTTGTTTTGTAATTTTGCATATCATTTACATTACATTAGATTCAATTGCACATCATCGCACTGTTTGTGCACCCCTTGGTCTAAGGAGACCTTAAATCCTACATTCGCGTTGTCGCACAGCTTTCGATTGCATTGTCATGCATGTTGCTAACGAAATTGTACCTGTTGAGTTTTCTTTCTCTTTCAGGCACGATATTGTATGTACGGTTCATTTGAAGCTGGTGCGACCAGACAAGCCGCACAGGTATCGTATCCTCCGAGTGAGACGTATCGAGAATTGCATAATTCTCTTACATCCTTTCTGCATTGTAGTGTAGTTTGGTGTATGCTAGCTTAAAACTGTCGCATGTTATGCTTCGTTACAGCTTTCTTTGCATGATCATAAGTTATGCTCGGCTTCTTGCATTATCATTTGCATTTTGCCCCTGCTTTCGAGCACATATCTTGTCTGCAGCTTGTATGCTTTGTCTAAGTCTTCGGCCTTGTCAAAAATGGGTCGTCTCTGGGCTTTGACATTCACTCCCGTCATTCCTATGACTTCCGAGTTCTGTCAAAGACGGGCAATTGTAGACACCCCATTTTTTACCGTCCTCAAGACTTGGACGTCACCGTTTGAACACTCGGTGATCATCCATGTTTGTGTTCGTCTTGAGTTCCCGGAGGTCTCGGCTACGCGCCTTGCCTCAGGATCTCTCGACTCGACTGTTTTGTGTTTGGTTTTACACCAAACACTTGTGTTTTTGCTTTGGGGGGCAGGGAATGGCTTGTTGGCCATCCCCACACTCCACCGGCCATGGCTTGAGGCCACCGGCTGTGTTTTGTTGCCATCGGCCAAATGTTTGGCTGGCCGGCACTATAGATGGTCGACCGGCCATCTTTTTTGGTCAAATTGCATTTTTGGCTGGCCGACCACTGTTCATCTGCTTTTGCAGATATTTTTGTGCCAGCTGTGATAGCTGGCACCCACCTCTGCTCCCCTCCATACACGTGTATGGAGGGATTTCAACCTTGTTAGCTTGCCTAGGAAGCTTTACAAGATTGAATCTTCTATAAGAGGAAGCCTCTTCTCCCTCTTTTAGGTTAGACAACATTTTCAGAGGGCTCTGGTTTTAGGGTTTGAGTTGTGTATCTATCCTATATCTATATCTCTCTCTCTCTTGTGTTTTGTGTGTGTTTTGTCTTACTTTTGTGCACAAACACCCACCATCACACCTTCCTTTAGCTACTGAGGTACAAAGAGGCTGTTCTTGAAGTTTTGGAGCTGGTTTGAGCCAAAGAAGCTGCTGGTCCATCACTTTTGAAGAGGGTCAACAAGGGTAAGAACTTACCCCTTTTATTCCCCATTTTTGCATAGCTCTTTAGCCTGCCTTGAAACTATTTTTAGACTTGGTGTATAACATATAAAAGTCTTGTTTTTGCCTACTCTAAATAGTTGTTTAAGAGTGTTTTGTGGTTTGAGGTTGTTTGACCCCTCTTAAGCCTTGTTAGGCTTCATTTTTGTGCTATTTTGGTGAGCTCCGGGACCACCTTGTTTGGGCCTCCTCACCACTGAAATCTTGAGGGATTTCAGTACTAAGGATAGTGCCTTGAGGTCCCAAGAAGGAGAGGGCCACCCGCTCTCCTTCTTGTCCTTGAAAAGGGCCATTTTGCCTCATTAATGAGCACCATGTTTAAGTATATGTTGGCCATGCTTTAGTTGTTTTTTTGTGCTGATTATGTCATAATATAGCTCTGTTTTTACTCGGTTTAGACACAACATGCTTGTTCAGCATACATGTCTGGTAATGCCATCATTTGCCTTAACATGCATTAGGCTTTGGCCCTTGTTCTAGCATGATTTAGGCCTAGTTTTGTGAAGCTTTCATGCTTGCTTTAGTATGCTTTAGCTCTGTTTTTAGTTGCTTTGGTCATGCTCAACATGCTTAGTGTAGTCTCTTTGCATTCTTGGCTTGTAAGCCTCAAGTGTATGAACCATGAGCATGCATTACTTGCATTATCCCAATGGTTTGGAACCATTTAATATGTCATTTCAGTCCTCATGACATGCTTGCATGCTTGCACTTGATGCCCCTTTAATGTGTTAAAAGGTTGTTGTCTTGAGCCCCTTGTTTAGGCCCTTGTGCATGCTTGCATGTTTAAGCCATTTAAATGCCATCTAGATGTGTTATTGGCTTTGTTTTAATATGCTAAAACTCTGATTTTGGTCACTTAATTCATGCCATGTTCGATTTTGCTAAGTGTAGTTCAATACACCTTTGGCTTGCCTTGAATTTTGGCTTTGCTTGCATGCCTTGTTTGTCTTGTCTAGTTGGTTTGGCACCTTTCATGACTTGATTTTCAGAGCTTATAATGCATGCCATTTATCCATGTTTTCATCCTCTTAAGTGTGCTTGAGAGTTGCTTTTCAATGCCTAGTATGCATTGTGCATTGCATGCTTGTCCTCATAGCATGTTAGCTAACATGCCTAGGTTGCATATCATTGCATGCATCTTTCACCTCTTGAATTGAATATGATAGAGGTTGAGATCCTTGCTTGTTTATGTGCATTTCATTTGAAATCAAAGTGCATAACTTGGTTCCTTGGGCCATCACGCATCGAAATGCGCGATTGGTGGTCCGAGAACCGAGAACCATGTCCCTTTGAGTCATAAACATGATAGGGGATGTGTTGGTGCATACATTTGCTTGAAATGCATTTCCATGCTTTGTTTTGCCCTCTGCTGCTGTCAAAACAGGATTCTGCAGGAAGCTTTGGCCGGTCGGCCATCTGCAGTGCCGACCAGCCATCCATTAGTGGCCGATAGCTTAATCAGTGGCCGGTGACCATTCCCCATGGCCGGTGACCATTTCTCATGGCCGGTGGTGTTCCACAGCACTCATAGAAGCAACCCTGGAGTTTGTGCAATTTTCAGAGGTGCCAAGCAGGGAAAACAGAGGCAACTTGTGCATGGCAGTGGATTTCTGAGCGGAGTCGAGCATGCATTGCGTTGGGCCCTCTTCCAGAGGCTGTTTACTGTTTTATTAGATTAGTTAATTTGCTTAACTAGTTTAATTTGTCTGTAATAATTAATTAGCTTGTAGGTTAATTAATTGTATTATTCTTTCGATCCCTCCGAGCGAGGGCAAATTTGTAATAAGTGTGGGTGCGTGTGTGCATGTCTTCCAACCCCCACTTCTTTCTCCCTTTTACTTACCTGCTTTTGATGGTTAGTATTAGGGCATATTTACTTTAGCATACCTTATGCTACGCATGCGTGCATCATTCATCAATATTGCATGCACCGGGCTCGGCGCATCACGCTAACTGCATAGTATTTCAAATCTAACTTGAATACGTGCATCAAATGGTTGCATTTCACATGCCATCCTAGGACTAGCCGAGCCTATTCTAGCAACATTCTGTGTGCGTTGCATTAGGCACTTAACATGGACTTGGATCATGCATTAATTGCTAACAAGTTCTTTGTTTTGGCTTGGAGTACACTGTAAGTATTTTGTGCTTTAGTATCTCGCACGAGTGTGAATGTTAACATGGCAGCATGCTTACCATGTGGCTAGATGCTTATGTGTTATGAACTGCCTGAATGCCTATGGGTGAAGGTTGGATTGCTTGAGTTGGAACAACTCATCAAAATCCGTGTTTTAGCCTACTCGCGAGTAGCAAATTCCAAAACATTTTCCAAACAAACGGATATGCAATGCTTTGTTCCAAATTAGGCGATCTGGTCTATGCTTGTTTTGCTGTGCGCATCACATAGTAATTCTAGCTAATTAACTGGAATAAGAACACATAACGTTTTCAAAATCGAATATCATGGTTAGTAGAGGCCGATCTTCGGATCGGGCGAGAAGGGGTGCTCATAGCTGACCTTCCCCAATCGTACCCAAGTTCCCGAGCCGAGGCAACTTTGGTAATGACGGACACGTGGCTTTAGGCAAACGAGTCAGGGTTTCCTAAATTCCCCCATTAAAAAATATTTAGGTGGCGACTCTGTATCTGGCAAAGTAGTCCATGTTTGGCACTTCTTTCAAAAAAAAATTTGCTTTCTCAAAACGATTTTCCAGATTTGGACTCTTTGGTTCAGATTAAGAACCGTGACAAAATTGAGTCCGAACTGTGGGATGAGGCCCTCACGCGGGGTGCGTCCACAAGGTCACGTTTCACGCGTCTTGAGATAGATGCCAAAAGTATGAGATGATGCGATAAAAGATAGGGGCGATAGATGCACAAAGTGAGCAAGCATGAAAACCAATAAAATAACAACGCATGTTCTATGCAAAATTATAAACAATCGACATATGATGTTAATTGAAAGCACGTTCTATGCAAGAATCGAAAGCATGTTCTGTGCAAGTACCGAAAGCATGTTTTGTACGCGATAATTATATAAAGCTACAATCCAATGTGCACATGCAACATAGGAGGTCTTTGAAAATGTATGTTCTATGCAACAGGAGAAAACAGATATTGTGGGAGCCGAATATGTGGCTAAATCGGAAGGGGTATATTATAGTATTAACATTAACCGGCTGTATCCTGCATGATTAGGATGGGCCGAATACAATACGTAGGCCGATTAAGAAAGGATCCTCAAAGCCGAATAGAAGAACGGGTAATGATTGAAAAGTAGGCCCAGGCCCCGAGGTCCCAAAAAGAACAGATATAAATATAGAAGCAGCGTTCTTGGAAAGGTATGTAAGAATAACTCCACTTAACTTAGTGAACAAGCTTTCTTGACCATTGAGACTGACTTGCCCGTCGGAGTGCTAACCCCGGCACCCCTGACCGGAGTGTTGGTGCTTTTACAGGTGACTAGCTGAGGATCAAGAGCGTCTCCCAGGATCTGAAGAGTATTTCCAAACCACTTCCCCACAATTGGCGTCGTCTGTGGGAATACTCAAAGTACATCCATGGAAGGCGTGACGCAAGATCCTCCGATAGCCACCGACGAGACTACACAGAGAGACGAAATCACTCCGGCAAATATGCTCGGGAAGGAAACCATCGCTGCGAGACGCGCCTTGAATTTTGACTCGCCAACGACTTCAGCGCAGGAGACGATGCAAGCCATCATAGAACAAGCTAAACAGAATGAACAAAGGCTGGAAAATATGATCGCAGAAAACGAACGCCTCCGTCAAGATTTGGCCCTGGAAGTAGCAAAATCCAAAGAAGCCACGCGCCAAGACCCCGAACGACCCCTGAGGGCAGGTAGACAACGACCTCGAGCCCGACCAAGGGAAACCGATAGTGACTCCAACTCATTATCCACGGAGCATAACAAGGGACGCTCAGACACTTCCAGCTCCTCTGAAAAAAGTCCACACACAAGGAACAAGCGCAGAAGAAGCAGTTCAGACGAAAAGGACCGGCACGATCCTTTTATCCGACGAATTGCGAGGGCGGCCCTGCCCAAGAAGTTCAAAGCTCCATCATTTACTCTTTACGACGAAAAATCAGACCCCACTGATCATATACGTCACTACAAGCAGGCCATGACGTTGCATGCAGACAATGAAGCCCTCATGTGCCGAATATTCCCCAGCAGCTTGGGGCCATTAGCTGTCAGATGGTATTACAAGCTGGAGCCGGCTTCGATCAGAAGTTTCCATCAATTACAAAAATCCTTCAGGGCCAGGTTCATCACCAACGAGGTACAGCCGAAACAGGCCGACTCTCTCTGGGCTATGCAAATCCAACCAGGAGAAACGCTGAGAGCATATTCGGCGCGATATTGGGAGTGCTTTAATCTCGTTGACGACGCTTGCAACGACTCCATGGCCGTCACTGCCTTCAAAATGGGACTACATCCCGACAGTACTCTTCACAACTCCCTGACCAGAAGACCCCCCAAAACAGTCTGGGCGTTGATGAAGAAAGTCGAAGAGTATTGCAAAGTGGAAGACGATGCCTTGAGGATTAAAGCCAGACAAGTGTCCTCCAAACCGGCAGCTCCTGAAATTGCTCAACTAATAAGTTCCGTGCCACCTCCGAGCCCTGAGCCGCGACAACGTGCTAAACGAGACAAAAGGCGGGACCCTCGCCGATCGAGTAATCAATGCTCCCACCCGACGAATGAACAATTGCAAGTTGACAGTAGACGCTTGAGGCGCACCGACAAAAAGTACACAGAACTGTCAGAGCCAATCACCGCGGTAATGACCAAAATCCAACACCTTCCATTCTTCAGATGGCCGTCAAAGATGGTGGGGCCATCCGATACACGACGAAGGGACCGGAGGTGCGAATATCACAAAGATCACGGCCACGAAACAGAGAGTTGCTACGCATTAAAAGATCACCTGGAAGAACTGGTGCAAGACGGCCGACCGCAGCAATATGTAAAACAAGGAAAGCCAACCAAGGCATTAGCATTGAGGCAGGACTCTCCCCCACTTGGCATGATCCATGTAATTTACAGGCTACCTACACCCCCAGCCATGCACACAATTCGATCGCATCCAACTCTGCAGGGGCGCCGTATTTCGACTGACCGGTCCGAACAAGCTCCGACAATTGCCTTCAACGACTCCGACCTCAATGACGCAACGGCTTCTCACATCGATCCGTTGGTCATTGGATTACGCATAAACCGGTTCGTCATTGAACGAATTCTCATAGACCCAGGGAGTAGTTCAGAGGTCATGTACTACCAAGCTTTCACCAAGCTCGACCTCAACGAGTCGGATCTATCTCCGGCGCCTCACCCAGTGTTCAGCTTTAATACGAATCCCGAATATCCATTGGGCAAGGTCACATTACCTGTTCGAGCGGGTTCCAGAACGGTCGAAGCGGAATTCCTGGTCGTGAAGCTCCCCTCGCCGTATAATGCCATCATGGGAAGAAGCTAGCTACATCTCATGAAGGCCGTCCCAAGCACCTACCATCAGATCTTGCGTTTCCCAACAACCCACAGCATTGAAGAAATACGTGGTTCCCCCAATCGGCACAAGCTGAGTTCTGATGAAAACCCTATCACTAACCCGATCTGTGGGCTCTGATACCTGTAAATATATTTCACCTCTGCAATACGAACTATTTTTCCTCGTCCCTCAAAATCATATGTCAATTTCCAGTGGGGCACTCGCCAGGATTGGCCAAATCAAGTCTCCGGATTCGGAGCGCCCTTCGTGGATATCACGATTGGCCAAATCAAGTCTCCGGATTCGGAGCGCCCTTCGTGGATATCACGATCGGCCAAATCAAGTCTCCGAATTCGGAGCCCCCTTTGGCGCATGACGCCTTAGGGCCGATTAAGTCTCCGGATTCGAAGCGCCCTTCGTGGATATCACGATCGGCCAAATCAAGTCTCCGAATTCGAAGCCCCCTTTGGCGCATGACGCCTTAGGGCCGATTAAGTCTCCAGATTCGGAGCGCCCTTCGTAGATATCACGATCGGCCAAATCAAGTCTCCGAATTCGGAGCCCCCTTTGGCGCATGACGCCTTAGTGCAGATTAAGTCTCCAAATTCGGAGCCCCCTTCGGCGCATGATGTCTTAGGGCCGATTAAGTCTCCGGATTCGGAGCGCCCTTCGTGGATATCACGATTGGCCAAATCAAGTCTCCGAATTCGGAGCGCCCTTCGTGGATATCACGATCGGCTAAATCAAGTCTCCGAATTCGAAGCCCCTTTTGGCGCATAACGCCTTAGGGCCGATTAAGTCTCCGGATTCGGAGCACCCTTCGTGGATATCACGATCGGCCAAATCAAGTCTCCGAATTCGGAGCCCCCTTTGGCGCATGACGCCTTAGGGCCGATTAACTCTCCGAATTCGGAGCCCCCTTCGGTGCGTGACACCTTAGGGCCGATTAAGTCTCCGGATTCGGAGCGCCCTTCGTGGATATCACGATCGGCCAAATCAAGTCTCTGAATTCGGAGCCCCCTTTGGCGCATGACGCCTTAGGGCCGATTAAGTCTCCGAATTCGGAGCCCCTTCGGCGCATGACGCCTTAGGGCCGATTCAGTCTCCTTAAGGCCGAATGGGCCCCGGGTTCAAGCCTCCAAATATGGAGCCCGCTTTAGTGCTTCAAAGGATTATTGCATTAATCCGTTCAGCCATACTAATCGGTCTACAGTGCTAAGCGCTAATTACGTCTCCGAATCCGGAGCAAACGTTGGCACGAACAAAAGATATTGATAATTGATCCTATGCAACACGCTAGAACAAATCATACATTCGAAGTAATGTGCTTTAGTACACAAGCAAAATTCAGAATAACACGCAAATATATTTAAAATAAAAACATTTATTTGATTAAACAGTTGTTACATAAACACAACCCCCATTCGAGCATTACAATATCGAAAGCAAAAAAGGAACAAAATGCGCCGGTAAAGCAGCTTCGCTGGATCGATGACTGTCGCCCTAAACCCCTCCACAGCGTGCAATACCTTGAACCAGTTACGCTTAAGCCCACGACTTGCATAGCGCCAAACTTCCCCTGACACCATTGAGAATGTCAAGGCAAAGATCCAGGACAAGGAAGAATGAACTTGACAGTTGTTGACTCTCCATTCGGGGTGATTTGCTTCGACGACTTGGAGACTCACAGATCTCAAGCTCTTTGGATGACCTAACTCCCTCACGGGTAGGTTTTCTGCTGCAAACCATCTCAACACCAAACTTGACCGAAGTTTGAGCCTCTGTAACCAAAATCATCATCCCACACAAGGAATGATGAGTCAAGTGGGATTATTGGTGCGAAGCGCCTACTCCTTTTATTCTCAGCAACGACCGCGATCTCGAGGTCCCAATCCCAAGAAAATTTTATTAACAACAAAAAATGCATTGGCTGAATAAGCCGAGCGTCGATTGACATTCGCCACGACCGCCATCCCGACGGCTGGTCGAAATGCGCACTGGCTGGGCCAAAGTGAAATAGATTAATTAAACCGGTCGGCCAAGTCTTCACATGCCGATCGCCCTCGACCAGCCCACTAATCCAACTGGCCAAGCATCAATGCGCTGACCCAAGTCAAAGATAAATGGCCGTTGAAATAGCCTCAATAAAACCTTAACGATCGTCACGAATGTGTCGATCCTGCCCATGTGCAGATCCTGCCGATAAGCCCACGTACCGCCGGACAGTTAACAGCTACCTGGGTCGGACAATATTTAGGCATTCATTCAAACATTTAAGCAACACAAAATACACATATGCCGAATATGAATGACAATGAAACATTTATAATGAAACATTCTTTATTCAATAAAACAACAAGTTACATAGTTTCAAACGCGCCCTGCGTTCCAATCTTACAACTATTAAACTCATACGGCGTCACCCTCATCCTCACTCTTCTCAACTTCGAAAGCAGAAAACGAAAAATCTTTATTCCTGTAGCGTGGTGATGCCAAATCAATTCCCGACGCTCGTAGAGCTTCCGCGGCTTGAGATGCCTTGATCCAACCATGCCTAAACCCACGGTTTTCACATCGGCACACTTCTTCGGCCAATTTTTCCCTGGTTTTCTCGATTCCCACTTTTCGGCCCTCATGGAAACCTTTCTCATAGGCCCCCCCCTTCGCGCTCTCTATTGCGAACATACTTGCCGTCTCTCGATCGGCAAGTGCGGAGCTGATAAGCAGACTAGTAACCCTCTCTTCCACAATTGGGTTCGCGTGCGCGGTGGATTGTGCCTGAGCCGCCTTGGTCTTCCTTGGTTCCCGCTCGGCCGCCTCCACGCGGGCTTCCAAACTTCAAATACGTTCTTCCTTCTTCTCCATCTCTTGACGGGCAGCGCGCAGTCGCATGCCGACTTCGTAAGCAGTGTAAAGCCCCTTCACCGCGCCGTGAATGCCCTCGCGAAACACCTCGTAGTCCTGTCGACCCAGCATTGATTGCTGAACCTCAGGAGGAAATATTTGTCGGGCAAAGTCGACCGCTACGTCTGGGTCTCGAACGATCGAGTCCGCCTCTATCATGGGTCTATTCTTCACAAATACCGCAAAGCTTAATGGGCACGGATTCGCGTCAGACCTCCTCTCGACTTGGGACTGTGGAGATTTACCCTGCGACTGCTTGTCTCGCCTGGGGATCTGCTGCGACGTCGAGGAGACTGACGCCTCTCGCGACCCCTAGAACTCCTACTTCCTGAGCGCGAGGGTTCACCACCTCGATTCATATCTCCGCCCAGCTCAGCTAGGGTCTTCGCTTCCCCTTTACTGTTAAAGAAGAATCGGTTCGACATTCGCGCAATCAGTCTTCTTGCAAGAGCTCAAGTCAGTTGTTTGCCAAGATCATAAAGGATGTACCTTTGTTCACTTACCCTTCATAGAGGCAGCACGATCGAGGCACTCTCATTAATTGAAGAGCCTGAATCGCCCGTCGCCGATTAAGTCGACGGCAGGGGCACGATTTTACCATCAAGTACCCCAACCGGCTCACGAATCGATTCTTCAAACCTCTTCAGGAACCGCCTGGGGCAGGGGCAGATTCATCAATCTATCCTTCAGGAACCGCCTGGGGCAAGGGCAGACTCATCAATATATACGGCTCAAGTACCCCAGCCGGCTCGTATATTCCTCAATATATACGGCTCAAGTACCCCAGTCGGCTCACGAATCGAATCGATTCTTCAGACCTCTTCAGGAACCGCCTGGGGCAAGGGCAGATTCATCAATATATACGGCTCAAGTACCCCAGCCAGCTCGTATATTCCTCAATATATACGGCTCAAGTACCCCAGCCGGCTCACGAATCGAATCGATTCCTCAAACCTCTTCAGGAACCGCCTGGGGCAAAGGCAGATTCATTAATATACTCGGCTCAAGTACCCCAGCCGGCTCATGAATCGACTCTTCATAATTCTAATCCAGTCGGCATGTGAAGGACGAATCAATATTGCCACTGGATATTCAACCTCTAAAAGCTGAAACTCAGCAACAAGTTTACGCAAAATAACGAAAGACATCACAATGTTTCATTAACATAACCACACAAATTGTGTACGAGTAGAAGTGAAATTACAAGGAAATTTTCATTAATAAATTGCGTACAAGATAGCAACCAATTTATACATGAAAACTACCCTGAACCAACAAAACTCTACCAAACAAATATCAAAAACTTACACAAAAATCAAAAAACTTAATAAATTTGGAAACGCCTCCCAAATCACTCCTCGGTGTCGGATTCAAGTGGCTCAATATCTACTTGCTCGTAAGGAATTGGCACAGCCAACGTAACCCCAGCGGCAACAAGGGCTTTGAGCCACCCGTGTTTGAACCCCCGATTCTCAAATTTGGGAACTTCATCGACATATTCCGTAAAGGCGGCTCTTTTTCCTGCCTCAAAAGCCTCCGATTCGGCTTTCTCCTGGGCCGCCTTGAGCTCCTCTAACTGAGTCTTCGCCTCGGCAAGTTCGTCTTTAGAGAGCTTGAGCGACTCCTCACTCGCACTCGCTCTAGCCTCAGCATCAGAATGAAGTTGTTCAGCAGTGCGAGCCCTCTCCTTCTCCACTTCGGCTCGTGCGCTCTCCATTACAGCTCTCATTTTCTCAAACTCGGCCCTACTCTTCTGATCGTCCACTTCTGTTTGCAAACGGTCAATTCTGCCAAGAGCATCGTGCAAGCGGTGGCCTAAGTCGGCGATCCTGCCGACGGTCTGCAAAAGCAAGTGATCGTCAGATACCCTTGTAAAAATGGATTCAAGCGAATTTAATACCTACCAGAAGTGCCAACTGCGCAGACAGGGCTACGGCCAAAATATCCGGCGCGGCGCAAAAGGCCGCATTGTCCGCCGACAAGGAAATTGAGGCCGCCAGGCTCAATGCAACGGCCGGATCCTCAATGGCCGAAGCATTGGAAGAAATCGGCGTATCTCTGATCTTTGGCTGAATTACGAAAGAAGCAACCACGTCCGATTCTTTGAGGCGAGGCCGTTTGTCAGCAGGGCTAATTTCTGAACTAGCCTCCTCCTCGGCGCCACGTTTTTAGCCACGCTCCTCCGGAATCAGCCGTTCTTCACCGGCCTGCTATTCAACTTTTTCCGTGCCGACCGGTGTAACCTGAGCCGTTCCTTCAATAATGGGTATAAAGGCCTTAGCCAAGCTGGCATCAAATTCGGCGGCCTCGACCTTTTTTCGAGCAGCCATTCGCTCGGCATTTCTCTTACGCGCCATTTGCGTAAGGCTTTGCCATACCTTCGAAGAAGTCGCTGGGAAGATCTCCCAAATTCGCGAAAATATCTCGGGAAGAGAACTCTGCCCGACCCGAAGCGGATGGAGAGGAAGGCTGGTTGAGTCCGGCAGCCTCAAATGCCAAACGCACGGCCTCGTCGACCTCTTCGGCCTCCTCAGTGAGTTCTCTGGCCAGATCGGCAACTACTATCACCGGCTCTGCGTCTTGCCCCGAATCAGAAGCTTCAAGACCAATTTGCCTAAGGTTCTTGTAGCTGGGGAAGATAAGAGCCGAGAGGTTCTGATCGCCGGATGGAATCGGAATGTTGTCCGCAGCCGAGAACGTGGTATAAGTCGGTTCGTACCGAAGTAAAATGTGGGCGGCTCTCCCTTGTTTTTGCACGTTTTGGCGGCCGAAGTAGTTGAGTGTAGTCTTAATGTCCCTGAGGACCGCGTCGTCAACAGAAGTCAGAATCTTCTTCAATTTATTACCTGCAAAAGATGAGAGATTAAGGAAAGAGAGCCGATTAAAAGACAGATCAACAAACATAAGATACTACTTGGCAACCTGGATCACCCTTATGTCTGGGAATGGGGTCTAGGCGATCTTCGCCCTCAGCGAACTCCCAATTACCTCGGACATTGACCATTACATCGTCAACCCTCTTACCAGAACTGGCAAGCATAGTCACCAAATGATGGTCAGTATCCTTGGCCCTAAGGAAGTACCACCCCAGCCGACCGGAGGATTTGGCTAAAGCATAGCAGTGCCGAATGGCCGGAATTCTGAGATTGATCCTAAGGCGTCGATTCAATTCTATAATCCCCATAATGATTCGAAAGAAATTTACATTGGGTTGAGAAGGAATCAGACTCCAATAGCGAAGGACGGCCCTAAGCAATGGATGTAGGGGGAAACGAACTCCACCCTCCGCAATGGACAAGAGGGGGAATACGATCGTATTCTGATCCTCTCTCTCCATATCTAGAGAACTGTCCGTTACAAGAGACAAATGAACGTCATCAGGAATGGAAAAATGTCGCCGGAATCCGAAAATGCGACTCTCAGAAAGGAGGTCTTTCAAATGTTTAGCCATTTCAACGGGGACCCAAGGATTCGCCGAAAGTAAGAACAATAAACAGAGAATAAGACTACAAAGAAAGGAGAAGAAGACTTACGAAGAGCAGATGAGACGAAGATAGACGGACGAAAGTTGCAGAAAATATGAGTGCGAAGGAAGATGCGCGCTGGTGGTCCAAACGTATCAGATGATCGACGAAATGTGTATCCAAAAGGACTGAAGTTTCAAATCGCAATAAATGCGAAAGACGCATGAATAGGGCGAGAAAGTATAATGATAAACGAAAAGGCGTGCGCCTCCTGACATCTTCTGACATCTGTCTTGGGGAACGCAAGGCCGCCTGATCAATGATAAGCTTTTCGAATTCTAGACCAAACACGCCGATTAACTACCGTCAATGGGGAGTTCGGGGGGTAATTGTGGGAGCCGAATATGTGGCTAAATCGGAAGGGGTATATTATAGTATTAACATTAACCGGCTGTATCCTGCATGATTCGGATGGGCCGAATACAATACGTAGGCCGATTAAGAAAGGATCCTCGAAGCCGAATAGAAGAACGGGTAATGATTGAAAAGTTGGCCCAGGCCCCGAGGTCCCAAAAAGAACAGATATAAATATAGAAGCAGCGTTCTTGGAAAGGTATGTAAGAATAACTCCACTTAACTTAGTGAACAAGCTTTCTTGACCATTGAGACTGACTTGCCCGTCGGAGTGCTAACCCCGGCACCCCCGACCGGAGTGTTGGTGCTTTTACAGGTGACTAGCTGAGGATCAAGAACGTCTCCCAGGATCTGAAGAGTATTTCCAAACCACTTCCCCACAGATATGTAATTCGACAAAACGGACAAAAGCGACATTCGACGCTGTCCTCCGATTTTGTGATGACCGGCTACGTCATGCATCCCGTCACTCATCATTCTCATTGGGTTTGTTGTGTTCGAAGGATTTTTTTTCAAAATTTTCGTTCTTGTTTACTCCGGTGTTGAGTTTCACTTGTTTCGGAGGGTGCGGGTTCGGTCCGGAGTGCCAGGGATTGTGCCAAGAAAATTCTGGACTAAAGGACTAGGGCCACACCTACGGGAGAGGGGCCGCACATGCGAGAGGTGAGGCTGCACGTGCGGGAGGTGAGGCTGCACGTGCAGGAATTTAAGAAATTCTAGGCTTGCACATTGCATTATAAGCAGATACGGGAGGAGGTACGGATTGGGAGAGCCGCACATGTGGGGATGAGGAACGCAAGTGCGGGAAGCACGCTCTGCACGTGCAGGGGTAAGTGCCGCACATGCGGGATGGGTTGAGTCTGAAAAATCCAGCTTTTCCCTCTTCTTAGGCTGTGTGTATATCACTTTGTATGTCTCTCTCTCTCTCTCTAAAAATCATTTTCTCCTCTTTCTCTCTACATTTCCTACACCAAACAATATCAAAACTTTGATTTCCCTTGATCCATTAGAGTTTTGCCCTTTGTCCCTTCATCAAGGTTGAAGAGCTCCTCGAGAGCTACATTGTGTGAGGTGAAGATTGAGATTCATCACTGTTGATTTTGGGGGATTTTATCTCTTTTTTACGTTACTTACTTTGGATTGATTTGATTTCATGCTTTTTTCAAAAGGGTGTTGAATATATGCAACTCAAAGGAAAAGCTAGCTCATATGTACAATAATCAAAGTCATTTCAATCTAACCAAAATAGCCTCCATCCACAGGCATTCATAGAGATATTTCAAGTAAGCTAGTAGCCTTATGGTAGTATGTTCAACATGGCAACACAAACACATATATGATATGCTAAAGCAAAAATGCTCACCTAGTACTCAAACAAGGCAAGCCGAAGAAAGGAAAACAGCTAGAAAAATGAATGATCCTAAAGAAAAGCACATGACTAATGCAACACATACAAAATGCGGTTACTTGATTCGGTTATGAATATGTCATATGAATCCACTCAAAGCATGTAGTAACGCACGTATTCAAGTAAGAAATAATCAATGATGTCAATTATGATGAGCCAAACATTAATGCATGCAAAAATGGATACAAGGCATAGAAATGATATGAAATGAAAACATGATGCTTTATACAACCACGGTAAGCATGTAAATAAAATGGAGAAAGAAATGGGGGTTGGAAGACATACATCACATGTTACAAATTTGCCCTCGTACAAGAGGGTCTGAACGTCCTAAAGTAAATAATTATTACAAAACACAAATGAATGAACTAACTATTACAAATATGAATTTCAAAGCGATTAATCTAAAGGAATGAATGAGAGGAAAGGAACCGCGTGTGCACAAGCAAGAACATCCTTCGAAAACCTTTCTGTTTGCTACCAGAATTATCATGTTCATAGTCAGAAAATAGTTCTGTTTTGACGTTAAGATCTGCTCTGCTTATCTAAAATGCTACCACTGTTGTACAAAAGGTTTGGCCGGCCGGCCTAATTAACTGGTCGGCCGTACAAGATTTTGGCTGGCCAGCCACTACTTCTAGAGAAAAACTTGCTGCAACAGAATTGGAACAAAGCAAAAATAGAGGGTTTCCAAAGGATGTTCATCCTTCTTGCTCCCTCTGTAGACGCGCCCTAGGGCTTAATGCTACTACAGTTCAGACTCAAATGTCATGGTTCTGAATCTAATCCCGCAAAGTGCAATGCGAGACCGATAAATCACCAAAGAGTCCAAATTCGGCAAATCATTTTGGAAAACTGATTTTTAAGAAAGAAGTGCCAAACATGGATTGCTTTGCCAGATACAGAGTCGCCACCTAAATATTTATTTTGGGGGAATTTAGGAAACCCTGACTTGTTGCCTAAGGCCACATGTCCGTCATCACCAAAGTTGCCTCGGCTCGGGAACTTGGGTACGAGAGGGGAAGGTCATCTATGAGCACCCCCGCTCGTCCGATCAAAGATCAGCATGTACTAAGCATGATATCTTGTTTTTGAAAACACATGCGTTCTTATTCCGGTTAATTAGCTAGAATTACTATGTGATGCGCACAACACACAAGCATAGACTAGATCGCCTAATTTGGAACAAAACACCGCATATCCGTTTGTTTGGAAATGGTTTGAGGTTTGCTACTCGCAAGTAGGCTAAAATACGGATTTCAATGAATCGTTCCAATTCAAGTAATCCAGCCTTCACCCACAGGCATTCAGGCAGTTATATTACATAAGCAATTAGCCTCATGGCAAACATGTTATCATGTTAACACTCACACACATGCAAGATGCTAAAACATAAACACTTACAGTGTACTCCGAGTCAAAATAGAGAACTAGTTAGTAATCAAATGCGTGATCCTAGCTCATGTTAAGATGGCTAATGCATCGAATGCAAAGTACAACTAGAAATAGGCTCAGCTATTCTAAAATGGCATGTAAGATGCGACAACTCGATACATGTATTCAAGTAAGAATTGAAATACAATGCAGTTAGTATGATGCGCCGAGCCCGGTGCATGCAATACAAATGAATGATGCAGACATGCATAGCATAAGGATGCTAAATGAAATATGTCCTAAAACTAACCATCGTAAGCGGTTAAGTAAAAGGGAGAAAGACGTGGGGCTGGAAAACATGCATCACACACACGCACGCTTATTACATCAATTGGCCCTCTCGACGAAGGGTCCGAAAGAATAATACAAATCAACTAATTAACTAACTAACAAGCTAATTAATTATTACACAACTCTTAACTGATTAAACAAATTAATTAAGCTATAAAATCAGTGAAGCGGCCTCGATAAGAGGGACAAATGCATGCTCGATCGGCTTCGCTTGGAAATCCGTTGCCATGCCTCATGTTGCCTCTCTTTGCACTGTTTTTTTCTCCTCTAAAAACTGCACAATTCTCTATGATGATTCTGAATCACCTCAAGGACACTCTGAGAGGCCATCGGCCAAGAGATGAAGGTCATCGACCAAAAATAAGGCTCTCGGCCAGACATTTGTAGCCGACCGGCACTGAAGATGGCCGATCGGCCATCCCTTACTGTAAAATGCTCCTTTTTCTACAGCAGAGGACAAACAGAGCATGGCAATACATTTACAAGACAATATTTGCAACTACACCCCTTATCATGTTTAAAACTCAAAGGAGTGTAGTTCTCGACCCTCGGGCCACCAATCACGCATTCCAATGCATGATGGTCAAAAGAGCCAAGTGTGCAATTCAATATCAAATAAAATGCACAAAACGCATAAGGGGCCTTAACCTCTATCATGTGTAATCAAGAGGCAAGGCAATGCACACACAATGCTATGCAACCTAAGCATGCAAGCAAACATGCAAACAACTCAATCATGCAACAAGTATGCAACAATATCACGTAATGCAACTAATATGCAATAGGCATACAACTTAAACATGTAAAGATGCAAGGCATAGGTATGTGACAACAATACCAACAACAAGCATGTGACAACATGTGATCTAACAAGTATGCAAAATGAAACAAGCATGCAACAACATGCAAGACAAGCATGCGAAATGCAACCTAAGCATGCAAACATGCAAGGCATGTAACAATATGCAAGGATAAGCAAGTATGCAACAACATGTAGCAGAATTAGCATGTAACAACATGTAATGTGCCAAGTATGCAACAAGCATGCAACAACATACAAGGCAAGCATGCAACAACATGAGAATATGGACTTAAACTAAAATGGACAACTCTCAACATGCCCAAATCAGTGGCCAAAGGGCTAAGAAATAATAGACAAAAGCACATACAAACATGCACATGTAATGGCCTATCACCTAGGCATGGGAGGGCAACTTTCAAGAACACTTAAAAGGGGGCAAATATGGGCATGTGACATACATTGTAAGCTCTGAAATCATGTTAGGAAATGTGCCAAACCAACCAAACAAAGCAAGCAAGTCATGCAAAAAGGCTTAAAGCTTGAAACTAGCCAAGGGACTCAAACCAAGGCTATGCAAAATCTGAAGCAAATGACAAGTATAATCCAAAACAGTCCTAGATCATGTCAAAATGAGCCTAAAACATGCAAGGACCAAAGCCAAAATAAATTAGAACAAAGGGCCGAAAGCATGAGGCATGCAAGGCTACAAAAGAGGTGTTACACTACACCTATCAAAACCAAACATGGCATGAGTTAAGCAATAAAAATTAGAGTTATATCATGGCAAAATAACCCCAAAAACCTACTTAGATGGCATCCCAAAGACCTAAACATGATGGCACACACAATGACCCATTCATGAGGCATAAAACATCAACTCTTTAAAGCATTAAAGGAGTGACAAGTGCAAGTGTTTGAGCATGAAACATGGACTGAAATAGTATAACAAATGATGTCAAATCATTGAAATGGTCCAAGTAAAGCATGCTAGTGACTTGGACACTTAAGGCTAACAAGCTAAAATGCCTTATGGCTATACAAAGCATGGCATATATGGTCAAAACAACTCAAATCAGAGCTTAAGCATGTTATAACAAGGCTAAAAACTTCATGGAGTCGAGCCAAAATCATGCTAGAAACATGGCTTAAAGCATGATGCATGTTAAGGCAAATGAAAGGATTGCAAGGCAAGTACATGAAACATACATGGTATGTCCAAACCAAGTCAAAATAGTGTTATATCATGGCAAAACAAAGCCTAATACATACTGAAATGAAGCTAAAATAAGCCAAGCAAACATGCTACCAATATAAGCCATTTATACTAGCATTCAAGACAATAAGGAGAGGGGATGACCCTCTCTTATTTAGGACTCCAAAACCACCTTCCCACCACTGAAAATGCTTTGGATTTCAGTGGTAGGAAGGTCATGCAAAGCCAAGAACAAGGGCCAAAAGGGATGGCCTAAAACAAGGCCTAAGAGGAGGGAAACAACCCCAAACCAAAAAGTGATCTTAAACAAAGATCTAAAGCATCAAAAATCAGAACTTATTGTAGTTTAGAGTTAAGCTTAAAACAATAAGCAAGAAGGTCTAAAAGCTTAAGCAAGAAAGGGGTATTAAAAGCAAGAATGCTCACCCTTGAAGAACACTTTCAAGAACAAGGCTCCAGCAACTTTTCCAAGCTTAAACCACTTCAAGAACTCTGAAACTAACTCTCTAGGATCTCAGCAACCAAAGGATGGTTTATTGCTAGGTGTTTGTGTGCAACAGTGTGAACAAAACACCCTTTTGAGCACAAATGCACACACAAAGATATAAAGAGAGGGAAATATAGAGATAGATAGATACAACTTCTCTAACCTTATTTTTCAGAACCTCTAAGAAGGGAAGAGGAGCTCCCTTCTTATAGAATTCCAAATTCAAAGCTTCTAAGAGAAGCTAAGCCAAGGGGCAAATCCCTCCATGCACGTGTATGGAGGGGGTGAATTGTGCATGCCAACTGTGACAGCTGGCATAAAATATCTGCATAAAGCGGATGAACAAGGTTCGGCCAAAAAACATGGCCGATCGACCAACATAAGGGCCGGCCGACCAAATAATGTGTCGATCGGCCAACACTGTTGGCCGATGGCAAGAAAACAAGGCCGATGGCTTCAAGCCTCGGCCGATGGGTTGAGGGGATGGAAAACAAGCCACCCTCTTCCCTTAAAAGCAAAAACACAAGTGCTTGGTCCACAACCAAGCACAAAACAGACAAGTTGAGAGATCATGAGGCAAGGAGCGCGGCTGAGACCTCCGGAAACTCAAAACGAACACGAACATGGATGATCATCGAGTGTTCAAACGATGACGTCCAAGTCTTGAGGACAGTCAAAAATGGGGTGTCTACAGTTACCCCTCTTTGACAGAACTCGAAAGTCATAAAAATGACAGGAGTGAATGTCAAAGCCCAGAGACGACTCATTTTTTACAAGGCCGAAGACTTAGACAAGCATACAAGATAGCAAGATATGTGCCCGCGGGCAGGGGCAAAATGCAAAGGACATGCATGGTGCCGAACATAACTTATGATCATGCAAAGGAAGCTGTAACGAAGCATAACATGCAACAGTTTAAGCAAGCAAATAAAAACCAAACTACATTACATGCAGAAAGGATGTAAGAGAATTATATAATTCTCGCTATGTCTCACGCGGAGAATATACAATACCGTCCGGTTCGTCTGGTCGCGCCAGCTTCAAATGAACCGTACATACAATATTATGCCTTCCAAAGAAAGAAACTTAACAAGTACAATATCGTTAGAAACAAGCATAGCAATCCAAGTGAGAAGTGCGTGACAATGTGAGTGAAGTGTGCGACAATGCAAGTGAAGTGTGCATAACAATGCATGTAACGTGCGAGACAACGTAGGTTAAAGATGTACACAACAATGTAAGTAACAAACGTAACAGCGTAAGTTAAAGATGCGAAACAACGCGAATGACAAGCGTAATAGCGCAAGTTAGAGAGGTACGCAAAACAACGCAAATTAGATAGGTTTGCAAAACAATACAAGTTAGATAGGTTGCAAAATAATGCAAGTTAGTGAGTGCAAAACAATGCACAAGTTAGTGAGTGTCAAACAATGCACAAGTTAGTGGGAGTGCAAGACAATGCACAAGTTAGTAGGGGGTGTAAGACAATGCACATTACGAGCAAGACAATGCCAGTTATAAGGGGGTGCAAGACAATGCACATAACGAGCAAGACAATGCCAGTTATAAGGGTATGCAAAACAATGCAAATAACAAGCAAGACAATGCAAGTTATAGGGGTATGCAAAACAATGCAAATAACGAGCAAGATAATGCCAGTTATAAGGGCATGCAAAACAATGCAAATAACGAGCAAGACAATGCCAGTTATATGAAAATGCAAGACAATGCGGAAAAGGCGTGCATGACAATGCGAGGTAAGGAAATGCATGACAATACAAATGACGTGTGCATGACAATGCAAATGAGATGTGCATGCCAATGCAAATGAGGAAATGCATGACAATGCCAATGAGATGTGCATGACAATGCAGATGAGGAAATGCATGACAATGCAAATGAGATGCGCATGACAATGCAGATGAGGAAATGCATGACAATGCAAATGAGATGTGCATGACAATGCATGTACTGAAATGCATGTCAATGCAAATGAGATGCGCATGACAATGCAGATGAGGAAATGCATGACAATGCAAATGAGATGTGCATAACAATGCATGTACTGAAATGCATGTCAATACAAATGAGATAAGCGAAACAACGCGGATAGAGGGGCGCAAGACAATGTGACCTAAGGGATGTGCATGACAATGCAAGCATGGCGTGCGCGACAACGCATAAGAGATGTGCATAACAATGCAAGCATAGTGTGCGCTACAACGCATATTATAGATATGTGCGAAACAACGCAAGTTATAGATATGTGCGAAATAACTCAAGTTATAGATAGATTGCAAAACAATGCAAGTTAGAAGGGTGTAAAACAATGCAACCTAAGGGTGCGAGACAACGCGGGAAAGATGCAAGACAATGCAACCTAAGTGTGACGCATAACAATGCGGTGAAAACAAGCATAACAATGCAAGTGAAATATACATAACAATGCAATGCACTAACAAGTGCAGGTAAAGTGCGCAAAATAGCGCAAGCCATGCACTAACAGGTGCAGGTAAAGTGCGCAAAATAGCGCGAGCAATGCACTAACAGGTGCAAATGAGGTGCGCAAGATAGCGCGATGCGCAAAATAGCGGGAATGATATGCAAAATGCAATGCACTAACAGGTGCATATGAGGTGCGCAAACTAGCGCGATGCGCAAAATAGCGCGAATGAAATGCAATGCACTAACAAGTGCATATGAGGTGCGCAAAATAGCGCGATGTGCAAAATAGCACGAATGCCATGTAATGCACTAACAGGTGCAAATGAGGTGCGCAAGATAGCACGATGCGCAAAATAGCACAAATGATATGCAAAATGCAATGCATTAACAGGTGCATATGAGGTGCGCAAAACAGCGCGATGCACAAAATAGCGCGAATGATGTAAAATGCAATACAATGCACTAACAGGTGCATATGACGTGCGCAAAATAGCGCGATGCGCAAGATAGCGCGAATGATGCAAGATGCAAAATGCAATGCAATGCACTAACAGGTGCATATGATGTGCGCAAGATAGCGCGATGCGCAAAATAGCGCAAATGAAATGCAATGCACTAACAGGTGCATATTTCAACCAAGCTGGAATCATGTGAAGAGGAAAAACAAACAATCAGGTGCGTACACAATGCAACCTAAGATAAATTCCAAACACGCTAAAATCATGTGAGGAAAGGGACACTCAAACCACGCTGAAATCGTGAGAGGAGGTCCAAAAACAAACAATCAGGAGCGTGCATGACGCAACCTAAGACAAATTCCAAATACGCTGAAATCGTGTGAGGAAGGAACAAACTCTAACCACGCTGAAATCGTGAGAAGAGGTAAACAAATTCCAAACACGCTGAAATCGTGTGAGGAAGAAACAAACTCTAACCATGCTGAAATCGTGAGAAGAGGTAAACAAACCCCAAACACGCTGAAATCGTGTGAAAAAAGAATAAACGGAGAAACATAGGGACATATCCCTGTGTTTCCCGAAGAAAAGAGAAACATAGGGATGTATCCCCGTGTTTCCCGAAGGAAAGAGAAACATAGGGACGTATCCCCGTGTTTCCCGAAGGAAAGAGAAACATAGGGATGTATCCTCGTGTTTCTCGAAGAAAGGAGAATGCAAAACAATGCAATCAAAAGGAAAGGCACACCTCTCAGCGTATCACACGCAAGAGAAGAAAGGGGAAATTTCTCAGCATATCACATGCAAAAGAAGAAAGGTAAACCTCTCAGCGTATCACACGCGAGAGAGGAAAGGTAAATTTCTCAGCGTATCACACGCAAGAGAAGAAAGGTAAACCTCTCAGCGTATCACACGCGAGAAAGGAAAGGTAAACCTCTTAGTGTATCACACGCGAGACAGGAAAGGTAAACTTCTCAGCGTATCACACGCAAGAGAAGAAAGGTAAACCTCTCAGCGTATCACACGCGAGAGAGTAAAGGTAAACTTCTCAGCGTATCACACGCAAGAGAAGAAAGGTATCAGTCAAATTGAACCAGAACTTGTTCGAATGAACAACACATACAATACCGTACATAAATGAGAAAGAAATTGATAGGTATAATGCAATACAATGCAAGATGTTTAAGGAATGCAATAAACAGACAAAGCGGCGCTTTAGAAAGCACTTTACGGGGATGAGTGGTAATAAACTGCTCTACTCCGATGGGGATCTCCCCTTTTGCATTATGTTCCTTAAACACTTATCTTCAACTCACAGTATAAAGGCGCTGAAATGCTGACAAGGAGCGACATCTGCTGGGGAAACCACGGATGCCGCTTTTCTTCCTGATCATACTCACAACTTTCCCTATTCTTCAACGGGGTGACAAACTAGGTTGGATCAATATCCAGAATCGAGATGCATACCTGCTACCTCAACCTATGGGGCTTCCATACAGATTTCAAGCCGGGGATACACCCTTGTGTATTTAAACCAGACTTTAGTCTCGGAAATTCCAAACCTTTGTGTTCTAGGTAACAACCATTCGAACTCTAGTTTCCACCATCGCAGTTGATCTCCTAGGAACTCATTGCGAACACAACCAAGATATCTCTGGCAGGGATTGATACTCAAGGAGAGCACTTCTAATCATGATTCTAATATTGAAATAGTCAACACAGTATTTGATTCACTTTGAACACACAGTTCGTACAGCACACTGCTCATTCTGAACACACAGCCCATAACACAACATTCTAGTTAATTTGGCACATAGCTCATTCTGAACACACAGCCCATTCTGAATACTGCTCATTCTGAACACACAGCCCGTAACACAGTACTCTGTTTCTCTGAACACACTGCCCATAACGCAGTACTTTGTTTCTCTGAACACACAGCCTATTTTGAACACTACTCATTCTGAACACACAGCCCATAACACAGTACTCAATTTATTCTGCACACGGTGAATTCTAAACACACTGCTCATTCTGAACACATGGCTCATTACACAATACTCAGTTTATTCTGCACATGGCGAATTCTAAACAAACAGTTCAATCCGAACAGACAGGATGCGAAAACGGAACATGCAAACATTGAAACAAACTCGAACGCTCCAAATTTTCCCTCTTTTCTTTTGCTTTGCAGCCCGGAACCTGCATAGCTTCAAATAGGTCATGGTTCTACTGTTCTCACATGACCTGGGTTGAACCCTACGATTTTATGAAAGAACAAATCCTGTTTTGCACAAATGTGGAGAACGGCACAGCACTCCTGGCACAAAACGATTTATTTTGAAATTAAGAAATGAGTTCTTAACAGGGTATTAAGCCTACGACTGGACACAGCGCAAAACAACTCAATAAAGAAAGACAAAAGGTAAACAACCTAAACAGATCGAGAAACACTCGAAACAAGAATCGAGATAAAACAAAAGACACGACACTCAGACGTGTTACAAAGGCGAGAGACCTCTTAGTTCACGAGGAGCCAGTTTCTCCGGGTGTTGTTTCCCACCCTTTTCTCATTTGTGATTCTCACACCACTCTGACACTCGGTCTCTTTTTTTTTCTGAAAAGCCTTTTTCTCACTTTTCTCTCAACGCATATCTCTCTATTCTTCAATCTCTCATTTTTTTTATCCCTCCCCTGGGTGGTTGATGGATAAACAAGAAGTTGCGGGTTCTTGCCCCCCCTAGCATTCTACTAGATTCTTCTTCTTCTGCTCACAACAGTGAACTTTCCCACAGAGGGGTTGCGCTATAATTGGGTGTATAGCAAATCTGCAGCTGACATCGGTCGACGATGCTCTGCTGGGGAGTTTGGACGTGATCAAATCCGTCCAGATGAGGGAGTGGAATATCTTAATCCATTCCAATTCGTGCTTCGCACTTAGCTTGATACCTCGCTGCTTGGAGAGTGAAAGAGCTTTCAGCCCTTTGTTGTTAACTTCGGTTGTGGCCTTTTCTAGGACGTAGAGCACCCTTTCTAGCAAGCGTGTTGACAACGGGGAGAAGACAGAAAACCTGACTCCACTGTGCCCCTAGTTCATCATTTTGACCATTTTTTGTTTTGGCTTTCTACTAAAACAATTTTGGCCAAAATAAGAGTTGGATTAACATACTTGTTCAATTTTTTGATTCAAAATCATGCAAGTTAGGTTATGAGCACTAAAAATTTTCCTTTTTGCGTCCAAGAAATGGTCCAGTTTTGGAAAAATGGAATAATTTTTGAGAAAATTAGTCAACCTCAGTAAAAATTCTCAAAAATTATTTTGGTAAACGGCCACTGCTCAACGAGTACGGAACCTACTCTTGAGATGCACAACCTCAAATCCATAACAATGGAAAATTGCCCCTTGTCTGAATGGCACTGTGTGGCAATGGAAAATTGCCCCTTGTTTGAATAGCACCGCAATACATTGTAACCAGTTTCTCATGGTGACGATCACAACCGAACTCTCAGATACAGAGAAGACAAAGATGATCAAAACCATTACATGGACACAATCGATTTGGAAGTGTTTGTGGCTGGACTTCAGAATGAAGTTGCCTATGTATCCCAAACATGGGAATCAAGCCTTACGTAGTTCCGGGTTAAGGTACACTCGGGTATTTAACCTCTCCTTTTGCGCTCTAACTTTTGCCAAGGCCGCCCTTCCGGGTTTTCAACCTTGCGAGCTATGTTCTTCTTTTTTTTTTCAATTTTTTTCATTTCTTCTTTTTTTTTCTTTTCATTTCTTTTCTTTTTCTTCTCTTTTTCTTTTCCATTCTTTTCTTTTCTTTTCTTTTTTTCATTCTTTGCATTTTTCTTTTTTTTTTTGTTCTTTTTCTTCTTTTTCTTGCTCTAACTTTTGCCTGAGTCGCCCTTCCGGGTTTTCGGCCCAGCGAGCCTCTCAAGGGTAAAAGTGTAGCTTTGTCCATGTTGAATGGTCGTAGAGATCTTGAAGCCATCTAAATCCAGGAGAATGGCTGCTGTTCGCTGATGATGTAAAAGTCCATCTAATGGGGGCTAAATTTGCCCCTAGTGTTATCGATAGGAACTCGATTGTCCTTCAGCAATAAATTCTTCTTTCCTCCCTTCTAGGATTTGGCATTCTTGCCGATCTTTGTTAGCTTGAGAAACGTCCCAATTCTTGACTCTTCGAGCACATCTGACATTCTTGCCCCTAGTCAAAGGGGTGCTTCTTATCTAACTTCGTGAGCTTCCTTTGATGACGTTTGACCTTCTTGATCTGACTTTCTTTGCCTCTTGTTCGAGGGCTGCTTTTGAATCTGGCCACACAGGCCTCACATTGTGGTTGACCGTTGAACATTCTAAATTAAGGCTCAAGGTTTGGAAGCAAAAGGGGTCAAGTCTCGAGGCTGAGAGCGATCCTAGGCTACACAATCTCAAAATTGATTCCACACAGGTCTTTGCAGGACGGCGCAAAACATTTTTTTTGAAATCTTTTAAGAAAGCGACTAATCGCTCGCGCGAAAGACAATGTAAAACCAATCTGGATCAAGCCAGAATCCTTCTCAGTACTCACATTAACAAGCATGATCTCATTCATTAAGGGCTTAGCATGCCTCTCTTTCTCTCAATTGATCAAATTTTGCAAAACCCGAGGAATTCCTTCCTCTTTGTTTTCACCACAGTGTTCAAAAAGTTTTGAAAACCTTAGGTCAATGCAATAATTTCAAGGCACAGAAGAGCAGGTGAAAAGCACTGCCGTTTCATTCAAATTTGCTGGCACAACAGTTTCGAGATGGAAACAAACACAAAAGTGTGAAAACCACCGTTGTTTCATTCAAATCTTCTGGTGTAACTGGCTCTGTGGCAGAAACAAACCCAAAAAAAAGCAAAAAGACAAACACAAAACAAAATAGTGATATCCGAAGTAACAACCCCGGAGTCACCCAACTTCTATGCAACAGGACTGACTTGATACAACAAGACAAGCCCAACTGACATAGTACAAAAAGACTAACTATATACAAGACAACAAAACTGACTGAACACCCAAGTCAGAAAGTACAAAAACTAGCAATCGCAAATGCTCAAAATAGTGCGTGCCATACGCCACATCTGAAATAAACTGAGCGCCGCCCGCAGGTGGTTCATTCCCTGATCAAATCACGTTATCCTCCAGATTCACTGATCCAGTGATGATAGACTTTGCTGAGCTTGGTGGGAGGATGACCCCGTTGTCAAACAAGTCCTGTACCTCGTGGCGAAGACGGAAGCAATTGTCAGTGCTGTGACCAGTTTGTTGATGGTACGCACAGTACTGGGTAGCGTCATGACTAGATGGAAGATGACTAGGGAGAGGCCGAGGCTCGAGGGGTTTGAGATGCCCCTTTTCAGCAAGGATTTGAAGAGCCTTGGACAAAGGCATGTAGAGGGCATGGAAGACCCTGCGCCCTCGGGGTAGATACTTCGAGGTTTGGGGATTTTTGCTGGACGCACTAGCAAAGGGGTCAGCAGGTGCTGGCTTGGTTTTCTAATCTTTCCCGGGTGTAGAATTGGGGTTGGAGGTAACAGTTCTGGTACGACAGCCCTTCTCCCGATTTTCCCCTTGGCTCGAACTGCCCTCGTTCTGAGTGACGAAAGTGTCATCCACAGTTTTCGCAATAACTGCGAGCACTTGCTGTTTGTTTAGTCCCCCTGCTTTCAAAGCCTCAACAGCCTGCAGAAGTTGTTAATAGGGATCAACGTCCGCCTTCACCTTGTTCTTACCACTCACCTCAGCTTGGTCGAAGGTTTGGGTTGCCACCTCAGTGCGAAGCCCGGTTGTTGCTAACATGTCATTGCCGGAACTTGGGATGGCTTCAGGTTGGCTGAGCTCAATTACAATCCACCCCAATAGTGGGGGCTCTTCTGGCATGAAGTTCCTGGCATGTGACATGGTCGATGGTGGAGCCGGCATTCTGAAGGCTAGATCAGCCATAGCTCTCTGAAGATCGCCGATCATTCCCATTAGCTCAAAAGTGGTGGGCTCACGGGTTTGGAATAATTGGGGTTCCCAGATTGGATGTGCGGCAGGTGACCTGGGTGGGTGTTGCATTTCAACATCGGTCTCACCCTGCATGGCGATTCCCTGGTTTAATGTTGCTGCCATGATCACAATTTCTTCTGAATTTTGGGTCATCACGAATCTGCTGAACTGAACAGAGGTGATGTGACCGGTAACTAACGAATCAGATGAACCGGTGAGCCTTGACTGGCCTTTCTCTGCCTTGCCTCAGCGAAGGAAAATACTAGCTGTTCTTGAACTGAATCTCTGACTTGACAAAGTCTATCAGCACAAATCTAATGAACCTGGGGGATGTCGGAGCCTTCTGAAGCTACGGTTCCCAGACTACCTAGTAAAAGAGAAAACAGGCAGCCTCTCAGCCCAATTTCACTGGAACAGATACGAGCAAAGCTAAATGACTGTACTCATTACTGAATTCTGCCCAAAATTCTGCCTGTAAACTGATACCCTCAGGTAAAACTGATTCCCCTAAAATACTGATGCCCTCAGGCCTAATACCCAGACTTGCAAACTGATACATGCATTCCATATAGAGGCGCACTCTAAAAGCACATAGCAAACAAATGAGAGCCAAAACACCCCTATGTTGGGGTAGGGTTTCCCTGTCCTATTTTTTCGGGAGCTAGGGTTTCACTACGCACACAGCGGTTTTAAACAACCTACAATCGGGTAAGCAACCTCTCCTAGTTTGGAATAGTCACTATGGATTCCGATATGCACTAGGTCGAATGGTCAAAAATGGTGCCCCAGTAAAAACCGGGGTTTGTGTTCCTGTCGTGGCAGAGCCCACAACCAGTCAGCCTTATGGTACGCTTCTCAAAGCAAGCCTCCAACAAACCGTTCAGGAATAGCATACGGCAAACACGGCATCCTAGGCGCACCAATGCAAATGCAATGCAAAGAGACACATAAGTGTAATCAAAATAAGATATCATGAGTTTGAGTCAAGTTCTCTAACTCCCCAGTAGAGTCGCCAGAAACTGTAGACGCGCCCTGGGGTTTCGTGCTACTATAGTTTGGACTCAAATGTCACGGTTCTGAATCTAATCCCGCAAAGTGCAATGCGAGACCGATAAATCACCAAAGAGTCCAAATCTAGTAAATCGTTTTGGAAAACTGATTTTTAAGAAAGAAGGGCCAAACATTGACTGCTTTGCCAAATACAGAGTCGCCACCTAAATATTTATTTTGGGGGAATTTAGGAAACCCTGACTCGTTGCCTAAGGCCGCGTGTCCATCATCACCAAAGTTGCCTCGGCTCAGGAACTTGGGTACGAGAGGGGAAGGTCATCTATGAGCACCCCCGCTCGCCGGATCAAAGATCGGCATGTATTAAGCATGATATCTTGTTTTTGAAAACACATGCATTCTTATTCCGGTTAATTAGCTAGAATTACTATGTGATGCGCACAACAAACAAGCATAGACTAGATCGCCTAATTTGGAACAAAGTACCACATATCCGTTTGTTTGGAAATGGTTTGAGGTTTGCTACTCACAAGTACGCTAAAATACGAATTTCAATGAATCGTTCCAATTCAAGTAATCCAGCCTTCACCCACAGGCATTCAGGAAGTTATATCACATAAGCAATTAGCCTCATGGCAAGCATGCTGTCATGTTAACACTCACACACATGCAAGATGCTAAAACATAAACACTTACAGTGTACTCCGAGCCAAAATAGAGAACTAGTTAGTAATCAAATGCGTGATCCTAGCTCATGTTAAGATGGCTAATGCATCGCATGCAAAGTGCAACTAGAAATAGGCTCGGCTATTCTAAAATGGCATGTGAGATGCGACAACTCGATACATGTATTCAAGTAAGAATTGAAATACAATGCAGTTAGTATGATGCGCCGAGCCCGGTGCATGCAATACAAATGAATGATGCAGACATGCATAGCATAAGGATGCTAAATGAAATATGCCCTAAAACTAACCATCGTAAGCGGTTAAGTAAAAGAGAGAAAGATGTGGGGTTGGAAAATATGCATCACACACACGCATGCTTATTACATCAATTGGCCCTCTCGACGGAGGGTCCGAAAGAATAATACAAATCAACTAATTAACTAACTAACAAGCTAATTAATTATTACACAACTCTTAACTAATTAAACAAATTAATTAAGCTATAAAATCAGTGAAGCGGCCTCAATAAGAGGGACAAATGCATGCTCGATCAGCTTCGCTTGGAAATCCGTTGCCATGCCTCATGTTGCCTCTCTTTGCACTGTTTTTTTCTCCTCTGAAAACTGCACAATTCTCTACGATGATTCTGAATCACCTCAAGGACACTCTGAGAGGCCATCGGCCAAATGGAAATGCCATCAGCCAAGAGATGAAGGTCATCGACCAAAAATAAGGCTCTCGGCCAGACATTTGTAGCTGACCGGCACTGAAGATGGCCGATCGGCCATCCCTTCCTGTAAAATGCTCCTTTTTCTGCAGCAGAGGACAAACAGAGCATGGCAATACATTTACAAGACAATGTTTGCAACTACACCCCTTATCATGTTTAAAACTCAAAGGAGTGAAGTTCTCGACCCTCGGGCCACCAATCACGCATTCCAATGCATGATGGCCAAAGGAGCCAAGTGTGCAATTCAATATCAAATAAAATGCACAAAACACATAAGGGGCCTTAACCTCTATCATGTGTGATCAAGAGGCAAGGCAATGCACACACAATGCTATGCAACCTAAGCATGCAAGCCAACATGCAAACAACTCAAGCATGCAACAAGTATGCAACAATATCACGCAACGCAACTAATATGCAATAAGCATACAACCTAAACATGTAAAGATGCAAGGCATAGGTATGTGACAACAATACCAACAACAAGCATGTGACAACATGTGATCTAACAAGTACGCAAAATGAAACAAGCATGCAACAACATGCAAGACAAGCATGCGAAATGCAACCTAAGCATACAAACATGCAAGGCATGTAACAATATGCAAGGATAAGCAAGTATGCAACAACATGTAGCGGAATTAGCATGTAACAACATGTAATGTGCCAAGTATGCAACAAGCATGCAACAACATGCGAGGCAAGCATGCAACAACATGAGAATATGGACTTAAACTAAAATGGGCAACTCTCAACATGCCCAAATCAGTGGCCAAAGGGCTAAGAAATAATAGACAAAAGCACATACAAACATGCACATGTGATGGCCTATCACCTAGGCATGGGAGGGCAACTTTCAAGAACACTTAAAAGGGGGCAAATATGGACATGTGACATACATTGTAAGCCCTGAAATCATATTAGGAAAGGTGCCAAACCAACCAAACAAAGCAAGCAAGTCATGCAAAAAGGCTTAAAGCTTGAAACTAGCCAAGGGACTCAAACCAAGGCTATGCAAAATTTGAAGCAAATGACAAGTATAATCCAAAACAGTCCTAGATCATGTCAAAATGAGCCTAAAACATGCAAGGACCAAAGCCAAAATAAGCTAGAACAAAGGGCCGAAAGCATGAGGCATGCAAGGCTACAAAAGAGGTGTTACACTACACCTATCAAAACCAAACATGGCATGAGTTAAGCAATAAAAATTAGAGTTATATCATGGCAAAATAACCCCAAAAACCTACTTAGATGGCATCCCAAAGACCTAAACATGATGGCACACACAATGACCTATTCATGAGGCATAAAACATCAACTCCTTAAAGCATTAAAGGAGTGACAAGTGCAAGTGTTTGAGCATGAAACATGGACTGAAATAGTATAACAAATGATGCCAAATCATTGAAATGGTCCAAGTAAAGCATGCTAGTGACTTGGACACTTAAGGCTAACAAACTAGAATGCCTTATAGCTATACAAAGCATGGCATATATGGTCAAAACAACTCAAATCAGAGCTTAAGCATGTTATAACAAGGCTAAAAGCTTCATGGAGTCGAGCCAAAATCATGCTAGAAACATGGCTTAAAGCATGATGCATGTTAAGGCAAATGAAAGGATTGTAAGGTAAGTACATGAAGCATACATGGTATGTCCAAACCAAGTCAAAATAGTGTTATATCATGGCAAAACAAAGCCTAATACATACTGAAATGAAGCTAAAATAAGCCAAGCAAACATGCTACCAATATAAGCCATTTATACTAGCATTCAAGACAATAAGGAGAGGGGATGACCCTCTCTTATTTAGGACTCCAAAACCACCTTCCCACCACTGAAAATACTTTGGATTTCAGTGGTAGGAAGGTCATGCAAAGCCAAGAACAAGGGCCAAAAGGGATGGCCTAAAACAAGGCCTAACAAGGCCTAAGAGGGGGGAAACAACCCCAAACCAAAAAGTAATCTTAAACAAAGATCTAAAGAATCAAAAATTAGAACTTATTGTAGTTTAGAGTTGAGCTTAAAACAATAAGCAAGAAGGTCTAAAAGCTTAAGCAAGAAAGGGGTATTAAAAGCAAGAATGCTCACCGTTGAAGAACACTTTCAAGAACAAGGCTCCAGCAACTTTTCCAAGCTTAAACCACTCCAAGAACTCTAAAACTAACTCTCTAGGATCTCAGCAACCAAAGGATGGGGTATTGCTAGGTGTTTGTGTGCAATAGTGTGAACAAAACACCTTTTTGAGCACAAATACACACACAAAGATGTAAAGAGAGGGAAATATAGAGATAGATAGATACAACTTCTCTAATCCTATTTTTCAGAACCTCTGAGAAGGGAGGAGGAGCTCCCTTCTTATAGAATTCCAAATTCAATGCTTCTAGGAGAAGCTAAGCCAAGGGGCAAATCCCTCCATACACGTGTATGGAGGGGGTGAATTGTGCATGCCAGCTGTGACAGCTGGCATAAAATATCTGCATAAAGCAGATGAACAGGGTTCAACCAGAAAACATGGTTAATCGACCAACATAAGGGCCGGCCGACCAAATAATGTGCCGATCGGCCAACAGTGTTGGCCGATGGCAAGAAAACAAGGCCGATGGGTTAAGGGGATGGCAAACAAGCCACCCTCTTCCCTCAAAAGCAAAAACACAAGTGCTTGGTCCACAACCAAGTACAAAACAGACAAGTTGAGAGATATTGAGGCAAGGCGCGCGGCCGAGACCTCCGGGAACTCAAAACAAACACGAACATGGATGATCATCGAGTGTTCAAATGATGACGTCCAAGTCTTGAGGACGGTCAAAAATGGGGTGTCTACACCCTCCTATGATGAAGATATTCAAGGAGAGAATAGGTTTGCTTCACAAATCATCAAACATCCCAGAGGTATTTAAATGATGATTAATGAAGCAACGGGATATAAATCAATGAATACAAAGCTAAGGCAAATTAAGAAGGGGAAGCATTCAAAGAGATGGCATGAAACTTACTCTATCTCATGGAAAATAAGAGTAAGCGAGTACTCAAATTTAGAGGCAATAGGTTTAGCCATTCTTGAAAAAAAAGCTTACAAATAAGAGGTTATATCATTGCGGGAAGCAAACAGACTCTTCTTCCTACTCATGGAAGATGGATTGAAATCTATTTCCATGCTTCAAAAGGAACTAGAAGAGAGTCTCTAATACTTCCGATGAAAGAGCTCTCATATGGCTTCAAAGAAAAATCAAAACAAGACTAAGCAAATGAATGAAAGCTATAAAGAGTTGTTGTAAGCTCATCTTCCTACTCATAGAATATGGATGAGACATCCATTTCCATGTTTCAAAAAGGGAACTAGAAGAGAGCTTACAACAACTTTGAAGAAGAGAGATGGATTCAAGAATTAAGCTATCTATTTAAAGCTTTAAAACATATATATTTAGTTCATAGTCACACAAAACTACCTAAAGTAGTACTGAAATCAATCTAAATAGGCAAAGAAAAAGAGAAAAAAGCATGAGGAAAACAAAGAGAACAACACTAGTGGATAAGCCTATGGAAGGGTGGCTAACCCTTCCACCTTCAACAAGGTTTAAATCACATTTTTAAACCTAAAACAACTCTGAAAATCAGTGTTTATAATAGAGAAAAAAAAAAGTATAAAAGAATAGGCAATGAAAAGAATTCAAATATCAACCTTTTGAAAAGAGGAAGAGCTTCTTGACTCACAAATGTCATTCCACACACTCTCAAGTATCTAAACTAAGGTTCAAAACTTCAGCAAAAAGCTTCAAGTTTGAGCTTCAATGGTATATCTGTAGTGTATTTATATTCAAGAAGGTGGAGAAATGCTTTGGGCAATTTTTTAAGCCTTTGGAAAATTGTTCTAACCCTAAACTCTGAGGTGAGGTGGTCTTTTTTATAGATTTTCAACCACCTTTCGACAAAAATATATTCAAAAGAGAGCAGTTAGCCAAATCCCATGCATGGGAGCAGCCTGTGCTACAGAAATATCTATTTCGCTAAACATGGCTAGCCGACCAAGAGGATATATGGTCGGCCAAAAAAATATGGCATGCCGGCCATTTTTTAGTCTTGCTGCTTTTTAAGTGGTCATGCTAGAAAAAAGGGTTTTAGTCCAAATGGGATGTAAGGTTTGGATTTGAAGCTCGAAACCGAATTCTTTTGCTGAAGATTCGAAAGATTACACAGTATAACATTTCATCATCAAGTGTTTGAAATGAAGCGCCCAAGTCTTAAGGGCGATCAAAATGGGGTGTTTACACTTGCTGATGAGTTTTTATCCTTAGTTCGTCATAAGGATCAAGTGTCTTTATCCCCTGATATTACTCTATCCTTTATTTTGCATGTTCCTAATTTTGCATATAATCGACTAACCATTAGTCAGCTTACTAAGTCCTTCAATTATGTTGTTATTTTCTTACATTCTTTGTGTCTTTTATAAGACCTGAGTTCAAAGAGGATTTTTGGCAGGGGATATGAGCATAATGGACTTTACTACGTTGGGGACCCACTAGACCAACCTCCTTCTACTTTAGATAGTTTTCAGGCATCTGTTTTGCCTACTTCTATATCTTATGTTTTTAGTGTTCAAACTTTAGAATTATGGCATGCACGTATGGGTCATGTCAATTTTTTCCTTTATCTACTACTATTATAAAAGTGTGAAGAGTCTGTCATGTTTTCTACTTTTTTTAAATTCTAATTTTACCCTCTCAAATCTATTATATTTTCTAAAAATCATGACCATCTCCCTTCTTATAAAATAAATGTATAAAAAAAATGTCGTCTCCCTATTTTTTACATTGATGATGATTGAAGAATAATAAAATAATTACTCTTTCTTATTTCCTGTATCTGTTTCTATACTGATATACATAATATTTACAATTGTCCATCATGGATTAAATCTTTGTGAATAATTTTGGTTGAATTTTAAAGTTGTATGCATTCGTTCAAATCTAGACAAAAGAAAGTGCATGCGTTTTTAAAATAGAGATTTTGTGCTGCATCTCAAAAATAAGATGATGGATGCAAAACAGATGAACATGAATTTTTTTTTTTCTTGTTTTTGAAATTTTCTCTCTTTTTTTTTTTAGCATTTTTCTTTCAAATTTTCTTTTTGAATTACTCTTTTTCAACAATTGTCTTTCATTTTTCTTTCAAAAATTCTTTTTGAATTTTTTTTGTTTTTTGTTTTTTCTTTTTGAATTGTTTTTTTTTTTTTTTGAAAATACCATATATACATATACAAATACAAAATACGGATACATACACGGTATACGCACGTACATATACACAAACAAGCTATATGCATCTATATAGATACATACATATATACAGATACATACACACATACGAGCTATATATACAGACATAATATATACATATACGTATATGGACACTGACATACGGATACGGATATATACGGAAATGGATACACAGACATATATATACAAATTATATACATATATAGACACATATATACGGGTACCCAGACATACGGATATACAAGCATACATACGGATACATAGATGAAGCATATACAAATTATATAGATATATATACTAATACGGTGTATATATACATATATGTATAGAATATATACAGGCATATCTCCTTCTCTCCCCTATTTCTGTCTCCCTCTCTGCCCCGTTCGTTTTTATCAAGCGTCATGTCAGGCGCACGATTTCAACAATCACGGCACGCCTAACTACAACAACTAGATGGGCCTTCATTTGTCAAAGATTGCCTCGGCAATCTGTTCTTCTTTAGCCTCTTCTTCCCCTATGTTTCTCATCTTAAACCCAACTTTGCGAGGGGCAAAGTAGAGAGTTACAAACTCCCTCTACCATTACTCTGCAAATTTCCCCTTTTGAGGTATTACACTCCTCGCTGTCCTCTCACTCTCTTCCCTGACCTTAACACTCCCCCGATTGAAAATGCTGAGGCCAGCTCCTCTGAACCTTGGTAGAGGGTCTCTGCCTCTACACCCGTTCTCAATTTTCTTACGCTGTCAGTAGAGTAAACAATGGCAGCGCAGTCTGACATTGATGCCAACCACTACATGCTAAAGTCCTGCGTGGAGATGGTGGCCGCAATCTCCAATTTGTCCCATCGACTGCAGAACAGGACAAGTGAGGTACATCGGTTAAACACATAACTCTCTCTACTCCAGAGTAGGTACAAGGATGCTCAAGAAGAGATTAGTGTACTGAAAAAGGATAACAAAGAGCTGAAACGGCAGGCGACCTTTGCGGCCTGATTCGAAAGTCCTTCGTACACCGCCTTTGATGGCCGGCGGGGAATAATTTCTTTCGGAAGCTTTGCCAATGCGAGACAAAGTCTTCAAAGGCTTCCCGAGAGTAATGGTGAAGAGAGACAACTGACAGTAGATTCGAGCGATGAAGTTGTCTGCAAATGAAGTCTATTTGTAATTTTTGCCGCCGGGTTGCTGCCGGAAAACCAAGAACATGTCCCTCTTTTTTTTATATATATATTTTTTTTCATTTTTTTCCTTTTTGTTCCTTTTTTTCCCTTTTCTTCTTGTTTTGCTTAGGAAGGAGCACCAATGCTTCAGAATTTCCCTCTTGTTTTTCAAAATTTTCTTTTCTTTTTCTTTATTTTTTGTAATGCTAATTTGGGGGCTTCACCCTGAAGTTTAAATAAAATGAGTTTCTGTTTTTTTGACATCATGGCGTGAATGGCACAACACTTGAGATTAAAATATAAAAAAAATAAAAAAAAAAAAGGAAGAAGAAACATTTTATTTTGAACTTGAATCTGAAAATGATCAAATTTTAATGAATTTTGAATTGCACATTGAATTCTCAACTGATCAGAAATCAAAAAAATGACTCAATGAAAAAAAACCAAAGCAAAAGCAATTCAAACATACTTATTTACACTTGCTAGAATGAAAGACACTCAAAACAAGACTTTAAAAGACAAACCATTGAGCCTACGCAACTTTTGCAATTTTCCATTCTGGGTTCATAAATTGGCTGGCCTACTGAATGACGGACAGGTTGGCTAATTTATAAATCGCCTGGCTGAACAACGGACGGGTCGGCTGATTTATGAACCGCCCAGTTGAACGAACTGATGAATTGGCTGGAAAAATGGCCGGTTGACTAAACAAGTGGCTGAAAATAAAAAATGACTCAAACAAAGCAAAAACAATACAAAAACGAAAGATGTATTGATACTTACCGAAATGAAAGACACAAAACTTCAACGCGGGCGCAATTAGAAACATCGTGGGCACGACGATCATGGGCTCAGTTTTGAATATTGCAGGTACGATACATTGCTGAAGATAACTATTACGAACTTTCCGACAAGTGAGTTGACAATGGAGACTTTCGAGAATACGAGAAAAAGACAGAAAACTTGACTTGACTATGCCCCTAGTTCATTGCTTTGACTATTTTTTTTTTTTTTTTGGTTTTCTGCGAAAAAGATTTTGACCAACATGAGAGTCAGATTAACATGCTTGTTCCACTCTCTGTTTTGAAATTATGTAAGTCAAGTCGTGAGCACTGAAATTTCTCCTTTTTGGGTCCAAGAAATGGTCCGATTTTGGAAAAATGGAATAATTTTTTGGAAAATTGGTCAACTTCATTAAAAGTTCACAAAATTTGTTTTTGCAAATGGCCACTACCCAACCAACATAGAATCAACCCTTTAAGATGTACAACTTCAAATTAGATAACTCGAGCATGATACACAGTATTACCACTTGATCTATCTTGCAACTAAATCTTCCATGAAGAAGAGATAGGACAATCCAACTAAATGAAGATAACCCAATTGAACATGGACAAGACAGCCGAGTCAAGTAAAAATATACCAATCAACATGGACGGAATGAGTGAATTGAAAATGATTGTGGCCAAACTTCAAGATGAAGCTACCTATGTATCCTAAAGATAAGAATCAGGCCTTATGTAGTTTCGAGGTAAGGCTCACTCGAGTATTAATACCCTCATTTTGTGCTCTAACTTTTTCCAAAGCTATTCTTCCAAGTTTTCGACCTTGCGAGCTTTTTTCCTTCTTTTTTTTTCATTTTTTCATTTTCTTCATTTTTCATTGTTGTTTTTTTCTTTTTCTATATTTTTTGTATTTTTTTTTATTTTTCTGCTCTAACTTTTGCCTATGTCGCCCTTCTGGGTTTTTGGCTCAGTGAGCCTCTCAAGGATAGTACTTTATAGCTTGTCTATGTTGATTGATTGTGAGATCTCTAGGCCATCTAAACCCATGAGAATGGTTGCTACACTTGCACAGATTATGTAGGGACCACTCTAATTGGGTCTGAATTTGCCCTTAGTGTCATGGATAGAAACTCGATTGTCCTTCAGCAATAAATCTCCTTCTCTCAAATTTTTGGAATTTGACTTTCTTGCTAGTCTCCATTGGCTTGAGAAATGACCTAGTTTGAATCTTCGATCACATCCGACCTTTTTGCCCTAGTTTAGAGCTGCTTCCAATCCGGCTTTGCAAGCCTCACACTCTGGTTAATTTTTGAAAAGTCTAAATCAAGGTTTGAGCGCTAGGGGGTCGGACCTCAAGTCGAGAGGGATCCTATACTGTACAATCTCAGGATCAATTCCAAGCATGTCTTCGTAAGATCACGCAAAAATATTTTTTGAAATCTTTTACTAAAACTACTAATCACTCGTTCTCTTCTGAAAACAATGCAGAATTAATCTGGACAAGGCCAAGGTCCTTCTTAATACCCACATTAACAAAAATGATCTTATCCATCAAGGGTTTAACACGCCTCTCTTCCTCTTAGTTGAAAATTTTTCAAATCCCTATGAATAGCTTCCTCTTCGTTTTTATCAAAGTTTTTGGAAAAAGTTTTGAAAATTTTGGTTAATGCAATGATTTAAAGGCACAGAAAAGTAGGTAAAAATTACTGCATTTTCATTTAGAACTTCTAATTCAATGGTCAAAACAGATGTAAAGCAACGCGAAAAGACAGACAGAGAAAGGACAGTGATGTCCGAGTTAACATCCCTAGAGTCACCAAACCCAGACTCACAAGACTAACTTAATCCTAATTCCAGCTCCACAAACTTAGCAAAATCAGGTTCAGACTCAACACTCAATTCAAAAAGTAAAATGAAAGCATTTCCAAATTGCTAAAATCAGTGCATGCCATCCACCACGTCTTTATGCAATCAGCAGGTGGTCCATCCCCGATCACAGCAATGGTCACAATATCTCCTAAGTTTACTGGTCCCGCGCTAGTTTCAAAATCTATTACAAATTCAACCAATGTCAGACCCAGAACTTCTCTAGCGCTTCTTTGCTGCATAATCAATCTATGGTTCAAGGAAATCGCGAAGAAGGAAGTGCATGTCCATGAGAATATCTGGTAATATCCAGCTTTGGCTCCAGATCATCTACCATCACAGAGTTTCGGGGTTTTGGTTGGAATCTAGGTGCATATATCATGAATAAATCAGTGCCCTCTAGAATAAGCACCTCGGGATTTGGGTAGATGGGAAGGTGTAATGTATATACTAGGGTTGAAAGTGGATGGTGGTGTATAGATAAGGTTGAGATGAGAAGGCAATGGGAATTGGCCATAGGGTGGCAATGGATTGGAGGTGGCATTGGGCTTTTGAAGTGAAGCTATGGTTTTGTTGTTAATGAGATCTTGAATCTCATGATGAAGATGATGACAACGATCAGTGTCATGTCCGGGCTGCTAGTGGAAGGCATAGTGTTTGGTAGGGTCATGTTTGGCTGGGAGTGGATCAAGAAGTGGTTGATGGTTAAGAGGTTTGAGATATCCTCTTTCTATCAAGATCCCTAGGGCTTTGGTAAGGGACATGTGGAGAGGGTTGAAGACTCTAGTTGAGGTTCAGCGAGCTGAGTTAGCTATTTTGACAGTGGTGACAGTATTGATCTCTAAGGGTATAGCATTGGCAGTTGTGCTACTACTGGGGGTAGCATTAGAAATTTGATACGTATATCTTTCTCACAGGTTCATTTCCTTCCGTAATGATTCCTTGTTTGATAGCATCCTCAATAATCTCATGGAGGTCCCTGAAGTTGAAAAGTGAGAGAACTATCATTTTATGTAGTAGTCTTCCATGCAAATTTCTGACAACCATACAGACTTAATCTTTTTCCAAAGGTCAGCTTGTCATCATGGCCGCCTTTGCCATCCATCTAGTGATGAAGGCTACAAAACTCTCATTGGGCTCTTGTTCGGTCGCCTCCAAGTCCTGGATAGTTACTTCGATCTGGGTATTGTAAGAATATTGAGTGACAAAAGCCTCAGCTAACTTCTCCCAACTCTGTTTTATTAAGTCTTCTAATCTAGCATACCAGATGGTAGCTACACCATATAAAGTTCTTCCAAACAGGGAAAGCTTTTAAGCTCGAGATAGGCCCATCAGCTTCAGAATGTCTGAGAAGAGGCGGATGTGAACCATAGGGTCATCAGCCCCATCAAATATATCCATGTGTGGCATTTTGAACAACTCAAGCAACCTTACAGTCATTTCCATAAGCTCATCCTCAATGTCTGGAACGGAGTTGATTCTTTGTGATTTTTTGAACATTTGCTCTAACTTGGCTAATTGTAGCATAGTCAGGTCAACTTATCAATATCCGTGGAGAAAAGTCATCTCATTGGCTGTGTAGAGACTTTAAGATTTTCTTGCAAATTAGGTTCATGAGATCCCTCAACTAGTGGAGATGGGTCCAAAACTGGATGAACCACTAGAGGTAAATGAGATATGGAAGCCCTAGATGGGCTTTGCAATTCAGCGAAAGCCTCCTTATTGGTGGCAACCTTGTTGGTAATTTCATCCATGCTTCGTTGGAGGGCCAAAAAGCATGTTTGCTATATCTACCGAAGGTTGGTTCATTATTGTTGAAGGTTAATCCGTCACTACTAAAGGTGGGTTCATGACTACTGGAGGTGGGTCCGCCACCACTGGAAATGGATCCGTCACTATTGGAAGTGGGTCCGTCACTATTGGAAGTGGGTTCGTCACCACTGGAGGTTGGTCCATCACCAGTGAAGGTGGATCTATCACAGACCCTAGAAATTTTGGCTGGCGAGGTTCTGACAATGAGGTTTTAACCTTTCTCCTTGTAATTGGCGGCAGAGAAACTAACACTGACTATCCTTGAACCAAATCTACAGTTCTACTAAGTCTACCTGAGCGAGTCCACAAAACTTGGGAGATATCATACCGTTCTGAAGCTATGGTGCTACAACTACCTAGCAAAAATAAAATGAAACTCCCAATCAGAATTTCGACAGCTTGTCGGCTCAATTCGTACAACTAATCATTATATGCCCCACTGAAAAAATTAAACCTCACAAAGTGACATGCCTGAACCACTATTCAGAATTTAAGAACCCCAGATCCCATACATTGCACATAGTAGGAAAGAAAACAAACACCTCTATGAAAGGTAGGGTTATCCTGCCCTAATTTTGGAAGTTGCTAAAGCTTGCTATATACACTAGATCATTCTGGTCAAAAGGGATACCTCAGCAGGATACCGATATACCTGCCCAATCTGGTGGATCAAGTCGTACGTGGTATTCCTCATTCCAAGGCTTGTGCTCCCACCATATTAGAGCCCATGTTCGCCTATCCGCTCGAAGCCGAATAGTTGTCTAGGATAACAGGTGACGAGCACAGGACTTAAGCACACCATGCATGCAATGCAATAAACATATAATTGAAAATAAAAGACATATCATGGAGTTCGAGTCAAGGTTTCAAAATATCCCCAGCAAAGTCGCCAAAAGCTGTAAGACTGCCCCGGGGGATACCTGTGCACGTTAACAGTTCAGACTTTCGGTCTCTTTAATCTAGTCTCACAAGTGCAATGTGAAACATAGATGAGAGTCCACATTTGACAACTTTTAGAAAATCCATTTTATTGCAAAAATATTTGTCAAAAATAAATTGCGTCATCAGATCTCAGAGTCGTCACCTAATATTTATTTTAGGAGAATTAGGAAACTCATGACTCATGCCAAGGCCACTATTCATCATAACCAATGATGTTTGGCTAGGAACCTTAGGTATGAGGACGAAAGGTCATTAATTGAGCATCTCCCGCTCACCCAATTAAAAGATCGGCCTTTACTAACCATGATATAAGTTTTATTGACTTTATATGTTCATATTCCGGTTATTAATAATAAATCCCAAAATTTACTATGTAAAGCAAACAGATATAGACTGTGTCGTCCATTTTGGAACATCTTGATTTCATGTATTTTTGAAAGTGTTTTGAATAATGCAATCGTGAAAATCAATTTTATTCCAAATTAAATAACACAACCTTCACCCACTGGCATGCTTAGAGTTATATCAAATAAGCACATAGCCACATGGTAGAATGCTAAACATAGTAAGAAAATCACACACAGGCAAGATGCTAAAAAACAAAAACTTACATATTTACTGGCGTCTCGCAAAAGGTACAAAACGAAGTTTGTAAAATATGCATGATTCTATATACAAGATCCTAATGCAATTCACTCATGAGATGCAACTACATATACGGCTTTTAATAAATGACATGTGAATCAACTCAAAACATGAGGTAGTGCACAAAATCACATAATAATCGATTAAACTCATAAATGCAATTTTAGCCAGATCTTAAGGCATAAAGCATGGATGCAAAGCATGGATATGATGACAAAACAAAATATATAACATATGTACAAATATGGAAAGTAAATAAAAGAATGGGATAGATAGGAGTGGGGCGGAAAATTATTACGTCGCTTTGAATATTACAAATCCGAATAAAGGGGAGAGGAATAAAAATAATTACAACAAATTATCCTCACAAACACTCTCTCACTAAACTAAAAACAATAAAAACAGAAGTTGCAGGGGGCCTCGGAGACTGTCGAAGACTGTTCAGTTTGACACCGGAAGGCTGCTGGAGTTCTGTCTTGGAGAATACTGGCTGGCAGGCAAATAGATGAGCTGGCCGGCTAATTAATTGGCCGGGTGGCCAATCAAGCCACGCCGAAAACCCTGTTTTGCTCAAACACTAGAAAAATAAATGGAAAATATGCAAGCTGGTCAACTAACCACTTCTAGTTAGTTTACAACTTGTTTATAATATGAAATCAAAGCAAGAAACGTAATATAATAAAGAAAATAAAAGAAAATGAAAAGTGTGCAAAATTTACCTTCCAATGGAGGATTTGATTTCTAAACTTCCTTTTGATTACCCTCAAGCTTATGGAAGTGCATTCTCAATTCTCAAATTAAAAGTTCAAAATTTAAGTTGGAATGGTGTTTTGGGGCTATTTAACAGTGTTTGTGGGAGAGAGTTACAACTCTCTGTTTTTCACTTAATTTGAAGAAGACTCACTCTCTTTTGATCAAAGCTCAGGAATATGGCTATCTCAGAATTCTTGGGATGATTTTTGATGTATGGAATATGGAATTTCAGTGTATGTTTTGAAGAAATGGAAGTTTTGGTTCAAAGCTTTCTTTCTCTATTTCTCTCTATATATGTCTCTCAATTCAATTCTTTTCTTTTTTTCATTCGTCTTGATACAGTCTGAACCTCTCTATCTCTATAAGTAATCAGAGAGGATTGCTAAGTCAAGGAGGTGGGAGACAAGGTGGGGGGACAAGGTTGATGGGTGGTTGAAAGGAATGTAACCTTATGGAAGAGGACAAACCGCTTTTTGACAATGGAGGCCAAAGGGAGATAATGGAGGATGAGGGAGGGTGTATCTCGTGCATGTATGTTCCAAGAAATATCTAGAATAGCAAGTTCCACACTCTTCTAACAAGAATTCTGTCGAAACTACCTTGCTTCTAGAAAAATTAGCCGGTCGACTTCTAGCTTGCTCCGCCAAAAGATGATCCACCCAACCAAAATTAATTGGCTGGACGGTCAAAAAGTTGGCCGGCCAGCCAAAACAATGGTCAGGGTTGACTGCTTTGTATGAAATAGGAATTTTCGACAAAATTCTTGCCCTTTCCTCCTATTTCCACGCTATTCTTCGCTCAATTTTCTCAGAAAAAGTTTCATTTTGAAGTTTAAAAGCGAGCCTCAGAACACTACAAAAATATTCGGAATAAAGCACGAAAAGAAATGTTCGAAAGAGAGTTTTGAACGGGATTTATACACTTGGCCAAAACAAGTTTAGGTTTGGAAATGAAGCACAAATTCCATCTTGCTTACTGAGAATTATGTGAGAAACACAATCTTATTTTCATCATCGGGTAATCAAAAGGAAGCGTCCAAGTCATGGGGCCGGTCAAAATGGAGTGTCTACAATTGTTTCGACTTGATAATTTGAATTTCATTGAATTATGTAAAGTTTCAATGATATTAGGAGACAAGACTTCTGTTAAGTTTCTAATCTCTCTCACAAGTCTCTGATTTCATTCATTAGAGTACTGTCCTTCTAAAACCTTTTTAACGTATGTTTTTTTTTTAATAACATTCTCCAAGCACATTTTATACTAGTGCTTTATTTTTTCAGGTCAAAGTTGGAAGGCTTCCGAGCCCCGTTTTAAATCTTGGGACGATCTTCACAAGCTGTGGTTTGTTCTATTGAAGGAAATAAAACATGCTGATGACTCAATGCCAGATGCTTCATGCACAGAACCTACAGTTTCTTAATCCAGAGCGTATACTGAAGGTATAATTTGTTGGAAAAAATGATTTTTGGGGACTTTAATTTATTATTAAAGTGTGGTGACTTTAATTAAATATTAAAGTGGGTCCTAACCACTTTTTGTGTTAGATCCAAGTGAGCCAAAAACCATTGGGTTTTGAATAAGAAATTGCCAAGAAATTGCTTCATGATGTTAGATTCATGAATAAGATTTTAAAGGGTATTTAAATCTTTTTTTTTTTTTCTTGGCTAAAGGGTATGAATCCTTTGGGCATCCATACTTTTCATTTTGTGGAAAGGGGCTATGGATGCTTGGTGTTTTAATGACTAGCCTTAAAGGCTGGAGGCTCTTCCTCTCTCCCCTATACATGTATAAATTGAGACCCTCCTGTCAAGTTTCAATATAGAAATTTTTGCTTCCATTTTACAAGTCAGTTTGCCAGAAAGTTCCTATTGTGAGAGAGTGCTGCCATTGTTTGTTCGCTAAGCTAGACAGATAGTGCTTCTGCCATAGCTGGTTTTGACCGTCGTATCCTGGGAGACAGACGCCGAGTTTCCTTAAGCACTCGACCTGTGAGGCGGCGAAATCTGTTTTAAGGAAACTGCTTCCGTGCAGGCTTCGGTTTCGTCTCTTTACCCTTTTATTGTTTTGTGTATTTCTGTTGAAATTTAGTTGTAATTATCAGCATATGTTCTTGGTATATAATTTGTTTTCTTCATAAATCTATTTATTTAATTTCATAATTTAAACAACAAGCTTAAAACAGATTTTATATATCTTTTCTATGAAATTGATCGAATAGATTTATATAGACTATTAGGTTAGCTTTGTATAATGTTACAAGGAATTGTTGCGAAATTGCTCACTATTTCAATAATTGTAAATTATGCAATGGTACTCTCTAATTGCTTAGTTTAATTAGAATGCTCTATTATAATTTGCATACTTAATTGTATTAGTATGATCTTGTTTTATGCGTATGGTTCATCATTCCCCTACCATGATTTGCATGAATTTTAAGGTTATATAATTTATGGATGTTGCAATTTGACATGCTAATTCTATTCTAGTTTCAATTTGTTACATACTTATTATTTTCTAGGCTAGATTACATATTTTAATGTATTTGGAATCAGAGTTTATTGCTTTGGATAAAGCAACGGAAGAAGCAGAATGGCTTCGCCATTTCATTGAAGATATTCCACGTTGGTCTAAACCTGTGCCAGCTATTTGTATTCATTGTGATTGTCAATCTGCAATTGGTAGGGTACAGAGTAATATGTATAATGGAAAGTCTAGACATATCCATCGTAGACATAATTCCATACGACAACTACTCTCGAATGGAGTTGTCTCTTTAGACTATGTAAAGTCTAAGGACAACATTGCGGATCCGCTAACCAAAGGGTTAAGTCGAGTGTTAGTCGAAACGTCGTCAAAAGGAATGGGGTTAAGGCCTTTGGAAGTTACCGGAATGGAAACCCAACCTAGTTGACTGGAGATCCCAATATCTAGGTTCAATGGGACAACCTAATTGCGTGTAACAGTGGTATGTCACTGAGGAGGTTAAACCTCCAGCCATTCCTTCTATCAGTGATACCTGCAAGTGTAGAGGATAAGCTGAGCTTTTAATGACTCTTATGTGTTAAGCTGTTAAGCTAAGTATTGCAGGATACTTTAGTAGAGTCACCTATGTGAGTTTGAAGTGGGGCCGCTTCTAGAAGAATTGGGCAGGCCAAGATTCTTTGAAACCACTCGCTGAACCAGGCTAGTGTCCAGGGCCACACAGGGCACACCAGTGAGAACATAATGGTGGTAGGAGTAATTCCCGTGTGAGATCTATTGTCTCAGTTTACACAAACGGCAGAGCAGTTCAAGATGTCTTATTCACTGATCAGCCAGTAAACTCGATAGGTTTTCACTGGGAGAGGTTCAAAGCCAAAAGCTACCTTCTCTGATGTCGGGGTTAGTCCGTTGTACTCTCTCTCAGAGTCTTTATTGTTGAACGATGTCCGTTTGTTGAGTCATTCGGTCAATTTTTATTCATGTGGGGGATTGTTGGAAAAAAATGATTTTTGAGGACTTTAATTTATTATTAAAGTGTGGTGACTTTAATTAAATATTAAAGTGGGTCCTAACCACTTTTTGTGTTAGGTCCAAGTGAGCCAAAAACCATTGGGTTTTGAATAAGAAATTGTCAAGAAATTGCTTCATGATGTTAGATTCATGAATAAGATTTTAAAGAGTATTTAAATCTTTTTTTTTTTCTTGGCTAAAGGGTATGAATCCTTTGGGCATCCATACTTTTCATTTTGTGGAAAGGGGCTATGGATGCTTGGTGTTTTAATGACTAGCCTTAAAGGTTGGAGGCTCTTCCTCTCTCCCCTATACATGTATAAATTGAGACCCTCCTATCAAGTTTCAATATAGAAATTTTTGCTTCCATTTTACAAGTCAGTTTGTCAGAAAGTTCCTATTGTGAGAGAGTGCTGCCATTGTTTTGTTCGCTAAGCTAGACAGATAGTGCTTCTGCCGTAGCTGGTTTTGACCGTCGTATCCTGGGAGACAGACGTCGGGTTTCCTCAAGCACTCGACCCGTGAGGCGGCGAAATCTGTTTTAAGGAAACTGCTTCCGTGCAGGCTTCGGTTTCGTCTCTTTACCCTTTTATTGTTTTGTGTATTTCTGTTGAAATTTAGTTGTAATTATCAGCATATGTTCTTGGTATATAATTTGTTTTCTTCATAAATCTATTTATTTAATTTCATAATTTAAACAACATAATTCTGCTTCATTAGTTATCTTTTGGTTTAAGCATTTTATTTTTTCATTCCCCCCTAACACCTTAAATATTATTTACCATTCGTTGATAATTATAAGATAATGAGCTTATGGTTTTCCTTCCAACCCTGCGCTGCTGTGTGCTAGGAGTGTTGTGTGAACGTAGGATTCTTATTAATTTGAAAGAAAAGTTCTATAGGACTGTTATAAGTCATGTTATGATTTATGGTATTGAATTTCGAGCAGTTAAGAAAAAACATGTTTGAAAATTATTGTAGCTGAAATGGGGATGGTGAGATGGACAAGTGGTGTTAACAATAAAAGGAAAAAAATAATAATAATAATAATAATAATCAACTAGAAAGAAGTTAGAAGCTGTAGCAATTGAAGATAAAATGAGAGAAAATCATTTGAGATGGTTTGGTAATGTACATCACACACTAGCTAATGCACCTGTTGGGATGAGTGATTTGATGCATGTGGAGGATGGTAAAAGAAGTAGAGGAAGATTAAGGAGAACATGGGCTGAGGTGGTAAGAATTAACATAATTACATTAAGGTTTAAACTTATCAGATATAATCAACGAGTGGAAATGGATCTATATAGCTGACCCAAATAATTGGGCGCAAAGGCTTGTTAAGTTGAGTTGAGAAGATGGTTTTATGTGGGCCTGATTATAGTTGGTTTTAGAGCTAAAAGGTTGGTAAAGGATAGTGCCTTTAGGGGAAATAAAAGGTTTGGGTTTTAGTGTTGCTGTAATTAAACGAGAAAAGATATGATTTTGGGGCTCTGAACAGTACCCTAGTACCAGTAATTTGCAAATTTTGGGTTCGTTTTATGTGTTATAGTTTTAATTGTAGGATTAGGCTTCCCTGGTTAGAGATTGAGGGTGAAATGAAGTTTGGGCAAATCTCATAGAGGATTGCAAAAGGTTGCATCACACAATCCAAAGACAAGCATTTAAAACTCTAAAAAATTCTCACAAACTAATCAACCACAAAATCAGAATCAAAACATGGTTTTGTATGCCATATGGTGCAAAAGGATACTTGTAGCAGATGTAATTGGGCAAAGGCTTGTTGAGTTGATTTGGGCACATAGCTTTGTATATAACTCCAATGATACCAAACTTTAACGGGAGTTGGATTCTCTATTTAGAAACTAAGGGCTTTGGCTTATGAAACCTATTCAAACCAAATAAAGATCATATATCTATACTGGATAACTTGACCGATACTTGAGCCATGTAGGCATGTACTATAACTAGCACATATCTAGAAATTTTAGAAATTATCAAATGTCCCTGATGGAAATCGACTTTATTATATAAAGCGAACACTAAAATTGATATGGTTGGTAGTTCTAGTGTTGGGAGTAAGTTTGGTCTGACATTTTGTAAATGATGCTCCTTGGCAATGTGGGAGAGAGCTTGATATCTGAAGATAACTTGTATAAGTGAGTGGATGGGAAATAACTGCTTCTGAGAAAAAATGCAATGAGCTGAGAAACGTGCATAACGCCTCTCATCACTAGTCATATCGAAAATGTACTAGGACCATACTCTAGCCTACAAATAAACATAAATAAAGAATGTACTAAGACTTACAACTTTATTGAGCAAGGTCCAAAGAAGGTCTCACCTTGAGATGAATCAAGTTCTAATTTTTGCCGCTGTCTTAAATATACTCGTACTTGCTCTTCTTTTGGTTTGCATCGTATTATGTATTAACAAATAGCCCTCGTATGATACCCAGGAATCAGAAGATGGATATGTTTTCATAAAGTTGATATGTGAAAATCCTTGATAATGAACAGTTCTAATCATTATTAGAGGCTAGCAATGGAACACTTTGATAGTCTCTTGGTAAGCCCATCTTTCTTTCAACGATATCCCTGTTTCTGAGTTGGTTATGTTTCTTCTTCTCTCCTTTTTAGTTTTTCTGCATCTTCCAAGCACTGGATTCTCTTGTTGATGCCCCAAGGTAAAAGTTACCTTAATCTAATTTTGGTCTGGTTACTTTCTAAATAGAACCAGATTTTTTTCCCCTCTGATGGAATGAAAGCCTCTACAAAATAAAGTGAAACCCACTTCTCCCGTCTTTCTTTTCTCACCTTAAACAGTTAGCAGACATTCCTCTTTCATTGATGCAATAGGTGGGATATGTACTCCATTGGTACATTTCTTGAACTTATCATTTGTTTTTGCCAGATACCAAACTTGGATGTGTTCCTGAGGTTTCACATTTTTTCCATTTAAATTCACATATTTCCTTTTTGAAAAAAGTCTAGAAGATGGAACTGCAATGGGAATGTACTCTTTTGTATATATTCTGTGAAATTAATTTCTCAAAGGGATCTGTAAAAGAGCGGGGGGAAAAAATTGTTTTGAGAGGTATAAAATCTGTCAATGTTTTAATCAAGTGTTTGATTATTTTTTCTTGCTCTTGATTTGTTATTGAAAATCTGAACTGATGTTCCCCTGAATGTTCTCTGCTAAACTTGAGATGGGATTGTGTTTCATAAAATATCAGCCTTATGATTTCAGTCTTCTATATGTGTTCCATAGTATGTGTCCTGGTGTCAAATAATTTGGAATGTAGACATTACCAAATTTTTTCACACAAAGTGCGAATCTAATTCGCCCACATCCACCCATATGGGAATCTCTGATTCTTGGACCATTCAAGAATAAAAGGAAATATGAGCTCACAATATTTAAAATTTCATTAATGAGAATCCTAGTATTGCGAGTCCCATTCTTTCTCTTTGATTTATGCTTCCTAGTATTGGGAGTCCCATTCTCTCTCTTTGATTTCTGCTTCCCAAACATGTTGGGTCTTAAAAATTCAAAATTTTGTTTACCATTTGTGTATCTGTTATTTTTGTGGGTTTTTTTTTTTTTTTTTTTTTTTCATTCTCTTTTGGAGTCTCTTACCATTTCCTACAATGATTCGTACTCCTTTTCGGGTAAAGGTTGCCACTCCTGAAATGGTCTTCCAAATGCCAATTACCTCCAAAAGGTGGTTGTTGTTTCCTATTAATTCCACCTGAATTTGCATAGTGTTGCTTCCTTTATTACAGTAATGGGGCAAATACCCAAATGTGCCTTTCAGATTGAAAGCATTTCCTTCCCTCTTTTTTTCTTGTTGGAAAAAAGAAAATTTATATTCACCTGGGAAAAATCCTTCTGTTTCAACCTTCATTGGAGCCCAATTTAGATGTCATTTTTCTCTTCCTTGAATGCGACTGAAAATTATCCTTCTACCATATTCATGATACATCTTTTAGTAATCCTCCACTGGATTTGGATGACTCAAGCAATTGATTTGTGGATCTCCAAAGAAGATGCACTCACAAGTAATTTTCTGAATTGCATTTTTTACTTATCTTCTTGTTCAAACAAATATTTTTTGGAGAATCTTTTTCTTTTTCTTTTTCTTTTTCTTTTTTTTTCCCCTTTTTCCCAATACTTTGTTGGTCCAACTTCAAATTTATTGACTTATTGTAGGTCTATAGGACCGAACTTTTGGACCAAGGCACCATACTCATGTAGTTCTACATCACAATTCCAATTAAAAATTGGTGTTATTGTGGGCTTTGTTGAGTCTTCCCAGACTGTGATAGTCAAAGGTTTGAAGGCATAGTCAAACAACAAAAGGTACAATTTACTTTTACTATGCTTTTTGGATGTGGCAAACAAGATTGACTTCTCTTCCATAACCAACCTTCTTGTTATCCTTCACAATCATTGTTTCCTTGCATAGATAAGAACCTAGCCGTGCCCTACCATAACTCTTACAGGTTTTCTCCATTTTCACTATTTCGCTTTGGAAAATGATTTACAAACAGGATTTGTATATATAAAACACATCTAGAATGATGTGGTAGTGGCAATCTTGTAAGTGATTTTTTTTTTTTTAATAGATCAATCTTGCAAGTTTGAGCCACATTAATTAATGTTTTGATTTGAAATGAAAGGATCATAAAAGGCCATGTCATTGTGTACATAGAAATTTTATTTGTGCATCATTACCCTTTGGCTTTTTCAATAATTTAGAAGAGACATGAGAAGAGGTAAATTGCTTCCTTAAGCAGCAAACCTGTGGTTAGATATGCTAGAGACAAGTTCCCAGGCCTTGTTGGTGTGCTAGCATCTTCATTAATGTTGAACCACTTTTTTTCACATGACCTGATGTTGGGAAATTAATCTGATCAGCTAGCAGGTGATTTTGCTTATATTCCCCGTGCAGCACACCTAGAACAAGGAGTCCTCTGGAATAATAAACATTTCAGTTATAAACAAAACAAGGGAATTTCTCTTGTTGGATTCCTTTGAATTCTTTTTGGAGGAGAGGATTTTCTGATGGTAGCTTATGCTTTGTTTGTTTGGGCGAAAAACATTTCTTATGTGTGCCACCTTTTTTGGCATTTGGTATAATGGAAAATTTGAGTTAGCAGGAAACATTTTCAGTGATCGACTAAAAACGAACCTATTTGGGCGGATAATGTTTTCCACTTTTAAAATGTGAAAAATGTTTTTTAGACTAAGGTCTTACCAATGCCACCATATTATCACCACCGCTAGCATGACGACACCACCACTGCCACTACCAACATTTTCTCCAGAAAACATTTTTGGCAAAAAAAAATTTCAAAGAAAATGTTTTTCGTTGGAAAATGTTTTTGCTAAAACAAACAAAGCATCAAGGAATCTAAAGATTTTGGTTTCGCTAGTATACGAAAAGGCACCATCTGATCATATTCTTGATAAAGGGTTGCCTCACTGTGGGAAAGTTCAAGTTGTTTCCTTATTGTTCAGTTATTCCAAGATTCATGTCCAAAATTTATGGATTTGAAGTCATAGTCATTGATTTGTCAATCTTTCACTAAAGCCTTGACTTAGGACTTTGAATCTAAAAAGGTAGTCAATTGCCTATTTCTATCAACTGGAACAAAGAAGTCTATTCTAAATGCAGAATTTGAATTGACCCAAGTAAAATCATATTTAGAATGGTTTGAACTACCTGTTTTTGAATTCTTCAAGCTTAGTAACTTTTTTATGAATTGAATAGATAGTTCATCAACTTTTAATTTTTATATGAATAGGCTCTTGAAATTTATCCAAACTTTCGGTGTGTGCGTATTCAATGTGTGTGCGTATTGGGAGTGCTATTTTTTTTCTCTTTTTTTTTTTTTTTTTTTCAGAAATACACAAACATCAAACATTATATTAAGTAGGGAAGTTATTTACAGAGCGGGCCAATCATGTGCAGGTTTCACATCTTGACGTTTAATCTTACATACGCACAAATAATCAAAATACTTACAAACCGACTTTATATCTGCTATGATAGTGCAAGAAGATCAACAAGGACCGACTCTATTACATAGTACATCCACCAAAAGCTGTGAGTCCGTCCATATATTGACTTTGCGCAAATTTTGCTCCTTTGCCCATTGTATTGCTTTCTGACAAGCCATAACTTCCACAACAAAAGGTGACGTAAGTCGCATTTGGAAAGCTTGTTGTACCACATGGTCCCCATCACCATGGTAACAAACCCAAGCTATTCCAACACTACCATCTGCTTGACGCCATGATCCATCTACCAGCACTTTAAATTCTTGCAAACAAACATCAATAGGATCATTAGTTGCAAGTATTATGCTCTCTACCTGAGTAGGATGGTTCATTCACAAAATCTTCCATTTGGAACTTTGACAAGATAAAGGATATCTTGGACATATGGCATAGTTGCAAGTATTATACTTTAAAATCTTCCATCTTGGACACATGACATAAGGAATAGTTGCAAGTATTATACTTCCTCCTTCAAACATCTTGGACATATGGCATCATTTATCACATTCCGACATTTTAAAGTACATCTAACATGAAGGATATTGTGAAGACATTTCCATAGAAACATAGACCATTTAAGAGGTACTTTAAGTTTCCATAATCATAACCAAATCGGATTATCACGAGAGATAACAAGATGTTTTCATGTAATCAAATGTTCCAAAGCTTGCCAATAACCAAATTTAACATAATAATTTCCAGACTTAGTGTGGCTCCATATTTGTCTGTCAGGCAAAGACATAATATGAATATGGATACTCCGGACATGCTTAATACAAAATTTTGGAAAGAACAACCCCAATAAATTCAATCACTAACAATTATTTTGTTTGTCAATGAAATGCGATATAGTTAAAGAAGACAAATGCCGAGACAGGCCTTGCCCAATCAGCGGATTGTTTATGGAAGGAATCCATTGATCGTCTAAAGGATTAATTCGTTCCCCATTTCCCACCACCCACTTTAACCCACGCCACCCCCCCCCCCCCTCCAAAAAAAAAAAAAAAAAAGCAAATCTCTACCCCATAAAATACTCTTCCAACCCCAAGATGCGTTAAAACATGGTTTAACCTTTTTGAACCCCTCCTTGCTACAATACTTACCCATTAGGACTCTAGAAATTAGAGAGTCGGGATTAGACAAAAGTCGCCAAGCTTGTTTGGCTAACAAAGCTTGGTTTAGACAGCCAAGATCCCTAAAACCAAGCCCTCCCCAACAAAGAGGCATACAGACGTTCTCAACTCCGCCAACAAAACCCCCTACCATTAGAAGATCCCCAAAAAAAAATTCGAATAATTGAAGATAATTTGTGTAAAACATATTGAGGAATCTTAAAAAAGGAAAAAGAGTGTATGGAAATAGTTTGGAGAACATGTCTAACCAAAGTAATATGCCCCGCCATAATGAGAAAACTACACTTCCAGCTCTGAAATTTATTTTGAATTTTCTCTATCAAAGCCCGAAAGACCTCATATTTTTTAGTGCTTGTAAAATCCAAAGTTGCCCCCAAATAAACACCTGGCTTACTCACATGATGAATCTTAAAGATAATGTCCAGAAGTTGTATATGTTGAGAAGAAATATTAGGACTAACAAACAACTCGGACTTATGATAATTAATTTCAACCCCGACGCATAACAAAATGATTGCAAAAACCAATGAAGACACCAAAACTCTTCCGGGCAAAAATTCATAAAAGTAAAAATATCATCAACAAAAAGTAAATGAGAAACTGGAGGTGAAAAATATTGTTTGTACCCAAATGAGCAAAACCTTCAGACAGGACTTGCATGACTAGGAGAAATAAATATGGGGAAAGGGGATCACCTTGACGCAACCCTGATTTTGGTTCAAAAAACTGAGACTTATGACCATTCACCAAAACAGAGAAAAAGACCGTTCAGACACATTGATTAAGCAATTGAATCCATTTCTCTGAAAACCCCAATTTTCTAAGTACCTGTTCCAAAAAAGTCCAACTAAACCTATCATATGCCTTATTCATGTCCAACTTAAATCCTAAAAAAGTCTTTTTGCCTTTTTTTTCCGTCGTTGAATAAATTCAGCAAGTTCATGTGCTATAAACACATTATCTGCAATAAGATGACCCCTCACAAAAGCATTTTGATGTGATGAAATTAAAGTAGGCAACACCTCACACGAGATTAGCTAGCACTTTTGCCCCAAGTTTGTAAATTTCATTGAAAGGACTAATCTGCCAATAATCATTAACAGTTAGCGAGTTTTCTTTTTAGCGATGAGACAAATAAAAGTTTGATTAAATTCCTTTAAAAGGAACCCAAAATTTAAAAAGGTAAGAACAGCCTCAGTCACCTTTCCTCCCACTATTTTCCAAAACTGTTGATAAAATCTAGCAATAAACCCATCAGGGCCTGAGGCCTTTAATTTTCCCATTTGAGAAAGTGCTTTTGTGACCTCAACCAAGAAAGGGTTTATCCAGCAAAGATTTGTGGCCAGCAGAAAGATGGCAATTGACAACATGCCACACATCAAAATTAACAAAATCACTTGAATCAGAGCATTTGTCCACAGCTAGTGTTGAAGCAGTAATAGCTTGAAACAAATTGGTGAAATGCTGTACAAATTGTTGCTAAATTTGTTCTTGAGCTGTAATGATAGAACCATCTTCTAACTGCAAACAAGCAATTCTATTCCGTTGTTTCCACTACGTTGCCATCTTATGAAAAAATTTATTATTTCGATCTCCCTTCTCTAGCCATTGCCGTTTCAACCTTTGAGCCCAATACAATTCTTGTTTTTGCAACAAGTCATCCAACTTGCCCCTTGATTCCCAATCAAATTGTACGTCTCCATCCGCTCGTAAATGCTGTTGAATGCATAGAAGCTTTTAAGCTACTCCAATTTCACCAGTGATTCATAACATACTTCTGCTTTTGAACAACTTCATACTGACTAGATCCTTGAAATTGCACCATCCATGCTTTCTTGACAATATACTGGTACCCTTTGGCCCCGTTTAGTAATACCCTGTTTGTTTTGGGAGAAGACCTTGGGACTATTAGTCCCAAGGTATTAGTAATACCCTTGGAGAGGGGATTGGTAAGGAGGAGGTAGAGATGGTATTAGAAAAATAGTGAGGGGATTAGAAATTTTTTTATTTTTTTTATTTTTTATATATTGGGAATTTTTTTTTAAATATAATTTTTAATTTTTTATATTTTTTTATTTGTTTTATTATTTTATATAAAAATAATTTAACAATTCCTCACTACTAATCCCCTCACTATCAATCCCCTCACTACTAATCCCCTCACTATCAATCCTCTCACTAATAATCCCCTCACTATTAATCCCCTCACTATCAATCCCCTCCATTCTATCTCCCAAAACAAACGAGCCCTTTGGAAAAAAGTGTCTAACAGAACTGGACTGTGACAGTTAACACCAATTTAGATGTAGATTTCATATAATATTAGCAGTTAGCACACGCGCGATATTTGTGTAATTTAAATAAGTAAAAAAATATATATATGAACTTTACCGTATGTAGTAGTTGATGCTTATACAATTAAGTAAAAATAATAAATAAATAGAAATAGCAAAGGCATATGTTGTGTGTTATTCAAGTGTTAAAGTGCTATCTTTACCAAATCGAAAATAAAATCAAAATATGAGAATTAAATACTAATTTTCTCAGTGTATTCGAACTTTTTCATAATTAGGTCAACTCAGTAGTATAATCTATTAATGAGTGTGAGAAAATTTAATTTAATTTTAATAATGTATTAACGTATTTCACATGAAAGAATCAATGGTTTCTTATTTTGATCTATGTTTCTTTCATTTAGATTATTATTATTATTTTTAGTTTAAATCATAAAATTAGCTCAAGTAATAAGCACATAATGTAACAATTAATTTTTCTCACATATGTTAATGGTTTTGATTTGCATTGACTTTGCTGGATGAGGCAAGTCATATGAGTGTCGCTATACCACATTTTTTTTTTAAAAAAAAAAATTTAAAAAAATTACGCTGTTCAACAATGAAATAAATTTAACTCAGAATCATATAATAAATTCAACAAATATAAGAAAAACCTAAACAAATACAACAAGAGAAAAAGGCTCAGTGAAAGAATATTTCCTAGTGAGATGTAAGCACGACTGCTCAACTTTCAAGAAAAAATTGTCAAAATAGTAGTTAAATCAGTTTATAAAATTGATATCAATAATGAGAGCAGCTTCTCATCAATCTAAAATCGGACTAGACAGTATTATTGGACTGAGGTAGACTGCACTCTGGGCCTATTTCGATAATTCAATCCGATCAATGTATAGAGTTCGTCGAACACATAATAAATTATAGACACATCAACAGTAAGATGGGCCTAAACTCAAACCTACCAAGTTCGTCTAGTCCGTTCCTAGACTAGAGAAACTGTTCTCTTTTAAATAATGTAAGATATATGAAAAAGAAATTCTTTTAAGCTCTAATTATTATTAGAGCAACTTAACCAGCTTTTAATACAATAAAATTGTTTAACATTGCTTCAATTTTGTAAAAAACAGTATTTTTATTTGGGTAACAGTCAAAATTACTTTGATGTTAACATCAGCTTTAAAAATAAACAACTATAAAAGTACTTTCTTGTAGTAAATTTGAGATGAGCATAACCGTCATTTAATTACACCAAAAAATTGGTAACATAAATCAAACAATAATTATAAAAACAGGGTAAATTACACTCACTTCCCTTGAGGTTTAGAAAAAATATAATAAACTCTATGATTTTAACATAATTACATTGAACTCCCTTAAGATTTTAATTCATATAATAATTATTCATATTTTCATCAATAATTTATTAGTTATATAAATGGAAAAAATGATATTATCATATATCTTTTATAAGAAAATATATAATTTATATTGTTTATTTTTATATTTTCGCAATGGATTAATTTCCGTCCATTTAACATTACTAATGCTTTGTTTGTTTAGGCAAAAAACATTTTTTGTATTTTCTAGCGTTTGATACAATGAAAAACAAAAGTCAATAGAAATATTTTTTATGATCAACGAAAAATAAGTTTATTTGAGTAGAAAATGATTTTCACTTTTCAAAGGCATAAAACGTTTTTCGAACTAAAGTCTTATCAATGTCACCACACTATCACCACCAATATTACCTCCACCGCCATCCTACCATCACCACGGTACTATTTTCGTCTCTATCACCATCGCTGCCACCCCACCACTTCCACTTCCACTTCCACCTTCATCCCACCACCACCACCACCACCACCACCAAACATAAACAAATTGTTTTCTCTAAAAAAAAATATAAAATTTTTTTTGAATAAAATATTTTTCATTAAAAAATATATTTTTCACTCAAACAAACGAGGAGGTCAGTATAATTATTTCAAAACTATTAAGCTTATTGTAATTTTTGTAAAATCTTAGGAGAGGTCAATATAATTTATTCCAAAAAAAATCATTACAAAAGGTATAATTTTTTCCTCGCTACAAGTAACCTAACAAAAATCACAATATTCATAATGTAAAAATAAAGAGTTTTAATTAATTTATTTTAAGGTGGGCCATTCCTAATTACAATATAATGATTCATAAGTAATATTATAAAAAGTTATAACTTTCACTAAAATTTTTAAAATAACTTTTTTAGAAATATGCATAATAACATTTCCTTTCCTTGATGGTGATGGTATATGAAAGGTGATTAATGTTTTCACTGGACTTCTTATCCATTAACTTTGTGTTAAACACAAGAAACTTTGTGTTAAACACAAGAAACGTGTATAAGGAGGTGTTTGATAATATGATTCTAACACTTAAAATTGAATATATTAAGTGATAATTAATTAAGTCTATTTGATAATCACAGTTGATATTATTTAAAAATTTAAGTGCCTCTTAAAATATAGACTAAAATTTAAGAAAATTTTAAATCATATGAAATTTAATTAATTCTAACTGAATTTATAAATACTAAATATAAGTATCAGTATACACTATTATAAACTCACTATCATCACCACCATCATGCCGCTGCCGCTGCCATCCCACCATCACCACCACCATGACGATCACTACCAGTACCGCTGTCACGACCCAAACCCGCCCCCCGTAGGTTTAGCATCGTAACCGGCCAATAATCCGTGGATTACCGAAGGCCTCTGAACAGATTAGCAAATAATAAGGGGCTGCGGAAGCAATAATATAAAATAGACAAGGTCCAATGAGCTGTGATAACGTACATGGGACAGTATATTTCAAAACTTATTTATATATATACAAACATGCCAGTCCAGATACACAATATTTACAAGGTATTTACAGAATGTACTTCCCAAGACCTGACTTTACAAAGCGTACATAAGGACTAGCACGAGTACAAAAACAGCCATGGCATTAGGTTTCGTTCGGAACCTCCTCGGGAGGCACAACAGTTGGCTGACAAAAACAGAACAAAAGGCCGTCAACTCTAGCCCTGGTCCTGTGTCGGCTCACCTACATACATAATATAAACTGTGAGCGAAAGCCCAGTGAATAATAACAAAGTAAAGGGGTTATATGAATGAGTCCATACAGATTCAGAATTCATAATTCAGTTTCGTATCAAAACCATAACTTGTCTAGATCATATATAGACAGGAATCATAAGCCTTGTTTAAGTTTACGTGATACACTCTTTAGCACTAGCAAAAACAGTTGACCCATAAGAGACGGCCATAAAGGCATACAGTTGACTCACGTGCACGGAGACGATACAGTTGACTCATGAGACGTACAATTGACCCATAAAAGGACGTAAGGATCCATAACAATTGGCTCATGAGACGTACAGTTGACCCACAAAGGGACGTAACAGAACAGATAACAATTATCATTTGAGGCTAAGAATGTCACGAATACATTTCAGAAACATTGGACAACCATTCATTCATACAGAAAATATTACCTCGGCAAACAGATCATTTTACATCACTCCGAAAATACTTATAATTGAACATAACTTTACAAAGTTATTACTCACAGTGGGCCTTGAGACAGACAGACGGAGTAAGCTTGGTCAAACGGTATGTGGCATGTGACCTACACAACACAAAACAAATACACACTTGAAACACACGTTCCAATTATACAAAACTTATTTCGTTAGCTCCTAGCGTGTTTCTAATTTGTTATCCTCATTAGAGAGTCTTAAACATGGCTTAGGAATGCCTAGGATGGAATGAGAATACAAAGATGCACTTAAGAACACTTTTCAAAGTTTTGCTGAAACAGGGGTCCCGCTCGAGCGTGTATTTCTCCGCTTGAGCGGACATGCAGACAAAAGGGACCCGCTCGAGCGTGTATTCCTCCGCTCGAGCGGACTGTAAACTACAGTAAAAGTACTGGATGCATGAAATTCACGCTCCATAGGCGCTCGATACCCGCTTGAGCGTAAGACACAAGTCCTCGCTCGAGTATGAATTACCCCGCTTGAGTGGACTGTAAACATGTGAAAAGTACTGGATACACGAAATTCCCGCTCGAGCGGACTTCATGAACTCAGTGTGTACGCTCGAGCTCGGAGTTCCCCGCTCAAGTGTGAGTCCAAAATCTGAAATTTCCAGATTTGAACCTCAAGCTCAAAACTCAACTTCAAAGCATCAAATTCGATCATTTTGGGCTAATTTTCTGGAAAACTCTTGTAAACTCATAGTATAACATGTTTTGAAGATCAATTTGCAAAATCAAAGCCCAAAGGTAGTTCAATTAAACATGATTTCAAGGAAAACTTCAAGAACATAATTTAAATGTAACATGCATGAATTCTCATGACTTCTAATGCTCCAAAACATGATCCAAAACAAGATTAAGCTCAAGAATAGGATGAATTCATGGACTATAACAAAAATGTAGACATGCATGTGGAAATTCATGAAGAACAACTCCAAAATCCAAAAATATGTGCATGCATGCATGAATTAATCCTCAATTCAACATTTTAACCCCATTCTAGACTTGGATTACTAATGTCTCATGAACCATGCATGAGTTAATCTTAAATTCACAATTGAAAGGGAAATCTCCTACCTTAAGTCTTGAATTCCAAGCCTAGAAGCTCAAATTTGCAAAGCCTCTTCAATTCTCCTAAGCTCCAAGCCAAATCTCTAGATGAATCCTATTTTATCCTAGCTCTCTCTCTCTAGTCGGTTTTGACAAGGAAAAATGATTGAGGAAATATGTTTCAAAGTGTAATAAGGTTGGTCTCCAAATCAAGCCACTAAGTGGCATAATGGTAGATAAGTTCAACTAATGTAATTTAGCTGTATTTAATCGTACCAAATCAAATTTAAATTAAATCTACCATAAAATTCTATAAATTCTAACTAGCACATATATCAAGCCAATTTCTGACTCGGACGCCGATAAGGCTTTCAATTCGCTAACCGCAACTAAAACGTGAACAGATATTTCTACACCGAATAGATAGAAACACAAAATCATGCAATCACACATGCAATTTAGTTCCAAATCCTTCCTAAATTATTGTTAGGCATAATTGAGCATGAATTAACGTTAATCTGGGGTCGGGGTTATTACAGTCTTCCCCCCTTAAAAGAGTTTGGTCCCCAAACTCGAATTACCTTCATTCTGGAAGAACATCGAGTTCAATGGGAACAAATCTGGATATCTCTTCATCATGTCTTCCTCGGTTTCCCAAGTTGCGTAGGTTCCTCCGTGGTTTTGCCAATCAACTTTTACCAATGGTATTTCTTTATTTCTCAACTTTTTGATCCGGCGATTCACAATCTGGATAGGTCTTTCCTCGTAAGTGTAGTCATCTTTCAAAAGTACATGTGTTGGCTCAATGACGTGGAATGGATCTCTCAAATATTCTCGAAGCATCGACACATGAAAGACGTTATGCATGTGCTCCATTACTGGAGGTAAGGCTACCCGATACGATACCGGATTGATCTTTTCGAGAACTTCATAAGGTCCAACATATCATGGCGCCAATTTTCCCTTAACACCAAACCGAGTTTGACCCTTCATCGGGGTCACCTTTATGAACACATGGTCCCCAACTTCATATTCCCTATCTCTTCTTCGGACATCAACATAGCTTTTCTGCCAACTCTGTGCAGTTTTCAGGCGTTGCTGGATCAGTTTCACTTTCTCGGTTGTTTCCTGCACAAGTTCCGGTCCCAACAAAGGTCTATCACCAACTTCAGCCCAGCATATCGAAGAACGACATTTTCTTCCATACAAAGTTTCGTAAGGAGCCATCCCAATGCTTGAATGGTAACTGTTGTTGTACACAAATTCAGCTAATGGCAAGTAGGTCTCCCAATTCCCTTAGAAGTATAACACACATTCTGAGCATATCCTCCAGAGTTTGGTTCGTTCGTTCAGTTTGGCCATCTGTTTGTGGGTGATAGGCACTGCTCAGTCTCAATTCAGTCCCCAAAGCCTGTTGCAAATTCTGCCAAAATCTCAATACAAACTTTGAGTCCCTCTCAGACACAATAGATACTGGCACTCCATGCAATCTCACAATTTCAGTCATATAGATATTGGCTAATTTATCAGCGTTATAAATAGTTTTGACAGGCAGAAAATGGACAGACTTAGTTAAACGGTCAACTATAACCCAGATAGAGTTCATACCTCGAGAAGAACGAGGCAATCCTACAATGAAGTCCATGGTAATGTGCTCCCATTTCCATTCCGGTATTGGGAGTGGTTGTAGTAAACCAGCGGGTCGTTGATGCTCAGCTTTAACCTGTTGGCAATGTAAACAGCTAGCCACAAAGTCTGCAATACTCTTTTTCATTCCAGGCCACCAAAAATTCTGTTTCAAATTATGATACATCTTCGTGTTTCCCGAATGCATAGCAAACTTACTACTGTGAGCTGCAGTCATAATACGTTTCTCAATTCACCACAATCGGGTACACAAAGACGGTTCTGAAATTTCAGCATACCATTCTCAAACACAAATCCTGGCCTTGGCTTCGAATCAAATTCCTCTATGATCTTTTTCAAATATTCATCGTCACATTGTTTTTGTTTGATCTCATCAAGAATAGCAAGTTGAGCAAAAATAGCAGTCAACAGCCCAACTTGTTCTAGGTCAGTCAACAATTCCTTTCGGTTGGATAGCAAACATGATAAATTCGCACCGGATTTTCGGCTCAAGGCATCTGCTACGGTATTAGCCTTCCCTGGATGGTACAAGATTTGTAAATCATAATCCTTGATTAGTTCTAACCATCGTCTCTGTCTCATGTTCAATTCCTTTTGGGTGAAGAAATATTTCAAGCTTTTATGGTCAGTGTACACCTCACAAGTTACCCCATACAAGTAGTGACGCCAGATTTTCAAAGCAAACACCACAGCTGCTAACTCAAGATCATGCGTTGGGTAATTCTTTTCATGTGGTTGGAGTTGTCTAGAAGCATAGGCAATCACTCTTCCGTTTTGCATTAGTACACACCCCAAACCTTTATAGAAAGCATCACTGTACACTTGAAACCCATCAGTACCATTAGGCAAAGTTAAGATTGGTGCAATCACTAACCTGGTTTTCAATTCTTGGAAAGCTGCCTCTCTTTTTTCACTCCAGTCAAATGGCACATTTTTCTGAGTTAATTGAGTCAATGGTAGGGCAAGCTTGGAAAAGTCTTTCACAAACCTCCTGTAGTAACCTGCAAGTCCCAGAAAACTTCGGACTTCTGTCACATTTGTCAGTCTAGGCCAATCCACAACGGCTTCAATTTTCTGAGGGTCAATAGAAACTCCATCGTTGTTGATTACATGTCTCAAAAATGCCACACTGTCAAGTCAGAATTCACACTTGGACAATTTAGCATACAATTTCTTTTCTCTCAAAATCTGCAAGGTGGTTCTTAGATGGTTCTCATGTTCTTCCCTGTCTTTAGAATAAATCAGAATGTCATCAATAAATACAACAATGAAGTCATCCAGATATGATTTAAACACCCTATTCATAAGGTCCATAAAAGCTGCAGGTGCATTGGTCATTCCAAACGGCATTACTAAAAATTCATAATGTCCATATCTAGTTCGGAATGCAGTTTTCTCATGTCCTCAGCTCTAACCTTTAATTGATGATACCCGGACCTGAGGTCAATTTTGGAAAACACTTGGGCACCCTGAAGTTGATCAAACAAGTCATCTATTCGGGGTAGAGGGTATTTATTCTTGATAGTCACTTTATTCAGTTCTCGGTAGTCTATACACAATCTCAAAGATCCATCCTTCTTTTTGACAAACAAAACTGGAGCACCCCAAGGTGATGTACTCGAACGGATAAATTTCTTATCTAACAGTTCCTGAAGTTGGGTTTTCAATTCCTTCAATTTAGAGGTAGACATTCTATAGGGAGTCTTGGAAATAGGTTGTGTCCCCGGAAATACTTCAACAGTGAATTCAATTTCTCTATCAACTAAGTCCCCAGGTAAGTCAGTCGGAAACACATCGGGAAATTCACAAACAACAGGGATTGTTTCCACAGTAGTACTGTCAGATGGTGCAGTCAGTATACAACACAGATAACCCCTACATCCCTTCCTAAGGAGTTTTACAGCTTTCATAGCCGAGATCAAATATGGGGGAGAAACTACCCCATTTCCAATAAAAGTAAATTCAGGCATACCCGGTGGTCCAAACACAACAGTTTTATTTTCACAGTCAATGGTAGCACAGTATTTAGTCAACCAATCCATCCCCAAAATACAATCAAAATGACTAATGTCCAAGGGTAATAAGTCCACATATAACATCATATCGCCAATCATAATATCACATGCCGGATAAACATGAGCACACATCATAGAACCCCCAGACGGTGTGGATACAGATAACACATATGTCATATGTTCTAGTGGTCTAGTCAATTTTCGAGAGAAAGCATGCGATACAAAGGAATGTGTAGAACCAGAATCTATCAGTACACATGCATTTTGAGAACATATAGAAAGTGTACCTGACACCACAGTATAGGTGTTTGGTACGTTGCCGGGCACTAAGGCGAACACTCGGCCTTGTCTCAGAGGTTCTTTCCCAGTGTTGGCCTTTACATTTGTTTTGGCTACGGAGGCGGATTCGGCTGAGCTTGCCGCAGGACGACTAGCATTCTCATTCCTGAATGGGCAATCTTTCACTACATGACCTGGCTGCCCACATCGGTAACAAGCACTGGACACTCGGTAGCACACATCCCTGTGCCTTCTACCACAATCAGAACAAACCGGGATGGACCCACTACTCTGGCTCGAGCTGTTGGAGGATCTTGTATTTTGCTTCTTACTAACAAAGGACCGGCCTCGTTTAAAACCAAACCCAGACCTTTTTCCTCTCCAATCAGTTGTTGTAGCTGCTGGGGCCTTACTTTGTCTCATAGCGGCTATGGTAGCTTCCGCCATTAAGGATCTGTCTAAGACTTCTACATAAGTAGGCAATTTCAACACACCTACCCGATCAAACACCTCCAAATCCAATCCACCTTCGAATTTTCGTGCTTTCTTGTAATCAGTATCCACCATGTGTGGAGCGAATCGTGCCAGTTCAGTGAATTTAGCTTCATACTCTGCTACAGACATTCTTCCCTGTTTGAGTTCTTGAAATTCAGACACATTCCGGTCCCTAAAACATTGGGGAAAATACTTGTCGTAGAAGATAGCATTAAACTGTGCCCATGTCATATTTCCATTGCCACCTCGGATCAGTAACCACCACCTGCGGGCTTCATCTTTCAGAGTGTAGGTGGCTAGGAGGACTTTCTGAACCTCGGAACAAGGAAACACTTCATACAACTTCTCCATTTTAAGTAGCCACGTCTCTGCTTTCAGAGGTTCAATTCCACCATAGAATGTCGGCGGTTTCATTTTCATGAATTTCTGTGTCAGATTGATGATGTCATTATTATCTTTCTCGGCTTGTGCCGGTGGAGATAGAAGGGGCAAAGGTTGTTGTCTCTGTTGTTGTGTCAAGGTTTCAGTCAATGCTGCTAACATCTGTTCCATTCGGCCCATGCGAGCCTCTGAAAATTCACTTTCACCACTTCCCCTTGCATTCTCCATCTTACTATACAGATATCAAATGATAATAACACAGGCATAATCTTATTCGTTTCCTTCAATTCAATTGATTTAAATGTACATTCAGTTTTCATATTCAGTTGCATTACCACACACCCACACATGCAGATTGAATGCCCCTAACTCTTACTAGGACACCCTAAGCTCATACGGACCTGTGTGTGCGGTAGGACACGTGCTCTGATACCACTCTGTTACGACCCAAACCCGCCCCCTGTAGGTTTAGCATCGTAACCGGCCAGTAATCCGTGGATTACCGAAGGCCTCTGAACAGATTAGCAAATAATAAGGGGCTGCGGAAGCAATAATATAAAAATAGACAAGATCCAATGAGCTGTGATAACGTACATGGGACAATACATTTCAAAACTTATTTATATATATACAAACATGCCAATCCAGATACACAATATTTACAAGGTATTTACAGAATGTACTTCCCAAGACCTGACTTTACAAAGCGTACATAAGGACTAGCACGAGTACAAAAACAGCCATGGCATTAGGCTTCGTTCAGAACCTCCTCGGGAGGCACAACAGTTGGCTGACAAAAACAGAACAAAAGGCCGTCAACTCTGGCCCTGGTCCTGTGCCGGCTCACCTACATACATAATATAAACTGTGAGCGAAAGCCCAGTGAATAATAACAGAGTAAAGGGGTTATATGAATGAGTCCGTACAGATTTAGAATTCATAATTCAGTTTCGTATCAAAACCATAGCTTGTCTAGATCATATACAGATAGGAATCATAAGCCTTGTTTAAGTTTACGTGATACATTCTTGTCATGACCCAAACCCGCCCCTATAGGTTTAGCATCGTAACCGGCCAGTAATCCTTGGATTACCGAAGACCTCTGAACAGATTAACAAGATTAAGGGGCTAGCGGAAGCAAATACATAAATATAATTGTCCAATGAGCTGTGCTGACTTATATGAAACAGAATATTTAAAAGTTTACACACATATCCGATAGTCAACCATACGTTATACCCACACACATTACAGTATTTTAAGTACAGCCAACAATATCAAATCAAGTCTTATACATATACAGAACCCAAAAGACTGAACATAGGACACTTCGGGAACCTCCACGTGAGGCGCAGTGGTTGGCTGACAACAGAAACACAGCACCAGGCAAAAGCCTTCGGGCTTGAACTCCAGGATGTCCACCTATATATATATATACAAACAATGAGCTAAAGCCCAGTGAATAACATTAAGGTAAAGGGGTTAGTGAACGAAATCCGAATATATCATAATCTTAACACAGATCACAGCATAATCATTCTCATATCAGAACATAATAATGGTAAATCCCATAGAACACATTACAGAACGTCTTCCGACTAGAGTAATCGGTTCCGGGTACCGATTAAACACATATCACCACAACGAAGTGGCTAACGAGATCTCGTAATTACTTGTATGTCATGGACCCGCATTTTCATGCCGTCTCCCATGACTTGGGACTATCTATGGATGCCATAATAGATTTCAAACTTGGGATGTTCTTTTACGTAAAACAGATATCATATCAGAAATCATAGCTTATCATATTTCATTTGGAACATAATTCATATGAACGTATCTTTACGATAACGTTACTCACAGTGGTTCCAGCAACCGGTTAATCAATCTTCAGACGTTGACCTACAAACACAAAGGTACATAACACAGCACGTCTTATCATTACACATTCAAGTGGCCAACACGGCTTAGCTTTCATTACGTTGGTTCTTGTTCTTTTTTATCACAATGCTTAAACACACACGCACTTGCAATTCCTTGACTTAGTACATTCATTCCTTAGTGTGTTTCTAATCCATAACCTCATTACTATGGCTTAATTAAGGCTTAGGAATGCCTAAGATGCAATAAGGATGCCAAAACATACCTTGGAACACTTAGTCAAATTTTCTGAAAATGAGGTCTACGCTCAAGCGTGGGTTTCCCCGCTCGAGCGGACATGCAGACAATGAAGCTCCGCTCGAGCGTGCCTTTACCCGCTCGAGTGGACTGTAAATTCTAAAAGTACTGGATGCAAGATTTTCACGCTCAACAGGCGCTCGACCCTCGCTCGAGCGTGGTGCATGAATTCAGGGTTCACGCTCGAGCGTGAAAGTCCCCGCTCGAGCGTGGATCAAATTTCTGGAAAATCTAGATTGACCTCCCAAGCTCAAAACTCGAATTCAACTCATCAAAACACATCACTTGGACCCTAAAACTTGAGATAACAAAGTAAACTTGTAAAACATGAAGAATTTAGGATCATTTCACAAAATCATGGCCCAAGGTTTTGCCAAAAGCTTACATTTCATCTTGAAATTTAAGAAACAAAACATGCATGTAAAATCTTTCAAACTCTTTTCTTCAAAACTCAAGAAACTAGCAAATTGAGCTCATAAGCTCCATGCATGTAAGGAATTCCTTCTTAAAACATGAATTCAAGTGATTTACATGCTAATTCTAACATGCAAGTACCAAATAACTTACTAATATAACTTAGATGCTCAAAATCAAACTTAACATGTCAAAACTCCATATATTCATGCATGCATGGGGATTTCTCTTCCAAATTCTCTTTCAAGACTTCAAAACAAGGGATTGACTTACAAAACTTGATAAAATATGCATGCATGTACAATTCAACCTCCAAGTTCAACACAATTGGTGAAACTCATAACTAACTTGGTAATTTAACACCTACATGGGTATGTATGTATGAAATGTAACCCAAATCCTCATTCTAAGCTCAATGTACACATTTAAACACATAATCTTCATGTTGGTGACTTAGATTCACAATTTAGGGGTTGAATTTCATACCTATAGTCTTCAATTAGCTAAGTACTTGCACAATCTTTGATCAATTTAAGCTATAGCCTTCAATTCCTCCTTAATCTCTACCTCACTCTCTCTAAAATTGCACTCTCTCTCTCTCTAAGATGAATTCTCAGATTTTTCCACTCAAGGGAGATTAAACAAATGAGCTTATGAGGCTCATTTAAGCTTATGGTGCTAAAACACATTGATTAGAACGTAAAGCTAACCAAACGCAACTTAACGAATCAGACTGAATCAATTTTTAATAAAATTTGCCAAATGATTCTAAAAATTCCAAATAACACATTGGTGTAGTCAATTTCAATTTCGGATGCCGATAAGGCTTTCAATTCACATATTAAAGTGAAATTCCAAACAGATATTTCTATAAGTAACAGATAGAAAGCCAAAATCATGTAAAATACATGAATAAACACATAATTTATTTTAATCCTCTCATTAGCATAATTAATTACGGATTAGTAGCTAATTACGGGTCGGGGTTGTTACAATTCTTTAGCACTAGCAGAAACAGTTGACCCATAAGGGACGGCCATAAAGGCATACAGTTGACTCACGTGCATGGAGACGATACAGTTGACTCATGAGACGTACAGTTGACCCATAAAGGGACGTAAGGATTCATAACAGTTGGCTCATGAGACGTACAGTTGACCCACAAAGGGACGTAACAGAACAGATAACAATTATCATTTGAGGCTAAGAATGTCACGAATACATTTCAGAAATATTGGACAACCATTCATTCATACAGAAAATATTACCTCGGCAAACAGATCATTTTACATCACTCAGAAAATACTTATAATTGAACATAACTTTACAAAGTTATTACTCACAGTGGGCCTTGAGACAGACAGACGGAGTAAGCTTGGTCAAACGGTATGTGGCATGTGACCTACACAACACAAAACAGATACACACTTGAAACACACGTTCCAATTGTACAAAACTTATTTCGTTAGCTCCTAGCGTGTTTCTAATATGTTATCCTCATTAGAGAGTCTTAAACATGGCCTAGGAATGCCTAGGATGGAATGAGAATACAAAGATGCACTTAGGAACACTTTTCAAAGTTTTGCTGAAACAGGGGTCCCGTTCGAGCGTGTATTTCTCCGCTCGAGCGGACATGCAGACAAAAGGGACCCGCTCGAGCGTGTATTCCTCCGCTCGAGCGGACTGTAAACTACAGTAAAAGTACTGGATGCATGAAATTCACACTCCATGGGCGCTCGATACCCGCTCGAGCGTAAGACACAAGTCCTCGCTCGAGCGTGAATTACCCTGCTCGAGTGGACTGTAAACATGTGAAAAGTACTGGATACACGAAATTCCCGCTCGAGCGTCACTTTCCCCCGCTCAAGCGGACTTCATGAACTCAGTGTGTACGCTCGAGCGCGGAGTTCCCCGCTCGAGTGTGAGTCCAAAATCTGGAATTTCCAGATTTGAACCTCAAGCTCAAAACTCAACTTCAAAGCATCAAATTCGATCCTTTTGGGCTAATTTTCTGGAAAACTCTTGTAAACTCATAGTATAACATGTTTTGAAGATCAATTTGCAAAATCAAAGCCCAAAGGTAGTTCAATTAAACATGATTTCAAGGAAAACTTCAAGAACATAATTTAAATGTAACATGCATGAATTCTCATGACTTCTAATGCTCCAAAACATGATCCAAAACAAGATTAAGCTCAAGAATAGGATGAATTCATGGACTATAACAAAAATGTGGACATGCATGTGGAAATTCATGAAGAACAACTCCAAAATCCAAAAATATGTGCATGCATGCATGAATTAATCCTCAATTCAACATTTTAACCCCATTCTAGACTTGGATTACTAATGTCTCATGAACCATGCATGAGTTAATCTTAAATTCACAATTGAAAGGGAAATCTCCTACCTTAAGTCTTGAATTCCAAGCCTAGAAGCTCAAATTTGCAAAGCCTCTTCAATTCTCCTAAGCTCCAAGCCAAATCTCTAGATGAATCCTATTTTCTCCTAGCTCTCTCTCTCTAGTCGGTTTTGACAAGGAAAAATGGCTGAGGAAATATGTTTCAAAGTGTAATAAGGTTGGTCTCCAAATCAAGCCACTAAGTGGCATAATGGTAGATAAGTCCAACTAATGTAATTTAGCTTTATTTAATCGTACCAAATCAAATTTAAATTAAATCTACCATAAAATTTTATGAATTCTAACTAGCACATATATCAAGCCAATTTCTGACTCGGACGCCGATAAGGCTTTCAATTCGCCAACCGAAACTAAAACGTGAACAGATATTTCTACACCGAACAGATAGAAACACAAAATCATGCAATCACACATGCAATTTAGTTCGAAATCCTTCCTAAATTATTGTTAGGCATAATTGAGCACGAATTAACGTTAATCTGGGGTCGGGGTTATTACAACCGCCGCCGCTGCCGCCACCACCACCATGATGCTATCGCTACCATTACCACTACCACTACTATCACTACCGCTACCACCACCACCACTACTATCATCATCATACTATATAACAACTCTCATTCTTGTCTTAGTCATGTTCATGAGCATTTACATGATTTTGCCGTGTTAAGCTTGCATCTTTAGACTTTGATTCGTTTTGCCTGGGTAAAGGTCCTTGTCTTGTCTTGATGCTATCATGTTTTGCCTAAGTATTGTATGCATGCTTTGTTCCTTGCTTGGTACTGCCTCAAGCCTAGGTCGCATCTTTGAACCTCTCACTCCTAGGCCGTTGTGCGCCAATACCTAGGACCATCTTGGAACCATATTGGTTGACATCCTTCGTCACCTAGGCATATTGGCCGGGATGTACATAATCTAGGCTGAGGAGTGCATCACCTAGGCCGAGATGTTATCATCTAGGCATCCAACATCTCTGATCCCTGCATCTAGTGATCTTGTTCCGGGACTGGTACGACCTAGGCTGAGGTGTGGCACATCTAGGCCAAGGTATGGCACACCTAGGTCAAGTGTTATCCTTCTACCCGAGATCATTGAAACCTTCTTGTCCAAAGCCTATGTCTTGATCCGAGATCATTGCCTTGTCAGAGTGTCCATGCCATCTTACTTGTTATACACACTTTGTCATGCTCTTGTCTTTTTATTCTGGCACCTTTTTGAGGAGATCCAATCCAGCGATGCCATGTGTCCCAGTAGAGGGTTAAGTCAGATTGTAGCTGAGAACCCATATTATTTTGTCACATCTTTGCCTTGTAGAGAGAGAAGCTCTAGGAAGAAGAGGAAGAAGTTCTTAGAGAGAGAACTAGATTTCCAAGCTTGATCCTTAGAGTTTGAACCGTTGGATTTGCATTTTGAGGTTAGATTCTTGATCTACTCTTGTCGTTCTTTATGTTAATCTGATCACATCGCATGATCTAGCATGATTCATGAGCCATGCATTGATTTAAAGTTTGTTTTAGAAAGAGAAAGTGAAGTTCTTTGTGTTCTTGGAAGAAAACCATGTTTTGATCTGAAAGTTTATATCAAGTCCTATGTTTTTGTGTTTGTTTTCATGAAATCTTCAACTATGGGTACCCAGGTCCATGTTTTTGAACTCATAACATGAAATCTCAAATTTTGAATAAGAAGTTATGATTTTAGCATTCATGTTCTTCATGTTTATGTTCTTCAATTCTTCAAGAGGAAACCCAGATTTCCAGACTTCATTTGCCTAGGTGTGGTTACTAAGACCCACTCTTGCCTAGACCTCACACCTAGGCCAAGCATCGTATCTCACCTTGGCCTACCTTGCATGATCACTTGCACCTTAGCCTATCTTGCATGCACACCTAGGCCGACCACCACACACCTAGGCCGACCATGGTACACCATTGCCGACACCTTGTAACATCTCGGCAGGCAGCCGCACACCTAGGCCTAGGCGATGACACCTCGGCCAAAAGGTATGGGACCTCGGCAAAAAGATGTAGGACCTCGGCCAAGACCTCCCAGGTTCACCCAGCTAGGTCATTTTAGCCTAGATCATCTCTATGCATCCCTTCTGAGACCTGGTTAGTACCCAGCATGTTTTCCCTAGAAAAAAAATAGTGTTTTGACTCCCAGCACATGTTTTGCTTTGTCTTGACTTGGTTTTGGAAAGAAATGTCGGGATCATTTTCATTCATGTAAAGCTTGTTTTAAGAATGCATTGCACAACCATCTTTGAGCATTCCTTATTGTCGTCTTGAAATGCATTCAGTGGATTTTTCCATGTATTTGTAGGTCTTGGATTATTTCCTTAATCCCTACATCCGAAAAACTATTGTGAGTGGTATTTTTAATAAAGTTATATTATAAAGTTTTGATAAAGTTTTGCTTCATTTTGAAAAAGTATTTGATTAAGCATGAATGATTATCCTTTAGTTTTTGTATCAAGTATTATGTTTGTTTTGATGATATTCTTGGAAAGTCCTTAGTGCTAGGGGACTATAATGCAACTAGTACCCTTGTTTGAGATATCTCCCTTGCTACCGACGGTCTTGTACGGTTGGGTTTGACTAATCGATTCCGGGTCGATTATTCCCTTATTTTGTCAGGAATGTCATCCCTTGTATTATGTTGATGCTAGTAAGCATCCCTTGAAGTTTTGAAAGACTTTGATAGATGAACTTAGTTCATCCCTTGATTTTGTACAAGTTATGATATGTATTGTTTTGATAAAGATCTCGGATATTATTCATTCAAACCTTTATTATTTATATCATTCACTAAGTATCCAAGCTCACCCTCTCCTTTATATATATGGAGGTAATGAGCAAAAAGGCGGTGTCGCCTAAGATGTTATTTGCAAAATGTTTTGGATTCATGTTTTGTTAGCATCTTGAAGACTATGCTTTTTAGCTTGTAGTTCATGTCTTTTGTATATTTCGGCTTGAGAAGCCTTTTGATCAAGATGTAATATTTAGTTTTAATTCAATTTGTATGCAAGATGTAAAACCATGTTAAGATGTATGACATTTCATTTGATTTATGCACAGCTCTCATGGACTACTTAGATTTAGATTTGCTTTCGCATATATAAGCCCCATAAGTGTACTCTGATTGTGTGAATCTTTGTAAGTTGGCATTTGGTAATCTCGGATTACTGGCCATCATGGTACCATTCTATTAGGGGCGGAATGGGGTCGTGACATACTATCACCACCACTATCACAATATATAAAATTAAAATATTTAATTTGAAAATAATCAATTTCAAATTTATTCTTATATATGTCAAATAATTTATTTTTAATTCAGCACTTAAATTTTTATCAAACAGTTTTTTGACTTAATAAATTCAGTATTCAATTTTCAATACGTAATTTTCAGTCTTCAATTTTCAGTTTTCAGGTTTATCAAATACCACCTAAGTTGTTAACTTAAAATTTAAAATAATAAAAGATCTCATAGACATGAAGTTTGATATTTTTGTGTTACTCCTTAATTTTCAATTTTCAGTTTTCCGTTTTTAGCTTTATCAAATAGCACCAAAATTGTTAACTTAAAATTTAAAATAATAAAAAATCTCATAGACATGAAGTTTTATTTTTTTGTGTTACTCCCTTCCTTATTAACAACCAACAATCAACTCTACTCATGTATATGGTGTGACAACAACAAAGTAGTTTAAATAAAAGGATAAATTACACATACATCTTATGAAATTTGATTAAAATACGAATTGTTTCTTATAATTTGAAAAATTACGAATATCTCTCTGTCAAAATTTTATTTAACAGAATTAACTGAAAAAATAAAATTTTTAACTATTTTCCTATATAATAATAAAATTGTCTAAATTATTAATTGAAATAAAATTTTAATATCATTAAAAACTGTTAATTAACTTGATTTATTAAAAAAAATGACCTATTTGTTATGAAATTAAAAACCTTAGGGAGCATAATATAATTTCCATAGTCACTGGAGATAATTCATAATTTAAATAAACCTCAGGAGGTGTGTTTGTAATTTACCCTTAATATAAAAAATAAGAAAAACATGTTTAGTGCACATAAATATTTTAAATATGGTAAATTATAAATACACCTCTTTAGATTTGTTTAAAATATAAATTATTCTTTGTAATTTTGAAAATTATAAATGTATCTTTGTCAGAATTTGTTAAAGACAAAATTGACAGAAAAAATAAAATTCCTAACTACCCTCTTATACAACAATAAATTTACAAAAAAAAATTTTAGAAGAGTTATCAATGAGTTATATTAAAATAAAAATTAACATCGTACCGAATAATAAAAAGGAAAACAATAAAGGCTTAAATAACCAAGCAAAACAATAAAGTCTCAAATAACCAAGCAAGAAACCCTCTGAAACTACAAAATTCATTAAAAAACCAACAACGTTATGGGAAAATCACAATCTTCTCATAGATATAGTTTGAAAAAACAAGATCTACATTTAAATAAAGCTTAGCCTTGCCGTCACCATTACTAGCGTCTTTGTCGCTATTGCCCAACTCTGCTGCTGCCTTCTTGTACATCGGTCATCATCGAAAGCCAGAATTGAAGAAGAGGAACAACCACAATAGTAAGAGATGATGATTGAAAGAAGAGGGGAGCATTATGGGTTTTGAAAATCTAATACATGCTCAAAATCGGGGAGAAGCTCTCAAACCCTTCTTTCTAGAAATAAAAAATCCAAATCCACACTTTAGAAGTGTTTTTACATCTTGCCAAAAGGTTGGCTGAAAGTTGTCGGAGGGACGCCATAAATTGCCAGAGACAAACTAACGCCCCCTGCTGTGTTGATTTACTAAAACTATTAATTAAAACAATATTACAAACTGTTAATTGACTTAATGGTTAATTAATAAAATGAGTTATTTGTTATGCAATTAAAATTTTCAATAAGCGAGATGTAATTTCTAGAATCATAGGGAGCAATTAGTATTTTAAGCAAATTTCAATAAACATATTTTTAATTTACTCTAAAATTTTTAATAAAAAATATGTGTAGTAGTTTAAAATTTTGGAACTTTATTTTATTTATTAATAACAAAATGGATGTGCAAGATAGACTACTCCACACATCCGCTAGGGATCATTGCCCCTTAATACCCACAGACATCTATCGAAACCAACACTACACTCCTTAACAAAATTTTGATACTTTATGAGTTATTGGATGTGAGATGAAAAATTACTAAATAGTTTCAAAATATTATATGATATTGTTCATATGGTATTCTTGACAAACGAAATATTATAAAATATACTAAATGAATAATCAACATTACTGAATCTTTTTTCAAAATAAGTAATTCTATTTTATTTATTTTTGTCAAAATTTCAAAATGGGTAAATCATACCAACCTCTCTTAAAGTTAATAAAAATACAATAAATTCTACAAATTGGACATAATTATATTGGATTTCTTTAAGATTTTAAATTCACATAGTACTTAAGTGCTCGTTTGGCATATATGGTTTGGTCTAAAATAACTACAAAAAGACAAAATAGGTTAGACAAAATGTCACATCCAAACCATAATTATTTTATTTTTTTCTCACAAAAGTCAAAAAAACTAAAAAACCATCCCAAATGAGGCTTTTTAGCCTCAAGCTAAAATAGTCAAAAAACCCAAAAGCCAACCTACATCCCAAACAAACCTTATAACTCTCGTTCCATTATTCATTAGCTATATGAATGAAAAAACTGATATTGTAATATCTTTTATATTAATATATATTTTACTTTATTAATGTATGTGTCTTTACACCATTTGCATTAGCCTTTGTTTCTTTAGCCTTCTAATTATGCCAAAATTGTAAGACTTTTTGTATTTTTTTCAAGAGAAATACGATAGACTAACAATTTAGACCCATTATATCACCCACAATGATGTGGTTAGGGAGTTAGTTGAGTGTATGATAAATAAAAAATTAATATTTCATACTCCATCATTGTAGATTAGGTAGGTGTTTGGCATCTCCTAAAAGAGTTAAAAAGTCAAAAAGTCACCAAAAAAAAAAAAAAAAAGTTAAAACTATTCACATGTTTGGACAGGAAATAAAAGTCTGAATAGACAGAGGATAAAAAGACATATATGCCCTTGGTACACTCCCCTTCCAACAATGCACTTTTGGTGGGGAAAAAAAAAATTCAAAATAGTGCAGCACAGTGTACTAATGCGGTACACTGACGCACAGTGCAGTATATCACACTCACTGACATGCATGGAAGCATGTCAGTGCTTAGAAGGGTATCAAAAGAGATTTTTTAGAGATCTCAAACATTTTTCTTTTTTCAAACCTTAAAGAAAGTCAATCTAATTTACCCTTTTAAAATTTAGAGTTGGACTTCGTTCAAGCTTAAATATGAAGAGGCTCACTTAAGTCTTATTTCGACAATTTGAACCGTTTATTTTGTAAGACCTCCGTGTATATAATCCATAAAAGAACTTAAATCGATTCAATAATTGTAATATTTTCATTTTACCGTATTTGTCTAAAAAGATAGATACTCTATTTTAAAAAACACTTTTATCGTCTATATTTTGAAGACAAACGTGATAAAATAAAAATATTATGGGCTTGCTTGGTTTTTTTTTTTTTTTGGAGAGTTGTTTTTGAAATTTTTTTTCAAAATTTTTTTTGGTTGTGGTTTTTCTCAAAAAAATTCTAAAATCACTTTCTCTATCTTACACATCAATTAATCACTTTTTCTCTCTCCTTTTTCCTTTTTAATCACTTTTTCTCTCACACATATCTACTCAATTACAACAAATTATCAAATCATCCCAAACTCCCAAATTCCAAAACCACTTTCAAAATATACAACCAAATAAATCAAAAAAATTTCTAAATTTTCTCTCCAATTTTTTTTTTTTGAAAATTACTCCTTCAAAAGCAAACCAAACACACTCTAAAATTTTCAAATTGATTTAATTTTTTTTTATATTTATAAATGATATACACGAAGGACCAACAAAGATAAAACTTATTAGTCCAAACATAATAGTGAAATCCAAATATAAATTTGAAAGAAATTCAACTATAAAATTTATAATCACTTTGATCACGACAAAAACTTTTTATTATTTTCAAAAAAGTTTAAAACAAAAAACAAGAAAAAAAAAAGATGGTTACGAGGGAGGCTAATAAGTTATTATTACAATAATGTTAAGAATACAAAAATTAGATATAAAATGGGACAAAATCGTCAAGGATTGAATTTTACATATGAATCTTATATTTATAAATTTCGCTATCCTATATTTAATTTCTGTACACATAAATTCGTTTTTTTTTTTTTTTCTTTTTGGTTTTTTGAACAGCATAGACTCATTCCTTGATGTTTTAATTTGCCAGGCCAAGTCAAGGTAGCTTTTACATAAATGGAAACACACACACACATACCCCACCTAGTTCATGGTGAGTGTTGGAGCACCTGAAGACAACCTTAACTCCCTTCACTTCCCCCAACACACAAAATCTAATTATACGAAATTACATTTTCACCCCTCACCTCTCCCTGGGACACCCACTCACCCACACATGGGCCTCAAAAAGGTGACCCCATTGGGTGTGTGATGAAACCAATGCAACTGACCCAGAAAACAACAAAACATTACAAAAATCAAAAGTCAAAACCACAGAGCGCTCAGTCAACACAGTCCTCTCTCTCTGACCTATTCTAGTCCAGTCACATTCTCACATCTCAATCTGTCTAACTTCCCCCACGGGTAACTCTATCAAACCCCTGCCCAATCTGCCCGCCTGCCCGCCTCTGCTCTTCCCAAGTACCAAGTACACCTTTCCCTTTGCCGTCTGGCGAACCCTCTCTCTCTCTCTCTCACGACATCTCTCTGTTTCTCTCTCTAGATCGTGCCCGATAGGCGGCTCGTTCTCTCTCACTCTCTCTCTTATTTGTTCGGCCTTTGTCGGATCTGAAATGGTGGTTCTGGGGTCGAATTAGATCGATGCGGCGAGGATTGGGAGTTTTGGGATTAGGGTTTTTGTGATTTTGATGAGGCAAAGGTGGGTTTGGAGGCGATCTGGGTTTTGGTGAATTGTAGGGTTTTTGTTGTTGTTGTTTGGAAGAGGGGAATTTAGGGTTTGGGATTGATGGTTGTCGAGGCGAAAATTGGGGAAGATGCTAGGGTATTATGCATGGGCGGGGAGGTGAAATTCGGAAACGGAGTCGGCACATGTGGTCGGTCCCCTCGCGCGGCACCACAGTGACGAGGGCTGTAGCCGGTGATTCTTCAGCATCTGCGCTCGGTTCCTTCTGCAAGGTATTGCCTTGGTGGGTCTTTCAATTGTTTCAATTTGTCTTCTTATTGATTCATACATGCTTATTGGCTCTACTGCATTGTTGATTTTCTGCTTTAATATGTATGTATATCTTTTAGTAATTTTTTGGGGGATTTGATAAAATTGTTTTCATTGGTTTACAATTATGTAGTTCTTTTTTGTTCGTTTAATCCCTAGTCTTAGATTTTAAACTCAACTATTTTAATGATACAATTTTATACTTTACGTCAAACGCGACAGTTTTAACATACGGACTCTTATTCTTTACCCTACAATGCTCTCCCAACCCTTTTTTTTAATTTATTAAAATCGGGTTAGGACGAATACAATTGGGTCGGGTAATTTTGCCATCCTCCTAGTGGTTGAATTTTGACCCTCCTTTTGTTTTTATGTTGAGGGTTTTAGGTTGTGTATGTGGATGTAATGCAAATGAAGGTATATGTGTAAGTTATGATTCCTTGGATTGATTGATTATAGATTTTATTTATTTATTTTTTTAAAGTTTGAACTTGGAACTAAGCAGTAAACATGTCAAAGCAAATAAATTTAGCAGGTTATTTTAGTCTATTGAATTTTTCATGGGTGATGTATAATTTTTAATTTTCTACTATTTTATTGGTCTGAGTGCTTTATATACTTGATACAGGGGCCCAAGTTTTTGTAATATGCACACTACAGTATTTTGTTTCCGAATTATGCGTCAGCATTATATTTGGAATTCAAATAAATTTTGGGTTATTTGCAGATACTATATGGTAATAGTAATTAAAAAGAAAGAAGAAAGAGGGAAAAAAAGTTGTGATATATCCCTTGCTGCATCTGTGTTTCTGGGTCACAGTGTATTCACTTCATCAATGCATTATACCTTGCTTATGTCTTGATAAATGATAGTTAATGCTATGAAGATGATACCTTTATCATTAAACTGAAGAATTGGTAAATAATTTATATAAAAGACAAACCAAACTAATCCTTGTGTCCCAGTCAATGCGTTAGACCTTGTTTATCTATTGCTATTTTATTGAAATAGTTCAATAATCAGATGTTCAATATTAAATGGGAGAGGTTAGTTAAACCTAATAGTTCTATAAGTTTGTTTTTTTTAAAAATAATTTTTTAATTAAGTTTTTTGAAAATAAGCATACATACATTTGAAAGTGGTTTTTTAGGTCTTAAAATAAAGCATTTAAATTAATGCTTTCTTATGTTTGGGTCATTGTTATTTGGAATGGTATGTATGTTTATTGTTCAAATATCAACTTCGTTATTAAATTATTGTTTCTTAGAAATTGAGAGTTTGTCTTTTGTTTACTTTTTTTTATATATTAAGAATGATTAATGAGAAATATTTAAAGAGGAACAAGGTACAATAGTGATCGTACATGGGAACTCGTGTTAACTTCTTACCTATTAGACAACGTGATCATAATTCAAAACAACATTTTCATTGATTTTAATATAAATATTTCATATTTATAAGATATATGTAACATCTAAATGTATATATATTTTTCTAAGTAATTTAAAGAAAGTGACTGAATTTTTACGATTCATGATTCAATTCCATTTACGATTCAGTGCAAGGCCATTTCAAATCGCGATTTGACAACTATAGATCTACCGGACATAAATTCAAATTGATTATCTAACTCTATTTTTAACTTCTATGCTCAATCACTCTCCCACATTTTCATTGTATGACTCATCAACTTAATACCTCTATAATTGTTGTTGCCTTTATGAGTTGTTCTTTTTTGAAATCATCAATATGGCTTTTATCTGTGCACCAAAAATTTTACTTCAAAATTGCCTTTACTGTGTTCATTGCATATTGTGTTCATTGTTGGGGCCATCATATACATGTATGCATATATATACACATACATATATATATATACACTAGCGGTTCGCACGCGTGATACATATGCAATCTAAAAAAAGTAATATTATAAGTTTATAACAATAATGACAAAGAGAAAAATGTACACATAGTATGTGTTGCGCAAGTGGTAAGTGCATTCTTTATCTAATCCATGATCCGGTTTCAAGTCTTATCCCCTTCTTAATATAATTTTTATATAAACAACTATAGGGGTATTTTGGAAAAACCAAAAATATGAGATGTCAACACCATCAGGAGCCTTTACATATATAATAGTATAGATAGATAGATATATGCGTGTATATATTTAATGTAGACGTGTGTCTAGTGTTATTAAAGGAGCGCATAGGCGTGCACCTAGCCCAAGTCCCATCCAGGCCCAAGGTTTGCGCCTTATAGTGTTCTAGGCTAGACGACTTCGATAAGGCACGCCTAGGCGTGCGCCTAGGCCCAAGTCCCGTCCAGGCCCAAGGTTTGCGCCTTGTAGTGTTTCAGGCCAAGCAACTGTGATAAGCCGTCTGGCTGGCCCAAGGCTTGTGTCTTGAGGGCTTTTTTTTTATTGTTGCTTTAATTGGTTTGTTTAAAATTCGACCATTGATTTAATATGGTGCAGCTATAGAAAATCCCTACTCTTATTACTGATGCAAATACATTGGACATTTAACCCCAAATCAATGATAGAAGAAAAATTAGTCCTAATTCCTAATCTCCAAAAAATACTAAATGTTTAACATTTCATTTTGTTTATGTTGAGCCATAAATTATTTACTTATATTAAATTATATTTTTTTTGGTACAAGGTGTGCCTCACTTTGGTGAAGCCTGCGCCTTGCCTTGCGCCTTGAGCCTTGAGCCTTGAGCCTTGAGCCTTGAGCCTAGGCCCCACCAGGAGACCTTGGCCCCTTGGTGCACCTATCGCCTTTTATAACACTGCGTGTGTCTACATATATAACGGAATTACAAGTAGAAATTACTATAATTGGATGATACAACCAATGTACTCTGATGAGTGAAAGGCAAGATAGCATGCCAAATTTCAGTCCATATGCATTGAAAAGCGCAAAGATGGAATGGCGACCAAAAGAAGAAAGAGGGATTTGATCTTTGAAAGGGGGGAATGGTAGAGGAATCATGGGAGCTAGGGAGATGGTAGTTTTTGTATGATAGAAGTCCTAGATTTATTAGTTTTACATTTGTGTCATTTGATGTATATTGAAGAATTGTGTTAGACAGATAGTGGAGTAAGGGAAATAAGGTCTGTTGATTTCTTTATGTTCTTCTAGTCTCTTTTTGATGGGTTTATTATGCTTCATTTTATTAGAAATCGCAAAATGTTCTTTCAAGGGTATATTAGGCATGTAGTTAATTTACCCCTTCTAGACTCTTAATGGTGTAATAAATTGGGATACTTATTATGATGTGTATGAAGTGTGTTCATTTAGGACACCATAGTCAGTTTCCAAGAGAATCATCCACTTTGTTGCCTGATGTCTAATAATTTGATCAACCTGGTCTGTGCTACTCAAAAGTTTCCAAAACTACCAATGGTTTTGACGCAAAATTTGTAGATCGACATATTGAGAGCAAGAGTTGGTGCTTCAAGTTGTGTTTTCCGTGGAATGCAATCAATTAAAATAACTTGTACAGAAAAACTTTTATACGAAGCAAATTTTATTTGGTAGAAAAAGTTACCACCTTCTAGTTCTTTATTATAGTAAGGATTTGGTTACATTTTAGTTGCACTTTCAACAATTACTTTTATAATGGTATTTTGTCTGGAGTCTGTGATCTCATATCAAACTTGTATTGTATCTCATGTGTGTCTATGCGCTTGTTCTCCAAGTGCCTAAAGCTTGTCTGAATCTAGAAAATTTTAAAAATAATGGGAAATATTTTGAGGTATGTCTTACAAGGATTGAGAAGTGTCGGATGAATGTTGTGTTGTGTCAGTGTTAGTGTCATACATGGTGTCGGACATGACACACTACCTTCTTAAAAGTGTTCGTGTTTGTTAGGTACTACCAAATTTGTTTACGATAGTGGGGTTGCTGAGGCATGACTTCAGCTCAAACTAAACTCATTGTGCTATGTGGTTTAGATTTTAAGCAATCACTTGTAAGCTTAATTGGCAAAACTAAAAAGGCTTGTCAATTCATTTCCAATCACTAAATACTATAATTTGTAGAAATCAGCAAAGATGGTGCGAATTCAAAGAGTCAGCATCATTGGGTGTAATATTTGTCTGCAAGATGATGATGAATTATGGTACTGGAATGCATTTTCATATTAATCTTTTGTTTGCCCTTTTTTTATTTTATTTGCATCTGAAGTTTATATTGCGCTTAATTTTACCAATGACAATTGTGTATTCACATGCTAACTTTCAGTTTCCATTGTTTGCATGTGTTTTACTTTTTCATAGTTAATTGAGTCAAATATTTTTTTGTAGGATGGTCACAAGATTAGTGTAGGTGATTGTGCTCTTTTCAAACCGCCCCAGGACTCCCCTGCTTTTATTGGAATAATCCGCTGGCTGTCATTAAACGAAGAAAACAATCTACAGTTGGGTGTGAATTGGCTGTACCGGCCTGTTGAAGTAAAGCTTTGCAAGGGCATCCTGCTGGATGCCGCGCCAAACGAAGTCTTCTATTCTTTTCATAAGGATGAGATTCCTGCTGCATCATTACTCCATCCATGTAAAGTTGCATTCCTTCCTAAAGGTGTTGAACTTCCGTCAGGGATATCCTCATTTGTCTGCCGTCGAGTTTTTGACCTTGCAAACAAGTGTTTGTGGTGGTTAACTGATCAAGATTATATTGATGTGAGTTTTAGTTTAACCTTGTACTTCAGTCTGTGTTTTCTGTGTTCAGTTTTCTATCTTTTTTTAGCTGTGTTATTATTTATATTTGATCTTTCTGATTTTCTAGTAAAAAGTGAATACTTAATATATTTATATTTAATCTTTCTGATGGGTAATTTCTTTCTATTGTCTATAGGAGCGACAGGAAGAAGTAGACAAGCTGTTACATAAAACACAAATAGAGATGCATGCAACAGTGCAGCCTGGTGGCCGTTCTCCAAAACCAATAAATGGCCCTACATCACAGTTAAAACCTGGTTCTGATAATGTACAGAGTGCCACTTCCTTCCCTTCTCATGCCAAGGGGAAGAAAAGGGAGCGGACAGATGGATCTGAGCCTCTCAAACGAGATCGTTCCTCAAAGACGGATGATGGTGACTCTTATCAGTTTAAGTCTGAAAGCACTTTGAAATATGAGATTTCTAAGATAACAGAAAAGGGTGGGCTTATAGATCAAGAAGGGGTGGAGAAACTAGTTCAACTTATCCAGCCTGATAGATCTGAGAGGAAGATGGAATTGGTTAGCCGGTCAATGCTTGCAAGTGTAATAGCAGCTACTGAAAAGTTTGATTGCCTTAATCGGTTTGTGCAGCTCAAGGGTTTGCCTGTGTTAGATGGATGGCTTCAAGATATCCATAAAGCGAAGATCGGTGATGGTAGTCCCAAGGATGGTGATAAATCTGTGGAGGAATTTCTCTTGGTTTTGCTTCGTGCTCTTGATAAGCTGCCTGTAAATCTTCATGCCCTACAGATGTGTAACATTGGCAAATCAGTGAATCATTTACGTTCACATAAAAATGTTGAAATTCAGAGAAAAGCAAGAAGTTTAGTTGACACATGGAAGAAACGCGTTGAGGCTGAAATGAATGTTATTGATGCGAAGTCAGGTTCAACTCAAGCTGTTTCATGGCCTTCCAGAACACGTCTTCATGAAGTTTCTCATGGTGGGAACCGACATCCTGGTGGGTCCTCTGAGGTTGCTATGAAGAGCTCTGTTACACAGATTTCTGCATCTAAAGCTGCTTCAGTTAAGCCTGTACAGGGTGAGATCACTTCCAAATCAACTTCCTCGTCTCCTGGGACAATGAAATCAGCAGTGTCACCTCCTTCGGGTAAAGATGCTAATCCCAGAACAACAGTTGGAAGCTCCTCTGATCTTCCTTCAACCACTGCAAGGGAGGAGAGGAGCAGCAGTTCAAGTCAGTCTCTCAACAACGGTCAATCTTGTTCAAGTGACCATGCCAAAACTACGGTTTTCTCAGGAAAAGAAGATGCGAGGAGTTCTACTGCAGGGTCAATGAGTGTGAATAAGATATCTGGTGGTTCTTCTCGACATCGGAGGTCAATCAATGGATTCCCTGGGCCTGCTGTGTCTGGAGGTCAAAGGGAAACTGGGTCAAACAGAAATTCATCACTGCACAGAAATTCAGCTTCTGAAAAATGTGGCGAGGCTGGGTTAACATGTAAAAAGGTACTTGATGTACCTGTTGTCGAGGGGAATACTCACAAGCTGATCGTTAAGATACCAAACAGAGGCCGTAGTCCTGCACAAACTGCCAGTGGAGGATCTGTTGATGACCCGTCCAACATGAACAGTAGAGCTTCTTCCCCTGTTTCAGACAAGCATGATCAATCTGGTCTCAATTCAAAGGAAAAGAGTGATCCTAATCGAGCTAATACCTCTGATGTGAATACAGAATCATGGCAAAGTAACGATTTTAAAGAAATGTTGACTGGGTCTGATGAAGGTGATGGGTCACCTGCTGCTATTCCTGAAGAAGAGCAATGCAGAACTGGTGATGACGCTGCCAAATCAGCTGAAGTCTCAAGACCTGCTTCCTCATCATCAGGGAACGAGTTGAAGTCAGGGAAATTGCATGAGTCTTCGTTCAGCTCTATAAATGCTTTAATTGAAAGTTGTGTCAAATACTCTGAAGCAAATGCATCTATGTCAGGTGGAGATGATGTCGGAATGAATCTGCTCGCTAGTGTTGCAGCTGAAGAAATGTCCAAGTCTGATTTGATGTCACCAACTGATTCTCCAGGGAAAAACTCCCCTATGAATGAGCAATCTTGCTTGGGAGATGATGCCAAATCAAAATCATCGCATGGAAATAGCCATACTCAAGAGCAAAGTCTGTCTGCAGATGGTGCTGTTGGTGACATAGAGAAGCCGGGTCTTATTGCCGGTGCTGCATCATTGTCCTGGGATGGGTTACATCATCCATCCAAACAGGCCTCTAGCGACATCTCTGGAGAGGGCAATGAATATAATTCTTCCAATTTGGATTTGGAGCCAGCTGCAGAACCTTGCCCGGAGAAAAATGAAAGATCAGATGAAATTAGAGGTGCTGCTTCGGTGGCTCTCTCTCCAGCCAGTGCAGCAATGAAGGTAGATGGTGAAGCAAGTAAACAACTTGATGAAAAGGTGTCAACCATCATCAGTGCAAGCATTCAGGATGCTAAGCTGAACAGAAGCTGTTCTTTGTTGATGGATGATAAGGTCAATGAAACCCTTTCAAGTGTAAAAGTTGAGAAAGAAGCTGTTGGAGGTTCATCATCACATGCATCATTAGAAATCGGTGGTGAGAACAAAAATAATATGAATGAAGGATTTAATGGTGGTGATCATCCAGAGCAGAAACCACCTCCAGCGAAGGTGAAGTCTGAGCATTTAGAAAGAGGTGATGCAGAACTGCTACATACTTCTGGTTCTAGTAAGTATCTCCCTTCAGAAAATGTCGATGAACTAAAGAGTGGAAAAGCTGATGAAATGGACACCAGAAGTCATGGTAGTCATGCTGGAAAACAAAATATTCATCATGGTACCAACTGTGGTCCAACTAATGAAAATCAAGTTTTAGCTACTCTGGGATCAGTTGTTAGTAACCTGAAGAGTAAGGGTATGGATACAAATGTTGAAAGTAAAGATGTTCTCAAGCAGTGTTCTGGTGGAGTGGTTCCTCAAAAGGAGTCACGGGGATCCAAGATGACTGGTGTTGAGGCTGAAGACACAGAGGACAGTGCATCCACTGCAGCCGATGCTTCTTCTATCCCTGCTTCTGGGGCATCAGCCACGCCTACAAAGTTAAAGTTTGATTTAAACGAAGGATTTGTTGCAGATGAAGGAAAAGATGGGGAACCCATCAACTTGGCTGGTCCTGGATATTCAACTTCTCATTTAATTAGCCCGTTGCCATTTTTTGTCTCTTCAGTATCCAGCAGCCTTCCTGCTTCCATTACAGTGGCTGCTGCTGCAAAAGGGCCGTTTGTTCCTCCGGAGGATCTGTTGAGAAGTAAAGGGGAGCTTGGATGGAAGGGATCTGCTGCTACAAGTGCATTTCGGCCTGCTGAACCCAGGAAGTTTCTGGAGATGCCACTGGGTACTACTAGTATCCCTCTTCCTGATGCTACTGCGGTCAAACATGGTCGACCTCTGTTAGATATTGATTTGAATGTGCCAGATGAAAGAATACTCGATGACATGGCCTCTCGAAGCTCTGCTCAGGAGACAGCTTCTACATCTGACCATACAAGTAACCGTCGAATGGCACAAAATGATCCAATGGGTTCTGCACCTGTTCGTAGTTTTGGAGGTCTTGATCTGGATTTGAATCTAGTTGATGAGGCTAATGATATGGGGCAGTACTCAACGAGCTGCAATCGTAGACTGGAGGCCCCCCTTCTGCCAGTTAAGTCATTATCATCATCAGGTGGATTTCCTAATTGTGAGATAAGGAGGGACTTTGATCTAAACAATGGGCCTGTCTTTGATGAAGCAAGTGCTGAACCATCCCCTTTTAACCAGCATGCCAGAAGCAGCATGCAAGCCCAGCCTCCTGTTGCTGGCATCAGAATGAATAATGCAGAAATGGGAACACTCTCTTCCTGGTTTCCAACTGGGAACACTTACTCTGGTGTTACATTTCCGTCGATCTTGTCTGACAGAGGGGAGCTGCCCTTTCCAATTGTTGCCACTGGTGGGCCACAAAGAATGTTGGGACCCCGTACTGGTGGAACACCATTTACTCCAGATGTTTACCGGGGTTCAGTGCTGTCATCTTCTCCTGCAGTGCCCTTCCCATCTACTCCCTTCCAGTATCCTGTCTTCCGGTTTGGGACTAGTTTCCCTCTGTCCTCAGCCACTTTCTCTGGTGGATCTACAACTTATGTGGATTCCTCTTCTGGTGGTAGGTTTTGCTTTCCAGCTGGCAATTCGCAGTTATTAGGCCCTGCTGCTACAGTTGCATCCCAGTATCCAAGGCCATATGTTGTTAGCCTTCCAGATAGTAGCAATAATGTTCGTGTTGATAACAGCAGAAAATTGGGTAGGCAGGGTCTCGACCTCAATGCTGGCCCTGTAAGTCTAGACGTAGAAGGCAGGGAAGAAACATTACCTCTTGCATCAAGGCAACTTTCTGTTTCTAGTTCACAGGTGCTAGCAGAGGAGCAAGCAAGGATGTACCAGCAGTTGGCAGGTGGCATTCCGAAGAGGAAGGAGCCGGAGGGAGGGTGGGATACTGAGAGCTTTAGGTACAAGCAATCCTCGTGGCAGTAAGCATGCAGTTTACCCAGCCTAGCGACCTGTCAAGGCTTCGATGCCTGGTGAGTTTTACTTTGCATCTATTGTCTGATTGATTATGCTCAAAAGTCCAGATGACTTTGATTGCAGGCTGTTCATTTACGATAATTTTTGTGATTGGACTAGAAGGTAAGCATTAAGGATTTCAGAAAATTGATATCTGGATTCTGTGGTCAGATCTGCTATTTGATTTGCTATAATGTCTTTGTTATGTTGAGAATAACTGCCAAATGTGCTTTCTGCTGCTGTTCAATTTTTTTAATTTCGAAAATGAGTAGCAGTGTTGTATAATGCTTACGTCAATACTATGAAGAATATTCTGTTTTGGTTTCTCTCTTAGCTTGCTCCACACTTGGGTGTGAATGTTTATAAATGATGAGATTTTTCTAGCACATTTCTTCGTTTTGTCTCTTCATGGGAAATTGACAAAACTTTTTGACCCCCATCACATTTACTTGTTCCATCTCTTATTGGTAAATATTGAAGTGTTTCTGGAAACCTTCCATTTGCTTTGAAGCATTTATTGTTTTAATTCAGCTCGTCTTTTGTTCCCTTTAGTGCTCATCTGACATCGACATAATTTTTTAAATTATGCACTTCTCCCTTTGTATTGTTCCATAATTGTTTTGAGTGCTTTTATATGGGTTATATAAACTGCTGAAGTCTAGTGGCTTTTTCTGTTTTTTTTTTCCTCGCAAATTATATTTTGCACCATTTAACTTTGTTTTGATTTTATCCCAGGTGGGCAATGGCAAACTCCTGGAAACTGTCCAACTGGTGTCCTCTAAGAGGGTGATGGGTGGTAAGCGAGTTATTACATGTGTTCATAGTCTCCGACCCCCCAACCTCTTTCAGTGTGTCAGATGTGCTGTAAAGGTATCCGTCATGGGGTCTGCGGGGTCTTTGTCCTTAGGGTTGTTTTTTTTATTTTTTTGGGCGGCTGCAGATCATTTCCTGTTTGTAGATATGTTTTTAACTGCTGGACAATGTACTCGGTGTTGCCCACACATTCAGAAATTTGGTGTCTATATTCCATGAGACCCAACAACACCATGGCAAATCCAAATGCCTCTGGTAGTGGAGGTTGGATTCCTACACCGCTTCAAGCAAACACCCTTTTTGCTTTGCTGTTAATTTATCTTTCTTTGCCTTAACTTTTTTTTCTTTTCCTTTTTCTGTTACATGTTACATAAAAGCAGGTTGGCAGCTGAATTTTGGTATTTTGGAGCTTTTTCTTGATCTGGCATGATTTAGTTGGTATTGCTTGATTTTTCCTTTTTAACCATAGTCGTAGGTTCGCTACCATGAGTTTTGTGCAAGTGTGCAGTTACTCTGTTCACATTGGGAAGCAAAATACGTGCTTCATTGATTTATATATGCTGTCTAGGGTTGTTCATGGGTTGAGTTCGCCATTGTTCCGCTACCCAAACTGACTACTTGGGTTAGATACCTGGTCACTTGATTTCAGCTGTCTGGGTTTGTTGTGCCTATCTGTGATGATGGTGGTTGTGGTGGATGTAGAGAAGCAAGTCTGAGTGAGTAGAGATATGGCTTTGCCTTTGTGTTAAGGTTTTGATTTGGTGTGAGTGTACCATATATAATTGCAAAACACCTAAATTTGATGGCAGTTTTATGTTTTTAGAAGGCAAATGAAACAAAGAAAGCCCCTTATGATAATGGGATTGGAGGATGAGAGGTAGGGGAGGGATGAAGAAATGGTATGTGCAATTTAAACCAAAGAGGGTAGGAGTAATGTTAGGGATGCACACTTTCAGACATAAAAATTCGCTCACAATGATATGGGTTGAGAGTTGGGTTCTATATCATTGGTTATGTAACAAATAAAAAATTAACACCTATTATATCTAATCACTGTGGTCAATTTGTGGGTGTTTTTTTTTGAGTCCAAGACATGTCTTTGTGAAGAAATGGGAAGGTGCTGGTAATGAAATGGTTCTGTTGTTTATAAGTTGGGAAAGGTTACTATGTGTATCCGTGTCCAACTATGGTAGCTAAAAGTGGTACTCGTGTACTGTACATGAAAATTTTGTCAAGCTTTAGATGAGAATTTTAAATCTGGACCATTCAAAATCAAGAGGAATAGCTTGTTACAATAGGTCACAAACCGGTGGAGCAAAATATATATTTTGTATTAAGAGTTTTATGGGTTTATTTTTCAAGAGCATTCTGCTTTTGAATTTTAATTCATCTAAAATGATTTTTTTTTCAATAGGGACTAAATAATTTAGTTTCTATGTAATAATTATTACCAACAAAAAAAAAAAGAGGAGAAATTACACTTTATCCTTCTTAACAGTTCTGTATAATTTTATCCCTAACTAAAATTATAACATTTGTCCCTTGTCTATTAATTTTTTTTTCAATATAAATCATAATGATGAAAATATTTTTTCAACTATAGAAGTAAATTATACTTTATCCCATGGAACTATCTCTCGGTGTAAAGGACTTAATTTCGGTGTATTTAAAAAATGAAATAATTGTGATAAAATATAAAAAGTTTCTTAAAGATAAAAATAAATAAATAAACTGGTATATTTGTCTTTAGTGTTTTTTTTTTTTTTTTTTTTAAAAATTTATCCTTAAATATTTTGTTTTTTTAATGCATTTATATTTTTTATTTTTCTTCTTTATAAATATACGGGGACTAAATATTTTTCACTTCTGTACTCCTTGCCTCTGTATTCGTCTCACTCCCAATGGCGTCGTCTCTCCTGCAAACACAACAGGGATGAGCTAACTAGCGAGGGTCTTGGTAAAAAACTCTCCAACTGTCAAGTCAACACCCTCAGAGGTTATAGGAGAATGAGAGAGTTCTTTAGCTTAAGATCGCTTACCTTTCAGAATGAACTCGTAGGTCTTATATAGACAATTTGTTTCACTTCTTCATGTAGTGCACATTATCCCCATTGTCATCACATTTTGTTCCGTTATTCCGTTATACGCATGCACTTGTCAAAAGCAACACTAACTTGGACAAGTCACTATTTGTTCCCCACTAACTGTTAGGGCACGAGAAACACCCACCTGAGCCACCCTTGACCGAGGTAACAATAATCCAGTTAAGGCCACGGCCTTTACTTGCAAGTCATGCATCGTGCTGCCATTCAGAGCTCGACCAAGCTACCAGCTCAGTTGGCAATATGTAAACGCTCTGCCCTTGCTATCTACCATGGCCCAACTTTACTCAGCTCACCATAACTCGGTGGGCTCAGCTCAAGCCACTAAAAGAATACCCTAGCCAAGATAAGGAAGCTCGGTTAGCAGACTCAAGTCTATCTTCAGTTTGGCCCATCTATCTACAAAGCAGTGGGTCAATCTTGGCCCATCTCAGCTTAGCAGTTTTGGCACGGCAAAAATTCCTCTCTTAATTGCCCCTATTCTGCTTCAACATGAGTTGGATTACCATAACTAGCTAACCTTGACTCTATGCTCGGTTCACTAATCTGCACGGCATAAATCTCGCTCTTTAAGGAGTTCGGTGCGAATCTCACATTTCAAGGAGCATTGTGCGCCCCTACTACACTGACGCAATGTCTTCTCAAGGGAACACACATTGTCTTGTCATGATAATGGACACGATTCCCCAAAGAATTTTTCAAATCTTGGCGCCCCTTTGTATTCTATACATATACAACCACTACTCACCCTTTGGCCTTCACTGTTCATTCTTTCCTCTAATTGCATACCTTATGAATTAAAGTCCCTTACCTCAAATTTTCCTCATCTCGCGTCCAACTCAAAGCATTTATGTCTGGGATTTTTCTTCACCGCCATCATCGGAGCTTCCCTCACTGATTAGAACATCGCCAAGGGCCCAACTTAGTGAGTTATTCAATCTCTCTCAGTCCTCTATTGTTGTTGTTCATGTATTTGAGTTTAAACTATTATTATCCACCTTCAAAACACGATAACAACATCCAATCTTTCTAAAAATGCGTTTTTATAGTAGTTTCGAACCACTCTTAGTGTTAAATGGCCTATGATTTGTTATTTTTCATCACACAGTTCATTCTCTGGGATGAACACGGAAAGAACTAGGCCAAACCGAGCAAAAAACCATCTTCTAATCTAAAATCACAGCTCAACAGGGCAAATTTCTTGTTTGTCACAACTAAGGAAGAAATCGAGCTGTGAACCAAACAATTTAGGAGGCCACGCAACCAAGCTAAGATCTGGCTCGTTTACATGTACATGAGCTAGGACTAACCATACTCGTGAAATCGAGCTAAAACCTAGCCCATTGCACAACTAAGCTATAATTCGGCTCATTTGTCGACCGAGCAAAAACCCAGATCGTCTGTGCGGCCGAGCTAAAATCTAGCTTATCTGCAAGATCGACCTAAAATCGTGCTTATGTGTGCGGCCGCGCTGTCACTTGCACTTAATTGTGATTTTCTACTATGCAGAATCCTAGGAGACTAGGCACATCGACACAACGCTCTCAAAGACTGAGCAGTTGCTGCATAATTTGACCAATACGCTCTGCTGAGCAGATTACACCGGACTATGTGGAGCAATATCACTTCCTGGTAAACACGTCGGGCGCATTAGCTGAGTTCTGTGAAAAGTACGGCGTCCCAACCGACGTGCACTTTGAGCTCAGTAAGGAAGGGATCATTCCTTTGGGCAGATAGAACACTTGTCCCTTCACCGTGCTATCCATCATAGAATGGGGGCTTCGCTTCCCGGTACATCCCTTGATGTGCGAGTTCTTAAGACGTACCGAGTTGTGCCTCACACAAGTGTCCACCAACACTTTCAGAATAATCAACGAAGTGGCCGAGCTCAATCACTGGCTCAGTTTGAACCTTGGACTGGCCGAGATATTGTGCCAGTACACGCTTGGTCACACAAGCGATGGATTCAACTAGTATTTAAAGATAAGACCGGCAGAGAACATATAGTGACCAACACACCGGATAAAGACCTTCACGATGATGACTTCTTCTGGGTAACCGATAACTACGAAACTGCCAATGTGCCCGATTGGTATATTAATAAAGACAAGGGTTCAACAAGTAAGTCAGACTCCATAACCGGTTAATTTATGCGGTTTTGTATTATTGAGCTAACATATTTGTTTTGCAGATATCGCCGAGTTGCAAGCATTGTACCTTTACCCCAATGAAGAGGCAGTTAGAATCGTGTTGAGGTACATGAAGTGTAGCTGCTACGATCTCCTTGGTTATGTGCCAAGCTACCAGTACTCAGCCAAGCGAAAAAGCAAAGTGATAGATTTCCTATCAAAGCCATCTCCTCCTCCCGATCCATCACTTCCAGACGTTCCTCTAATCTAGTTGACCGAAGAAGAATAAATGGCAAAGAGAAACTGGATCAAGACCTTCATCATCGCTACCTCCTCCGAGCTACCGAGCTACATTCTACCACCCATGCCATCTGCTGGGCAAAGTTCAACAACCGTGTTGGCCTTAGCCTCTACCGCTGTCCTGACTAGTTGCACAAAATCTCACCGAGCTGGCAAAAGGGCTCACCCAACTGATCCTTTAGTCAAGCTCGTGATCAAGCTGAGCACCGAGCAAGTTATGGAGGTTCAGCCAGCTCTTGCCTAGCAACCAAAGTTGAAGCACTGGAGAAAGGACATCCTGTCTGATGCTTCCATCAAAGGTGATAAGGAGCACCTCCTCGCCTTTGATCTTTCCAAATCTTTGTTGCTGCCGGGCGACATGATCAGGAGCAACCACGTCCTAGACACCCAGATGGTCAAGTTCGCGGTGAAATCCATGGCTAGGGTAAGTGTTCTTGCAAAATTTGTTTAACTGTTTGCTTGGTTTTTGCCTTCTAATCATTTTCATCTTGTAGGCCATTCAAAAGACCCACCTTGTAATAGACCGGGTAGTCAATCTGTAGCAGAAGGTGGCTGACACCACGCAATGAAAGTGTTTTGAAGCCGAGCTAGGGCGAGCCAAAGCTTCACTTGAAATGGCCAATGCCGACAACACCAAGCTCCTCGACCAACTTGCCAGCTCCGAGTAGGAGAAGGACACAGCACGTGCTGAGCTAGAGGCATTAAGAAAGAAAAATTTGAAGTTGTGAAGGTGGCTGAAGACTAGGGCTTCAAAGATGCCGATGAGAGCTACACAAAGCAAGTCGATGCCACCAAGGACATTTTCTTCCAATCCGGCTGGAAAGCGACTTGTGAGAAACTTGGTCACGGTCCTGCGAAGTGTTCACCACTCCTCCCCTCTATTTCCTGCCGGAGTACATGATCCCCTATGCGGAAAATGTCTTCAATGCTCTACAGGAAGAAGAGACCGAGGAGGTGGAAGAAGTCAAGCAGGCCGAGCTCGGTGGAGACATGGAGGCTATTGTGGCCGAGCAAGAGAGAGCTACTGCTGGAGATGACTTTGCTGATGATTTGTCCCCCTTGTTTAACTTGTGTGTTTTCCTTTTCTTTTGTTTTTTTGTTTTTGTTTTTGAGTATTGTAACCAGGCTATTTGCCCCAACTTTTGCACTTCACTTAGCTATCAATGAGAATTTCGCAAGTTTTTTTGCATCTCTTTTGTCCCAAATTAATGCATGTCATTACTATGCCGAGTAGGCATACCTTAGTTTTATCGTAGTTGAACAAACCATCAATGTCAACAACCAAGCAAAATCAGCTTGGTTCTAATTTAGGGTTTGAGCAAACATCAACTCAAGTTACCGAGCGATATCAGCTCAGTTATAACCTTAGAGCTGAGCAAATCATCAACTCAAGTTGTCGAGCAATATCAGCTCAGTAATAGCCTTGGAGCTGAACAAATTATCAACTCAAGCTGCCAAGCAAAATCATCTCGGTAATAACCTTGGAGTTAAACAAATCATCAACTTATTCTGCCGAGCAAAATCAGCTTGGTAATGACCTTGGAGTTGAACAAATCATCAGCTCATTCTACCGAGCAAAGTCAGCTCGGTAATAATCATAGAGTTGAGCAAATCATCAACTCATGCCACCGAGCAAAATTAGCTTCATAATAACCTTAGTTGAACAAATCATCAACTAAACATGCCGAGTAATGCCAGCTCGGCGGCTCGTTGCCCCTTGTCTGCAACAATACATCAGAAAATAGAATACAACATTGTTTTCTAGTAAGATGAACCATTTTTTCCATTGCAATAGTAGACTTTTAGCAAAGGTTGGAAAATTACATAATGAATTTTTTTTTTTTTTTGGGGGGGGGGGGGGGAGGGGCTACATTACAAGCAAAACTAGTAGTAAAATAACTTTAGATTTGCTATGTTCCACGGCTTGGGTATGGCTCGACCGTCCAGATCTTCCAGGTAGTATGCCCATTAGCCTCCCAGACTAATTATCTTCTAAGGTCCTTCCTAATTTGCTCCAAATTTTCTTTTGCTTGGTACTAGGGTGTTGCCCATTACTTTATGCAAAACCCAATCCCCAATCTTGAATTGTCTGGGATGGACCGTCTTGTTGTGCTTTTAGGACAACTCTTGTTAATATGTTACGATGTGGATTAATGCATTTTCTCTCCACTCTTCGGCGAGGTCCAACTTAAGGGCAATGGCTTCTGCGTTCAAGTTCGGGTCAAAGTTTTCACTCCGGATGGTAGGCATGTTGATCTCAAGCGGGATGACGAACTCCATGTTGTAAGCCAAGGCAAAAAGCGTCTCCCTTGTAGAACATCTCGGCATTGTTTGATAAGCCCAGAGGACACTAGGAAGTTTCTTGGTCCACTTTCAATTTGCTTTCTCTAGCCTTTTCTTTATTCCATCTAAAATGATCTTGTTTGACGCTTTGGCTTGGCCATTTGATTGAGGATATGCCAATGTTGAATTGTAGAATTCTATCTTTAGCTCCTCGCAAAATTCTCTAAATAGATTTCTATCAAACTAAGTGTCGTTGTCAGAAATTGAGGCCTTGGGGACTCCAAATCGCATTATCACGTTTTGCCAGACAAATTTATTCACATCTTTCTCTTTAATGGTGACCAGATGTTCAGTTTCTACCCATTTGGTGAAGTAATCTGTCGCCGCAATGAAGAACTTGCGGTTGCCTAGAACAGTTGGGAGTAGTCCCACTATGTCTAGCTCCTACATTACGAATGGCTAAGGACTTGTAAGAGGAAGGAGTTCTCTAGCCGGTTGATGAATATGGTGTGCAAACTTTTGGTATTTTTCACATTTTCTCACGTACTTCTGCTCATCAGCCTGCATACACGACCACCAATACCCTTGTGAGATAGCGTCGTAAGCCAGAGATCTTCCGCCGATATGGTTTCCACATATTCCTTCATGGATTTCACAAAGAAAGGCTTCGACTCTGCTTGGATGGACACATTTTAAGTATAGCCTTGTGAAGGACTTTTTGTACAAGTTGTCAGATGGGGAGAGCCAGAACCGCTCAGACTTTGTCCGTATTTTGTTTGCTTTTTCCCTGTCAGTTGGCAAAACTCTATCTTTCAAAAAGATTATGATGGGGTCCATCCAGGAGGGCCCTAGCGCGGCGCAAAGGACTTATGCCGCTTCTGGTTCTTCAATGCTAGGCCTAGGAAGGAATTCAATCAGTAGAGGGCCATGTATCAATTTGCCTGCTATAGAAGCCAAACTGGCTAGCTCATCTGCCCTACTGTTCGCCTCACGGCCAATTTGCTTAACTCTAATTGCTTGAAAATTCTTGAGCTCCTTCCTTACAAGGGCCTAGTACTTGGCCATCCTATCTGTCACGACCCCATTCTGCCCCTAGTAGAATGGTGCCGTGATGGCCAGTAATCCGAGATTACCAAAGGCCAACTTACAAAAATTCACACAATTAGAGTATACATATGGGGCTTACATGTGCGGAAGCAAATTTAAATCTAAGTAGTTCATAAGAGCTGTGCATAGATCAAATGAAATGTCATATATCTTAACATGGTTTTACAACTTGAATACAAATAAAATATAGTACATGTTACATCTTGATCAAAAGGCTTCTCAAACCGAAATATACAAAAGACATGAATTACAAACTAAGAAGCATAATCTTCAAGATGATACAAAACATGAATCAAAACATCTCGCACATAACATCTTAGGCGACACCGCCTTCTTGCTCGTCACCTACATATATATAAAGGAGAGGGTGAACTTGGATACTCAGTGAATGATATAAGTAATAAAGGTTTGAATGAATGATATCCAAGATCTTTATCAAAACAATACATATCATAACTTGTAACAAAACATAGGATGAATCAAGCTCATTAATCAAATTCTTTCAAAGCTTCTTATGATGTTTACTAACATCTACATAATACAAAGGATGACATTCCTGACAAAACAAAGGAATAACCGACCCGGAATCGATTAGACAAACACACCCGTACAAGACCGTCGGTGGTACCATCCGTACATGACCGTCGATGGCAAAGAGATATCTCAAACTTAGGTGCTACATAGGCTTAACGTCCCTTAGCACAAAAGGACCTTCCAAGAATGTCATCAAAACAAACATAATACTTGATACAAAACTAGTAGATAATCATTCACACTTGAACAAATACTTTTCCAAAATGAGACAAAGCAAAGCTTTTATCAAAACATTATAACATAGCTTTATTAAAAATACCACTCACATAGCTCTTCGGATGTAGGGCTTTAGGGCAAGAATCCAAGAGCTACAATCATATAGCAAAGTCTACTGAATGCATTTCAAGAAGACAAGAAGGAATGCTTAAGGATGGTTATGCAATGCATTCTTAAAACAAGTTTTATATGAATGAAAATGATCCTGGTATTTCTTTCCAAAACCAAGTCAAGACGAAACAAAACATGTGCTGGGAGTCAAAACACTGTTTTTCTTCTAGGGAAAACATGCTGGGTACCAACCAGGTCTCAGAAAGGATGCACAGAGATGATCTAGGCAAAAATGGCCTAGCTGGGTGAACTCAGAGAGTCTTGGCCGAGGTCCCACACCTCTTGGCCGATGTGTGTTCTCCTAGGCCTAGGTGTACGGCTACCTGCCGAGAGGTTACAAGGTGCCGACAAGGGTATACCATGGTCGGCCTAGGTGCAAGTGATTATGCAAGATAGGCCAAGATGAGATACGATGCTTGGCCTAGGTGTGAGGTCTAGGCAAGAGTGAGTCTCGGTGACCACACTTAGGCAAATGAGTCTGGAAGTCTGGGTTTCCTCTTGAAGAACATGAAGAACATAAACATGAATGCTAAAATCAAAACTTCTTGTTCAAAATCTGAGATTTCATGATATGAGTTCGAAATCATGGACCTGGGTACCCATAGTTGAAGATTTCATGAAAGTAAACGTAAAAACATGGAACTTGTTACAAACTTTCGGATCAAAACAAGGCTTTTCTTGAGGAACACAAAAACATCATTTTCTCTTTCTAAAACAAAACTTTAAATCAATGCATGACTCATGAATCATGGTACATCATGCAATGTGATCATATTAACATAAAGAATAACAAGAGTAGATCAAGATTCTAACCTCAAAACACGAATCTAACGGTTCAAGGTGTGAAGATCAAGCTTGGAAATCTAATCCCCTCTCTAAGAACTTCTTATAGCTTCTCCTAGAGCTTCTCTCTCTACAAGGCTAGGATATGACAAAATGATATAGGCTCCCAGCTACAATCTGACTTAACCCTCTGCTGGGACACGTGGCATTAACGGATTGGACCTCCTCAAAAAGGTGCCAGAATGACAAGACAAGAGTATGACAAAGTGTGTACAACAAGTGAGGTGACAAGGGCGCTCTGGCAAGGCAAGGATCTCGGATCAAGGCATAGGCTTCGGGCAAGAAGGTTTCAATGATCTCGGCTAGGAAGGATAACACTTGGCCTAGTTGTGCCACACCTTGGCCTAGATGTGCCACACCTCGGTCTAGGTCATACCAATCCAGAAACAAGATCACTAGGTGCATGAATCAAAGATCTAGGATGCCTAGATGATAACGTATCGGCCTAGATGATGACATCTCGGCCAATATGCCTAAGTGATGGTGGAGGTCAACCAAGGTGGTTCCAAGATGGTCCTAGGTGTTGGCGCTCAATGGCCTAGGTGTAAGGGGTTCAAAAGTGTGACCTAGGCTTGAGACAGCAAGGATAGATCACCTAGGCTTAACACACCAAACAAGGAACAAAGCATGCATATAACACTTAGGCAAAGAAAATCAAAGTCTACAAATGCAAGCTTAACAAGACAAAATCATGCAAATGCACATGAACGTAACTAAGACAAGAATGAGGGTTATTACACTATCGTCCTTGGCTTCGTACTCTCCAGATACGTGGTTGACAATGAGTAAGGAGTCGCTGTAAACCATTAACTCAGCTGCTCTTAGCCAGAGTGCACTTTTTTGCCCGGCTAGCAACACCTCATACTCAGCCTCATTATTGAGTGCTCTATGACCAGACCATCTGGAGAGATCAAAACTACGCCCAGTTCGGTACCATGCTTGTTTAAAGCACCATCGACGAAAAGTTTCTACATTTCTTCGACGAACAACTTCCAACATATTGAGGGATCTTGAGATTCTTGAAGGATAAACCGTTCTCTTTCTTTGCTCGGCTGCAAAGCTATTTTTGCTTCAAGCATGCCCTTGTTGACCGTAATTTGCATGACCACTTCCCCCCTACTGATGAGTTGTTGGGTCCAACAGGTTGACTTGTTATTTCCAAACCCAACAGCGCATTGCTAGGTCATTGTCGCTCTTCAATTGGTGAGTTGAGGTCCTAGCGTGCAACTTCTGTGGTACCTACTCCCTTTTGTTTGGTCGCATCGGCAAGATTCACTTGGCAAATTGGGTGAGTCCCTGGCGAGAACTAGGTAACAAAGTCGGCCAACACTTAGGCTTGGATGGCTGTTCTCGGCTAGAACTTGATGTCAAACTACCCCAATTCGACTGCCCACTTCAAGATGCGGCCGGAGAAGTCTGCTCTCTCAAATAAGGCCTTCAATAGAAACTCGGTCAATACTATGATCCTGTGACCGTGGAAATAGTGCGCCAATTTCCTGGAGGCGATAACTAGTGCCAGGACGAGCTTTTCCAAGGGCAAGTATCTTGTTTCTATGGGGAGCAAAGTTTTGCTCACATAAAAGATCGGCAGGTGTTGTATTTCTTCTGCCTGGACGAGTACTACGCTAACATCGTGTGGTGAAATAGCCAAGTAAAGGAAATGCTCCTCCTTAGGCTCTGGAGTCACTACGAGTGGAGGGAAGGATAGGTATGCCTTCAAGTCCGCCAAAGCCCGATCACATTCCTTGTCCCATAGGAATTTGGACTAAAGAGATTGAAAGAATGGCCTACAATGATTTGACGACTGGCTAATAAACCTGTTTAGCACGCCTGCCATCCCGGTGAGATGCTGCACATCCTTTGTTGAGTTTGGCCGCTTCAACTCTTGTATTGCCTTGATCTACGAGGAACGCACACTTAGAAGCCGAACGCGCACTTGGAAGCGTTCAAGCGTAATTTATGATGCTTAAGTACCTCGAACACTTCAGCAAGGTCGCCTAGATGATTAGATTCTTGCTTTTGACCACCATGTCTTCGATGTAGGCCTCCATTGTTTGACCAAGCAAATGGGCGAACATTTTGGTGATCATCTGTTTAAAGGTGGCCCCTGCGTTCTTTAAACTGAAGGGTATGACCTCGTAACAGTATAGTCCTCTTGGGATTGTAAAAGGGGTGGTCTCTCTATCCGGCTCATACATGGCGATTTGGTGATATACACAGTATGCATCCAAGAAGTTGAACCTCGTGTGGCCTGCCATGAGGTCTACTAGTTGGTCTATCCTTGGCAACATAAAGTTATCTTTGGGGCAAGGTTTGTTAACCATCTTGTAGTCGACACACACTTGTCACTTCCCACCTTTCTTTGGCACTGCCACCATGTTAGAAATCCATTTGGGATAATGCACTTCTTAGATCGCCCTGCTTCCAACAAACTTTTTACCTCCAACAAACTTTCTACCTCATTTGTGACAACTTTGGCATGGTGAAAGGTTGATTCTCGAGCTCGCTATATGACAGGATGGGCGTTTGGAAAGACATTCTATTGATAGCAGATAAAGCTTGGATCTACGCCAGGCATATTGTAAGGCGTCCAAGAGAATACTTCTAAGTTAGCAACCAAGAAATCCATAATTTTTTGCACTCCCTGTTGGACAGGGATGAACCCAGCAAAAAGAACTTGTTTGGGTCATCATTGTTGATTCGAACTTCCACCAAATCCTCTACAACTTTCTTATTGGCCCGCTTTCCAATCTCTTCAAGGACTTCCTGGTCTTCTCAACCTTCCACCATCTAGACAAAGCCTTTGGCAACACAACTGCCATTTACAGCCATAAAGCATTGCTTGGACATCACTTGGTCACCCCAGACTTCTTCAATTGCTCTTGCAGTAGAGGGGAAGTGCATCACCTGGTGGTAAGTTGATGCCATCGCTTTCATATCATGTAACCATTCTCGCCCTAAGATTAAGTTGTAGATGGAAGGCACCTTTAGCACCCAGAACTCGATCTGTTTGGTGACTGACCCTGCTTTGGCCAGCAATATGATCTTGCCCAGACGTCATTCCGATTGCGAATTGAAGCCAACCAAGGGAAAAGTTGCGAGTACTAAGTCTTTGTCCTTCAGATTCAACTATTTGAAGGCATCATAATACATTATCTCGATTGAAATTCCTTGGTTGATGAAGATCCTCTTGATGTCGAAGTCTTTGATGCGCAGAGTGACAACAAGCGCATCATTATGGGGAGTTTGGATTATCCCAAGATCCTTGCTCAAGAAGGTCATGATGTTCTTTACCGCAGCTCTTCCTTTTTTGACCGTAGGTTGAACAGACAACACTTCTCTCATGTGTTCCACTTTTTTTTATCATCCCCCTAAGCTCGCATACCCGGGCTAACTCAACAATGCTGTGAATTACATTAATAACTCCCTGGAGTAGGGCGTCTATGGCACTCAAGCCATTAGGCTCGGCTTGCCTTAGAGATATCTCCCTAACGCCTACATCGATGTATCTGTCGAGATGCCTTGCAGCTACTAATTCTTCTAAATGTTGCTTTAGAGGCACGCAATCTTTCGTGCAATGCCCCCTCTCATTATAGAAAGTGCAGCGGAATCTCGGATTGAACCTTTGCTGAGTATCACCCAATCGGGCTGGCCACCGGATGTATGGCTCATCATGGATTTCACTTAAGATACAGTAGATTGGTATTTTGAAGACTGTGGTGATGCCCGTTCAGGCCTTCAGTCTCCGCTCGCCCCCTTCCTCTTCGTCCTGAGGGTTGTGAGATTAGTTGTTGTAGCCACTTTTGTCATGGCGGGGACTGCGGCTCCGCTCTCTCTTGCGGCTGTCTGGACGATTTTCCTCTTGTCTAATAGCATGAACATTTCCCGCAATTTTTTTGTCCGCTATTACTGGATTTGTCTTCATGGTAGCGACGACCACGTCATCTTCAACCCTTATGTGCTCATTAATCCTTTGCATAAACAGTCTAATGTTGGGGGCTGAATCATTGTAAGGGAATCTCTCAGTTTATGTCCGACTGGTAGACCCCACATGTACTGAGTGATAGCTAGGTTTGGTTGGGCAATCATGGATCTCTTTGAATGCCTCCCAGTACCTGGCATTGTACGCCTTCAACGTTTCTCCTAGTTCCATGCTTATCCCCAAAAGATGGTCGACCTCCTTTGGCGCCGTTGTATTTGTCTCAAATTTGGTGACAAATGCTTCGGCTAGCTACTGCCAACTATGAACGCTTTTATCCGGTAATCCTTCAAACCATTTTAAGCCTGGCTCACCTAAACTTGATGGGAATAACATGCATATTAGGGCGTCGTTATGCCTATGAACAATCATGACGTGGCGAAAATGACTCACATGTAAGTAAAGGTTAGTCCTTCCATCATGAAGGTTAAACTTGGTTGGTGGAAGCCCATAGGGAGAGGCGTATCCTCAATCTCTGAGGAAAAATTAGTGGCGTATAGTCTTGCCAAGTCCTTATCTAGAAGTGTGCATGTGTCAGCGCATGGTGGTAACATAATGACTACTATGCTCTCATGGGATCTTGGTGCTAACCCCTGCAACGTCGGCACCTTTTGGGTCTCCCTCTCTTTTACTCTCTGCTCTAAGACATCTCTTAGGTCTTTAGAAGGAGCAGAGTAGGAGTACCTAGATGTCGTAGTAGGCTGCGTTGGGTGATAGCTGTTGCCCTCAGTATAGGACCTCTCCATTGGCGAGAGAAAACTATCCTTTCTGAAGCTTGTTGTAATGGAGAGCGCTGGTGCTTCTTCGCTCCGCCGATTATCTGAATGAAAGGGCAGGGCACGCTTACTGTGGCGTTCCACTCTAGTTATGCTCTTTCTCTTTAATTGTCGCTTCATGGTCTCCATTTATGCTGCCATTTTTTGAATAATGGCGTCTTGGTTCCTTAGTCTATTCTTCAAGTGTTGAGTGTATGATTCTTTGTGATGTTGTCGCACTTCGAGACCCCTTGACTGTTCTGGGCTCCTTGCACGCTTATCTTGCACCTCACTGGTCAATCCACTTGCGGGGGGTGCCCAGGTTCGCCATCGCTGGGACGGATGGCAAGTCATCTTGCCTCCTAACATATTCTAGTGTTAACCCGTCAATGACTAACGTTGGAAAGTCATCGTTGTTCGCTATTTAAGTCGGCCAAAGAATTTCGAAGAACAAGTTTTCGTCTATCAAGACTCCCCACAGACGAGGCCAATTGTATAGAGAGTAAATATTCTTCACTTTTGTACTCCTTGCCTCCGTATTCGTCTCACTCCAAACGGTGTCGTCTCTCCTGAAATCACAATAGGAATGAGCAAACCGGCGGGTGTCTTGCCAAAAAACCCCTTCGACAATCAAGTCATCACCCTCAGAGATTATAGGAGAATGAGAGAGTTCTTTGGCTCAAGATTTCTTACCTTTCATAATGAACTTGTAGGTCTTATATAGACAACTTATCTCACTTCTCCATGTAGTGCGCATTATCCCCATTGTCTTGGGGCAAGGACATTTTGTTCTGTTATTCCCTTACACACATGCACTTGTCAGAAACAACACTAACTTGGACAAGTCACTGTTTGTTATCCATTAACTCTTAGGGCATGAGAAACATCCACCCGAGCCACCCTTGACCAAGGTAGCAATAAACCGGTTAAGGCCATGTCCCTCACGTGCAAGTCATGCACCGTGTTGCCATTCAGAGCTCGATCGAGCTAGCAACTCGATTGGCAGCATGCAAGTGCTCTGCCGTTGCCCTCTACCATAGCCCAACTCTGCTCGACTCGCCACAGCTCGGTAGACTCAGCTTGAGCCACCAGGAGAATACCCCGGCTGAGATAAGGGAGCTCGGTTAACAGACTCAATTTTATCTTTAGTTTGGCCCATCTGTCCATAAAGTAGTGGGCCGATCTCAGCCAATCTCAGCTTGGCAGTTTTAGCACGGCAAAAACTCCCCTCTCAGTAAATATTTTTTCAAAAGCCCACTAAATTATAATTGTCCTTATTTTATAACCAATTAACTTGTTTCTCACAATCTCACTACTTTTGGTGAGAAATAAAATAGGTTTAGTAAGAAAGTTATATTTCTCATCATTTCTCGCTATTTCTCACCTAACTTAAAGACTAAACACAAGAAAACAATTATCTTTTTCATCATTTCTCACCAAATCACCTCATCCAAATGGAGTGAAAACTTTGAAAAAATACTGTCATTCTCATCTTCTATAACGTAAATAGGCTCATAACGGATGGTAATTTATGCTATATATGACAATAAGTTATTTTCAATATATTAAAAAAATGAGTATACTAAGTAGTAAGTAGAGTTGAGTGATAAATACAATAAGAAAGAATAATAAATATTATGTTTTATGAGTAGTAAGTATTGTATTTAAAAATGGTAAGTATTCAATGATAATTATTTATTATTCAATCAGACTACACTTACCACTCCATAGTAAATATTGCATTTATTGTTTTTAGAGTGTTTCCTAATATCAATAAATAAATAAATAAATTAAATAAAATAAAAAAGGGGAAATACAAAACAAAAAAAAAAAAGAAAAGAAAAGAAAAGAAGAGAAGGATGAGGAGGAGGAGGAGGATCAATGGCTTAATTGGGTATTGTGGAATGAAAATGTAATAAATATATACATATATATTATAACAAAAGTGCAAATTATTGAAATCAATATAGTATTACCATGCATTCACCATATGCTCAACTATTAGATTTCAGCACATAATGTAGTAATATGAAAATTCAAAATAGGAAATTTGACTATACGCATTTTTATTGTATGCATCCTTAAATTATGTCATTTTCTTTTCTAATTATGCCCAATTTTCTTATTTAGTTATTGTATGAGAGGGTTCAAGAACGTCGTTGGAAAATTTGAAATTCTTCGAAGATCTTTGAAGAAAAATTCGAATTCTCTAGAAAATGATGAGAGGCTTAGATTCTTCAATAGTCACAACTAAGAACACGAAAGCAAAGAGATGATGGAGATAAGAGATTGGGTGAAAAAGAAGGCAAAGTAGTTAAAGAGAGAATAATGGCAAGGCTCTCCCACTTTCACTCTCAAGGTTGATAATGGAGAAGGGAAATTAGTTCTTTCCCAAGAGTTATCTCTCAAAAATCCATCCCTTGTAAAGCTATGGGTGGGTGCTATTTATAGGCATCTCATGATGTAGGATGGAGCCCATGTGCCAGGCTCATGGGGAATATTCTCTCTAACCATCTTGTCCGATGAGGTGACCTCTCCGAGGATGTGGAAAACCCCAAAAAGGAGATTAACCTCTCAGCGAACCCTTCTTCTTAGCCACACCTAACCAATGATCCCCAATCATCCCAAAGGGTCAGGGGTAGTCTTAGAGGACGTCCTATCACAGAAGGGTCAAGGATAGCTCAAGAGAACATTCTGCCGCGAATATTGTCGAGTCTTAGGGACCCCCTAGATCATGCCACCTTGATCCGGGTATAGGCTAGTTTAACCAAAGAGTGAATTTATCTCCACTCACCGTCCTTGGGATTGGGTCCTTTGTTCGAACTCCATTACGCCCGTGGTTCTGTTATGTAGATCCCGGAAAACTCCGAGTCCGCAAGTGTTCTGGGACTCATTAATGGAGCGACTTCTAGATTGCGTCTGAATCTGTTCGAAGCCAAGTGCTTCGTATCTCTAGGTACGTGGATTCGAACCCTTTCGAGTCCGGGCCTGAGTAAGTCTCTAAGTTCGTGGATCCGAACCCTTTCGAGGCTTAAAGCGATTCGGCCCGTTTGATGGCGATAAATCCGGGCCCACCAATCTTGAACTTGTGATAAATTCGGGCCCACCAACCTTGGACTATTAGGCCTAATTAATTTAGTGGGCTCAAATTAGCTCCTCTTACAGTTATAACCTTATTTTAATTATAATTCATGAGATCTATAGTTATGCCTCATATATTGTTTGGTTATGATTTTTTATTTTTATTTTTAGTTATGACTTATAAAATATGAAATTATGTCATTTTCTTTTCTAGTTATAAAGTGCATAAGGTATAGATGTGTACCATAGTCTTTTCCATTGAAAATAACACACTTCCTTTACCCACCAGTCTTGGACTCTTACAACATAATACTGAATTGACAACTTGAATAGATTTAAGTGACATTTGATTCCACAAAATCCTTTGAATCAAGTTTTATGGATGACCTACCAGTCTTGGACTCTTACAGCCTAATACTGAATTGACAACTTGCATAGATTTAAGTGATATTTGATTGAACAAAATCCATTGAATTAAGTTTTATGGATGACGATATGTAACGCCCCTAAAATATTGAAAGAAGGTAACCTCATAATACTTAACAGATATGAGGAACCCTATAACCTCAAATATACTATATCAACATCATCTCCAAAACTAATATTCATTCATTGATTTTCCTTTAAATATTACAAACGGACGTCACATGCATTAATACATTCATTAATCCTAGATTATGAATCTATAGCATGTGACAGATATACATAGAAGAAAAAGGAAAAAAGAAAAGTTTATACCCTAATGGTTACAAGTTTCTAAGACAATGCTTACTTACAACAAAAGTGGGTTGATGCCCAATACAAATAAAAACTCTAGGCTTGTACAAAAGACATTTACAACAGAAAAATAAAATGAGCCTTCATGTCATGACCCGAACCCGCCCCCGTGGGTTAAGGACATAACCGGCCAGTAATCATGAGATTACCCATGGCCTCAAACCGAAACAAATGTATTTTAACAGAGTTAGTGGGGGCCAAACGAAAGCAGTTCAAAACTTTGTCCATAGAGTTGTGCTTACATGGCACATCCAAACAACCAAACATATATATACATTAATAACTCACAATAGAAATACAGTAGCACAAGTTCTGTACAAACAGGATCATCCAAAAACTAAGTCAACCCACGAAAACTATATACAGACATATACAAAGACTTCGCCAACAAGACAAAAATAAGATAGCATAGCAGAAAGGCGAAGACGAGTCTCGTGCGTGAGACACTAGGGCTGACTCTCCAAAACTCGGTTGTTCCACACAGACTTCACTGGGGCTGGGTCTGGACCTCTCTTGGCTCACCTACAAACACATGAATGAGCGTGAGTGATAGCTCAGTAAATAATATCAAATGAGAAAATACAAATGATATGTAGAACAACATACTCCGAACGGCCTTGGGCCCAACTCACATTTTAGATTAACATTTATATACACAATTTAAGTCAAGTGACTACGGTTCCAAACAAACTGGCCTTTGGCCCATTTATCTTTCATTCCTATCAAAACGGCCTCTGGCCCACTCATTTATGTCAAAATGGCCTTTGGCCCATCTATTCATGTCAAAACGGCCTCTGACCCATCTACTCATGTCAAAACGGCCTTCGGCCCATTCATTCATGTCAAAACGGCCTTCGGCTCATTCATTCATGTCAAAATGGCCTTCGGCCCATTCATTCATGTCAAAACGTTTGTCCATAATTCAAAAGGAAATAAGCAATTGGACAAACGACAAGTGTCAAATGTTGATATTACTCACAGTGATCGGTTGGTTGGTTTGCCCTGGAGCTCGACCCTACGCAGTCCATGAACACAAAAAGGGTCAACAACCATTCAATCCGTTCCCAAATTCACATTTTCCTCTTTAGGCTTTATTCTTATCTCTTTAACTCAATTACAATGCTTAATGCATGCCTAAGAGTACTTAGAAGTGAAAGAGAACAGAAAACAAAACACAGAATGCATTTTCAAAATTTTAGAAAACAGGGTCCCCGCTCGAGCGTGGACTTCCTCGCTCGAGCGGACCCTTGAGGCCTACAAAAGTACTGGTTAGGTCGAATTTACGCTCGATCGTCCACTCTGGCGCTCGAGCGGAAGGCCTCTCGACATGGCTCCTCGCTCGAGCGTGAACTTCCCCGCTCGAGCGGACGCTATGTCTGCAAAAAGTACTGGATGCATCATTTTTACGCTCGAGCGTGAACTCGGACGCTCGAGCGGAAGTTCATCCCACATCGATCCCTGTTCGAGCGTGAACTTCCCCGCTCGAGCGGGCACCAAGCCTGCAAGAAAATACTGGGAACTCGAAATCTCCGCTCTAGCGTCGGTTCTTCTGCTCGAGCAGACATCAAAATTCTGGGTTTCCCAGATTATGTTCTTGAGCTAAAATTCGACTCACAAAGGTTCCAAACTCATAATTCTGGGTTCCCAAACATGCAAATACATTACATACCATGAGTACACAAGTAATAGGAGGCCAATTGCTCAAAATCATGGTCACATTTCTTCAAAATCAATCAACATTTTTGTATACTTATGGCTCAAGCTTTCAAATCTCATGTAAGTTCATTAATCACACATGCATGCAATCTTTCAACTCCAATTCCATTTCAAAAGATGCAAATAGTGTCTATTCTCAAAAAGCTTAACAAAACCAAGCTTGCATGTATGAGCAAACTTCCAATTTGTTTAATTGGCATGCTACATGCTAGATTATGCAAACTTACGGCAATTAATGGCAATTCTATGCATGCATGACCATATCTCATCAAAATCAACACAACTCATGATTTGGCTCACCAATAAGTCTTGAATTCACAAAATCACAAGCTCAACTTATGGATTAGGGGTTGATTACTCACCTAAAAGCTCAATCTTCCCAATCTATGCTTAAATCTTGAGTTGGTCTTCTAATCTCTCAAGTTCAAGATCAACTTCAACCCTCCCCTACACTCTCTCTCTCTCTAGCCGAACCTCTCTCTCCTCTCTTTGAGTTGATTTCGGCTAAGTGAACAAAAGAGAGGGGTTGGGTGTATAATGCTCCACTATATACAATTCCACTTAAGTACAATCAACAACATTACATATTTGAGCACTAAGCCATTATTTTAAACCAATTTAATCTAGTCCGAATCAATTTCCAATTAAATTTTACCGTAGGCTCTAAAAATTATGCCAATCACAATGGCGCAATCAATTTCGGGTTCTGTGGCCGATAAGGCCTTCAATTTAATTCCCGATGTAGATAATCAAACAGATATTCCTACGACGAACAGATAGAAATTCAAAACCACATATTTTCACATAATGGCACACAAAATCATATTAAATACATAATCATGCTCATATTAAGGACCAATTAACATATTACGGAATAGGGATATCACACTTCAGCTCCACAGTCCTTCCAAGCTAATCTCTTAGTGAAGGCATATCATTAACACCTAAAAGTTGGTTTTCACATAGGGTGAACTAATACCTAGTAGACATAAATTTAATGAATCGTATGATTTTTAACAAAGCCATATGGTGAATGCACATAAATGTCATTTGCTAAAACAATATACATTTTCTCTTTCAAACAATGCAATACCATATTATAATTCAATTGATAAACCATTACTTCCAAAACTGAAAATAAGGTCGTGGATACACACACTGGGAATCACTTGGTACATGTTTGCCAGTTGGCTATACAAGCACTAACAAAGCTATTTTACCGGTACTAACCAGAAGAATCGACATCTAACCGCCGTGAGTTTCTGAACTTTCACCAAGGACACACAAGCCAACATAATAATAACCACAACAACACCCCTTAAGAAAATTCACCAAGGTATTCACCTATTTTTCTCAAAAAGATACATTTTCAATGTAAAAATATGAAACAAGTGTTTAGAATGCAATGCATGAGTAAATGGGTTTCAATTAACTTAGTTCTCATGCAATTTCTATAATAATTAATGTTATTCTTCATTGATAGTCAAACCAGATATCTCTATTCAAAAGATAAATTTCAAGAGACCGATACAATTTCATAATTTCAATATAGGAGTAACGATACATGTTCAACTCCACTTTCCAACCCAACAGATATTACCAAAATATCATTTCAAAGATCTCAACAACTTTTCCCTTTTTCCTTAGTTCAAATCATGACTACCAAAGGATTTCCAAATATCACAAACAAATAATCCTTTCACATGTCATCTTTTAAAAGCAATATCTTCAAATCTCAATACTATAAACAATTCTACTATCATTTCAAAGAAATTATAACCCAAGTCCAAACCCAAATCAAACCAAATCCAACCCAAATCAAATACAAAACTCTCAAAATACTACTCTATTCAAAGAACATATAACAAAGTTAAATACCACACAATAACATTAAAGAAACCCTTACCTCAAAATAACAAGAGAGGGGAAGAACAATCCCAAAAATGACAGAGACGAAACTTGAACTTTTTCATATTAAATGATTAACTCATCGCGCTCTACCTTTTATCCCAAAGCACCAAGGTGGCGAGATTCACAGATTTGAGTGTATAGGGAAGTTTATGCAAGAACTAGAGAGATATAGATAGAGAGAGAAGAGAAACTGGGTCTAGGAGCCTTTTAGAAAGAGATGGGAGTTAGGAAGTGATAAAAAAAAATCTTTTCCCCACAACTTTATACAAACAGACTACTCGAGCAACCAAAATACCACTCGAGGGCCAAACACAAAACATCGCTCGAGCGACCAAAACAAGACTTTAGCGAAGAAACAAAACTCCCAGAACATTATCCTTGCAGAATAGATCACTCGATCGAAGGAAACACCGCTTGAGCGAATAAAGACCCACTCCCAAAAGTTCAAATTGGAAACACAGAATCTAGGAGAAACAAAAGACCGCTTGAGCGACCAATCCGCCGATTGAGCGAACCCAAGAACAAACAGACAAAATTTCCCCAGAAATACTAAGTCACAACCTGTTTCAAAACAAAACTGAAAACCACATTTTCAACTCCCAATTGATAATATAGGATTGGAACAGACTATAACAACACAAATATACACAGAATTCAGAAATCAAAGCACTAAGGTGAACTTTTTCAGATTAAAACGATCATCTTCTCGCGCTCTACCTTTTATCCCAAAGCACCAAGGTGGCGAGATTCACGGATTTGAGTGTATAGAGAGGTTTATGCAAGAATTAAAGAGAGAAGAGAAATTGGGTCTAGAAGCCTTTTAGAGAGAGAGAGAGACAGAGAGAGAGAAAGGAGTCAAAAAATTGATAAAAAGATCTTTTTTTTCCATAGCTTTGTACAAACAGACTACTCAAGCGACCAAAACACCGCTTGAGCGTCAAACACAGAACATCGCTCAAGTAACCAATACAAGACTCGAGCGAAGAAACCAAACTCCCAGAAGATTATCCCTGCAGAACAGACTGCTCGAGCAAAGGAAACACTGTTCGAGTGAATAAAGACCCACTCCCAGAAGTTTAGACTGCAAACACCTAATCTGGGAGAAACAAAAGACCGCTCAAGTGACCAACCCACCGTTCGAGTGAACCCAAGAAAAAATAGACAGAATTTCGTCCCGAAATACTGAGTCCCAACCTGTTTCAAAACAAAACTCAAAACCACATTTTCAACTCCTAATTGATAATATAGGACTAGAATAGACTATCACAACACCAGTATACATAGAACTCATAATCAAATAGCATAAAAGGAACGAGTCTTTACCCGGGCTACTATAACCTCTTCCATTAAGAAATTTAATCCCCGAAATTGCATTAAGTCAACAATAATGAGTACGACAATATCAACAAGAAGACAACATAGGTCCAATAGTATAGGAAAACCCAACATCTCAACTTAACACATATCAACACCAACTCTACGGAGCATTTATAATTTTTATATATTACAATAAAACATAAAATCAACTACAAAAAGGTAAAACACCAGGAAACAAGTCTGGATACTTATTATGAACCTCAACCTCATGCTCTTAAGTCACTTCCTCGACCCTGTAGTGTCACCACAACACCTTAACCAACGGAATTGTCTTGTCTCGCAAGAGTTGCTCTCGAGTATCTAAGACTTGAACTGGTCTCTCTTCATATGAGGCATCCTTGTCAACCTCTAAATCGATCCAATCCAGCACATGCAAAGGATCGGGCTCATACTTTCGAAGCATATAGATATGAAATATGTTATGAACCTTGAAAGGCTCAATACACCTCGGAGATAACTTTCCACTCTTCCTAAATCTCATCAAACCCCGTCTGGGTAAAATCTTGAGAAACACGTGATTCCCTACCTTAAAAGATAAGGGTCTCCTCTTACGGTCGGCATAGTTCTTTTAACAACTCTAAGCCGAAACCAACCTCTTACGGATGAGTTCAACCTTCTCCATCGTCTCTCGAACTAACTCTGGACCCAACATAGGTGCATCGCCCACCTCAGCCCAACATACCAGCGATTTACAAGGTCAACTATACAAGGCCTCAAAAGGAGTCATTCCTATACTCACCTGAAAGCTATTGTCATAGAAAAATTCTATCAAATGTAAGTGCCTCTCCCACGACCCCTTAAAGTCGAGAATGCAAGTCCGAAGCATGTTCTCTAGAATCTTAACAGTGCGCCCAGATTGCCCGTCGATCTGAGGATGATAAGCGATATTAAAAGTCAACTTAGTGCCCAAAGCACCTTGTAGGCTCTACCATAACTGAGCCATAAAACGTGGATTCCTATCCGAGACAATAGTCACTAGGACCCTTTGAAACTGCACTATGCCTCTAACATACAATTCGGCAAGATAATCCATCGAATCATTCGTGTACATAGGTAAGAAATGAGTAGACTTGGTTAAGTAGTCGACGAGTACCCACACAACATCATTACCCCATTGAGTTCTCAGGAGACCTACAACGAAATCCATTGTGACATGCTTTCACTTCTACTCGGCTATAGGTAAGGTTTGTAACAAACCCGCTGGTCATTGGTGCTCGGCCTTCACTTGCTAACAAGTGAGGCACTTCGAAATAAACAGAGCCATATCTCTCTTCTTCTCCCTCTACCAAAACTGGCGACAAATATCGTGATTCATCTTCGTGCTTCCCGAATATACCACAAGGCATGAATGGTGGAACTCTCAGAATACCTTCTCTCTACAAGACTCTAGTACAAACAGATGGTCTAGATACCTCACACTCGAATTAGAATGGACACATAAACCGTTCTCTACTTTCCACTAGAGATTTTTTCTCGGATAGTCTCCACATCACGGTCATGTTGTTGAGCCTCAATAATCCGATTAACCAAGGTAGGCTGTACAATAGCAGTAAACAAGGCAATTAACTCAACGGACTCACCAAGATACAAGTCAAACTCGTCAATAACACCCATCTCCCATTTTTTGATGGCAACACTCGTTACATAGTTTACGGACTTCCTACTTAAAGTATATGCTACTACATTGGCCTTCCCCGGATGATAATGCAATTCAAAGTCGTAATCTTCTATGAACTCCATCTACCTTCTTTGCCTCAAATTCAAATCTTTCTAAAAGAAAATATATTTTAGACTCTTACAGATACTGCCTCCAAATCTTTAAGGCAAAGATCACCGTCGCTAATTCTAGGTCGTGCATGGGGTAATTCTTCTCATGGATTTTCAATTGTCGTGAACCATAGGCCACAACCTTTCCTTCTTGAATCAATACACAACCCAAACCATCCCGAGATGTATCACAATACACCGCATAACCCAAACCCCTCTCCGGAATAATCAACACTAGAGTAGTTTTAAGCCTAGTCTTAAACTTTTGAAACAACTTCTCACAAGCCTCACTCCACACAAATTTAACTCCCTTTCTCATCAATCCAGTCAACGACGAAGCCAACCTAGAGAAATCTTTTACAAAACATAAGTAATACCCTGCTAAGCTAAAGAAACTCCAGATCTCAAAGGCATTCTTAGGTTACTCCAAATCCTGCATGGCGTTTATCTTAGAGAAATCCAAAGTCACCCCTTTCCCGGACACAACATGGCTAAGAAACTTAACTTCCCTAAGCCAAAACTCACACTTTTCGAACTTAGCATACAAATGGTGTACTCTAAGCAACTCAAGAACAACTCGCAAATGCTACTTGTGTTCCTCTTTGGAGGGTGAGTAGACTAAGATGTCGTTAACGAAGACAACCACGAATCAGTCTATGAACTCATGAAAGACTCAATTCATCAAGTCCATAAATGAAGCCTGTGCATTGGTCAACTTAAAAGGCATCACTAAAAATTGGTAATGGCCATACTGTGTATGAAAGACCATTTTCTAAATATCCTCTTCCTTCACCCTCAACTGGTGATACCCTGATCTTAAGTCAATCTTCGAGAAGCAATGAGATCTTTTTAGTTGGTCAAATAAGTCATCTATTATCGGCAATGGGTATTTGTTCTTGACTGTCACCTAGTTCAACTTACGATAGTCAATACACAACCGCAAAGTTCAATCCTTCTTCTTCGCAAAAAGAGCTAACACTCCCCAAGGTGAGGTACTAGGACGTATAAAGCCCTTATCTAATAAATCCTAAAGCTGCACCTTCATTTCACGTAACTTGCTAATGTAAACATATATGGTGCCATGAAAATCGAAGCCGTGCCCGACACCAAGTCGATATAGAACTCAATCTCTTTATATGGTGGCAACTCAGTAGGATCCTCTTGAAAAGCATCCGAATACTCTCAAACCACTCTCGATAAGTCACTTTGGACCAGATTACCTTTATCAGCTATCGTGATGGCAAAGAGAAAACTCAACTTTCCTCGACCCTTAAGGTCATACAGTGGAGGAATAAAACTATCACCCCGATCACACAAAAAGTAAAAACAATCCTTGGATGGTGTACATCCTAACACCCTCCTACGGTGACAATCTATCGAAACCCGAAAGTAGGTCAACTAGTCCATACCCAAAATCACATCAAGTGTATGTATATCAAGAACAATAAAATCAAAGAAGAGTCGATGATTTATGACCTTAATCTCACAAAAACGGCATATTTGACCCAATGCCACCTTACCCACAACAAGTGTCTCGACAAACAGAGGGGGCTCCAACTGATTAAACTCTAACCCCAAAGAAAATGTGAAAGAAGATGATATGAAAAAATGAGATGCACCTGTATCTATCAACACATTGGCTAGAGAATTGAACAACAAGAAATTACCTCAAACAACAAGAGGTATCGGTAACTGATCCAGCATTATAACATCGTACGCACATCCAGGAGGTCTTTGATCTACACGCTCGCCCCTCAGAACATAAGCTTGATGCACAAACTGAGTCAAAATGGCTTCCTGATTGGCCCTGGAGGCCTAAATTGACTATGTCGACAAGTGACTTTGTGTCTGTCTTGAACTAGATGCACCAGATGTGTCACCCGACTAAGGACAAAACCTCTTCAAATGCTTGGTCTGCCTACATTGATAACAGGTAGGCGGTTTCTCTCTCCCTTGGCTCTAACTTTGAGAACAAGTCAATAACTGTGCTAATTATTGTTTTCTTCCTCTCTGCGAGCAAGCCAAAGAGTTGTGGCCCAACTGATCACACTTGAAGCACGTGAATCTACCCTAATTAACTCTTCCTAAGCCAAAACTTGGTACGGGAAAAGTGGATCTCGACTGATGAGCCTGGAACTGCTATGGGTAGAACCCTTCTGCCTCTTGATGTCTCCTGCATCACTCTGAAACTCTTGCCCCCTCTACTTGAAACCTCTCATACACTCCTCCTCCAACTAAATCACAACCTTCAAATGGGCCGCTAATTCAACAAGATGCCCATAGTCCCGAATCATAGAATCAACAACCTTGAAAATGAGCTCTATCCTCAATCTCTTATCGAACTCGATGCAACGACATTCCTTCGGCGTCAAGAGTTTTGGCGTGAACCTTGAAAGGCTAGTAAAGGCCACTTCAAACTCGGCCACTGGTGTGCTCAACTGTTTGAGCTTCAAGAATTGCTCTCTCAGTTTCTCACTCGCCAGGGGTGGTAGGAACTTATCTTGGAAGGCAGTTACAAATGCCTCCCAAGTCACTCCGATATGGCCCCTAACAAACTATCATGACCCAAACCCGTCCCTAAAAGTTTGGATCATAACTGGCCAGTAATCACTCGACTACCTATGGCCTCGTACAACACACAAAATATTTATAATTATGGGGCCTGAAGGGGAAGCAAATTTAAGAAATAACGTCCATTAAGCGGTGCTTAGATGGTCAAAATAAAATACTTATATACATAGGAGTCAAGACATTAAGTTACATATCCACAAGACCAACATAACAAATACCGGACAAAAGTCTTAACATAGACATAAAGTCAAAAGACAACAGCTCTATCTTGGAGTTTCAACATAACATGTCCTTATAAGCAATTTCCTGAGGCTATCTCTAAGGTTGACCTCCATGCTGATCACCTACATAAATACAACATAGGGAGTGAGTGACGCTCAATGAATAAAAGTAAGGTAAAGAGAATCACATGAATAATCTTGAATTAAAAGAAAGCATAATATGTGAACTCAGTACTTTTTCCAAAATTACATTCTTCATAACATTATCCATAATCACATTTACAGAACGGCCTTAGGCCTAACATATTACGGAACGACCTCAGGCCCAACATATAACAGAACGACCTCAGGCTCAACGTATAACAGAACGGCCTCAGGCCTACATATGACAAAATGGCCTCGGGCCCACATATTAACACAATGGCCTCGACCCCACATATTAACACAACGGCCTCGGGCCCACATATTAACATAACGGCCTCGGGCCCACATATTAACACAACAGCCTCGGGCTTAAGCACATCATGGCATAATCAGAATGATCTTAGGTCCATACTGCACATGTCTTATAACGTTCATGAAACTCATGCATTTCGATCAAAACCCAATTACAGAATAGGTCACCATTCATGGATCAAAATAATTAATGAAGAATATATCTTTACAATATTATTACTCATAATGTATTTGGTCTTGCGGCATCTCCTCTGACATATGACATTCATAACATTTCACACAAATACATTCGATAAATAATTCGTTCTATTTCGTACACTTGTCTTTTAATCATTCAAATCCTTTTTCAATGTGTTTCTATTCATCAATTCATTTCCTGTAGCGTTTAAATAAGGTCGAGAATGCATTCAGAATGTTGTAGAGGTTAATAAAAGGAAGCAGGATTTTCCATGCTGGCTGCTCATATGGCAGGCCTCACAGCTCGAGTGGTCAAGTTCCTCTCATGAGGAAGTGGTGGTTGCTCGAGTGAGTAGAATGCTCTCCCTCCATTTTGGTTCATGCTCCGTTTGTGCGGAGCTCTCAGCTGCACGAGCGGTATGGGCAAAGCCAGATTGTCCGAAAATGAGCTTCAAACCCCAAGTTTCCAAACTCAATTTCAAGCCCAAATTCATGCAAAACTAACTCAAAAACATAATATACTAACATAATTCAAGTGTAATTTCAACTCAAACATATCAATCTTGCTTCAATGTCAAAGCTAAGGTCTTATCTTTTCCATATATGCAAGAATCACCTCATAAAGTTCATAATACATATAATACATGGATAATCTTACACAAATCCTTGTTGTATGAACAATCTAGAGCTTATCTCATGAATTATTCTCAAGATTGAACTCAAATCAAACAAAAGGAAAGAAATCAAGGCTCAATTTCTTGCATTTAGCTCAAAAACACTCTCAACCCAAAACCCTAACTCATTTGGGTGTTAAATCTTCAAAGTCCTTCTTGATTTCAAACAAAAGATGAATTATCACAAGGATTCTAGAGGGATTTTCATACCTTAGCTCAAATCTTGAGTTTTTCCCTTGAATCTAGCAATCTCCCTTGATTCTCTTCTCAATTCTTGAACTCTCTTCTTTCTTTCTTTCTCTGTTTAACTCTCTAGCTAGAGTTTTGTTGATATAAAATAAGCTCAAGACTTAACTTAAGTATTCATATCTATATACATATATAACTTAGGCTAATTGAACTCAATTAATTCATTACAAATCACAATTTTAGAAAATTTCACAGTAAGCCCTAAAAATCATGCTAAACATAAATATGAAGTCAGTTTTGGTTTCTGACGCTTCTAAGGCCTTCAATTTTTAGTTCAATGTTCTAATTGCGACAGATATTCCTACACTCAACAGATATAAGTTCAAAATCACATAAATCACATAATTAACATGCAATTTTATATCAAACACATAATCACATGCATAATTAAGCATAATACGGGTTAGGTTGTCACATAAACTTCCACCATTGACCCACATCGCCTTTAAGCTGAAAGGCCACCAAGGTCACCCTCAAACCATTGTCGTCGTCAATGTTAAGCATCTCAAATGTCTTCACCATCTGCTCAAGCCACTCGTCAGCCTTCAGTGGCTCTTTCAGATCACTAACAAACTCATCCAGAAGAACTCCCTCTTCAGAAATGATGGCCCTGTCTCTACAATATGGGCCTAAATTTGATTCTCAATCCTAAGAATGTCCATCGATTCCCTCAAAGCTCTTGTCATTTTTCGTGCTAAAGTACCCATGGTTTGTTGGCCCATAGGCTCGGCCAACTCCTTCTTCTTGTGCTGAAATTTTATCCAAAACCAGCACTTCTGACCGTCAAGGCCTACTACGCCTACCACTTCTACCTCTACCTCTACTACACTCGCGTCCTGACATCATAATAAAGGTAACACAACAATTTACCAAATTTACAAATGTGCCATGACTAATTTACACATGTCGTAATGCAGCGGACAACACATTAATTCACTCCATGTAAGCACCAAATCATGTATTCACAAATGAATTTCCTTTCTAAATAATTAAACATTTTGTGACATTTCCAGAGTTCCTGTTAGAATTAGCAGTGATCAAGTGCTCTTCTAACGGGACATCTGGAAACTCGTAGATACGATCAATGTCTTAGAAACTAAATTCCATATTCACGTCCCGCGAGTCCAAAGTATTCAAACCTAGTACGCTATGATACCAAGTTGTAACGCCTCGAAAATATTGAAAAAATGTAACCTTATAATACTTAACAAATATATAGAAGCTTATAATCTGAAACATACTATACCAACATCATTTCCAAAACTAATATTCATTCATTGATTTTTCTTGAAATATTACAAATGGACGTCACATGCATTGATACATTCATTAATCCTAAATTATGAATGTATAGCATGTGACAGATATAGATAGAAGAAAAAGAAAAAAATAAAAGTTTATGCCCCAATGGCTACAAGTTTCCAAGACAATACTTGGTTACAACAAAAGAGTGTTGATGCCCAATACAAACAAAAACTCTAGGCTTGTACAAAAGACATTTACAAAAAAAGAATAAAATGAGCTTTTAGCTCCACAGTCCTTCCAAACTAACCCCTTGGCAGAGAAATATCATCAACACCTAAAAGTTAGTTTCTACATAAGGTGAGCTAATGTCCGGTAGAGATAAATTTAATGAATCGTATGATGCTTAACAAAGCCATATAGTGAATGCACATGAATGCCATTTGACAAAACAATAAACATTTTCTCTTTCAAACAATGCAATGCCATGTTTATAATTCAACTGATAAACCATTACTTCTAAAATAGAAAACAAGACAGTGGATATACACACTAGGAATCTCTAGGTACATGTTTGCTAATAGACTATACAAGTACTATCAAAACCATTTTACCGGCACCAACCAGAAGGATCGGCACCTAATCGCACGGATTTCTGGACTTTCACCAAAGATACACAGGCCAACATAATAATAACCACAACCATACCCCCTAACCAGATTCGCTACGATATTCACCCATGTTTCTCAGAATGATACATTTTTAATATAAAAATACGAAACAAGTGTTCAGAATGAAATACATGAGTAAATGGGTTTCAATTAACCTAGTTCTCATGCAATTTCTATATCAATTAATACTATTCTCCACCGATAGCCAAACCAGTTATCTCTATTCAAAAGATAAATTTCAAGAGACCGATACAATTTCATAATTTCAATATAACAGTAACAATACATGTTCAACTCCACTTTCCAACCCAACAGATATTACCAAAATATCATTTCAAAGATCTCAACAACTTTTCCCTTTTCCTTAGTTCAAATCATAAATCCCTAAGGATTTTCAAATATCACAAATATATAATCCTGTCACATTTCATCTTTTAAAAGCAATATCCTCAAATCTCAATACTATAAACAATTCTAATATTATTTCAAAGAAAGCCCATTTTTTATAACCCAAATCAAACCAAATCCAACCCAAATCAAATCCAAAACTCTCAAAATACTACTCTATTCAAAGAACATATAATGAAGTTAAATACCATGCAATAACATTAAAGAAATCCCTACCTCAAAGTATAAAGATAGGGGAAGAACAATCCCAAAAATGGCGGAGATGAAACTTGAACTTTTTCATATTAAAATGATTAACTCCTTGTGCTCTACCTTTTATCCCAAAGCACCAAGGTGCCAAGTTTCACAGATTTGAGTGTATAGATTCATGTAAGAACTAGAGAGAATGAGAAGAGAAACTGGGTCTAGGAGCCTTTTAAGGAGAGATGAGAGTTAGAAAAATGATAAAAAGATCTTTTCCCCACGACTTTATACAAACAGACCGCTTAAGTGACCAAAACACTACTCGAACGTCAGACACAAAGCATCACTCGAGCGACCAAAATATGGCTCAAGCAAAGAAACCAAACTCTCACAAGATTATCCCTGCAAAACAAACTGCTCAAGCGAAGGAAACACCGCTCGAAGGAATAAAGACCCACTCTTAAAAGTTCAGATTATAAACACATAATCTAGGAGAAACGAAAGATTCCTCAAGCAACCAACCCACAACTCGAGCGAACCCAAGAACAAGCAGACAGAATTCCCCCAGAAATACTAAGTCCCCACCTATTTCAAAAGAAAACTCAAAATCGCATTTTCAACTCGCAATTGATAATATAGGACTAAAATAGACTATAACAATGCCAATATACACAGAACTCATAATCGAAGAGCATAAAATGAACAGGTCTTTACCCAGGCCACTATACGATATCTAAAATTTGTCAATGATTTGCTCAAGTATAGTATCAGTGTTTGAGATTTTTTTTTTTTATTTTGTTTATATATGTGTATATACATGTATATATGTTGGGTATATAAACCCTGATATGTATGGGTACTTTGGTAATTTCTATGTTGCTTTTGCATTACCCTAATTCTATACTTAGAAATATATGAAAGGGGTGCCTCTTTTAGGTTAAGAGAGTTATATTGTTTTCTGATCATATTGAAAATCGCAGCAGTCGGAAACTTAGCTCTATTCTGGGGTGAACCATGTAAATCCTTGTGTTCTTGTGTATGTTTGATTTCTTTGATTTGTTTTATCTTTCTTGTTTACTATTTCGTGTCTTACCAATCTTAGTTAGGAAGTGACGTTTTCCTAGCAATTGGTATAAGAGCTTTGGTTCAAGTGGGAGCGATGGCCGCAAACAAAGAAAATGTTAGAATTGATAAATTCAATAGCACAGATTTCAGATTTTAAGAGATATAGATTGAAGACTATCTATATTAAAAAAATATGTACTAGCCCCTTTCAGAGACGAAACCAAAAAAGATGAAGGATAATGAGTGGACTCTTCTTGATTGACAAGCATTGGATGTTATTCAGCTAACGTTATCTTATAATGTTGCGTTTAACATAGCGAATGAGAAGACTACAACAGATCTCATGGCAGAAGTCTCAAACATGTACGAAAAACCCTATGCCTTAAATAAAGTTTATTTGATGCACAAATTGTTTAATCTGAGAATGAAAAAAGGTGCTTCGGTGGTTGAGCATTTGAATGAATTTTATATTGTGGTAACCTAATTGAATTATGTACATATCAAATTTGGTGATGAGGTAAGGGTTTTGATTCTTCTATCTAGTTTGCCAGAAAGCTAGAATGGTACTGTAACAGCAGTGAGTAGTTTTTTCAGAAAAAGAGAAGTTGAATTACAATGATATTCAGGATTTAATTCTGAGTGAACAAATTTGCATAAGGGAATTAGGAGAAACATTAGGTTCTGTCCTGAATATAGAAGCTAGAGGAAGATCAGTAGGAAGAAACCCAAACCGCAATAGATCAAAATCCAAACACAGAAGCAAGTTAAGAACTAGAGAGGGATAGAGTTGCTAGAATTGTGGAAAGAAAAGACATCTAAGAGGATATTGCTCAGTACTGAATAAGAACAAAGGTGATCAAAATCAGAAGTCTGCTAATGCTGCAATAGAGGAGATTTGTGATGCTTTGATCTTGAGTATTGACAGCCCTCTTGAATCTTGGATTTTAGATTCTGGGGCATCATTCCATTCTACTTCACACAGGGAAATCATGGACAATTACATTGGTGGTGATTTTGGAAAGGTTTATTTGGTTGATGGTGAACATTTGAAGATTGTGAGTAAAAGAGATATGACGATCAGGTTGACAAATGGGTCTGTATAGAATGTGCCTAGTTTAAAAAGAAACTTGATTTCTATTGGACAGCATGGTGATGAAGTTCATGTTATAACCTTCATAGGTGGTTTGTTGAAAATCACCAAATGAGCCATAGTTGTTGCTTGTGGTCAAAAAGCAGGCATCCTTTACATGACTATGAACAACAGATATTCAATAGCAATTGTTGATGAAAAGGATGACTCAAAACTGTGGCACTAGAGGTTGTGCATATGAGTCAAAAAGGGATAAAAGTACTTGTATCTAAAGGGAAACTGTCAGGTTTGAAATTAGTGGACATTAACTTTTGTAAGGATTGCATATTTGGCAGTTTTTCAAAAGATGGTTGAAAATCGAAGTCAAAAAAACTGGTGTACGAACTTGTAGCAATCCATCTCTTGAATGTCGTCTTACTATGTTACCTTTATCGATGACTTGATGAGGAAGGTATGGATTTATTTTCTAAAACATAAATCTGAAGTTTATACTACTTTCAAGAAATGGAAAGCCTTGGCAGAGACTGAAATAGGTCTCAAAATTAAGTCCTTGAGATCAGATAATGGAGTGGAGGATAAGGACAACGAGTTTAAGAAATATTGTACAAAAAGTGGAATCATAATGGAGAATATTATTCGAAAGACACATCAGCAAAATGGTGTTGCAGAACGCATGAAGAGAACTTAAATGAACGTGCTAGAAGTATGAAGATACATGCTAGATTGCTAAAGATGTTTTGGCCAGATGCAGTTAACACTACACCATATCTAATTAACCGTGTTCCATCTATTCCATTAGATGAAAAGTTATTAGAAAAAGCCTAGAGTGGTAATGAGGTAAATCTTTCTTTTTTGAAAGTATTTGGCCGTGTTTCATATGTGGATATAGATTCTGCTGATAGAAGTAAACTTGATCCAAAATATGTTAAATGTACTTTTATTAGGTATGGCATTGATCAATTTGGTTATCTGTTTTGGGATGATAAAAATTAGAAAATAATCAGGAGTAGAGATGTCATATTTAACGAGAAAGTAATGTATAAACATAGGGATAAGTCTGCATCTAAATTTGAATCTTTTACTTGTCATAAGTATGTTGAGTTAGATTGAGACTGATTTGAATAGTAGGATTCAGAATAATCCTGAAAATCTTATTCCACAAACTGAGCCACGTACTTCTACTCCTTAGTTGAGACAATCAGAAAGAGTGTCTAAACCTACACAGCGTTATTCTCCATCTTTACATTATTTGTTATTGTTTGATAGGGGTGAACCCGAAAGTTATGATGAGGTGTTACAGGTTGATGATTCAACTAAGTGAGAGTTAGCTATGCAGGATGAGATGGACTTACTCATGGCAAACTAGACATGGGAGTTGACTGAATTACTAGTGGGTGAGAAAGCTTTGCACAACAAGTGGGTTTACATGGTCAAATAGGAACATGATGGAAGTAAAGGCTACAAGGCCAGATTGGTTGCAAAAAGGTTTAAGCAAAAGAAAGGGGTTGACTACATTGAAATTTCCTCTCTAGTTGTGAAGTTTATGAGGATGAAATTTACATGAAACAACCACAAGGTTTCTTGGCACGTGGCAAAAAGGAGTTTGTTTGCAAGCTTCGAAAAAGCTCATACAGTTTGAAGCAAGCCCCAACGCAGTGGTACAAGAAGTTTGATGGGTTTATGTATAGCAGCGGTTTTACAAGATGTCAAGCAGATCATTGCTATTATTTCAAGAGGTTTGACAAAAGTTATATTATTTTGATATTATATGTTGATGATATGCTTATCGTAGGATCTAGCATTGAAGAGATAAAAAGATTGAAGAAACTTTTATCTAACCAATTTGAGATGAAGGATCTTGGAGCTGCAAACACAATCCTTGGTATGATGATTCACAAAGACAAGACTAATGGTACTTTGAAGTTGTTACAGCCTAAGTATGTCAAGAAGGTTCTCAAGAGGTTTAGCATGGATAGTGCAAAACTAGTGAGCACTCCATTGGCTAGCCACTTCAGACTTACCAAGGAGCAGTCACCGAAGATCGAAGAAGAGCAAGTTTACATGGAACGAGTTCCATATGCTTCAGCTATTGGTAGAATAATGTATGCCATGGTTTGAACTAGGCTAGACATTGCACATGCAGTGGAAGTGGTTAGTAGGTACATGAGTAATCCAGGCAAGCAATGTTGGAAGGTAGTGAAGTGGTTCCTTAGATACTTGAGTGGTACTACAGATATGGCACTTTGTTTAAGACAAATTGGCAGCGGGTTACATGGTTATATTGATGTAGACTTAGTTGGTGATGTGGATAACATGAATACTACTGGTTATGTTTACACATTGGGTAGTACAATAGTGAGTTGGATTTTACAATTGGAGAAAATTGTGGCCCTTTCTGCAACAAAAACTGAGTATGTTGCTATTACTGAAGCTAGGAAGGAGATGACTTGGTTGTAAAATTTCCTAGAAGAGTTGGGTAAAAAACAAGACATGAGTGATTTGCATAGTGACAGTTAGAGTGTTATTCATCTTGCAAAGAATCCGGCTTTTCATTCTAGGACAAAGCCTATTTAGTTGCAGTTCCATTTCATTCGTTCACTTGTAGATGATGGAGTCTTATCTCTTTAGAAGATTCGTGGTAGTGAGAATCCAACAGAAATGTTGACCGAGACAATTACCATTGACAAACTAAAGTTGTGCGCAATTTCAATTAGCCTTCAAGTTGATGAAGGAAGATCGAGTTATTGCGGTGTTCTTCTATGTGATGAAGATGACGAAGAACTTGTGTTATTAGGCTCCAAGTGAGAGATTGTTCGGTATATGGACCCTAATAAGTACGGGTACTTTGGTAATTTCCATGTTACTTCCGCGTTGTCCTAATTCTATACTTATAAATAGGTTAAAAAAGTTGTATTATTTTCTGATCATAGTGAAAACCGCAACAACCGTAGACGTAGCCCTATTTTGGGATGAACCACGCAAATCCTTGTATTCTTGTGTGTGTTTGATTTATTTGATTTGTTTTATCTTTCTTATTTGCTATTACCAATATATACTAGAGGAAAAGTGTAGAATACATACCTCTTATGCCTTAGTTATGACATTTTGTGGTGTTTGGTTATGACTCTTTTTTTTTTTTTAATTAATTAACATTACAAATATCATAATTTGCATGTATAATAGCATGGCCTGATCTATATATATCTATATATATATGTGTGTGTGTGTGTGTGTGTGTGTGTTTGTGTGTGTATTACATCTATATGTATGGATTGTTTTTAGGAGAAATTATTATTATGTGGTAATTGTACAAAATCATTATATATTCATAAAAAAAATTTATGATTTTAATTATTAATATTTATAAATTTTACCACTAATTGTAAATATTTTTCCAAACACCGACTAAATTGAACTTTCCCCATTTTTTTTTAAGGGTTTATTTCATTTTCTACCCCTGTACTATTGTCAAATTGTCTACTTAGTTTCTGAATTATCAATTGAGTCTAAATCAAATTCTATTTAGTGCATAAACTATCAATTGAATCTATTAAGTTCTTAAAGTATTTAGTTCAAACCTATTTAGTCCTTGAAAAGATAACCGAAAAAAAAAAATGTCCATAAGTATTATAGATTAGTAAAAGACCACACCTAGTTAAAATTTAGGAAAAATTACTTGAAAATCCCACTTCAGAAATCTACATACCATGAAATCCTTTATTTATTTATTTTTTTATAGATAGGTAGGACCTGTTCATTTGAAAACATTTTCTATGAGATCCTATTTAATATATTATTGTGTCATATTAAAACATTTTTGCTATTATTGATTGTTGGGCTTATTTATTTATTTATTTATTGGAATGTGTTACATTTTCCAAACGTGACCCTTAGTGTATTTTCCGAACGCAACCCTTAGTGTATATTCCAAACATAGCTAATACAGAACAGATAAAAAAGCCATTAGTGTACTTTTTCCAAACGTATCTATTGTATTCTCCAAACGTGGCCCTTAGTGTATTTTTCAAATGTGGCTAATATATAACAAATAAAAATAAAAAAAAACTCTTACTGTACTTTTTCCAAACGTGGCTAGTACATTTTCTAAATGTGAAACGTAATTAGTGTAATTTCCAAACGTGGCTAATACAAAACAAATAAAAAACCCTTAGTGTACTTTTTCTAAATGTGGCTAGTGTATTTTTCCAAACGTGGCTAATACAGTAAACCTGTAATAACCCCGACCTATGATTAGCTAATAAACCTTACTTAAGAATGCTTAATCAGTAATTAAAATGAAATTCTGAGTTAATTGCATGCGTTATGTGTTAATTGTGTTTATATCTATCCATGGTAGGAATATCTGTCTGTGTTTCTGTTTTGGTATGCAAATTAAAGGCCTTATCGGCGTTCAAACGCGAAATTGACTAGGTTAACATGTAGTTTAGAATTTTTAAAAGTTTATGGTAGGTTTAATTGAAATCTAATTTGGAACCAAATAACTAGAATAAAATAATCATAGTTAATTAGCCTAAACAAAAATTAATTTAATTAATTTAATCCAAGTCTATATAAGGCACAAGTGACTTCAAGAACATGTTAGACAGAAGCATCTTATCATCTTCTTGAGCTTTAAATGTGAAAAAGAGAAGGAAGAAGAGAATTGAGGTCAACTAGGAGGATTGCTGGAGAAGTTGAGGGAATTTAAGAGGAAAGTCAAGTGATTGCTCAATTTTGGAAGGATTAAGCTTCTACACTTGAGAATTCAAGGCTTAAGGTAGGAATTCACCCTTTTAATTGTGTAATAGAGTTGTTTAATGCATGAATTCAAGAGAAATAAGGTCATTAATGTAGGAATTGAGCTAGAGAATAAGAAAAGCTAAACATTTCATGCATGCATGCTCATGCCATGATAATTTGAAATTGTTTTCCAAGAATTCTCACATGCATGTGTTTATCTTAGCTTTGTTTTGAGAATTCATCACATTCCATGTTATTTTACCTTATTTGACCATGTTTGGGAAGGTTGAAGTTCATATCAACTCATGCATGTTGCGTTTTCAAAGTTTCAAGTTTGATTTTGAATAATTGGCACGCTTTTGGGCCTTGATTTTGCGAAATGATCTTTAATTCATGATGTTTTATAAGTTTACAAGTGTTCTCTCATGTTTTGGCCCAAAAGAATGAGTTTTGATGCATTGGAATTGGGCTTTGGAGCTTAGAGAGCAATCTGAAAATTTCAGAATTTGCACTCTTCGCTCGAGCGATAAAAGTTGCGCTTGAGTGAAGAATGCAAGCTCTTAGAAGTTTTGCAAAGTTTGAGGGTTGGCTCGAGAAGAAAAAGTTACACTCGAGTGACCACCTTTTGTTTTGAACCTTGGCTTGAGCAACCAAAAGTTGGCTCAAGCGTAAAATTCAAGTTCTCAATACTTTTGAAGACATGAGCCTTGGCTCGAGCGACATAATCTACGCTCAAGTGACATAATCTGCGCTTGAGCGACCACCTTTATTTTTGAACCTTGGCTCAAGCGACCAGAAGTTGCGCTCAAGCGTAAAATGAGAGCTCTCAGAAGTTTTGCAGACCAAGGGGTTCGCTCGAGCGAAAGAAGTTGTGCTTGAGCAAACTGCCCTGTTTTTGAAAATTTGACTAAGTGTTTCAAATTATATTTTGACATCCTTATTGCATCTTAGACATTCCCAAGCCCTAATTAAGATATAATAATAAGGATAAGGATTAGAAACACACCAAGATAAAATAAAATAAAATAAGTTAAGTATTTTCCGAGCGTGTGTTTCAATGTGTATCCATTATGTATTTGTGTAGGTCACGTGCCATAGACTATCTGATCTATCTGCTCTACCTATTCTGTTATTGGAGCTATCTGTGAGTAATAACTTTATAAATCTATGTTCAACTTTAAGTATTTTCTGAATGATATAATATGATTTGTTTTCTTAAATGCTATTTTATAATTAAATGATTGATTGTCTAACTTTCTGAAATGTATTCGTGGAATCCTTAGCACCATATGATATCTATTATCTGTTACCTGATACCAGAGGTTCCATTATAGAATTGGTTAAGCATAACCATTATCTGCTATGTATCTGTTCTGTATCTGACCATCCCATGTGACCATGGGTCATCTGTACGTCCCATATAATTATAGGTCATCTGTTCTGTTAGCGCTAATGGATGTACCACGTATGATTATTTGTGAAATTCTGAATTCTAGATATGAATCTGTTTCTGAATCTGAACTCTAATTTTTGAATCTGTTATGGATATCATTCATTAAAACCTTTACTCTGTTATTATTCACTAGGCACCAACTCACTGTATTATTTATATATGTAGGTGATCAGGCGCATGACCAGGTTCAGTAAAAATTGCCTGGAGATTTGTTCTATTAGCCAACCACTGTGCCTCTCGAGGAGGTTTCCGTTTTGAGAAGTGATCAATTTTTGTGATCTATGTTTAAGACTTTTGTATTTCTTCTGTTGAAGTCCGAATATGCCTTTTTGTTTATTTGTATATGTGTGGTGACGCCAGAATGACGTCATAATGATATAAATTAAGTTTTAAATTTTTTGTCTCATGTATGTCTGCACAACTCTATGGACATTATATTATGATATTTGCTTCCGCTAGCCCCTTAATTTTGTTTAATCTGTTTAGAGGCCTTCGGTAATCCTAGGGTTACTGGCCGGTTACGGCACTAAACCTATAGAGGCAGGTTTGGGTCGTGACAAAACCCAATAAGCAATTATGTCAATGCCCATTCAATGGGATTTCCATGTGCATTAAAATAAAGTTTGGACTAATTGATCCACAAGTTCACCTTTTGAGAATTATGGGTTAATTATCCTCAAAATTTATTCCAAAAAAAATTAAATTTCTATTTTATCTTTAAAAAGTATTTTTTGTGTTTTAATTGGTGTTAAAGCCTGATTTTTTTAGTCTTACCAATAAAATTATATAAATATTAGATATAATGAAAAAGTAAAATACGATAATTTACATAATGATAATAGTATTGCGTTATTAAAATAAATTAACGAAAATCTTAAAAATAATCAATTAAAAATTATTAATGAAATTTGGAATATAATACTAAGTAGGTAGCAATTATAGAAGATAAGTAAGAAAATCTGGATGATGACCCTTATCCTTATAAATGAAAGGGTGTAAAAAGAATATGTCTGAAAATGCTCTTAACACCTTTAACAGCTATTCGAGCGAGAAGTCCCCTGAGGAACAAGATCACCTCTCCTGCAGTACGAAGAAGCTCAAAGCTCTTCAAGAGTTTGAGGAGGATGTTCCTATGGTAGATGATCCTTCAAGGGGGCAGGGGAAATCTGCTCTGCTAGGAAATAAAGGGGATTCCTCTATTGATGCGTTAGGCTCGAGAAATTTTGAAACCAGATCCTTCAAAGAAGCCCTCACGAATAGGCGATTCAATGATAGGCCATTCGATGATGATTTAGACAAACTTTCTACAGATGATGATGAAGCCGGCGAGGTCTTGGACTTTTCAGATGATGAAAAGGTTATAGCAGAGGAGTCGGATCATGGGATTCCTTGCATTAAACTCCTTAGAAATCTCTTGAGTAAGATAAGGAGACCTTGGAAGGAGTGTTTGATCCTCAAGCTACTCGGGAAAAATGTGTGGTATAAATTGCTCATCACAAAGGTATGGAAAATCTAGGATCTCCAAGGTGACTTTGAAGCCATTGATCTAGGGCTTGGTTATTTCTTATTTAAATTTCAAATGAGGGAGGACTGTGCTAAGGTTTACACTGGCGGTCCATGGATAATTCTAGATCATTATCTCACAGTCCAGAAATGGAGACCTGATTTCAAGCCCTCTCAAGCTAAAGAAGTTTCCTCTGCTATGTGGGTTAGATTTCCCCAACTGCCTATTGAATATTATAATGAGAAGGTACTATTTCATATTGCCAAGGCTATTGGAAGACCATTGAAAATTGATATCAACACAGCTACCTTTTTTAGAGGTAAGTTTGCCCGGGTTTGTGTGGAGATGGACTTGAGTAAACCACTGATTTCACATTTTGCAATAGGGTTGTATACTTATGGTATTGAGTATGAACATCTTCATGCCTTCTGTTTTTCTTGCGGAATGGTGGGTCATCATAGAGAACATTGCAACGTGACTCCGATGAAAAGCAGCTGCGATGGTGCTCCGATCACCAAGCTTGGGGAAAATTCGACCGTTAGGCCGGAGTCAGTTGTTGCTTTAGACATTTCCCCAGTTGGGTTGGCCAGTCAGAAGGGTGAGTCCTCTGAGCCCAGCAGAGAAAACTTTAGTCCCTAGATGATTGTTAATAGATGAGGCCCAAGATTCAATTCTAAGGGACGAAAAAGTTTTCCAGTTGAGGCAAAAGGTAAAGCCCAAAATCCGACTTCAGATCAAACCAAACCATTGGGCCAAGTCCGTTTTAAATGAGAGAGCTCTACGAACCCAGCCATATCTAATAAAGGCCCACATTCTGGTGAAAGCTTATCCCTTGAAAAAGTGTCGTTATTTCTAACCCTTTTACTAGTCTGTCTTATACAGAGGCTCAGATGGTCAGCTCTGAGGAAGCCAGCAATCCTCCTACTGATGGGACTACTTCAGCTGTGACCGTAGTGCCTGCAGCACCTTGCGTACAAATTTTCTAATCTCCCTTACCTACACCTAAAGAACCACCTGACCTACCTTCCACTTCTTCTGAGGTTAGCTTTTGTCTTAACCCTAACTCCATTTTCCTCTATGGAGATTCCGATAGAGAACCAGCACCGAGTCCAAACCAGCATGATTTATCTGTTGTTAGAACAAGAGAACGAAGCCTCTCACTTGGTAGACGTCGATTGGTGGATCAGAGAAACCCGCCTAATCATCAAACCAGATAAGAAGAATACTTATGGCAACAAGACTATCATAGTACGAGTGAGCTCCATCAACTCAGTGGTCTTCGATCACATGAGAGTGAGGAAAATCTTGAGAACTCCTGATTATGTTTCCCTTCCGTCATTTCCTAAAACTGTCTCTATGAAGCTTCTTATTTGGAACTGTAGGGGTGTTGGAAATAAAGCCTTCTAACACACCTTGAAGGAGCTAGAGAAGAATCATAAGCCTTCTATCATTGTGTTAATAGAAACAAAAGTTTATCTAAGTTCTATGGGTTTGTTTTTTAATAAGCTTGGGTTTACTGCTTCTTCTCATGTTGATCCAGTGGGTAGGAGTGGTGGCATGTGGGTCTTGTGGGATCCGTTTCGTGTCACAGTCAAAGCTCTGGATGTGAATGCTCAAGTCATTCATGCTAAGATCCAACATGATGGCTACTCGGATTGGATCTTGTCCGCCATTTATGCTAGTCCTAATTTGAGGTTGAGAGACACTTCGTGGGAAAACCTGGAAGCTATGGCTCAGAATATGAACCAACCTTGGCTTGCTGCTGGGGACTTCAATGATTTTGCCATGTAGAGTGAGAAACGTAGCTTCTCCACTAACACTAATGCTGCTCGAACTCAGAAATTTGCTGCTAGGATAAACAAATGCAAGCTTTATGGATTTGGGTTGTTCTGGGCCTAATCTCACTTGGTCGAATGGACGGCAAGGCTTAGCTAACACCCTGGAGTGTCTTGATCGAGTGGTGTGCAATACTGAGTGGCGTCTTACCTTCTTGGATGGAGTAGTCAAAAACCTTCCTTGTACTTATTCTGATCATTCCCCCTTGATTGTGTATACTTAAGGAAAGATCAAGCTCAACATTAATGGATGTGCTCGTGGAGATCCGAGGGAAGATAGGTTTGGAGGTGTTTTTAGAGACGAAACAGGTGTTTGGCTTGTGGATTTTTTGGGAAATTGGACTCTTGTCAAACCTTCGAAGCTGAAATATGGGGTATTTATCGAGGGCTTACGATTGTGCTGGAGAAAGGGATGCAAGAAGTTATCGTGGAAACTGATTCTACTTCGGTTGAAGCTCTCCTCACTGAAGGCCATCCCCAAAATTGCCTTTTTCGTAGCATTGTGGAGGATTCTCGGCATTTGATCATCCACCATATCATGCGTGAAGGTAACAAATGTGTTGATTTCCTTGCTAACTTGGAGGCTAATCAAATGGAGCATTTGGTGATAGTCGATGACCCTCCTGATGGAGTTCGGAGCCAAGTTGTGGTAGATATGATTGGGACGGCCTACCAAAGAATATAGGATTAGCTATGCTTTTCCTTGCTCTGTTATCTTTTCTTTTCTTTTGTTGTTTGCTTGTATTTCCTTTTCCGATGTATCGAAAAAAAAAAAAGGGTGCTTAGCCCATAAATTCAAATTTGGATTTCTTTTATCCAAAAGTTCATACTCTAAACTATTATGTCCATGAGGACATGCTTCTACGAATTAACCAAACTACCCGTATACCTCTCTATTTTTTGTTCGGTCTATTTGATGTTCACCATCACTCTCTCTTTTCATTTGTAAACCCTACCACTCCTCTCTCACTTCTTTCTCTCTTTCTCTCTCTCTTACTCGTATCTTTCATATTTCTTATACTTATTTCCAAATCTGAAAGAGTACAGTAACCATGAGAGACAATAGTTGCTGAAAATGGGCAACCAAAAATGGCGAGAAAGAGTAGTAATTGCAACCCAAAGTGTTCAACGAACTGTGAGTCCAATCTCAAATCTGATATCGTGCCCAACAAATAGCGATGACAAAGATTGGTGATGGAGGAGTGAGGTAGACGAACTAAGAGCAACGACGACAAGATATAACGACGGGGACGTCATGAACAGGCTTTTTCACTCTATTTCTTTCTCTACTTATTGCATGTAATCTCATGCTAATTTTGGTACCATTACAAGTTCTCCAGCGACAGATCGCCCACGTATTTGATCATCGGATGCTTCGTTTCCTTCTACAATAATAGCCACTGTCTGTTAGAATGGTACATTGATTTCCTCTCTTAGTTATCCAATCAAATGATTGTGATTTGCCAATTCAGAGCTCGTCAGATTGTCGTTATGGCGAATCCAAAAAACATGGAGTACATGCTTATGACCAACTTCTTGAACTACCCCAAGGGCAAGGTCATCTCGACTGTGGCATTTTTAACGTGGACGGTGAGCTTTGGTACACCTAACGCAAGTTAGCAAGTCACGAGTTCAATGCTAAGTCATTACGAGACTATGTTGTGAAACCGTTAGAAGATGAGGTTGAAAGTAAGCTGTTGTTGATAATAAAGTCGCTTGCAATGTAGGATGATAACAAAGTTGTTGACTTGCAAGAGTTGTTAAGAACACTTACATTAGATATAGTCTGTAGAGTTTCATTAGGGATTACTTCTGGTATGGCTTCATTTTAAAGCAAATGTGTTATTATATTTGACTAACGCATAGTGCTTAGGTGCTTTGGGAAACAAATAAAGAGAGAAGTAGGTTTGTAGAGGGAGAAACAGATAGAAAGAAAAAAAAGAAATGCGGTTGAGGAGAGAGAGAGAGACAGATAGAGACAGAAGTGGGTTTGTAGAGAGAGAAACAGATAAAGATAGAAAAAAGAAATGAGTTTCTGAAGAGAGAAATTGATAGAGAGAAAGAGAAGGAAGAATTTCAACATATAAGGTCATTTCGGTGAATTTGAATAGATAAGAAAAATTGTACAGATAAAAATTAGGACAAGAATTTCAACATATAGAATTTCACACAGATAGAAATTTTACACAGATAAAATTTCAAGAGATAAAATAAAATTTTCAACAGATGAAGTTAATAAAAATTAAAAGGGAAAAATGGAAACAAAATTTCCTCCAAAATAATAAAACGTATTTCTCACCATAATATTTCACAAAGAATGTACTTTTCAAAAAATAAAAAATAAAAAATACGTAGACCTTATGCCTTACACCCTCTTTAAATTAGATTTTTCACCAATTAACTTTAAATGAAATTTATTTTGAAGAACCTTTCGAGTTAATTCTATCCAAGAAAACGTAAACATAATAGAAATTTAAGTTGTGACGCCCCGAAATAAACGCAATATACCCATCTCATAACAACCAATAAATAGCAACATAAATGAATTGATAAGCTTCCATTAATCAAAGTTTGATATACAAAAAGTGACACACGCGATATACATTCATAAACAGTATATCCTGAATCTACAGCATGTGTTACAAGATAGTGAAAAGAAATAAAAGTTAAACAGATAATCATATGCCCTATAGGCTTACATCTTTTCAAGTCAATGCTTGGGTACATCAAAAGTGAGTCTTAAGCTTAATACAGATAAAGCCCTAAGCTTGTAAAAAATTTAAATACAAAATAGCAACTCTGAGCCTTTATCTCCACAGTCCTCCCAAATTAAGTCCTTGGTGGAGGCATATTACCAGCACCTAAAAATAGTTTTTTCCACATAGGGTGAGCCAAAGCCTAGTAAAAACACTACAACACAATGTATAAATCTTAACAAAGCCGTAAGGTTTTATGTATATACAATACCAATACTAAAACATTTATATCCTTTTTCCATTTTTTCTTTACAATCTCAACATCAATTCCATTTTCTCTTTACAATCTCAAACATTTACATTTTAGGGCAAAAATCCCTTTCTCTTTGAAAATCAATTTCAATGTAGGAAACACCTCATTTCAACATGTGTCAACTCCAATTTCATACCCACAAGCTTTTCCTAGAAACCATTTGAAAATTCCTTTTTTTCATTTTGATTTCAAATCCTAGGTTTTTCCAAAAACCCCCAAACCACTATAATCTTTCAAAATAGAAAATAATTAAGGTAAACTCATACAAAAGTGTGAAGAATCCCTACGTTAAGCTAGAAGATGAGAGAGAGAGAGAGTGAAGAAGCTTTAACAACGCCAAAACCCAACTTTGTTCAAATGAAAATGAAGCTCTAAGTGAGCTCTACCTTCTTCTCAAAGGGAATAAGGTAGAGAATCAATGGATCTGAGTGTTTTAGAAGAGAGAATGTGAGTTTTAGAGAAAGAGTGTGTAGATCTAGGGTTTTTAGAAAGTTTAGAGAGAGAGAGAAATGAAAAAGTGATGTAGAAAGTGACTTTTACGGACTGATATATGCACAGACCGCTTGAGTATAAGACACAAAAGATGTGACCGCTCGAGCGCAAGAAGTTGTCACTTGAGCGTGAAATACAAACCCCCAGTAGTTTTACAGACAGAAGGCCAGCACTCGAGTGTAATAAGGGACGTTCAAGCTAAGACCGCTCGAGCGCAAGAAGCTTCGCTCGAGCGCAAGAAGCTTCGCTCGAGCGAAGAATCTTCGCTCGAGCGAAGAATACCAATTCCTAGTAGTTTTGCAGATCTGCAAAAGTACTGAGAGTTCACAAAGACCGTTCGAGCGCAAGAAGTGGCGCTAGAGTGTAAAAGCAAAATTCTAGGCAACAAGGTTTTTGAAAAACAAGATACCAACCTGTTCCAAACGCAACCAACACAACTCAAAAGCCAAACTCAAAAAGGTACAAGGCAAATAAGACATAAATGACTATATAAAGTAATAAAACCCGAATCCAAAATATCAAATGGTTCGGGTCCAAACCAGAATCGTTATATAAAGTTTGAAATAAAATCTGAACTACGTTGATTATTTTACTAATTTGTAATATTTATAAATGTATATTTTATTTTTGCAATCTTTTTATAGACTAAGAGGTTATTTAGGATGATATAAATAAATATACTTTTTGACTTTTAACGAAGAGATATGCAGAAAAGTAGAGAGATGATGTGACCTAAATAAATGTAATTATCTAAATAAGTATACCTATTTAGTTTATGCCCAATAGTACCTAAATAATTTTAAATTAAATAGTTTAAAAGCTTAATGGATGGATTAAGTAAATTTTGATTTATATATTTTAAGAACTTATTAGATTTAATAAATCAAAAATGTTACATCTCTCTAATTTATCACTTCTAAATCATCGCTAATAATGTAGTATTGAGGTTAAACCCTATATAATGAAGGGTATTATTAGGGATATTAAATTTTTTACCAAACAAATGACCAAATGTCTCACATAGGTGTGGGGTCCGCATGTGAGACATTTGGCCATTTTTTTGGTAGAAAATTTGGGACTTAAAGTATTTTTATAATAAAATATTTGATAAATTAAAATTTGACATTTGTCACACATATCGTTAGAAATATTTTTTAAGAATGATAAATTAAGGCTGCGTTTGGTGGAGTTTTGGAAACTTAATTCTACACCTTGGTTTGAGTGTGTTGTTTGGTTACAATTTTCAAACATTGATTCTACACCTACTTTTGAAAACATATCTACCCAGTCATTCTCCCGGATGTCCCTCCGGACGTTCAGCCAGTTGATCGGAACAATGTTTTTTTTTTAGTACCTGTTATTTTTATATTTAAAAAAAAATATATTTTTGAAAATTTTTAAATTTTTTTATGAGCTTTGAATAGAATTTTGGATTGTGTATTTGATTATGAGTTGTAAGTTTTTAGATCAAATATCATATGTCACATCAAAAATTTCAAATTCAATTTAAAATTCTTTTCAAAATTTATAACCAAACAAATTTTCCACACTTAAATCATAATTTCAAAACTCACAAACTCAAAATACAATTCTATTCTCAAATCATAATTTTAAAACTCTACCACGTTACCTAAATGTTTCAAGTATTTTTCTTAACAAATAGTTAACAGATAAATAATAAGTGGTGCTACATGTACGTGTACTAACTAGTATACCAACACTAGTTATAATCTTATTATTAACCCTACTCATTATATAAATTACAAATATCAAAAGAATATTAAATTATGTCACATTATCAATTAGTATACTACTAGTTATTATACTAGTTGGTGCATATAGCATTACTCATAATAGTAATGATTCCGACCTCTACAAAAAATTACCTTCACAATCCCTACTCACTTATAATTAGTTTAAATAAAAAAAAAAATACAAACACATTATTAGTCTACATCACTATAAAAGTGATGAAAAAAAAAAAAAAAAAAAAAAAAAAAAGTTTCAAACATTTTTTTTTTCTCATAAATAATTTAAACCCTTTTTCTTTTTTCCGACAAAAATTGAATTCTAAGTACCAAATTACCAAGTACACCTTTCCTGTTGCCGTCTGGCTCTCTCACCCTCTCACACCATTTTTCTCCTCTCTATATCTCTCTACATCGTTCTGTTTCTCTCTAGAGATCGTGTCCGATTGGCTGCTCTTTCTCTCTCTTCTTCGGTCGCTCTTTCGCGGTTCAGAAATGGTGGTTCTGGGCTCGAATTAAATCGATGCTGTTCGGAGTGGATTGGATTAGGAATTTGGGATTAGGGTTTTTGTGATTTTGATGAGGCAGAGGAGGGTTTGGAGGCGATCTGGGTTTTGGTGAATTGTAGGGTTTTTGTTGATGTTGTTGTTTGGAAGAGGGGAATTTAGGGTTTGGGATTGATGGTTGTCGAGGCGAAAATTGGGGAAGATGCAAGGGTATTATGCATGGGCGGGGAGGTGAAAATTGGAAACGGAGTCGGCACATGTGGTCGGTCCCCTCGCGCGGCACCGCAGTGACGAGGACTGTAGCCGGTGATTCTTCAGCATCTACGCTCGATTCCTTCTGCAAGGTATTGCCTTGGTGGGTCTTTCAATTATTTCAATTTCACTTCTTATTGATTCATACATGTTTATTGGCTCTACTGCATTGATGATTTTCCGCTTTTATGTGTATGTGGTTTTTAGTAATTTGCTGGGGGATTCGATAAAATTGCTTGGTTTTTTTTTTTACAACTATGTAGTGGTTGAATTTTGACCCTCCTTTTGTTTTTAGGTTGAGGGTTTTAGGCAAATGAACGTATATATGCTTATTTTTAAGTTATGATTCCTTCGATTGATTGATTATAGATTTTTATTTATTAATTTTTTAAACGTAGAACTTGGAAGTAAACATGTCAAAGCAAATAAATTTAGTGGGTTATTTTAGTTTATTGAATTTTTCATTGGTGATGTATGATTTTTAATTTTTTTCTATTAAATGCTATCATTGGCCGTTTATACTAGAATTCAGAAAAGACTCTTCCTTTGGTTTATACCATCATACAATTAAAAAAAAAAAAAAAAACCTCAAAAACACCACCAACCAACATCCACAAAAAAAACCAACATAAAATGAGATAGAAAAGCAAAGTAAAAACAAAGATTGACAAAATGAAGTGAAATTAGGACTTGCTTTGTTAACTGAGAATTGTGTTGAGCAACTTTCAAGGTAGAAAATTTGATTCGAATCTAATCTCATCTAGAAATAAAATCAAATATATAATTCTGAATGTACTTGTGTTTTGCGGGCAATTATCATTGATTCTTATCTCGTTGCCGTTGATTTTCTGGTTATCAGCATCAACGTCTATGAGCCAAGTGGGTTATCAATCTTTTAATTGGAGTCCTTCGTGATGAGCAGCATAAATATGCTTCATGGTGTTTACATGGGACGGTGGACAAGGGGGAGTTTGGAAAGGATTGTGAGGTTAAAGAAATGAGACTGATTGTTGTGATTTGGATGAGAAGGTTCTGAGTATGTTTCCTAATGAGTTGAAGACCAAATCGAAGGAGAAGAAATTTTAGAGAGACAAAAATACAACATTGTGGGTCTCTTTTTTGGGTTATGTAGTAGATTTAGGTGGGTTATCAATAAAACAAAATGTCAGTGAAAATAAAACTTTTTGGTGGTGGTGTTGGAGAGTGATGGCAACAATAGAAATGGATGGTAAAGAACCAGAGGAGGCTGTGGGAAGGAAGAGGGACCACTGTTGCACTAAAGAGGGAAAGGGGGAAGCTAGGAGTGGTGGAAAGAGGGGAATAGGGAAGGAAGGTGGCAGTGGTTGACGATGGTGGTTGTGGGAGGGAGGGGTTGCGATAGGAGGTGGTGGGGTTTCCGATGACCATGACGGGGGCAGGGGATGGGAGGCAAAAAGAATAGAGAGAAATAATCACATGAGGCACACAAAAGTAAAGAATTTAAGGTGTGAATAAAAGTGGCTGACGTAGCATTGCCTCGTTGGCTGTCCGTAAACCATTTGGTTCATGGGACAGCCATGAAAAAGATATCTCTTTTGTAATATGCACACTGCAGTATTTTGTTTCTGAATTATGCATCAGCATTATTTTCCGAATTTAATGAAATTTTTGGTTATTTGCAGATAATATATATAGTAATTAGAAAGAAAGAACAAAGAGGGAAAAAGCTGTGATCCCTTGCTGCATCTACTTGCCCAAAAAAAATCCCTTGCTGCATCTGTGTTTCTGGGTCACAGTGTATTCACTTCATCAATGCGTTATACCTTGTTTATGTCTTTATAAATGATACTTAATGCTATGAAAATGATACTCTTTAACATTAAACTGAAGAATTGGTAAATAATTTATGTAAAAACTAGACCAAACTAATCGTTGTGTTACAATCAAGTGGGGTTGGCTACATGAATATTTCTTGGCATTCTTCTATGTCAAGGGCTATATGTTTAGTTTAATAAATTCATATTTTTTTACTACTACATCCCATATCAGTTTAGATTTGTCTCCTAAAATTTTCATATATAGTGATCGTATCACTCTATCTTATTGTTGAATTTCCATGTCTTTATTGGATATGACCAAACCATCTTAGCATGTTTTTTTCTTAATTTATCTTCAATTGGTTGGTGCTACGCCTATCATTTCATATATATATATATAATTTTAATTTATTTACTTTTAGTCTTTTCACATCCATGTAAGCATCGTCAACTTAGCTACTCTTATTATATGAATGTATTATTTCTTCGCTGCCATACATTATGTCCCTTTGATCATTCTTGGCCATATAGTTGTACTATAAAAAAATTCTTCTAATTTTGTTGGAATTCGTTGATCACATGATATGCTAGACATACTTCTCCATTTGTGCAACGTGTTAGTCTTCATAAAATCCTCTCTCTTCTCTATATTCTTTTCTATTAGTCTGCATTGTCTATTAATCTGCTTAGTTAATATATTGCTTTGATAGTTTATATACCTGCTGTTATCAAAATCTTACGATTCATGGTATGATTCGCAATTTTCGCAAAATCGATATGAATTTATGGATGAATTGCATGATTCATAAGCTTCGATCACTTTTTACAATTAATGCAATTTGAAACTATCATGCCCGACACATTTTGATTCTTTTTTTTCCCCCTCCAATTTTTTAGTGAAAATGACATAATACAACTTCTAATAGTATTTAGTACAAAAATAGCCAATATATATACATGATTTGTTATTTTTGGTAATCAAAGAGTTTTTAGTAAGATCCAATTAGATTTAGTTAGACCAAACATGTTTTTAACCTTGTCTTTTCATTTTTTTTTTCTTTTAAAAAAATCATAATATATCTTCTAAACATGTTGTAATTTGCACCATGAATTATGGGTTGCTATTTTATTGAAATAAATATAGTTCAATTTTTCAATATTACATTTGAGGTTAGTTAAACCTAATAATTCAATAAGTTCTTTTTATTTTTTATTTTTAATCTTATTTTCTTAAGTTTTTTTGAAAAATAATCATATATACCTTTTAAAGTGTTTTAAGTTTTAAAATAAAGGATTTAAATTAATTCTTTCTTATGATTGGGTCGTTGTTATTTGGAAATGTATGCATGCTTATTTTGTCCAAATATCAATATCGTTATTAAGTTATTGTTGCTCTGAAAATAGTGAGTTTGTCTTTTGTTTAGTTCTTTTGTTTTTATTTTTTTTATTTTTTTTATTTATTAAGAATGATTAATAAGAAATATCTAAAAGAGGGAAATTGTACAATGGTGATCTTACATGGATATCCATGTTAACTTATTACTTACTGGACCACGTGATCATAATTCAAAACAATATTTTCATTGATTTAAGTCTAAATATTTCATATTTATAAGATATATTTAACATTTAAATGTGTATATATATCTTTCTAAGTAATCTCTACTACTTTAAAATGTACAAAGATATCTAAATGTTTTCTACTCTTTTTTTTTTTTTTATTTTAAAATTTTTGAAAATGCCCCTCTATTCATCAATTAGTTGCTTAAGTTTAAGGGACGATTTGTAATTGGCACTACTGATACAACTATTACCAACAACTGCAATGTTTAGTAAAGAAGCTTCCAATTGCAGTCATATATTTTCCACTAATTGCACAAACCTTAAAAGTGGAAGACACCGACACTGAAATTTGATTAACCAGAGACAATTAAAGAACTGTTTTTATCCCAGGATTTTTGAAGTGAGAATTAAGATGAAACTTTGATAACAGGTGCACTTTTTCTATTTTAGAAACTTTGTTCTTTTGGATGGATTTTGATGTTAATTGAAATTTTGTTTGAACTCTTTTTTTATTTATTTATTTTTTTAAAAGTTTGTTTAGCATGAAATGGATGGGAACTATAAGAAAATTAATTTTTCTATACAACTCATTTTAACATTAACATAGTAATTAAAATTTTAATTTCTTACAAAAAAATGGAGCATGGACACTCCAAAGTCGCTGTCGTGGCGGTGTCCGACACGCAGACACGCCGGGGTCATGTATGGGACACACCAGATGGTGTGTCCCTTTAATTAATGAATTTTTTTGTAGGGGACACGCGTGTCCATATCTTAGTTGCAGGAATCGTAAAGGGGAGAGAGAGAGAGAGAGATCTGCTTCGATCTGCTCTCGCCTTCGATCTACTCGCCATCTGCTCGCGCCTTCGTCTTTTTGGACGTCAACCTTCGCCTTCGCCTTCGCCTTCGCCTTCGCATTCGCATTCGCATTCGCATTCGTCTTCTTCTTCTTCTTCTCTCTCTCTCTCTCTCTCTCTCTCTCTCTGTGTTCTGTTTTTAGAAGTCATTTGGCTTTGATCACCAAACACTGACCGACTCTATACAGCCCTAGTTTTTAACATATAATAAATATAATTTGTTATATAATAACAAATCATATAATAATAAAAAATCTAATAAAATCTATAAAATAAATCATTCAATTTTTATTTTTATTTATATTTATTTTAACATATTTTATTATTCCTTATTTGTTATATTTATTTATTTATAATATATATATCAATTAAAAATAAAAAAATAAATTGTATAAATAAATTAAAAATATTATCAATAAAAATAATACCTAAGATAAAAATAATAAATATATGTAAAAATAACTATTTAACTCATCTTGGAGGTACAAATGAAGAAAAAGATGGTGATGCTAATAATGATGAAGACGTGCAAGAAATTAGATCTACTTGAAGCTTGCATTAATATTACTATATTAGTGATTGTTAATTTTGATTTAGGATGAATGTAATATGAATCTACATAACACATAAAAATAAAAAAATCAAATCAAATTTGCCGTGTCCCCCGCCGTGTCTGTGTCCTGATTTTTGAAAATTGCCATGTCTGGTATCCGTGTTCGTGTCCGTGCTTCATAGAAAAAAACACAGAAATACATAAGAAAATTTAGTTTTGTTTGTGCAGAAGGCTACCTATGATTAAAATTTCGAATTATATTTATCTTTTTCTTGAATTATTTTTTGGTCTTAAAAATAAAAAATAAAAAAAAAATTGTTTTTCATTTTCTTGTACTTTCACTTTTTACTATTTTTTCTTTCTAAACAAACGAAGTTCTCTCTTAAATACCATGTTATCATGTTTGCACCCAATGATAAATTAGGAATAAAGTGAAATTTTAAACATGTGCAATTAAGTAGGCATACAATCACAATGGTGTTCCTCACCCACCTATTATGTAGAATATTTGGTAATTCATTTGAGATCTCTAACATTTTTGTTCAAATTTTTATTGTTGCTGTGAAATAAAAAAAATAAATAGAACTTGAAAATTTTGAAAATTAAACTTCCAGCTTGAGTACCTCTTTTGTGTTCCAATTCAGATAATAAAAGCTTTTCTCTCACCTATACCTATTCTATTTCTAATTTTTAAACACATGAAGAAACTCACGTGCAAGGCACGTGCACCATTACTAGTTTAAAAAAAGTAATCAGATCTTTATGATTCATGATTCGATTCCATTTGCGATTCGTTGCAAGCCCATTTTGATTCATGATTTAAATCCCGATTTGACATCTACAGATATACTACCCGACATAAATTCAAATTGATTGTCTAACACTAGTGTTGTAACTCCTATACTCAATCACTCTCCCACAAATTCATTGAATCATCAACTTAGTACCTCTATAATTCTTGCTGCCTTCATTAGGTCTTTTTTGAAATCATCAATATGCTTTTATCTGTGCACACCATATTTTTACTTCAAAATTGCTTTGTTGTGTAAACATGTGATTTTGATTCTTTATTCAAATTTATGTATTCAGTTATACGAGTCCAAGGGCAATTAACATTCTATACTTCTTTAATGTTATCGGTGAATATAATTTTTATTCATACTATTTGATCAAAATTTATGGCCTTTTCCTTTATTTAAAACTATTTGTTTGCATGTTTGCTTGTTTTGGCCATGCTATGATATTTGATTTTCTGCGAACGATTTTTAAACTGTACAGGCGTCAAACACAATTTGTGGGCATTGCAGGAGTCTTGTGTCCAACATGGACACAGACACCTTCTAAAAATCATTGTGTAGACATGTGTTCCTATCATCGCATCACGTTAGCTTGCATGGATACTTCGGCAATAGTGATTCTCTCTCTATGGAGAATTTGGTGGGCCGCAAAAGTGGTAGCTGATTTGGTGTAGTTGTTCAAATTATTGTTCACAAAATCTAAAATTAGTAGAAGAGTATGTTCTTGAAATCATCCACCTCTTTATCTTCCTTGCTGCAACCTGCAATTGTTTTATGGTGGCAGGTGGTTCTTACTGCCCTAAGAAACATGGATACGTGACACGCTATCACATAAATTTTCAAAAAATGTGGTGGGACATGACACGTGTGGGACACATGTAAAACATATAATATTTATTTATTTATATGTTATATACGAGGATAAACATTTATTATATGTCACGTATAATGCTACTATTTGATTCAAAACAATAACAAAATGCATGTAACACTAATTTCTAAACTCTAAAGAAGTAGAATAGGTATAAATTTGCTTTGTTTTTCTTTTATCATTAGATTTCAAGTTATTTTATTCAAAATTGTATTGTATCTCGTATGTGTCTAAGCGATATGCGTGTTCCTCTTCTCCAAGTTTCTAAAGCGTGTTGAAGTCTAGAAAGTTTTAATAATAATGGGACATATTTTGAAGCATGTCTAACAAGGGTTGAGAATTGTCTGATGAATGTCGTGTCGTGTCAGTGTTTGACACGGTTTCGAACATAACACACTCCCTTCTTAAAAGTGTCTCTGTTTCTTAGGTACTACCAAATTTGTTTATGATAGTGGGGTTGCTGAGGCACGACTTCAGTTCAAACTAAACTCATAATTTTAAGCATTCACTTGCAAGTTTAATTGGCAAAACGAAAAGGCTTGTCAATTCATTTCTGATCACTAATTACTCTTTTTCTTTTCCTTTTTTTGATCAGCAACAAAAGAAGAAAAATTTTATTAAAAGAGAGAAAAGAGAAGAAAAAAAATACAAAGGAGGACGAGAAGTCCTCAAAAGCAAAAACCAACAAAAACTAAGAAACACACATGGTGTAATATTTTTGGGCCTCAGTTGCTCCCCCGTTTCGGGGAATCCCGCTTTTGTTAATTTCTAGTGATTGGAAGGCCAATCACTAAATACTCCCATTTGTATGGTGTGAATTTAAAGAGTCAGCATCATTGGGTGTAATATTTGTCTGCAAGATGATGATGCCTTATGGTGCTTGAATTTATTTTCATATTAATCTTTTGTTTGCCCTTTCTTTTATTTTCTTTGCATCCAAAGTTTTTATTGTGCTTAATTTTACCAACGACAATTCTGTATACATATGCTAACGTTCAGTTTCCATTGTTTCCATGTGTTTTACTATTTCATGGTTAATTGAGGTAGACCTTTTTCTGTAGGATGGTCGCAAGATTAGTGTAGGTGATTGTGCTCTTTTCAAACCGCCCAAGGATTCCCCTGCTTTTATTGGAATAATTCGTTGGCTGTCATTAAACAAAGAAAACAATCTACAGTTGGGTGTGAATTGGCTTTATCGGCCTGTTGAAGTAAAGCTTTGCAAAGGCATCCTGCTGGACGCTGCGCCAAACGAAGTCTTCTATTCCTTTCATAAGGATGAGATTCCTGCTGCATCATTACTCCATCCATGTAAAGTTGCATTCCTTTCTAAAGGTGTTGAACTTCCGTCAGGGATATCCTCATTTGTCTGCCGTCGAGTTTATGACGTTGCAAACAAGTGTTTATGGTGGTTAACTGATCAAGATTATATTGATGTGAGTTTTAGTTACCTTTGAACGTCAGTCCATGTTTGCTGTCCATGTTTGCTGTGTTCAGTTTTCTATTTTCATTTACTGTGTTATTGTTTATATCTAATCTTTCCGAATTTCGTTTCATTTTCTTTTTAATTTTTCTGATGGATAGTTTATTTCTATTTTCTATAGGAGCGACAGGAAGAAATAGACAAGCTGTTATATAAAACACGAATAGAGATGCATGCAACAGTGCAGCCTGGTGGCCGTTCTCCAAAACCAATAAATGGTCCTACATCGCAGTTAAAACCTGGTTCCGATAATATACAGAGTGCCACTTCCTTCCCTTCTCAAGCCAAGGGGAAGAAAAGGGAGCGGACAGATGGATCTGAGCCTCTCAAACGAGAACGTTCTTTAAAGACGGATGATGATGACTCTTGTCAGTTTAAATCTGAAAGCACTTTGAAATATGAAATTTCCAAGATAACAGAAAAGGGTGGGCTTGTAGATCAAGAAGGGGTAGAGAAACTAGTTCAACTTATGCAGTCTGATAGATCTGAGAGGAAGATGGAATTGGTTAGCCAGTCAATGCTTGCAGGCGTAATAGCAGCTACTGAAAAGTTTGATTGCCTTAATCGGTTTGTTCAGCTCAAGGGTTTGCCTGTGTTAGATGGATGGCTTCAAGATATCCATAAAGGGAAGATCGGTGATGGTAGTCCCAAGGATGGTGATAAATCTGTAGAGGAATTTCTCTTGGTTTTGCTTCGTGCTCTTGATAAGCTGCCTGTAAATCTTCATGCCCTACAGATGTGTAACATTGGCAAATCAGTGAATCATTTACGTTCACATAAAAATGTTGAAATTCAGAGAAAAGCAAGAAGTTTAGTTGACACATGGAAGAAACGCGTTGAGGCTGAAATGAATGTTATCGATGCGAAGTCAGGTTCAACTCAAGCTGTTTCATGGCCTTCCAGATCACGTCTTCCCGAAGTTTCTCATGGTGGGAACCGACATCCTGGTGGGTCTGAGGTTGCTATGAAGAGCTCAGTTACACAGATTTCTGCATCTAAAGCTGCTTCAGTTAAGCCTGTACAGGGTGAGATCACTTTCAAATCCACTTCCTCGTCTCCAGGGACAATGAAATCAGCAGTGTCACCTCCTTCAGGTAAAGATGCTAATCCCAGAATAGTAGTTGGAAGCTCCTCTGATCTTCCTTCAACCACTGCAAGGGAGGAGAGGAGCAGCAGTTCAAGTCAGTCTCTCAACAATGGTCAATCTTGTTCAAGTGACCATGCCAAAACTACGGTTTTCTCAGGAAAGGAAGATGCAAGGAGTTCTACTGCAGGGTCAATGAGTGTGAATAAGATATCTGGTGGTTCTTCTCAACATCAGAGGTCAATCAATGGATTCCCTGGGCCTGCTGTGTCTGGAGGTCAAAGGGAAACTGTGTCTGATGAAGGTGATGGGTCACCTGCTGCTATTCCTGAAGAAGAGCAATGCCAAACTGGTGATGACACTGCTAAATTAGCTGAAGTCTCAAAACCTGCTTCCTCGTCATCAGGGAATGAGTTGAAATCTGGGAAATTGCATGAGGCTTCCTTCAGCTCTATAAATGCTTTAATTGAAAGTTGTGCCAGATACTCTGAAGCAATTGCGTCTATGTCAGCTGTAGATGATGTTGGAATGAATCTGCTCGCTAGTGTTGCAGCTGGAGAAATGTCCAAGTCCGATTTGATATCACCAACTGATTCCGCAGGAAAAAACACCCCTATGGTTGAGCACTCTTGCTTGGGAGATGATGCCAAATCAAAATCATCACATGGAAATAGCCGTACTCTAGAGCAAAGTCAGTCTGCAGATGGTGCTGTTGGTGACGTAGAGAAGCAGGGTCTAATTGCTGGTGCTTCATTGTCTAGGGATGGGTTACATCATCTATCTAAACAGGCGTCTGGCGACATCTCTGGAGATAGGAAAACCACTTCTTCCATACCTGAGCATACACCAGTAGGAGAGAGCAATGAATATAATTCTTCCAATTTGGATTTGGAACCAGCTGCAGAAGCTTGCCCGGAGAAAAATGAAAGACTGGATGAAATTAGGGGTGCTGCTTCTGTGGCTCTTTCTCCAGCCAGTGCAGCAGTGAAGGTAGATGGTGAAGAAAGTAAACAGCTTGATGAAAAGGTGTCAACCATCATCAGTGCAAGAATTCAGGATGCTAAGCCGAACAGAAGCTGTTCTTTGTTGATGGATGATAAGGTCAATGAAGCCCTTTCATGTGTAAAAGTTGAGAAAGAAGTTGTTGGAGGTTCATCATCACATGCATCATTAGAAATCGGCAGTGAGAACAAAAATAATATGAATGAAGGATTTAATGGTGGTGATCACCCAGAGCAGAAACCACCTCCAGCAAAGGTGAAGTCTGAGCATTTAGAAAGATGTGATGCGGAACTGCTACATACTTCTGGTTCTAGTAAAGATCTCCCTTCAGAAAATGTCGATGAACTAAAGAGTGTAAAAGCTGACGAAATCGACGCCAGAAGTCATGGTAGTCATGCTGGAAAACAAAATATTCATCGTGGCACCAACAGTGGTCCAACTCATCAAAATCAAGTTTCAGCTACTCTGGGATCAGTTGCTAGTGATCAGAAGAGTAAGGGCATGGATACAAATGTCGAGAGTAAAGATGTTCTCAAGCAGTGTTCTGGTGGAGCAGTTCTTCAAAAGCAGTCACGGGGATCCAAGATGACTGGTGTTGAGGCAGAAGAAACAGAGGACAGTGCATCCACTGCAGCTGATGCTTCTTCTATCCCTGCTACTGGGGCATCAGCCACGGATACAAAGCTAAAGTTTGATCTAAACGAAGGATTTTATGCAGATGAAGGAAAATATGGGGAACCCATCAACTTGGCTGGTCCTGGATGTTCAACTTCTCATTTGATTAGCCTGTTGCCTTTTCCTGTTTCTTCTGTATCCAGCAGCCTTCCTGCTTCCATTACAGTGGCTGCTGCTGCAAAAGGACCCTTTGTTCCTCTGGAGGATCTGTTGAGAAGTAAAGGGGAGCTTGGATGGAAGGGATCTGCTGCTACAAGTGCATTTCGGCCTGCTGAACCCAGGAAGTTTCTGGAGATGCCACTGGGTGCTACTAGTATCCCTCTTCCTGATGCTACTGTGGGCAAACATGGTCCACCTCTGTTAGATATTGATCTGAATGTGCCCGATGAAAGAATTCTTGAGGACATGGCATCTCGAAGCTCTACTCAGGAGGCAGCTTCTACATCTGACCATATAAGTAACCGTGGAATGGCACAAAATGATCCAATGGGTTCTGCACCCATTCGTAGTTTTGGAGGTCTTGATCTGGATTTGAATCTAGTTGATGAGGCTAATGATATGGGGCAGTACTCAAGGAGCACCAATCGTAGACTGGAGGCCCCACTTCTGACAGTTAAGTCATCATCATCAGGTGGATTTTCTAATTGTGAGACAAGGAGGGACTTTGATCTAAACAATGGGCCTGCCTTTGATGAAGCAAGTGCTGAACCATCCCCTTTTAACCTGCATGCCAGAAGCAGCATGCAAGCCCAGCCTCCTGTTGCTGGCGTCAGAATGAATAATGCAGAAATGGGAACTCTCTCATCGTGGTTTCCAACTGGGAACACTTACTCTGCTGTTGCAATTCCATCGATCTTGTCTGATAGAGGGGAGCTGCCCTTTCCAATTGTTGCAACTGGTGGGCCGCAAAGAATGTTGGGACCCCCTACTGGTGGGACCCCATTTACTCCAGATGTTTACCGGGGTTCGGTGTTGTCATCTTCTTCTGCAGTGTCCTTCCCATCTACTCCCTTCCAGTATCCTGTCTTCCCATTTGGGACTAGTTTTCCTCTGTCCTCGGCCAATTTCTCAGGTGGATCTACAACTTATGTGGATTCCCCTTCTGGTGGTAGGTTTTGCTTCCCTGCTGGAAATTCCCAGTTATTAGGCCCTGCTGCTACAGTTTCATCCCAGTATCCAAGGCCATATGTTGTTAGCCTTCCTCCCGATGGTAGCAATAATATTGGTGTTGATAACAGTAGAAAATGGGCTAGGCAGGGTCTCGACCTCAATGCTGGCCCTGTAAGTATAGACGTAGAAGGCAGAGAAGAAACATTACCTCTTGCATCGAGGCAACTTTCTGTTGCCAGTTCACAGGTGCTAGCAGAGGAGCAAGCAAGGATGTACCAGCAGTTGGCGGGTGGTGTTCCAAAAAGGAAGGAGCCGGAGGGAGGGTGGGATACTGAGAGCTTGAGGTACAAGCAGTCCTCATGGCAGTAAGGATGCGTTATACACAGCCTAGTGACCTGTTCAAGGCTTTGATGCCTGGTGAGTTTTACTTTGCATGTATTGTCTGATTCATTATGTGCAAAAGTGAAGATGACTTTGATTGCAGACTGTTTGTTTGCAATAGTTTTTTGTAGGATGGAGTTTTGTAGTTTTTTTTTTTTTTTTTTTTTTTTTTTTTTGCAGTTGAATAAATGGGTGTGAGAGAAAGTGATTGATTGATGTGTAGGATGTCCGAGAATGAGAGAGGAGAGAGAAAAAATGATTCATTGATGTGTAGGATGTGAGAGGAGTGAGGAGATAGAAAAAGTGATTGAAAACAGTTTGGAGAATATTGTATACCAAACAAATTTTGGATTTTGAGCTCTCAAAAATTGTTTTAAAAAACTAAACCAAACATGGCCTTGATGTCTGGATTCTGTCATCAGATCTGCTATCTAATTTGCTATAATGTCTTTTTATGTTGAACATAACTGCCAAAAGTTTTTTCTGCTTTTGTTCAATATTTTTATTTTTGAAAATGAGTCGTAGTGTTGTAAAATGATTACGTCACATACTAGGAATAATATTCTGTTTTGGTTTCTCTTAGTTTGCTCCACACTTTGGGTATGAATGTTCATAAATGATGAGATTTTTCTCACATTTCTTTGTTTTGTCTCTTCATGGGAAAGGAAAATGCCTAAGACCCCCAGCTGGGGGTGCTGGGGGTCATGTGTGTCGCCCACTGATTGGGCCAAAACAAAAACTGTTTTTTTTTTTTTTTTTTTTTTTGATTTTCAGCAAATCATGGCCCGCCACGTCACTGGGGGTCGAGCCCCAGTGGGGGTCTGAAGCAAGGTTGTCATGGGAAATTGACAACTTTTAGACCCCCATGACGTTTACTTGCTCCATCTCTTTATGGTAAATATTGAAGTGTTTCTTGAAACCTTCCATTTGCTTTGAAGCATTTACTGTTTGAATTCAGCTGTTCTTTTGTTCCCTTTGGTGCTCATCTGTCATCAACATATTTGTTTAGATTATGCGCTTCTCCCTTTGTATTCGTCAATAATTGTTTTGGGTGCTTGTATATGGGTTATATAAACTGCTTAAATCTGGTGGTTTCTTTTTTTTTTTTGCAAATTATGTTTTGCACCATTTAACTTTGTCTTGGTTTTGTTTTGATTTTGTCCCAGGTGGGCAATGGCTAACTCCTGGAAATTGCCCAACTGGTGTTCTCTAAGAGAGTGATGGGCGGTAAACGAGTTATTTCATGTGTTCATAGTCTCCAACCCCCCAACCTCTTTTAGTGCATCAGATGTGCTGTAAAGGTTTCCGTCATGGGGTCTGGCAAGCTCTTGGTTTTAGTGTTCTTTTTTTAATTTTTCTGGGCAGCTGCAGATCATTTCCTGTTTGTAGATATGTTTTTAACTGCTGGACAATGCACTCGGTGTTCCCCAAACACTCGGAAATTCGGTGTCTATATTCCATGAGACCCAACAACACCATGTCCAATCCAAATGCCTCTGGTAGTGGAGGTTGGATTCCTACACCGCTTCAAGCAAACACCCTTTTGTGCTTTGCTGTTAATTTATCTTTCTTTGCCTTCTTTTTCTTTTCTTTTCCTTTTTTTGTTACATGTTACATAAAAGCAGGTTGGCCGCTGAATTTTTGGTACTTTTGAGCTTTTTATTGATCTGGCATGGTTTAGTTGGTATTGCTGCTGTTGTTGTGTCTTAATTTGATTTTACCTTTTTAAACACCTGTTTGGTAGAGCTGTGGGAAACTACTTATAGCTTATGTTTAAACAGCTTATAGCTTATAACTTTCAGCTTAAGCTGATTTCCAGCTTATTCTTAAAGTATCTCCTGCCCCACTCAAAGAATAAGCTGATTTTTGACTTCCAAAAAGCTATAAGCTATAAGCTAAACCAAACACATCAAAATAGCTTAAATTAAGTTGAAAGCTGGAATAAGCTGATTATAAGCTGTGCCAAACAGGCACATAGTCGCAGTCTCATTTGCTAACATGAGTTTTGTGTGTGTGCAGTCATTCTGTTCACATTGCGGAACAAAATATGTGATTCATTGATTTAGATACTGTTAGGGTTGTTTATTTGAAATCTTAGGAAAACTGATTGCCAGGAGAGGAGAGATAGATTGTTAGCAATCGAAAGATTAACGTTGTGTTTGGATCATAGATTTGGATAAGTATTTAAAAAGAAAAACAGAAACGGAGAAAATAAATTGTTTATATTTTATTTATATTTTACTCTCTTCTTTTTTTCTTTTTTTCTTTTTTTTTTTTAATTTTTACTAAAATTGGTAAGGATAAATTATTAATAGGTCTTAATAGTTAGATTTAATTATCAATAGGTGTTTAAAATGGACAATTAGTTATTTTTTAGTCACGATTTTTATAAACTGTCGTTAAAATTTATAGTTAGTGATATTTTTTGTGATAAATTTTTTAAATTGTCGTTAAAAGTTGAAAATTAGTGACTTTTATGTGACTATTTTAAGTTGTTAAAATTTATAATTAGTGATATTTTTTGTAATAATTTTTTAACTGTTGAAAATTAATAATTAGTGAAGTTTGTTAATAGTGTGAAGTGAAAAAACGTTATTAATTATCATAGAATTTATTAAAGACTAAATTTACCTGCTAAGATTTATATTTGAGTGCTCCAAATTCATCACTCAACACAATATAAAGCATTTGAGTTAATGGGGGTGAAATGATCCTCATTTGGTGAGCAAACGGCACTCCATTTGAATCATGAGGCTAAGTGAAAGAAGAAATTGTCATCATTTTTTATCATCTTGTTTAGAAGAATACTTAGGGAGACGTTTTTTATTATTATTTATTATTATTTTGTATTTAGAAGTACAATTTGGGTATTATAATTTTTTTGAATAAATTGCACTGACATTGTCTGAGATTTTTGTTTAATACAAATCTTCTTTAATATTTGAAAAATTAAACTTATCTCCTTGTCAAATTAAAATGATATATTTGTTTCTTAGCCTTTATATGTATAAAATAATAAAATCATACTGATATTTTGTTTATGTCATTTCAAGAGAAATAAAAATAATTTTATTTGGTTTAATTCACACAAAAAATTGATTTTTTATTTTATTTTATATTTTTACTAATTTGTTTTAATATTTTAAATGTTTTTTTAAAATTTTTTAGATACACCTAATCTAGATATATTTAAGAAGTATAATATTTTATGATTTTTTTTTTTAAATTCACCAAATACAATATATATATATATATAAATACAAAAATTGAATACATTATCTTATTTTGTTGTATTTAATGAATTTTTTAAAAGTTCTTTGTACAAATTATATATATTTTTAAATATATCTAGATTAAATTAATCTAATTTAGATATAATGGTGGAAATAAAAAAAAAATTACATTTATATATAAAAATTTATACAAAAAATTTCATAAAAATGTTGTGATAGTGATATTGTTGTAAATATAAATAATTTTTATGGATGTTTTGTTTTAAAGTGAAAGGTCGCTATTAAGTTATATCATTGTGTTTAAAAATTCTATATATTATGTTTGTATATCATTACTCAATAAGAACATGTTTAGGTAAAATTTAATGATGAAAAGTTATAGAATGTAGTCATTATGATAGGAAAAAGAAATGGTAAGAAAAAGAACAAGATGATCATTTAAAAAAATTTAGGGCAAGCAATTCAGGGGACAATTTGTAATAAGATTACAAATCTCGAGAATGTGATTTTTTAAATATGAAGGAATTTATATTAAACAGAAATCTCAAGAGTGTCGATGTAATTTATCCTCTTCTTTTTTTTCTTTTTTTTATTTTTTTATTTTTTTTTTATTTTTTATTTTTTTTATTATTATTATTTTTTTATCAATGGTTTTAGTTTCTCACCAAATCCGATATATATATATGGAAAATGATTTGTTCCCCTAAAAATGCTCTCCCTAATCCCCCTAATGTCCAAAACGACGTCGTTTTGGGCAATTTTTTTTTTTTTTTTTTTTGCCTTGGTTTGAAATTTAGGGGGATTAGGGGGATTAGGGTGTCCAGAATTAGGGGGATGTAGCAAGAGAAACAAAACAAAGGTGCCTTAATGAGTTCTCTTCTCACTATTTCTCTTATTCTCACATCATTTATAATATATAGGGATATAAGAAAAGTATATCGGCTATATTTTGTCTGTTTTTTAACAAAAATTGGTCAATGCAATTTTTAAATTTAATTTTTTTTAATTTTCGGTTCAGTATTGAGTCAAGCACCTTGTGCACCGAACTAAACCTAAACCGACAGCTTTAACATATATTGTATTTATAATATATATAATCTAATAATTTAATACTATTAATAAGTATAATAAATTATTAACCTTAATTAATTAATCTTATCATCTTTATAACCTAAGTTTGTAAACTTTTATTATATTTAAAAGTGGTTCAAGTTTGAAAAGTTCTAGATCGATTAAACCGCATTGAACTAAACTGTTTCAATCAATTTGGTTCGGTTTGGTATGGTTTAATAAGAGAAGCGGTCTGTATCGATATTCAAAATAATAAAACAGTTATTATCAATTTAGTGAATTTTTTTACTTAAATACCGATTGTACCGAATCGATTACATCCATTACCTTTAATTATCTAAGCAAGTTTGAATCAAAAAAAAAATTATCTAAGCAAGTGATGAGGGATTTCTCCTTTTCCATTTCTTCTCTTTTCTTTTCTCATTAAATCCTACAATTCAAATTGTTAAACTGTGTTTAGATTATAAATTTGAATAGTGACTTAAAAATGAAAAGAGAAAATGTACAGAAAATATAAATGAAATACAAAATAAATTCTCTATTTTCATTTTGTTTTTAATTCTATCTAAATTCATAATCTAAACATTGACATATAAAATAGCCTAGATGATTACAGATTTCCATGATACCCAGTTACCAACACTGATCTGCGGTTGCACCTTTTTATTTTATTTTTTTAATTTTATGTTTTGATACATGTAGGAAGTGAATATCAATGAAATTCATCCAGTAATATACAGCAGGTGATACACATCTACCATGGAAGTGAGGAAACACTTCCCAATCATTCAGCATGCAAGTTATTTAAACAACAATGGTAAGGGCCCAAATTTTGTAGCTCAAAAGTGGCTCAAATGGCCAAAACGACGTCGTTTTGAGTACAAAACAACATTCAAATGGCCAAAACGACGTCGTTTTGGCCATTTGAGCCACAAAATTAGGGCCCCTAAACATTTTTCTTATTTAAAATAGACTTCTTTTTTTTTTTTAATTTTTTCTTATGGGAGGAAAACTAAAACATGCATTCATAAAGCAATATTACACCACCATTATGTTACTAGAAATGTTTCCATGTGCAATGCACACCGTATGCAACCCTAATATAAAATTACGTAAGATGTACATAAATTTACATAAATGATCTCACAAAAATACATAAATTAAACACAAACTTACGTAATTTTGTAGTAGAGTTACATACGATGTGCATTATTGCGCACGGGGAATTTTCCTTCATGTTACACCTAAAATTAGCGGTTTCGGAAGGAAACTGTTTTTGTTGCCTTGTCTGCACTACAACCAGCCTCGCTACCTTTAATTAAAAACATGCCTTATTCACATCCCTGGGAGTAGTTTTCCAGCTTTTATAGAAGCAAAAATCAGACCAAACTGATTCTAAATGAATCTCATCATCCTGCCATGCAAAGAAAAGTTTGTGCTGCAATTTTGTAGTTTAAGAAAGCCCAAATAACATGTCACTTTCTTTGTTTTTACAATGAATTAGTGAAGAAAGACTAGCATTAAAAACATATATATATATATATATATATTCACTCCTTCCACTCATTAACATACAATTCAAAGCTGAAAATGTCACATTGCTCTTAAATAGTAAATATAAAAAAAATAAAAAACAAAATCAATAACAAGGCAAAAACAGCCATAATGGAAGTGATAGTATGGCTGCTTGATAGTATATCTACTGCTCTCTACTAAGGCCAGTGAGCACAGAAGTAATGAATTCACAGGCACCTGATATTCTGTGATAGAATAGAGATCATCCAAGTGTATACCTTGACCTGGCGGAACATTTGAAGACGAACTCTAATTTCTCAATATCAGAAGACGAATTTCATTTTAGACACGCAAGGCTCCTCCCGCAGAAAACATTTCTGTAATTTAAGTAAAAAAGATGAGTTAATATACATGTAATAGCATAAGACTCATGGCATATGCATAGGGAAAATTAAAAAAAATATGTATTGTCCCTAGAGAAACTGAAAAAACCAAGACTCACATACACAAGAAAAAGAAAGAGGCAAATCATGACGATAATCATTTCACAAATAATTACTATACAAATCTAAACATAAACCAAACCAAACTAAACCAAGCCTTAAGTCCCATCAAATGGGATCAGCTACAACTATACAATTAAGAAAAAATATCTATACACATTGTAATGATAAGTTGTTCTGTACAAGAAATGAAGAATGAAAGCCTCAAAATATATAGAGAAGCATATCAAAATTTTTAAATTTTCAAAATGACATCTTCGAAAATTTTCAACATTTAATCCGGGGCTGCTTTAGGAGAGTGATAAAAGACGCCTTTTAGTTTGCGAAGGGTGGTGCTTTCAAAGAACTCCAAACTCCATTTCCACTCTACTTGTGAAGAAATTCTTGCAGTTCAAAGAGGAATAGAAAATTTCCAATTTTATTTCATTGGTCAATCATTTCTTGATTGAAACACATACGTCCGATTATTTTGGGAACAGTTCTAGTGTGATGGCCCACACAAACACAAAGTGGTTGTCCTCATACTTAAAAAGTTAACTAAAATAGGGAAGGCACTATGCAGGTTATTCACATGGACTACAGTCAATTTTTTTGTGAGGAATGAATGTGGTTGCGCTAGCAAGCACTAATGAAACAGCTAGCAAGTCAAAAAATTAAAAAAAAGGAATAGAACAGTTGACAAGAACTCATCCTAAAGAAGGAAAAAAAGAGAGGCATACCTAGCCCTGACAAGAAGACAAATGAAACATACAAGAAGAATGGCAATAAATATGCAAAAATAAATGGTGATACTAGTAAATGTCAAAATTACCATCATGAGATAATCAAGTGAGTTACAATACCAAAGCAAATAAACTGGAAGCAATAGTCTAAATAAATTAAGCAAGACTCAGAGCATAGGGCATATTGTTACTGACACTAAACATCCTTGACGTTGCTTTTTCTTCTTCTCCTTCTGTTTTTGTGGCGGCTTGATAACTACCTTGATTGCAGCATCAAAAACTGCTTTCACGTTCTGTAATTGCACAGCAAAAGAAATAGTCTTTTACAATATAATCTGCATAAGCCATATAATAGTAGACAACATTTCTTGAAACAATAACTAGATAGGCGAGAGAATATGACAAGGCATAGCCCTTGTTCACAGAGCAAGATAACTCCGAAGACTATAAAAGAAAAATATAAACAAGTAAATGCTGGATGGTAATTTCTCTCTCAAATTCAATAGAATCTCCTGCTAAGCACAGAAGTCTCTTGGAGACCATAAACATCCATCCTTGTAGATTTTGTTTCATCTTTTTGTGGCTTGTCGAACTCCAATGAACCCCCACTTGCAAAAAAGAACATTCCCAAGAGGCAGTAAAGAAGATAAGAAGCATTTGATATGCTGACAGATTTTCAAGTAGTTACATTTATAAAGTACAAGGAACTACTTGCATTGCAAAATTGCAAAAAAAGAAAAAAATAATAAAAAATATATAAATAAATAAATTTTGCTAGTACCTGTTGAGTTTTGGAGCTGCATTCAATATAATATGTAGCACCAATCTGTTTACGTAGCTCCTCTCCCTGATTGTGCAAAAACCACCATCAGCATAATCTATGATCAAATAATTAAGCCAGAGAGTAAAGATATGATAATAAAAAGAAATCACCTGTGCAGTAGTCACAGGCACCAATCCAGGATGATCAGCCAAATAGTGCTTATCATCACGAAGGTCTGTTGTCCAATTGAGCAGTGCAATATATAAAAAACAGTGCCAGGCAAAGGCCATTGTAAAATACCACATGATACTATAAACGAGTATATCTGGTTTTGATCGCCATTGTAAAATAAGGGAATTTCTTGTGTAGAAACATGGCTATGAAATACAGAATAATGACGGTGTAAAATAAAATCTTTTAGGATGAATGCAATAAGCAAGTTTACAACACGAGGTTCATTTTTCATTTTAAAAAATGAAAAAGAAAGATCCTGATTTTATTTTCAGCAGTTAGAAAGAGCAATTCCTCCTAATTCAATAATATCAAGCAATCAAAAGCAAGTAAGAGAGAGAGAGAGAGAGAGAGAGAGAGAGAGAGAGAGAGAGAAGAAATGACACATAATTATCGCCATGTAAATAGCAAAACGGTCCATTTGAGATAATGCATACTTGTAATTAATTACCCGAGATCTTATTTTCACTAAATGATCCATCAGATAGTAATTTTGAAAACCACAAAACAGAATAAAAAAAAAGAGAGAGATGAAGAAGAAGAAGCCGTCATGAACAAAAGCTATACAGCTTTGTGATGGGTATTTACCATTTTCTAGAAACTCCTCTTTTAATAAGTTTTTATTTGAGTACTACAAAAACCTTTCTTTAAAAGGAAATTGAGAAAGGAGAAAAATTAAGAACTTTATGATCAAGAAATCCAATTCTTTTAGATAATTATAGCCCAATCTCATGTACCTTAAGTTAGAAATAATCAAATAAAAAACGAACAAAAACGAACAAAAGAGAAAAAAGAAAAAAGTACCACCAACCACTATTTCCTGAAGAATAAATGGCATTTTAGACATCATCCGAATTAGAGACATTAATTGAACCTCATTTTACTACATATTTTTCTGTCTTTGCAGATTTTCTCTCATAGCTTTGACGATTGTTATATTTAAAATTTGGTTAAGAAATATAACACAAGAAGCTGCAGGAGTTCCCATTCATCAACATGCAATTTCCCCTACATTTTTGGGATGGGAACATACTATTACATATGTGATCAACTGGAACCCAACTGTACGCTACAAGTCAATGAATGTCCTGTAATATCTTGAAAGGGAAACCATCAGTTGGCTTTTAAAAACTCGATGTTGAACACAAACAAGAGAAGTTCGAACAAAAAAACATGAAATTATGTAGCTTCTTCAAGTTTGAAAATTGAAGTTGGATAGTTTTTATTTATTTATTTATTGTTGATTTACCTCATTAACTTGTGAGTTTTTATGCCTGTAATTATATGGTTGAAACACCCCACCTACATTAATCAGAATGTGAATTGTTTACAACACAATACACCGCATCCTCTAGAATGTTGTACAATAGGGATACGCATGTGTATCAATTACACAGTTGGACAATGTTAGATGTTTCCAAAGGTGAGGTCATTGTCTTTAATAAGTAATTGATTAATGTGCAGACTGTATTTTCTTTCAATTACATTATCTTGGGATTAACCATGCAAAGCATAGAACATATGCTTAGCTTTGAGCTGTTGATGGACCAGGGCCCTATCGTCAATCTTCTCTTGAAAGAGCAATAACTTCATAGATTGCATTTATTGTTTTCTAGTGTTTCACAATATTTAAGGAAAGAATAAGAAGAGGGAAGAATAGACAAAAAGAAGAAGAAGGATAAATGGCTTCATTTGGTATTGTGGAATGAAGATGTAATAAACATATATATACACATAATGTTATACATATATAATCCCAGAAGTGCAAATCATTGAAATCAATATAGTATTAGCATTTATAGGTAACAATGAACCCACTTACGCTCAAATATTAGATTTTTGCACATAATGTGGTAACATGCTCAAATACTCATCATTCCTGGACTCTTACAACCTAATGCTGAAATGACAACTTGAATAGATTTAAGTGACAATCTTTTGAATCAAGTTTTATGGATCACGATATCTAAAATTTATCGATGATTTGCTCAAGTATAGTATCGGTGTTTGAAGAAGAAATAATTCTTTTTATTTTGTATGTGTGTGTACATGTATATGTACTAGAGGTGTGGGCCCACATTAAGTGTGTGAAGAAGTTTAGATAAATTATGTTTGTTACTAAATTTGAAGCAATTAACTCTTAAAAGGGGTATTTTATGTATAGCAAAAATCATGACAAAGCTTTAAAGAGTTGTGTCCTTTATATAAGTATAGATAGTATAGATATACATATATATATATATATATTACATCTACATGGATGCAATCTTTTTAAAGACAAAAATTGAATTCCTAACCCTACTTTTCCCTTTTTAATTACCATCCCCACACTTTACCACTATGTTATAACGGCTGTACCTTCGAGGCTCACATTTTTTAGTCCAGAAAATATATTTATTAGAAAAAGAAAGTATTTGTTGATGCCATCTGTTTCCAATGAACAAGACACCCGTGTTTATGAAAGATATTAGAGAGGCAGAGTTATCTTTAGTACATGAAGCATAAACGCTGATATGGTCCAGTTTGTTGAATATAAAGGCTGTCCAAAATCCAAATCTAGCACCAACGATGATTTGTCTAGGAATCCCAAGATTGAATGAAGACCTAGGAATTTCAAAACTTCTAGCTGTGCAGCTATGGAAACTCAAGGAAATACTAGCTCATTGTGCATAACTACAAAGTTGCCACCTGAATAAGCATAACTAGAACAGATTGCTAATGACCCATTCCTAGCTCTGCAGAAGTCACTGAAAGACTAGTTCATTATACAAACCCAGGAAGGTTTGAACTGAAAGTGCACAAAAGGCGTAGTTTGCTACCACCCTCTACAAATAAATTTGGGAAAACTACATGACACTATCTGTAACACCGAAATCACACTGTCACCCCCGTCAGCTAACACCATTTAATATAATGGTAAATTTAATATAATATCCTTGTTTGATTAGTTAATTTTCAACTAATAAATCAGAGATATAATTACTGAGATATGAGAGAGAAAAACATAGAGAGGAGAGAGAGAAAAGATCGAACCCCTTGCTGATCACCATTATTACAAGCCAAACCCCACCACCCACCACCCATCTCCAACACCACTATACTGCGAGACCACTCCCACTCATCTGAACCCCTCCAGACCGCCCTTGCCACCCAAACAGCCCACAGCAACATCCAACCACCATACCTACCCACCTACTACCTAAACTAGCCATGAACATCACCACAACCCCATCCACCACCACCCAAACTCAACTCAATTGATGCACAATTTGAACACACCCACAAAATCAAATGCATAAATCAAACCCTATTTGAGGATTTAGAGAGAACGGGGTAGGGGAGAGAGAGAGAGAGAGAGCGCTTGAGTGACTAATTGCACATGAGACAATGTCGTTGGGCCACCAACACAGTAGCAAGGCATTAACATTAGCCAGGTAGTGCACCACCACCATGCTTTTGCTATTGCCCAACAACACCATTCATTGTTTGCAATTGCAATAGCACATCACCAACACTATCTATCGATCGCCACTACATCGCACCACTCGTTCCTTGAATGCCACTGAATCGCACACACCGTCTCTCTCGCACTGCCACTAGTGCACCAGCTTCTTCTCTCTAATCGACCCCCTTCCGCTCTGATCTCCTCTTCCTCTCCAAGCTTTCTCTCTAATTTCTACTGCAAATCAAAATTTTTCTTTTCAAATCATTATCAGATTTGGATCTACAGTTTGTTTCTTTTGTGATAGTGTTGGGTTTTCATGGCTACAAGTGGCAATTTCTAGTGTTTGGGTTGGATTTGGGTATGTTTTTGGTGTTTGGTGTGATAGAAATAGGTTTTGTGCTGGGTATTGGTAGCGGGTTTTTGGCGTTTACTACTCCTTACAAACACGTTGGTCTACAATACATAGTCATACAATCCCATATTAAGTTTCCATTATTTTATCTTCAATTTTGGGTCACTTCTGACTTCTCTGTATTGAATTTATTTCTTAAAGTATCTTTTTAGTAACACCACTAGTCCATCTCAACATTCTCATTTTAGCTACATTCATTTTTTGAACATGTTTTTTAACAGCTCAACATTTTGTACAATACATCATAGTAGGTCCTCAATAGTCCTATAAAATTCTTCTTTTAGCTTAATAACAATTCTATAATCACACAATGCTCCTAATAAAATCCCTCATTTCATCTATCACGCTCATTGTTTTTAAAGACTCAAGGTGCACCAAGGCGCCGAAGGTCTCTTTGGGCTTAGGCGCAAGATGCAAGGCAAGGAGTGGGCTTTGTTGAAGTAAGGCACACAGTCTCAGTTAAAAATAGGTAAATTAACATAGACTAATGATTTATAGCTTGTAAGTACTAAGATAGGATTTTTAAAATAAAAAAAAAAAAGTAACTAAAGCAAATTATAGAATAATTTGCAAAGCCATAAAAGTGCATATTACATAGCATTCCAATTTTCAAAGGTAAAATAATCCACATTCGGCATTAAAAAAAAAAAAAATGGAATTGAATTAATACTAAAAAAAAATAATGCTTAAAGGAATTACATTTTTTTTTGAAAGTTGACATTAATTTGAAGCTTTTTATAAGTGAAACTATAACTAAATTTATGTAGCTAATTAGTGTTTCCAAATTGAAAGTTAAGTGGCAAACAAAGTGGTGTCATATCATCAAATTAAAAATTCCAAGTGCAATATGATGTCACACCTAATGACATTCTCAACTAAAAAAGAAAATCAATCGTCTCTATTTGATTATAAGAAGAAGAAGAACCCAACCCAACACATCGAATAAGCAAAAAAAAAAAAAAAAAAAAACAAAAAAAAAAAAACAGAGGCAGCAGAGAAGAAGAAGAAGAAGTAGACGAAGAAGAAGAAAAGGAGAATTACCTGGTCTAGATAAGATGAGACAAGACAAGACAAGCCGAAGGGAAGAGACACTTAGACACCGTAAGGTTTCTTCAGCAAGATTTCTTCTAATGAATCGATTAGGGATTTTCAGTCATATTTGGGGCCGGGTATTGAGCTATAAAACTCAGAGTTGTAATCCTATGCAGTTGGAGCCTTTAAAAACAGTGATATGAACCGTTAGATTTCGATTAGAAAACAAGAAAAATAAAGCCTCTCTTCGATTGGACAAGTCGCTGCGCCTTCTTCAACTTGCCTCGCCTTGAGTGGCTTAAGGCGCTGCAACTACGCCTCGCTGCACCTTGTGCCTAGGGGTGCCTTTCACAACACTGATCACAAGCATTGCTCCATCCATATGAATAATTAAACCAAGATATCAAAAACAGTCACTCTTAGTATCTACCCATCAAGATTTCCTCTATCTTAGTCCTACTTTACCTAAAACCTTAGGATTCTAAAGCATCTCTCCACAATTCTAGCTTAGAATTTCCTCTTTCTCCTATATATTGTCAATTAAAGCTATATTGTTTGCAAACAAGATACAATAAGTCATCCTCTTGAATACATTAGTAAGTCCATCACTGCTGACATTATCTGATTCAAATAAAGTGGGATACATATGCAAAGAATGCCTTGTCAGCTGTCAGTTTACAATCTATTACAAACAGATAAGTAATTATCATTGGAATGGAAAGACACTCTTATAACTGCCAATAATGCATCCATAAAGTTTTTTTTGCTGCTAACACTAGTGTTGGGTCTGCATATGCTTACTTTTTTTCAATTTTTTATTATTACAATGTCCTTAATAAAAATGATAAAGTAGTGGACACAGAGTAAACAAAACTAGAACAGCTCTGTTAGATGGCAATGGCATTATGAAAAGAAGAAGAAACAATGAGCCTAATAACAACCAAGAAAAAGAATTACAATAGGCACTTTGAAAGAAAAAAGATAAATAATAAGTGCTTATTGACTTCTTAACTTACCCAATTTGGTGCCAGCCAGAACTACTGGGACTCCAGGGGCATAATGCTGAAGTTCAGGGATCCACTGTTGAAGAAATTGTGCATCAGAATTTGCAATACCCCTTAAATATCCTACCTTAAGTGATAAAATTTCAACAAGCTTTACCTTTTTAAGTATGTTCTCATAGCTTGCACGACTAACTAGTGAGAAAGCTAAGACGAATACATCCGCCCCTCGATAGCTCAAGGGCCTCAATCTGTTGTAATCCTCTTGCCCTAAATAGAAAATTATAACAACATGACAAAATTAAAATAGCCTAATATAGCAAAATATGCTTTGGCTTTGACTCAATTGTCATTAGAACTGGCAAGCTTAACTTAGCAAAAAATGTAATGGAAAAATCAAAGTAATTATGAAGGGTAGCAAAATCTTACCAGCTGTGTCCCAAAGACCTAAGTTGACAGTGGTGCCTTCAACTACTACATTTGCACTAAAGTTGTCAAACACAGTTGGTATGTAGTCCTGATTAATACAAAAGTTTTTAAAATTCAAACAGTAAAAATAAATACCCAAGAAGACAACATTCAGAGAGAGAGAGAGACAGAGAGAGAGAGAGAGAGAGAGTGGAAAACCCTAGAGATGAAAGTCGAAAAAGCAAAACCCTCCATCCAAGAAATTTACAGTGGGTGGGAGAGAACTTTCTGAGAGAGGAAATCATGGGGGGACAAAAAGCTGCAAAACCCAGATGGAGAACCCTAGAAAGATGGATATATCTATGAAGGGGAAATGCAGGAACTACAAAATTCAGAAAGATAAAGCAAAACCATCTACGCAAGATAGGAACTTTTGCGATGTGAAATCATTATGGAAGCACAAAAGCTGCAAAACCCAGATGCAAAAACACTTTAAAGTAACATATATATATATATTATAAACCAGAAAATCATATATATTTATAAGAAACCCAGATGTTTCTTCTTGAAGAAGAAGAAGAAGAAGAAGAAGAAGACACTTACAGTGGGGAATTTATTACTGGTATAGCAAATAAGCATACAAGTCTTGCCAACAGCCCCATCACCCACTGTTACACATTTGATGAACCTTGAAGCACTTGAAGCCATTGAACATAAGGCTGAGAGAGAGATATCAAACACAAACACAAAAGAAACTTGTTGGTTGTGAGCCTTTTCAAAGAAGAGAGAGAGTGCATAGATGGGTAAAGATCACATGATTCCTACTCATTCACTCTCTACAGTATGGCGATTTGTTGGCACTTCTTTTATGATTTTTTGCTTTGCTTTGCTTGGCTTGGCAAATAGGTGAAATTGGGTCTTTTTGTAATTTAATTTCTACTCTATATAAACAATAAAGAAATTGTTTAGACATATATTAATGTATTTGCGTGTGCGCACCTGGAGAAATTATTGGTTGATTTAGGGTTGGTTTGGAAAGTGGGTTGGTTTTTTGGTTTTTTGATTTTTTTAGTTATTTTAGCCTAGGTTAAAAAATTTGATTTGGAAAGGACTTTTTGATTTTTTTGACTTTTTTTGTAAGAGGAGTGTAATGATTATGGGTTGGATGTGATGTTTTGCTTGTTGTGGTTAAAATAACTTATTTTGTCTTTTGTGGCTAAAATAACCAAAAAAGCCGACAAAACCACTTCCCAAACGATGCCTTAGATTCATTTTGGGAGGCGAGTTAAAAGTTATTTTTTAATTTTTAACCGATTTTCCTCTCTTATAAAAAAAGTTAAAAAGTAATTTTTAACCATCTTTCCAAAATAACTTTTAGGAGCTTTGGATTGTTTTGACAACATGTTAAAAAAGTCAAAAGTTAATTTTTTTTAAGGGAAAAACACGGGAGCTCGAGGGGGTGCTCCCCCGAAACCCCCGAATTGCCATTTTGGGAAAAAAAAAAAAAATGCAAGGCAAGTGAAAAAAAAAAAAAAAAAAACAGTTTACTTAAAATGGAAATTAGGGGGATTCGGGGGAGGGAAATTCGAGCTACCAATCAAAATTGTTTTTTTAATTCATTTTAAGTCACATCACCTTTCAAATGAAACAGTAAAAAAAATTAAAAAAAATCAAAAAATTAATTTTTAACTATCTTTCCAAAATACCCCGTTATATGTTGTGATTTATGAAAAATATGGAACCCGCTATTTTATATTAAATGACTGAAAAATATGAAATGACATGTGAATTTATAATTAAAAAATGCTATGAACTCTAAATGTTTTAGTAATATTTTTACTAAATATCTCACATAAGTGTGGGATCTACATTATGTGAGTTCTATTTAAATATCATTTCATATGAGATATTTAATAAGAATATTAATAAAACATTTAAAATTTTTAATATTACTCTTTATAATTAGTCTCAAACCATGTGATATTATCATCAACAAATAATTTTTGAAAAATATTATAGATTCTAAATAAATTATCAAATGTATAAGAAATATAATTTGTGTAAATTTTACATTCATACGAGAAATTTTGATAAAATATTTAATAATTCATTCGGAATCATGTCTCGTAATTTTTCGCGCACAACATGTGTGTATTAAATGTTTGACAGGTAGAGGAGAGAGACAGGTTTGCATTTAATTGTCCCAGAATGAGACTCAACCCACAACTAAATAAATAAATAAATAGTCCAAGAATGAGAGAATGAGATTCGACCTACAAATACATACATAAATAAATAAATAAATATATAGTCCAAGAATGAGAGGATGTGTCACTAGTTAGCGGTTGTGTAATGGCGTATGAGAGTTTTGTTTTTGTCTTGATTTGATGGACCGTGTCTGTTGGTGGACTGCAAACCCGTGATATGTTTTTTTTGACAAAAATTGTCTATTTGGTTTTCAGAATAAATATATATGTTTTAAGAAAATAGTTCTCAAAAAATAAAAAATTAATCTGGAATTTTTTTTTAAACAAATGCTTATTATTTTTATAAATTTTTATCTTTATTTTTTAACAAGAGAAATATCTTTTTGATATTTATTTTGTACCAACTAGTATCTATTTTTTTTCAAAAAAATAAAATAATTTCAGAAAATCAAACAACATTTGTCCTTCCAATAATTTTTTTTTTATTTGTCTGATATTTTTTATTTTTATTTTAGTGTTATGTATTTATTTAGCTCAGTTGATATAACCAACATGTAATTTTCAGAACACAAAACAATTACTTGTTTTTCTGAAGTAAATTACATTTTCTTTATTTTTTTATTTTTTTAGTTTTTATATTTTTAATTGACTTACTTTCAACGCTTAATTTTAATTTTTTTTAGCAAAAAATGACATTACACACATATCCTCATTATATTCATTTACAAAATCCAAAATTTTCATTTTATCTTTTTCAAAACAATTACCTATCTATTTCTTTGCCCATCTATTTCTTAGACTTATTTGTTATTTCTCAGTGGTTGTGTGTGTAAGTAAATATATAAATAAAATAAACAAAGGAAATAATTCAAAAATTAACTAAAAAAATTAAATTCTGAATTAAATGCTTACAGAAACTTTAAACGTTGAGGCTTGTGTTAGACGTAATCTCCTTAAAGTAGATTTCACCCATGCTCCAGTTCTTCGAGATTTACCGGTGTCTACTTCCCAGGATACAATGACTACTACTACTTGATTTGCAACACTACAAACCGAAGTCTGGCGAACCAAAATTCTGTTGTGACTCTCTTTTTTCTTTCTAAAATTAAATGATAGACAGATGCAGAAAATAGAAAGATGGAAAGGAAAAAAGAAAGACAAAATGCTCAGGAAATATTGGATGGATTGAATTGCTAGAATAGCAGGCTATATATAGGAGAACTTATGGCTTTTCAGAATAGGTGTCAACAGATAGAAAACCTGTTTGGACAGATTTGAACAAAAACAGATCTTTCCGAATGGAATTTCAACAGGTATGAACCTGTTCGGGTGGATTCTAACAAGTATGAACCTGTTAAGGTGGAGGAAAAAATTTGGACAGATTTATTTTGAATTTTGAAACCGAAATTCAAAATTAAATAAATAAAATACAAATATTTTTTGCCCAAAAAGATAAGTATTGGGTTGGACAAGCCCAACCCAATCTCACACCATGTACCTGGCCCAAGCCCAGCCCAACCCAGCCAAGCTCGCTCGCCCGACCAGGATGGACGGCGTCGACTGCGCGCACGTGTGTTTGGTTTTGGATTCAATAGGTCTAGCCCACTTTACCCACAACCTCACCCTTTCACAAAACTTGGGTACCTCTTGGGGGCCATCCTAAGTATCCCAAGCTAGAGTCTATATTTCTATATAAATCCTTAAGTCTTTCCAATGTAGAACAAGTACATTTAACAAATATGTAGGAAACCTACCTAAAGCCATTTCCACGAACTCGAAAATGCGCGTTGAATTCTCATTCATCCGAAAATGGTTTTAAGCAACCAAATACACGATGTTATTCACTATGTGACATTAAACATGAACTCAATTAGAAATGTTAAAAATAACGCTTGGGTCCTACCTTAATTAATGCTCAAAGTTAATAAAAAATAAGATTTTACAAAGCCATTTTCCAACAAACCCCCACATGAATGGAATTCACGATAATGGACATGTAACAAGATGCAAACAAAGAAAGAGTACATTAAGAAAATACACCACATCGAGATAGGTAGCTTTTGGCTTTGAACCTCCTCCAGTGAAAGCCTATCGGACTTACTGGCTAACCAGTGGACGCGATGCCATAAACTGTTCAACTGTTTGTGTAAGCCAAGACAATAGACTACACATAGTGTATCCGTAGACACAGTTTGGTTCTCACGATTGTGTTCATTTTGGCCCTGAACAACACCAAGTAATTCATGAGTGCTCTAGAGAATTTAGCCTTGTCAATTCTCACAGAATCGGCCCAGTTCACACTCATATAGGTGACTTTTTATTAAGAGTATCCTGCTATACCCCGCTTGGATGTCCAAGCTATAAGAATCACTAAAAGAAAAGCTTATCCTACTGACGTTGTAGATATCACTCTTTTTATCATAGAAATAGATAAAAGAAAACCTCTTTAGTGATATGTGAAGTCGTTCATAATTCGTTTGTCCTTTTGAACCTACATCTTGGGTTCTCCAGTCAACTAGGTTGGGTTGCCATTATGGCGACTTTTAAGTAATAGGCTTTAATCCTATTTATCTCGATAAATGGCACACTTGCTCTCTGGCTAGCCTTTTAGTCAATGGACTCGTAATATTCTCTCTTGACTTTACATATTCTATGGAAATTATTCCATGTGAAAGCAAATGCTTAACGGTATTATATCTTCGATGAATGTGTCGAGACTTACCGTTATATATATATTTTGTGCCCGTCCTACTGTTGTTTTACTATCACAGTGAATTCATATAGCTGGCACAGGTTTAGGCTACATTCGATTGTCTTCTAAGAAATTACGAAGCCATTCTACTTCTTCTCCTATTTTATCTAATACGATAAACTTAGATTCCATTGTCGACCTTGCTATACATGTCTGCTTGGAGGATTTCCAAGAGATTGCAGCACATTCCAGGGTAAAGACGTATCCATTAGTGGATTTTGAGTCTTTAGTATCCGATATCCAATTTGCATTACTGTACCCCTCAAGTACTGCTAGATATTTGGTATAATGTAGGCCATAATTCTGGATATGTCTTAGATATCTAAGTACCCTAATTATTGTTTTCCAATGATCGGACCCTAGATTACTTGTGTACCTACTCAATTTGCTTACAACATAGGCTATATTTGGCCTAGTGCAATTTATTAAGTACATTAAGCTTTCGATTATCTGAGAGTACTCTAATTGTGATATGCCTGCACTTGTATTTTTTAACAAATGAAGGCTAATGTTAATAGGTGTTTTAGCAGGACGGTCGTCATGATTTCCAAATTTCTCCAGAATCTTCTCAACATAATGAGGCTGAGATAAAACATATTCTTTAGATGCTCTAGTAATTTTTATTCCTAGAATTACATTTGCTACTCCCAAATCTTTCATGTCAAACTTTTTGTTCAACATTTTCTTTGTGGATTTAATTATGTCATTATTGCTTCCAATAATGAGTATGCCACCCACGTAAAGACAAACTATGATAAAGCCTTTGTCTGTGCTTCTAACATAGAAGCATTTGTCACATTCGTTATCTTCAAACCATTCGAAAGCATAACATAATCAAATTTTTCATGCTATTGTTTCGGGGCTTGTTTTAATCCATAAAGAGATTTGACAAGTTTACAAACCTTTTTCTCTTGGCCGAGAACTCGAAGGTTGTTCCATATAGATTTCCTCATCTAACTTGCCATTTAAAAAGGCTGTTTTAACATCCATTTGATGTATCTCCAAATTATACAAAGATGCAGTCGCAATTAGTATGTGAATAGGTGTTATTCTTGTCACTGGTGAATAGGTATCAAAATAATCAAGGCTTTTCTTCTGCCTATATCCCTTAACAACAAGTCTAGCTTTGTATTTATCTATTGAACCATTAGCTTTCATTTTTCTCTTGAATATCCAATTATATTCAAGAGGTTTACATCTTGTTGGAAGATCCACCAGTTCCCAAGTATGATTTGCAAAATAGATTCAATTTTACTATTCACAGCCTCTTTCCACAATGGAGCTTCAGGACTTGACATTGCTTCCTTGAAGTTTTGAGGCTCATTTTCTAACAGGTATTTTAGAAAATCTAGACCTAATGATTTAGAGATCTTAGCCCTCTTACTACGTCTAGGTTCATCTGCATTATCATTTTAGTCTTTACTACCACCTATAGCAATATTAAAAGTTCTTTTATTTGAACTTGTCTCTTCAGTTTCTTTGCAAAGAAAGCTGTGTTCGAAAAACGACACATTTCTAGACTCAATAATAGTATTTATATGCATATCAGGATTTTCAGATTTATGAACTAAGAATCTGTATGCACTACTATTATTTGCATAACTAATAAACACACAATCAACAATTTTTGGTCTTATCTTAGTCGTTTTGGGACTAAGGACTGCCACCTTGGCCAAACACTCCCACACTTTGAGGTAATTGTAGGTAGGTCGTCGACCTTTCCATACTTCATAAGGTGTTTGCCTGATTTTCTTGTGGGGGTACCTTGTAAAGGATAAAGTTAGCAGACAAAATCGCCTCCCCCCACAAGTTCTGAGGTAACCCTGAACTAATCAACGTGGCATTTATCATCTCTTTAAGAGTTCAATTCTTTCTCTTAGCAACTCTATTTGATTGAGGAGAATATGGTGCAGTGGTTTGGTGAATAATACCATGTTTAGAACAAAATTCCTCAAATGGTGCATCATACTCACCACTTCTGTCACTCCTCACTACCTTAATAGTTTTGTCAAGTTGATTTTCAACCTCAAGTTTATATTTCTTAAAAGCTTCTAAGGCTTCATCTTTACTTGTCAATAAATAAACATAGCAATATCAAGTGTAATCATCAATAAAAGTAATAAAATACTTTTTATCTCCTTTAGTTTGAACATATTTTAAATCACAAATATCTGTGTGAATTAAACTTAGAGGTTCAGTACTTCTTTTTACTTTATTAAATGATGCCTTAGTGAGTTTTGTCTCAACACAAATCTCACATTTATGATTAGGATAAAACTTTAAGTTTGGCAAACATTTTAAAGAAACAAGTCCATGCAAAAAATTAAAATTGATGTCCTAATCTATCATGCTATGAAAAAGAAGACTTATCAATATAAACAGAAGATGTGTTCTTATTATTAATAGCCAAATATGGTACAACAGTTAATACATTGAGCTTAAAAAGCCCATCACTTATGTAACCTCGCCCCACATACATTCTACTCTTGGAGAGTACAACCTTGTTAGACTCAAAGACTAATCTAAACCCATTCTTTATCAACAATGGCCCAGAAATCAAATTTTTGCGAATCTCTAGCAAATGGTATACATTGTTGAGCGTGAGTTCTTTCCCAGAGGTCATTTTCAGTACAATCTTTCCTTGTCCTTCTACAGTTGATGTGGAGGAGTTTCCATAAAATGTTGTTCCCCCACTTTCTACCACTTTGTAGGTTGTAAAAATCTTCTTATCTGCATAGATATGGCGGGTTGCTCCAATATCCACCCACCACTCTTGGGATTGCCTACCAAATTTGCCTAAGAGACTACTACAACAAGATTGATGTCTGGCATTCTATCGGAAAGATAAAAATCCTCGGCTATGTTGGCTTGTGATGGTTTTTTTTTCTTGAACTCCCTTCGTCCTTGCGAATGTGACAATCCTTAGCGCGATGTCCATCTGCCGCATACAAAACACTTGCCTTTGAACTTCTTGTTGAACTCGTTATTGATCCCTTTGTTGATCTTACTAGTGGATCCTTGTTTGGGACCATTGCCATCATACTTCCGTTTCCTGTTGTTGAATTTTGACCCTTGTCCATGTTCCACAACATTTATTTTAGCCTGCATGATATGGTTTTCTGACTTCTTGTCGGAACTGCGGTTGTCCTCCTCAATTCTAAGTCGCATTATCAGTTCCTCCAATTTGATATCTCCTTGCGTTTATACTTTAGATCATTCCTGAATTCTTTCTATGATGGTGGCAATTTTTCAATGATTGCTGCTAGTTGGAAAAATTTACTGAGAACTATCTATTCCGTATGTATGTCATGGAAAATTAATTGGAGATCTTAAACTTGGCTAATAATCGTCTTGGAATCCATTGTTTTAAAATTTAGAAAATGGCCGACAGCAAATTTCTTTGTACCGGCATCCTCTATCTTATATTTATGATTTAGAGATTCCCACAGTTTTTTTGTAGTGCTTTTGACACTATACGCATTGTACAATGTATAATCCAACCCATTGAGGATAAAATTCCAACACAGAAAATCACCATGTTTCCATGCATCAACTGCGGCAACCACTTGTCGGTCAGTTTCTTCCTCGTTTAGTGCGGGAGCTTTTTCATGAGTGAAGCAAGTCAAATTCAATGTCTTAAGACAAAATATCATCTTTTGTTGTCATCTTTTAAAATCATTTTTATTGAATTTTTTTGGCTTTTCTCCATGATTTAGCAGTACTGCTGGAGTCATCACTGGCACAATGGGTGTGGTGGTCGGAGTATGAACACTCTCAGTATTATTTGTTTCAGTAGTCATATTTCCGACGAAATAATAATACACCAATCACAAATTTATAAAGAATAAAATTTACACACAAACTATATAGAAAAAATATTTTGTAACAAAATTTCAATGATGAATAATATATGACTACTATGTTATCAAAGAAATCATTAAACAATATATTAATACTATTTAAGAAATTAAACAGTAAATGACTACTATTTAAATTCTCGAAACAAAATATTCGTCTCTCTAACGCACAAATAATAATAATAAAAATCTACTTTAAGATTGTTATTCCTTAGTGGTTGTGTGTGTAAACAAATGTATAAATAAAATAATCAAAGGAAATTAAATAATTCAGAAATTAACTTAACGAATTAAATTCTAAATTAAATGCTTACAGAAACGTTAAATGTCGAGGCTTGTGTTGGACACAATCTCCTTAAAGTAAATTTCGCCCTTGCTCCGGTACTTCGAGATTTACCGGCGTCTACTTCCCAAGATGCAACGACTACTACTACTGGGTTTGCAACACTACAAACTCAAGTCTGGCAAACCAAAACTCTACTGTGACTCTCTCTTTTTTTCTTCCTAAAATTAAATGATAGACAGATGCAAAAAACAATAAGATGGAAAGGGAAGAAGAAGGACGAAATGCTCAGGAAAAATTGAATGTATTGAATTGCTTGAATGACAGGCTATATAAAGGAGAACTTATGGCTTTTCAGAACAGGTGTTAATAGATAGAAAACCTTTTCGGACAGATTCAACAGGTAAAAAACCTGTTTGGATAGATTTGAACAAAAACATATCTATTTGGGTGGAATTTCAACAGGTATGAACCTGTTCGAGTGGATTCTAACGGGTATGAACTTGTTAAGATGGAGGAAAAAATTTGGACATATTTATTTTGAATTTTGAAACCGAAATTCAAAATTAATTAAATAAAATACAAATATTTTTGGTTCAAAAAGATAAGTATTGAATCGGACAAGCCTAACTCAGCCTCATTCCACGCATCCATGCCCAAGCCCAGCCCGTTCGACCGACTGGACGGATGACTTCGGCAACGTGTGTGCGTGTTTTGGTTTTGGGTCCAATGAGTCTAACCCATTTTACCCATAACCTCATCATTCCACAAAATTTGGGTACCCCTTGAGGCCCATCCCAAGTATCCCAAGCTAGAGTTTATATACCCAAATAAATCTTTTAGCCTTTTCAATGTGGACAAGCACATTTCACAAATGTGTAGGAAACTTAACTAAAGTCATTTCTATGAACCCGAAAATGCTCGTTGATTTCTCATTCATCTGGAAATGGTTTCTTAGTTATTATTTATTATATATTTTAATTTAATTAAATTTTAAATCAATCCTTCATTAAATTTTATATTTTAGATCAATCCTTAATTATTATATTTTAATTCAATTTAATTTTAATTAACATCTTAATCTAATTTTAGGTTTGGAGAAAATGAGAGGTTATAAAATTGTCTTTTTATTGTGGTACTTACACTTTCCTTTTTTAGAAAGCCAAGCCCACTATAAAAAATGGTGTATATAATAGATTTTTTTATTAATTTGGATGGAAAAATTATCGGTGCTACTTTAGTAAAGAACTACATGAGAGCTTTCTGTCTATATTTGAACCATAGAGGATAAAATGCTCTGGCCTCAAACCATGAGAAGGTAAAATAAATTTTGCCTTAAAATTTATGCAAAATTTTTCACTAGAATGATGTGACAATAATTTTTATGTTATTAAAAAACTATTTGATGGATTTTTTTTTGAAAATTTTATAGTGATAGCCTACAACTCAGTCATATATTGCTCTTTCTTGATCACATGTTTTTTGTTTTTAAAGAAACAACATTCTTATGTTGAAAAGCTTTTTTAACATTTGCATACCTAAACAAGAAAAAGAAAAGGCTTAAAGTCTTTATCCTTTCTTTAAGCCAAAGAAAGGCACAAGATAAAACAAAAGAAAAAAATTACAAAAAAAGAAAGAAAGAAAAAAAGAGACATTTTTCACTAATTTCAAATTTTTTTGTTGGTTCCAAAACTATTTTTAACCTTTAAACTTATTTTCAAAGCAAATTTCACTCCAATCTTGATACAAATTCACTGCTCTCTCATACATGTTCTCCAAGTAAAGCATATGTACATTTAATTTTTTTTACTAGTAAAATTTATATACAACAATGAGAGTTTGCTTTAATTATTTAAAATTGAAGGCTGGCTAATATTACTTTACACTTCACAAGTTTAAGGTTGAAGACTAAAAAGTAGCTCTTTAAGCAAAGGAAATGGCTAGGCATGTAAAATGATTGAAGACTTTAAATGGGTAGGCCAATGGCTCCAGTAAAGATTAAGCAACATGATAAAAGAAAATTTCATTGTCTGTGAAAAAAGATAAAAGTCACACAAAGAGAGGGAAAAAAATTTGTATTAACTTTTTGCAAAGTTAATTCACCAGCTTTAATTTTTGTACCTCAAGAAAAACCCAAGAACTTTTTTTTTTCTTATTAGAAAAAAACAAGAAAGAAAAAAAAAAAGAAAAGAAAAAAAGAAGGAAGAGACAGGATAATTTTATGTTCAAAGTTGATGTCAATGGTGGGTTGATCATGATTTGTGATTTCAATTGCATCTTCTTATGCATCATAAGTTTTAATTACTTGGCATATCACATATGATGTATACACAATCAAGATAGGCCCGACCCCAAGTGCGAACCGCCATACACCAACCTAGCTTATTGTTAACAAGTCTAGTTCATAGACCATTCATTCACTGATGTCATGAACATAAATGGTTGAAGAAAGCTATTTTTGGAATAATATATGGTTGTAATTATAATGGTTTCTGTTCATAGTATCTCTTTTACAAATACACTCAACATAATTAATTCGATTAAATAATATTTTATTTTGTACAATGTTTCTTCCATCGGCAGCATGACATGACTAATGATTTATGTTTTATTTTCATAACCTTTCTTTAATTATAGATTAGATCCAAAGACGGGATTGTTACTTCTTGTTTATTTATTTTAATTATTTTGGTATGAAGACTAACAACCACCACTTCTTGTTTAACATAATCAACTATCTTATGGGTTTAAACAAATGTGCAAAATGTTTATCAATTTATTTTCTTTTTAGTCATAGATGTGAACAAATTAGAATACAAATATCTGGCCTAGTTTTCTTGGATTGTCACCCAAAAGTAAGGGGTTGTTTGGAGTGTCCTAAATAAGTGTACTTTTTGTCTTTTTGGACTAAAAAATGGAGGTTGAAAATATGGATGTTTGGGTTAATTTTTTGACTTTTTATGGAAAAATGTGTAATAAAAAATTGTAAAAATTGATTTGTAGGGAAAAATTCGACTTGGGAGTTGTGCAGCCATAATTGTTGATTTTCGGTGAATAGTGTCAACTTTTTAACTTTTTGAATAACTTTTTGACTTTTTGATTTTTTGGCTATATGCCAAACTTGACCTAAGTACCAACTCCTTTGCAATTGGCTATAGAGGAATCAAAGTCAAATATTTTTAAGTTTGCTAGGATTTTCAAACAAGTACTTAGTATCAACTCCTTTGCAAGTTGGCTATAGTGGAATCTAAGTTCAAATATTTTTATGTTGAACTTCTAATAATGCCATGAAACTAAGGTTACCTTGTCCATTGCAATGGCAAGCATGTGAGCTCAACACAAAGGTAAACCATGAGCAGTTTATTAAGTGGCTCACTTTTTTAGTCACCTCGCACCTCAACTGTGCATGTGCAAACCGGAGTCTGATTTGTTCGCACATTATTAAAGTCAGTGAATGAAACACAAATTTTAATTAGTTTAAAATAATTTAGTCTACAATTTTAAACCCCCAAGGGTTGGCCTAGTGTAGGCTTGGGACTTAGGAGTTTACTCCTCTCTAGGTCTTAGGTTCAAAACCTCTTAGGTGCTATCAATCATTGTGTTGGGCCAGTCCATATAGAGCTTTGCTCTGGCTTTAAATGGGCCCCTTGCTAGTGGACGGTGAGATTGGTCCTCCAGGGATTAGTCGAGGTGCGCGCAAGCTGGCTCGGACACCCTGAGTTATCAAAAAAAAAATTTAGTCTACAATTTTGGGTCAGGTCAATACATTTTTTTGATGTAAGGCCCATAATTGGGAATTAATCAAGTTTTGTATTTTGATTGTTAATACTAACATTTTTGCACATAACTTTTTTTTTTTTTTTTTGATCGGCAAAAAGAAGACTTTATTGATGGAAAAAAACAATTTACATCAATAAAGAGGAGCTTGGAGCTATAACAAGCTCCAACCTCCTAATTGGTGTGAAACCAACGCACAAAACAAAAGCAAAAAAAACCAAAAGATTAAACCAGATCAGGAGATAAACTACAGCAGCCCTTCATTCAAAATAACTCCAGCAGCCCTTCAATCAATCCAAGCCCCATTTTTGTTTAATCCAACACAGCAGCAAAACAGCTGAGGCACCTGATCATAGCATTCACCAAGAACACCCCATTCACACAGACCAGCATTAGAACACCAGCTCCCAAAGCAAAGCATTCGGAGCCTCAGACCAGCATCACAGCACCAAAACAGAACATGCAGAGTAGACACTAAAACAGAACAACCTTAGAAGTAGAGATAACAGAATCAACATAGCCACGCAGATAACCACAGAGCAGCCTACCATAACAGCATGCCAACCAACCAGAGCAGCCTCCTAGACTCTGAGTTGCAGCTTGCAATAGGACAAACAGCAAACCAGTGCTACTGCACTGCACTGCACACCAGCAACCATTAGCACCAAGACCTACCAGCAGCAGGTCCAGATGTGTTGACTCACCCAATTGCTCTTTGAATCAATCTCAACCAGCACAGTAGCAGCATTCCAATTGTGATGCATCACTCCTCAGGATGCAGCTGAGCATACCTTTCAACACAGCAGGGCAACCCCTCCACCCAGCAAATCAGATCAACCACCAAGCCCTTATGGCATCCACCAAACCTTACTGCCACCCAGGACATATAGCATAATCCAGCCGACAGAGCATCTCCCATAAATGACCCAGTCCAAACATGACAAAAAGGAGAGAAAACCCAAACAACCAGAGCACCCACCCCAGGGCTAATCATCAAGACCAGAACAACAGACAACCAGCATCTAACATGCTGCTTAGAAAACACACCAGAACCTATTGTGCTGAAACCCTGATGAGCTGCAAAAAGACACCATAATTCCAATCCTATATTACCTTCCAACTCTATACCTCAGGCAAGCACCTTCTAATCTGTTGCAGATTATGCACCAGATCATGGACAGAGTAGTTCAAAGCTGGGACATAGGACTTAACCCACAAAGCAATTCGTACCTCAATGGTTTCACACAGAGCTACGAAATTAGGTTCCACCCCTCTGCAATCTAAGATAATGGACGCGTTAATAGATTCCATACAGGATGTAGCTATCCTTACCTTACCACATTGCAAGTTTTTTAACTTCAAAGTGTCATCATCTACCTCAATCACCTACCCCCACTGCCTCCCTATACTATTGAAAGTGTTGAAGCTCCATAAATTAAGAGGCACCCCATAATAGCTTAGCCACACAATTCTTTCTTGATCCAAGAGCATGCCTTGTTTCCAAACTTTTACTGAGTCACTCCACTCCATAATCCAACCTTCCATTCTATTAATTTCCTGTTGCATCATCCTTACTGAGTTAAAGGAGAGTATAACATCTCTACCCCCACCTATTGTAAATTTAACCTCCCCCAAACCCCTGATCAACAACTCCTTCTTAAAATCAGCTACAGAGCAAGTGGCCTTCAACCTGACTACTACATTCTCATATAACCAGCCATTTCCTTCTTCCAGTGCCCTGACAGTTATGGTTGGTTTGGACGTAGACCCACCTTCTTGGAGAACCTGTGCAAAAGACATGCTCCCTCTATGTGACCCTGGGACGGCAATAGACTTACCTCTCCCTTCTCTACCAACATTTGGATGTGCTGACTTATGCTTCACAACCTCCTCCTTCCCAAATTGGGCCATCTTGACCTTTAGAGCTTTATCATCACACCACATCCCATCTGTTTTTTGAATCACCATGGTTGCTGCCACTAAACAGTCATATCGAACAAAACCAAACCTGGTACGAGACATTTTTCTTCTCTTGAAGGAGATGAAGACATCCCTTAAAACTCCAAAATTTGAGTATAGAGAATGTAACCTCCTCGGATCCATCGAGTCAGGGATGTCATCCACGAAGATGGTATGGACAGCAGACTGAACCCTCCAGCCCTCTGAGCCTTGCCTTCCATATCTACGAACAACTGGTCTCCAACCTCCTAAACAACCCATGGCTATTAGCACTCCACTTTAGAACCAATATACTCTTTTTTTTTTTTGTTCCCTCTTATTTGAAATAAGAAGACAATTCAAGTCAATAATGATTTTAATTGTGAATGTCTTTGTATATATTTTTTAGTATTTTTGCACATAACTTGACTTGAAGGTGTGTCCCATGTATGCTGTATAGCTGAGGTTGCAAATTTTTGCTTTAGTATAGAGGAAGAAAATTGCTTCTAGCTCTTTATGCGTAGATTGATCCATCATGCAACTACTATTCCATCTTTTATGAAAGTATATTTTCTCATTTCCATGGGATTTAAATCTATGATATCAAGTGTTTTAAGTCTAGATCTAATAGGACATGAGCAAAAGCATCAAGACATGAGTAAGGAGGGTGTCCACGAACAATTTAGTAATCTATAATTTAGGGCAAATATTAATTTAGGAAAACCTGATGAGATTGCTCATAAAAGAAATTTCCATGAACATTTCAACTCTTTACTTTGAATTTACTCCCTCCACCTTTTATTTGACAAAGATCAATGTCTATTCCAATAGATCATGCATTGTCTAAACAAGTGTATAAATAGATAAAACATGTTTTACCATAACTTCTTCGATAATATGCGTTATATTCAAAACTCAAAATAAGTTTGGTAAAAGTATCAGTGGTATTTAATTTAACGCTTTTGTTTTTTTCTTTTTCTTATTATTTATTTCTCCACAATGATCAGGAGGAAAAAATATGATGCAAAAATTTCCAAACTAGTTTTGGAAACTTGTTAAGAACTGGTCTTGTTTACTAATTTTATAGCTCGTTCTTCTTAATTGAGGTTCTAGGAAATGTGGGTAGATTATATGAATAAACATTTGTTAATTTTTTATTTTATTTTTTTTCCCTTTGGGTTCATTGAAAAGAAAGCACAACAATAAGCTAAGAGAGCTCAAAGGCAATCAATGCCGTGTTTACTAGAAGGGTTTATTGTGCTTTATAGTAGGGTGATTATGGAGGCCCATGGCTTGGTCCCTTCAATCCTCATGTGTTCAATCACTAGCTTTGAGTTTGATAAGTTTTACAAACAAATATAAGATAATTCTTATTTTTTTCTATGAAATTTTCATTGAGTCTTATTCACCCAATGTTGAGACGGGGATTGGGGTGGCTGTGGTGTTGTTGTACAGCTAATGAAACCTATTTTAGAGTCTATTTCAATGATTCAAACCATTGACTTTTTAGGATATATCGAATAGAACATACCTATAAAAAATCAAGTTGATCAGACATCAATTCAATTCAATGAAAGGGCTACTATTGATGTCTAATCAATTTTATTTTTTACAAGTATGTTCTACTTGATGTACTGTAGAAAGTGAATGACTTGAATTATCAAAATAGGTTCCAAAGTGAGCTTCATCAGATTGTTGTGCTTCGCACATTAGTCATCCCAACCATGGGATCTCCCGGACAGGGGATCCAAGTGGGCCCAATAGTTTGAACCCTTAGTCTGGTTCCATGAGTGCAATGTGAAACAAAATGAGAGTTCAAATCTGGCAAATCTACAGAAAATCCACTAATCACAAGAGATACCACAAATGGATTACATCACCAGACTTAAAGTCGCTACCTAATCTTTTAGGAAAAACTAGAAAACCCGTGATTTGTACCGAAAGGCCATGATCCATCGTAACCAAAGTTTCTCGGCTCAGGGACTTAGGTATGAGGAAGGAAGGTCATGAATTGAGTGCTCCCACTTACCGGATTAAAGATCAGCATCTACTGACTCATGATATGAGAATCATTAACATGACATGATCATATAACCCAATTATTATTACTATCTTTACTATGTGGAGCAAACAAATATAGATCAAATCCACCTACTTTGGAATGCTCTAATCTCTCGCCAATTTATTTATTTATTTTTTATATTTATTATTATTATAGAAAAGAGGGTTAGAAAGGCAGAAATCTCATAAAAAATTGAGACATCCGCTCTGCAAAGCGATCAGAATCATTCCAACTTAGGCAATGAAACCTCCATGCAATGAGCAACCAGAGAGATATAGCAAATAAGTATATAGCCTTATGGTAGCATACTAGACATAATAAGAAGCAATCACAAGCAGGATGCAAAGATGAAAGAAGCTCACCTAGTACTCCTACGCACTATGCCAATAGCGTAAAAGGTTATAAAGCAGTGCATGATCCTAGATGCTAAACTAAGTGATATGCAAATGAGAGGATAGAAATACTCACTAAGTACTCCAGCCAACGAAAATTGAAAATAAGCTAAAATAGAAAATGCATGATCCTAGCTGCGATATCTAATGCAAAACATGCACACAATGAATCCTAAGGGGGGCTTTGGACACTATCAAGATGAAATGAATATCAACAAAGCACATAACACATAGTTTATTATGAAAATAATGGTGTAAGCCCAAATGCATGCTCCTACGTTAATCATGTGATTATGATGATAGTAAAAACAAGTTTAAGTTATCAGAAAGTAAAAGAGTAGAGAGTAAGGGTAAGGAGAAGAGAGATTGATCCCGGTGCACGCAATAATATAATGAATGGAAGCTAAGAAAATGGCGAGACAAAAATAAAGGAAACTCCAACAAGGATAAGGAGGTTATCTCCCTCTTACACATGAAAATGAGTACAAGCTACCCAAATTCATGGAAAATGGCACTGAGAGGGGAGATCCAACCCATCGTCGCAGAGGAAGCCATACCTGGGTTTCTACATCATTAAAGCTAGTAAAAACGGTAAGAACAAGAAAAACTCTAATGAGATGAGGGAGATTCTCATCTTTCTACTTATGAAAAGGAACATAAACTGCTCAAATCCATATAAGATAGGTTCATGAAGAGATAAACTTTCTCTTTTCATAAAGGAAACCGTGCCTGCGTTTCTAACCCATAAAATAAAAAACAAAGCAATTCGGGCTTGGCCAAAGCCTCTATATAGGCCTCCACTAATTACAGAAGGGGAGAGGGGGAGAGGGAGATAGAGAGAGAGAAATCAACTAAGCTAGCAACAATTCCAACAAACAATCCTAATAAATCTCCAAAATAGAAGAAAAAGAGTAGAGATAGACTTGGAATTAGAATGGAAACAGGGATTACTTCTAGAATAGCAGAGATAGGGCCCAAGTTGATCATAAGCTCTAACCCAAGCTCTCTCTGATCAATACAAGTCTTCTAATTCCAAGCCATCCAAGTAAAGGTAGGTAGAGAATCATTCCAAGATTCTTCAGCAAACTCTCTTTTTAAGGTTTAAGTATTGATTAGAGAGGATTAGGAGTAGTGATTAAAATGTTTGTAAAAACTCTAGAAAATCTAGAAATTCTTTCCCTTAAGAGGAGAGGTGATTTTATAGGCATTTGGGGTTTGGAATATGCCTCTAGATTCCATGGATCTGGATGACATATTTCAAACCTCACAAGAAAACTGTAACGCCCCAAAATAAATAACAATAACCCAACTCATAACATTACTTACAAAAGATATCTTTTATTTCGTTTACAACTTTGATTAATACAAAAGATGACATATGCAATATACATTCATTAATCCAAGATTTTGAATCTATAGCACATGGCATGGATACAAGAATTAAAGTAAAAGTAAAAGTAAAACCAAATAATTATATGTCCTAATGGCTACAACTTTCCAAGTCGATGTTTGGGTACAACAAAATGAGTTTAACTCAATACAAGTGAAGCTCGAGGCTTAAACAAAAATAATTACATCAATAAACAAAAATGAAGCCCTTGGCTCCAAGTCCTCCCAAACTACATCTTTGGTGGAGGCATATCATTAGTACTTGAAAGTTGTTTTTCACATAGGGTGAGCTAAAACCCAGTAGAGATACTCTAACACAGTATATGAATCTTAGCAAAATTATAAGGTGAATGCACATGCATGCCATTTGTCAAACATTCCTCATTTTCCATCTCAAAATAATGCAATGCCAAATTATAAATCAATTCATGAAAATAATCCTTTTATAGCAAAAAACAATGCAGTGGATACAAAATACTGGGAATCTCTAGGTATGTGTCTACTAGTAGGCTATACAAGCACTACCAAAGCCGTTTTACCAATATTAACCAGAAGTATCGGTACGTAATTGTTCAGGTTTCTAGACTTTCACCAAGGACACACAGGCCAACATCATAACCCTAACCACATCCCTAACCAGATTCATTAAGTTATCCACCAAATTTTCTCAAAATTAATACATTTATAATGTTCAATATGAAATGATGCTTAATGCATAATCTATAAGAAATTAGTTTCAATTTAACCTAATCCTCATGCAATTTTTACAACAATTAAGACTATCCTCCACCGATAGCCCAAAACAGATATTTCTATGCAAGGGATAGTTTCCAATCAAAATATATAATTTCATCCTTTTACAATGGGAGTGATATTACGTATCCAACTCCACCATAATCATTAACAACACCATTGTTCTAATCTTATAAAACCCAACATCATTTTCTATTTCCTTTCACAAATCCAAATATTTCAAATTGTAGAACAAAACCCCATTTTCTTACAAAATCAATTTTAAGAAAGGATATCTACCATTTTAACATATCTCAACCATAAACACACCCCACAACCATTCTTAAGAACCCATTTGGAAAACCCCTCTTTTGATTTCAAAATCAAACCCTAGGTTTTTCCAAAAATCTCCAAATTATTAGCCCATTTCAAAGAGCAAATAATTAAGCTAACAATCATATTAAAGGTCAAAGAAATCCCTACCTCGAAGTAGAAGACAAGAGAAAACACAAGATAGAACTTGGTGGAGCCAAAAACAATAACTTCTCTGATTAGAACGAAACCTTCGACGTGCTTTATCTTTTTCTCCAAAGGACTAGGGTGAAGAAATCAAAGGATTAAGAGTATTTAGAGCTAGAAGGTAAGAACTTAGAGAGAGATAGAGAGAGTGGATTTAGGGTTTTGAAATGTTTAGAGAGAGAATTAGATGAAAAAGTGACTCAAAATGCCTTTTTCTCGGACTGATATACGCACAGATCGCTCGAGCGACCAAAACACCACTCGAGTGAACATGCACAATAAATGACACCGCTTGAGCGACTAAAACCACCGCTCAAGCACACAATGTCCCCCTCCCATAAGTTCAGACCTGCAAAAGACCGCTCGAGCGAAGATATCACACTTCCAATAGTTTTGTAGACTGTAAAAGATCGCTCGAGCACAAGAAAGACCGCTCGAGCAAACAAGCAAAAATCTGGCAACAACTCATTGAAAAACTAACTTTCCAATCCTGTTTTAAATGCAACCAAAACTCCCAATAGCCAAACTCAACAGGCGACAAGATGGAAATGAGATGGACAATAGTTAAGTATATGGATTCTCAGATTCAAAAGCATGAAATGGGTCGGGTCTAAACCAGAATTGTTATAATCTCCCCCCTTAAGAAATTTCATCCCTGAAATTTAAAATCAACTAACATTCATTGAAAGTAAAACAAATCATATATCATCTAAACTTGTAGCAAGGATACACTGAGTTTTTCAACACCAACTATTACAATTCAATTCCCCAAAACATAGACAATGTTTATATATATTACAACATAAATAAGATTTTCAACACAAGTCTCAAATATCAATAAATAGGTCTGGACACTTCTCACAGAGTTCTACCTCACGCTTCCAAGTCGCTTCCTCAACCCCTTGGTGTCGCTACAACACCTTAACCAATGAAATAGTCTTGCCTCACAAGACTCGGTCCCAAGAGTCTAAAACCCATACCGGTCTCTCCTCATATGAGGCATCCTTATCTACCTCTAACTCGGTCCAAATCCAATACGTGTGAAGGATCAGGCTCATACTTCTAGAGCATACAAATATGAAACACATCATGAATCTTGAAAAGTTGGGGTGACAAGGCCAAACGATAAGCTACTTCCCCGATCTGCTCTAGAATCTTAAAAGGGCCAATAAATCTAGGAGAGAACTTCCCGCTTTTCCCAAATGTCATTAATCCCATCTCGGTGATATCTTCAGGAACACGTGATCTCCTATCTCAAAGGAGAAAGGTCTCCTCCTATGGTTGGCATAACTCTTCTGACGACTCTGAGCTAAAACCAACCTCTTACGAATAAGCGTGACCTTTTCCATTGTTTCCCAGACAAATTCAGAACCTAACATAGGTGCGTCACCCACCTCGGCCCAACACACTAGAGATCTACACGGTCGGCCATACAAGGCCTCAAACAGCGCCATACCAATACTCATTTGAAAGCTGTTATTATAGGCAAACTCTATTAAAGGTAAATGCCTTTCCCAAGATCCCTTAAAATCTAGAACACAACCTCGAAGTATGTTCTCTAAGATCTAAATGGTTTGCTTGGATTGCCCGTCAATCTAAGGATAATAGGCGGTGCTAAATGTCAATCTAGTGCCCAAGCTATTTTGTAGGCTTTCCATAACCAAGCCATGAAACGAGGATCTTTATTCGAAACGATAGTCATAGAGATCCCATTAAGTCGAATTATGTCCCTGACATAAAGGTGGCATGATAATCTACCGAGTCACTCATGCGCATAGGTACAAAGTGTGATGATTTAGTTAACTGGTCGATTATCACCTACATGGCATCATTACCTCATTGAGTTCTTAGAAGACCCACAACAAAATCCATCGTGACATGTTCCCATTTCCACTTGGCTATAGGTAAGGGTTGTAACAAACCCGCTGGTCGTTGGTGCTTGACCTTCACTTGTTGACAATTAAGGCAGCTCGAAACAAACAAGGCTACATCTCTCTTCATCCCCCTCCACCAAAACTAGTGGCTAAGGTTGTGGTACATCTTTGTGCCTCTCGGGTGTACTGCAAGGAGTAAATGGTGGAACTCTCGGAATACCTCCTCCTTACAAGATTCTAGCACAAAAAGACAGTCCAAATACCTCACACTTGAGTCAGAATACAAGTTCAAGCCCATCTCCACCTTTCCACCAGTTATCTTCCCTCTGATAACCTTTATTTCATGATTGCCCTTCTATGGTTCTATATCTCGACTCATTAGTGTAGGTTGTGTAACTACAGTGAACAAGACAGCCGACTCAACAGACTCGCTAAGATACAAGTCAAACTCGCCAATAGCACCCAACATCTCCCATTCTCGGATGGCAATACTAGCTACACTGCTTACTAACTTCATACTCAAAGTGTCGATCACTACATTGGCCTTTGTCGGATGATAGTGCAACTCAAAATCATAATTCTTCATAAACTCCATCCGTCTCCTCTGTCTCAAATTCAAATCTTGCTATGAAAACAGATACTTCAAAATCTTGTGATCAAAAAACACCTCGAATCTCTCACCATATAAGTAATGCCTCTATATTTTTAAGGCAAAAATCACCACTGCTAGCTCTAAGTCGTGAGTACGATAATTTCTCTAATGTGTTTTTAACTGGCAAATGTATGCTACCACTTTTCCCTCTTGTATCAATACACAACCCAACTCTTATCGAGATGCATCAAAATAAATTCAATAGCCCAAACCCCTTTTTGGAATAATCAATACTAGAGCAGTGGTGAATCTAACCTTAAGCTCTTGGAACAACTTTTCACAAGTTTCACTTCACACAAACTTCACTCCCTTCCTTGTCAATCTAGTCAATGGTGAAGCCAATCTAGAGAAGTCTTTCACAAAACGTTAATAATACTCAGCTTAGCCCAAGAAACTCCAGATCTCAAAGGCATTCTTAGGTTGTTCTTAGTTTTGCACTACCCCTATCTTAGAAGAGTCTACCATCACCCCTTCTCCAGATACCACATGGCCTAAGAACTTAACTTCTTTTAACCAGAACTCGCACATCCCAAACTTAGCATAAAGATTGTGTGCAACCCGCAAGTGTTCCTCATGTTCTTCCTTAGAGGGTGAGTAGATTAAGATATCGTCAACAAAGACAACCACAAAACGGTCTAAGAACTCACGGAAGATTCGACTTATAAAATCCATGAACCAAGCCAGTGCATTGGTTAGCTCAAAAGGCATCACTAAGAACTCATAGTGGCCATACCGCATACGGAATGCCGTCTTCTGAATATCCTCCTCCTTCACCCTCAACTGGTGATAACCCGATCTTAAGTCAATCTTAGAAAAGCAACAAGACCCCTTCAACTGGCCAAACAGATCATCTATACGAGGTAATGGGTACTGGTTCTTAATAGTTACCTGGTTTAGCTTTCGATAATTGATGCATAGTCGGAAAGTGCCATCCTTTTTCTTAGCAAAGAGAGCCGGTGCTCCCCATGGCAAAGTATTAGGGCAAATTAGGCCCTTATTTAACAACTCTTTGTCATGACCCAAACCCGCCCTTATAGGTTTAGCATCGTAACCAGCCAGTAATCCTGAGATTATCGAAGGCCTCTAAAACAGATAAATAAAATAAAGGGGCTAGCAAAAGCAACGTATATACAACAAGTAGTCCAATGAGCAGTGATTCTATATGAAATAATACACATGCACATAACATTAATTTACCTACCCTATATTATGTACATAACACCTTGTACAAGAACATTCATGTACATAATTATATATAACAAAAGTCCGACAATATGATCACAAACTATACAATGATCTTCTCGACCTAGCCTTAACTTGGAGGCACCAAAAACTCAATAAGACTTCAACTAGTGGCTCAGCTAAAGGAACCCTCCTAGGCTTGATCTCCAGGATGCTCACCTATACATATATACAAACAGTGAGCTATAGCCTAGTGAATAACATTAATGTAAAGAGGTTAATGAACGAATTTCGAACATGTCATATTCATAAACCAAATCATAACAGAATCAATTCTCATATCCGAACATAATAATGGTACATCCAATAGAACATATCACATCATCATCCGCCTAGAGTAATCGGTTTTGGATACCGATTAAATACATCACCACTTTGACAAGTGGCTAATGAGATCTCATAATCACATATATGTCACGGACCCGCATTAACATGCCGTCCCCATGACTTGGGATTTTTTATGGATGACATACTAGATTTCAAATAGGACATTCATTCATGTTAACAAAATCTCATTTCAGAAATCATAACTTATCTAATAACATTTCAAATATAATTCATATGAACATATCTTTACAATAACGTTACTCACAGTGGGCTTCCAGAAATAATTGGTCGGTCCTGGAGTTTTGACCTACAACACAAATGTACATAGCACAAAACATATTTCATCATTACACATCTATATGGCCATTACGGCTTAGCTTTTTTTTTTTTACATTAGTTTCTTATTTAGTCCATTTCTTATAATTTATACACATAAACCACTTTCTCGGATTTGTCTCATATTTTCTAATTCAATTACTCATGTCCTTTCTTAGCTTATTACTCTTTAATGACTCATAATTCATGTCTAAATATGCTCAAAAAAGGATGGGAATGAAAATACGAACACAAAATGTCTTTCTAAAATATGCTGAAAATGGCCTGACCACTCGAGCGCACCTGCGGTTACTCGAGCGGACTGCTCTGTCTGCAAAAGTATTGGATTGTCTCATTTTACGCTCGAGCCACAACTCCTTTGCTCTAGCGGTCAAACAATACACAAAAGGTTCGCTCGAGCCACCAAGTGGTAGCTCGAGCGGCCTGTAACAAACTGCAAAACTACTGGATGCTCGCTATGTTCACTCAAGCGGTAAATCCGTCGCTCGAGCGATCTACAATTTTTCTAGGTTTTCAAAACAGAGTCTTGAGCTTCCAAATGCAAATTCAAAGGCAAAACTCATGCATCGCTTGTTCAAAAACTTAGAACCATGTTAGAAAATCATATACATGCTCTATCTTATATCATTTGCTCAAGAATCTCATGAATTAAACCAAAATTGTGTTCAAAACTTCCATACATGTGAGCTTTACAAACTATTGTCTCAAATTCCACAATTATTGAACTCAAAGCCCCACGCATGTCTAAAACTCTTATTCAAAACATAAAATCAAACTCTAAAACATGATGAATTACACATGCATATACCAAATAATTCATAATAACAACTTCAATGCTCAAAACTAAACTCAACATGGTAAAAGTCTTCATATTTATGCATGCATGTGGAAATCTCTTCTAATTTCCTTTTCTTAACTTTCAATAAATCATGGAGATTATCTTCAAAACAACTTAATTCTTGAATGCATGTAAAAGGTAGCTTCAAAATTCAACTTAAACAACATATTCAAGATCAAAAGTGAAGATTCATAACAAAACTATACATGCATGTATGAGTTCTTCATCTTATTGACATTCTTTAACTAAAACATGCAAATAATCTCATATAGCTCATGTATTCAACATTAAAAATACATAATCTTCAAGGATTAAAGGTTAGATTCTTACCAAAAGTGTGAGATCACGTACTTTTGAGGTATTAATATTTTAGTGAGAGGTAATGGTGGTAGTTTGGTGGTGAGATTCTTATATGATAATCTAACTCTCTCTCTCTCTCTCTCTCTCTCTCTCTCTCTCTCTTTTATTTTTTTATTTTTTTTAATCTTTTTTTATCTCCACCTCATTATTATTCATCTTCTTTGTTTTCTATTTTTTTTTTATATTATTCTTGGGCACCAAGTAAATTTTATTTTATTATTTTTTCGTCATTTCCTTGCTTACCAAGTAATCTTTTATTTTCTTTTAATTTCTTTAATCTTCCTTTCTCTCCAAGTAAACCCCTTTTTCTTACCCTCCAAGTAAAGTTCCTTTTCTTTTGCTCGAAATCTTCCTTTTCTTTTGTTCTAAGTATCCTTGCCTATAGATTTAGAGTTTAGATTAAGAGTGTTTAGAGTGAGAGTAAGCATTTTCATATAGGAGGAGAGTTGTAGATTTTGTGAAACCTTACATACTTTATGGCTTAGACTTTGGAGATCCATGGAGAAATATCGAGATTTGAGTGTTGGCGATGGAGGAGATTGATTTGAGGTAATTCAGATGGCATACAATATGATTACTTTAAATCTCTTTGCAAAGAGTTTATTTTAATTACTTCCAATTTGTAATTCTCTTGATTATTGTGATCATTTGATAAATCCTGTGAAATCATTATCTGTTGACATGTTTGAGTACTCTGGTCATTTGATAAGTTTTCTGAAGTTGTTCTGTGTAGTCAATGTTGATTTGTCTGGCTAAATGACGTGGAAATGCTCCGTACATGGATCAAGTAGACTTTGCCAATAGCTTAGACCAATAGCCCGGATAAGCGGTTGTGCTTGGGTGAGGTGGGTGAGGCTGGTCACTGGTCATGTACTGAGTAGGACCAGGTATTTGGTCCTGGACAAATTATCATATGTCGATTTAACTTGTTTATGCCATTTGGTAAATTGCTTGATTATCGAATCTAATCAGTTGTGTAATTGTTGGATCCCTGTTGATTTTTTCTCTATCCGAACCTTGTTATTCCTGTTATATTGTATACTTCCCCGAAGTAATTTATTTTTCAGGTATGGAGGAATTTAGTGCAGATTGGATTTGAAGTTCTAAAGAGATTATTTGAGTTGGAGATTTTTGGGCCCGTAACTATATATTATTGTTCGAGATTTGTATAATTTATATTTGGAGACATTTGTGTTAGTTATTTATGGAGACGATTTGTATATTTGAGATTATGAGTTATTTGCAATTATAAATTTGAGGTTGATTTGATTTATTAATGGCCTGAAAGTTGGGGTGTTACAAAAAGTCTTGAATTAGCTAGACTCTTGTATCATATTGATGAACCCTAGCAAAATCTCTAACTTCTTCTTGAATCTCTACACTTTCTCTCTCTAAGATGGAGTTCACCCTCTCTCCAGAATATAATTTCAGATTTTTGCACTAAGGAAGGCTCAAGAATGAGCTCAAATGAGCTTATGGCACTATATTTATAGCTAGAGTGGCTTATTACATTAATTAGAACATTTGGCTAGTTAAATACGACTTAATTAATTAAACGGAATCAGTTTTAACAAATTTTGCCATATATTTCAATTAGTCTATTTATGTAGTCAATTTCAGTTTGTCAAATCATTTTAGTCCTCAATTTTGAATTTTGAGCAGAAATTAGAACAAATAATTCTTCAATGCAAACATATATACACAAGTAATCAAATCAGACAGGGTAAACTACCAATAGGTCCTACTTTTGAGACTTATTACCCATTAAGTCCTATTGATAAATTTATTAAGTGATAAAGATAAATTTATCAGTCTTTTATTTTTATGAATAAATTTATAGTGATAAATTTATCACTCTCTTTGTTTTTATGAATAAATTTATGGTGATAAATTTATCAATCTTTTATTTTTATAGTGTTAAATTTATTAGTTAGGACCTGTAGATAAATAAGTCTAGTTAATAGGACCTATAGGTAAGTACCCCTAGACAGATAATTCACAATTAATCATATAGCTTATAACACAATTACTAATTAACACTTAATTAATTAGACTTAATTATGATTTGCAATTTGGGGTCGCCACACTCTTGGAGGTAAATTTTCAACTCATATAACTCGGCGGGTGCAAATCTATATGGTGCAATGGAAATTGGTGTCGTACCGAGCACGAAGTCAATGAAGAACTAAATCTCTCGGTGGGGTGGCAAGCTAGTAAGATCCTCGGGAAAGATGTCCAGGTATTCACAAACTATCCTCGGCAATTCAACTCAGACCACATCACTTTCACTATCCAAGAAAGCTACAAGAAGACAACTAAGCTCGCCCCAACCACACGAGTCATATACTAGCGACAAAACTCTATCAGCTTAGTCCTTTAGAAAATAAAAAAAGAGTCACTACTCGAGGTGCACACCGTAACTCTCTAACAATAACAATCTATAATAGCATGGTACGAAGACAACCAATCCATGCCTAACAATACAAAAAAAAGAAGAAGTTGGCGACTGACAACCTTAATATCACAGCCGCGACATTCCTAGTCTAGGACAACCTTACCCCCAACTAGTGACTTTACACTGAGTGGAGATGCTAACTGAACCACTTTTAACCCAAAAACTGATGCGAATGGAGAAAAAATAAAGGAATGAGATGCACCAGTATCAATCAACATATTGGCAATAGAATTGAACAACAGAAAGTTACCTCTCATAATAGAGGGTATTGGTAACTGATCTGGCATGGTAACAGCATACACACACCCTGTAGATCTCTGCTCCACCTACTCACCCCTCGGAACATAAGACTGGTAAGCTGATTGAGCTGAAGAGGCTCTTTGAGTGGCCCTCGAGGCCTGTGCTGATTGGATAGGCTAATGGCTCTGTGTCTGCCTCGAGCCAGATGCACTAGATGTGCCACCTACTGAGGAAAAAACCTCATCAAGTGCCTCGACTACCTACACTAATAACAGGTAGGCGGTTTCCCTCTCTCCTAACTTTAGTTCTGTAGACGAGCCGAAGACGGTGCAGACTATTGCCCTCTTCCTCTCTGTGGGCAAACTGAAGATTTATGACCCAATTGATCACACTTAAAGCAAGTGATCCCACCCTGACTACCTCTTCCTGAACCAGAACTCGGTACATGAAAAGTGGATCTGAACTGTGCTATTTGGGACTGCTGTAGGGTGGAACCCCTCTGCCTCTTGTTGTCTCAAGTCTCCCCCTGAACCTCTTAACTTCTCTGCTTGGAGCCTCTCATCCTCTCATCTTCTGCTTGAATCACAGTCTCTAAATGAGTCGCCGCCGCCTCCACAAGATGACCATAATCCCTAATCATAGACTTGGTCACCTCGAAAAAGAGCCCGATCCTCAGTCATTTCTTGAACTCGACACAACGACGCTTCTTCGCCACTACAAGCTTCGGTGCAAATCTAGAGAGGCTAGTAAAATCGGCCTAAAACTCTACTACAGGTGTGTTCAACTGCTTGAGCTTCAAGAACTGATCCCTCAACTTCTCCCTGGTAGTGCGAGGCAAGAACTTGTCCTGGAAGGCATTGACAAATGCCTCCTAAGTTAGCCCAATGCGCCCACAGACATACTTCTACCATTGGCCCGCATCTCCGTTCAGTTGGAAGGATGCCAATGTCACCCTTAAACTATCATCCTCGATGCCAAGCATCTCGAACATCTTTAGTATCCGCTCAAGCCACTCATCTGCCTTCAGTGGCTCATTTGGTTCCCCCAAAAACTCATTCTGATTCGACTAGAAGAACTCCCTCTTCAGAAAGGACGACCTTGTCTCGGCGACATAGGCCTGGATTTGATTCTCAACCCTTAGAATGTCCATAGATTCCCGCAAAGCACTAGCCATTTCATGGGCCAAAACACCCATGGCTTGTTGACCTACTGGCTTAGCCACGTTGGCTTGACCAACTCCCTCCTCTTGTGCGGAATGTCATCTGGTAATGGCACCTTCTGCCATCTAGGGCTACCACACCTATCACCACCACGTCCATGTCCTAACATCCTAATAAAGGAAACACAATAGATTAGCACATTCACAAATGTGTCGAAGCTAATTCATTCATGTCCTAATATGGTGGACAACAATTAATTCACTCCACATAAGCACCTAATCACATAAACACAAACGAACTTCTTTTCTAGATAGTGACCGTCCCGCAACATTGCCAAAGCTCCTGTTAGAAATACCAGTGATCAAGTGCTCTTCTAACAAGACTTCTAGAAACTCATAGACCTAATCAATATCTAAGAAATTAAATCCCATACTCATTTAGTCACATAAGTGTGTTATCACATAGCATACCAGGTCTATTTCTAAAACCATCTAGCAAGAGAACCCATTGTGGTAAAAACCACATCTCACGATCCCAAAGCATTCAAACCCGATAGCTCTGATACCAAGTTGTAATGCCCTAAAATAAATAACAATAACACAACTCATAACTTACAAAAGATCAACCACATCATATCTTCTATTCCGTTTCCAACTTTGATCAATACAAAAGATGACATATGCAATATACATTCATTAATCATAGATTTTGAATCTATAACATATGGCATGATACATGAATTAAAGTAAAAGTAAAACCAAATAATTATATGCTCTAATGGCTACAACTTTCCAAGTTGATGCTTGGGTATAACAAAATGAGTTTAACTCAATACAAGTAAAGCCGGTGCTTAAATAAAAATAATTACATCAATAAATAAAAATAAAGCCTTGCCTCTAAGTCCTCCCAAGCTATGTCCTTGGTGAAGGCATATCATCAGCTCCTGAAAGTTGTTTTCTATATAGGGTGAGCCAAAACTCGGTAGAGATACTCTAACATAGTATATGAATCTTAATAAAATTATAAGGTGAATACACATGCATGCCATTTGTCAAACATTTCTCGTTTTCCATCTCAAAACAATGCAATGCCAGATTATAAATCAATTCATGAAAATAATCCTTTTATAGTAGAAAATAAGACAGTGGATACAAAACATTGGGAATCTCTAGGTACGTGTCTGCTAGTAGGCTATACAAGCACTACCAAAGCCATTTTATCGGTACTAACCGGAAGGATCAACACCTAACCACACGGGTTTCTGGACTTTTACCAAGGACACATAGGCCAACATCATAACAAAAACCACACCCCCTAACCAGATTCACAAAGGTATTGAACCATTTTTCTCAAAATCAATACATTTACAATGTTCAATATGAAATGATACTCAATGCACAATGTGTGAGAAATTAGTTTCAATTTAACCAAATCCTCATGCATTGTCTATAGCAATCAAGAATATTCTCCACTGATAGCCCAAAACAGATATTTCTATGCAACATATAGTTTCCAATCAAAATATATAATTCCATCATTTTACAATGGGAGCGATATTACATATCCTCCTCCACCACCATCATCAACATAACCATTGTTCCAATCTTATAAAACCTAACATCATTTTCCATTTCCTTTCACAAATCCAAATATTTCAAATTGTAGAACAAAACCCCATTTTCTTATAAAATCAATTTTAAGAAAGGATATCCACCATTTTAACACATCTTAACCATAGACACACCCCATAACCATTCTCAAGAATCCATTTGGAAAACCCCACTTTTGAATTCAAAATCAAACCCTAGGTTTTTCCAAAAATCCCTAAATCACTAGCCCATTTTAAAGAGCAAATAATTAAGCTAACAATCATATTAAAGGTCAAAGAACTCCCTACCTCAAAGTAGAAGACAAGAGAAAACACTAGATAGAAGTTGGTGGAGTCGAAAACAATAACTCCTCCGATTAGAACGAAGCCCTTGACGTGCTCTATCTTTTTCTCCAAAGGACTAGGGTAAATAAATCAAAGCATTAAGAGTATTTAGGCCTGGAAGGTAAGAACTTAGAGAGAGAGAGAGAGAGAGAGAGAGAGTTAGGGTTTTGAAATGTTTAGAGAGAGAGAATGAGATGAAAAAGTGACTCAAAATGCCTTTTTCTCAGACTGATATACGCACAGACCGCTTGAGCGACCAAAACACCGCTCAAGCGAATAAGCACAATAAGTTACATCTGTAACGCCCTCAAAATAATAGCATTAAACTCAACAATATTGACATGCATTGATATATCAAAGATCAACATCCTTCTATTCATCAGAGTATTTCCTTACAAAAAGTATTACATGTTGACAACAAAAGTAAACGCCCCACGGGCTTACAACTTTCCAAGCCAACACTTGGTTACAAGAAGTGAGTACTAACTCATATACACATTAAGCCCTAGGCTTGAATTTACATGTAATACATCAAAAGCAAAATGACATCCAAAAAGTCTGACAGCCTCTAGCCTCCCAAGTTATGTCCTTGGAGGTGGCATGCTAACTGTACCTGAAAATGATGTTCCCATATAGGGTGAGCCACAGCCCAGTAGAAATACACTAAACCAGCTATGAACAATGACTAGAAGATTAGCAGTTGATAGATGGTCAGCCCTGATACATCCACTTATATCACATTACAATTTCATGACATACAAGTTCATGTTACTTTTCATTTTTTTTTTTTTTTTCAGTAGATAAGCATACTAGCTAAATCAATACATCAACAGATAAGCATATTAGCTATATCAACATCTCAACAGATAAGTATAAGAACTATATCCTACAACCAAAGATAAGCATATTAGCTGTATCTACACTTCTCTAGACAAGCATATGAGCTGTATCTACGGAGTTCATCCCCTATCTCCTTCCAACGCTATCCGGTTTAGAGGTACATCCCCCATCTTCCCCTAAACCGCGGAGTGCATCCCCCATCTCCTCCTCTACACACAATGCATATAAACACAAAGGTTCTATACACAATCAACCAATACATAAAGTTAATGTATTCTATTAACCGTCATGCTCCATGACACATTCCATTGATTAGTTTTCGTTTGCCTAATCATCATGCATTGTCTACAACAATCAAGACTATCCTCCACCGATAGCCCAAAGCAGTTATTTCTAAACAGAAAATAAATGCACAAAATGGATAATATATCAACATTTCAATTTGGTGAGCGATAAATAAATCAACTACACCCTTTAATCCCATCCATTCCAAATTATCAACATTTCCAATTCAATTCCTCATTTTCCTTTAATTAATTATATGCATTAATTAATTAAAACACTTAGGGCAAATTCCCATAATTAACAAAACAACCCTAAGGTTCCATTTTCATCCATAATCCATCATCTATCTCATCTTTCTATGCCAAACTTGCATAAAAGGTTTATTATAAACAAAATCCTAACTTTTGTAAAATTACACAAAAGACCCAAACTTTCTCAAAATTACCCAACAACACCCAACGTATCAAAATGCTAAAATTCAAAGACAAAACTCATAAAGAGGAGTAGGGTATCCCTATCTAGAAGTTTGAGCTCAAAAGGAGATGAAGACCAAAACCCAACGTGCTCCAAATCCCAACCTTTTTCAGATTAAAACAAAGCTCTCAACACCCTCTATCTTTTTAACAAAGAACTTAGGGTAGATTCACACTAGAAAGAGATGAAAATTTAGAGAGAAGGTAAGTCTAGAGAGAGAGGGTCTCAGATCTAGGGTTTTAAAATGAAAAGAGGTGAAAATGTTATGTTTAAAATCGCTGCTGCCCGCTGATATAAAACAGGCTCGCTCGAGCGAAGACTTGGTCGCTCGAGCGACCAGACACAGAAAACCTCGCTCGAGCCAAGAAAATCTCGCTCAAGCTAACAACCTAAAAGCTCGCTCGAGCCACAAACTTCTCGTTCGAGCCAGCAACTCGAACCTTCAGGTCTGCAACCAGATGCACGCTCGAGCGACGGAACGCTCGCTCGAGCGAAGAAAAGCTCGCTCGAGCCAAGAAATGCAACTTTCAGGTCCAGAACCAGACGCAATCGCTTGCTCGAGCGAAGCCACTCGGGCTCGACCCACCAGACACAAAACACACATCTCGCTCGAGCGACCAAACGCTGGCTCGAGCGAAGGACCAAAACAAAGATCTCGCTCGAGCGACAAACTCCTCGCTCGAGAGAAGGTCCAGAATTCTGGGCAGCAACACTTGGCTCCCAGACATAACCAACCTGTAACAAACCTGCCCAACACATCCTATAACTCAAAACAAAGTGGGAAAGGACGTAAACAAGAAAATAACAACTGCTAATATCCACGGACTCAAGTCCGGACCACTGTACAACAAGGGGTAAAACCCCGGATCGCTATAACATCACACAAGCGTATAATGACCCCTTTACAGAAGTTTAGACTTGTAAAAGACCGCTCGAGCACAAGAAGTACTGCTTAAACGAAGATATCACACTTTCAATAGTTTTACAGACTGTAAAAGACTGCTTGAGCGCAAGAAATACCGCTTGAGCAAACAGACAAAATTTTTGGCAACAACTCACTGAAAAACTAACTTCCCAATCTTGTTTTAAATGCAACCATAACTCCCAATAGCCAAACTCAACAAGCAACAAGATGGAAATGAGCTGAACAATAGTTAAGTACATGGATTCTCAGATTTAAAAGAAAGAAATGGGTCAAGTCTAAACTGGAATCGTTACAAAAATGCTGGGCTGACACCAAAACAGCATGCGTGGACCCGGTCGATATAGAGTAACCCGGTGTATCTCTTTAGAAATTTTCCCATCGGAGTTGGAAAAGACTTGGAGACGCATCCACAGATCAAAATTGTTCTGCACGTTGCCTAAGAAATGTTCAGTAGTTTAGAAAAAGATCTAGGCATGCGTCCGTGGGCCAAGAAAGTTCGGCGTGCTGTGGGAAGGATGTTCGACCGAGTGAAGCTTATTCAACTGGTTTTCTCGGAAGGTTTCCCCTATTTTTTTCATTCTTTTTGGCTTTCTAAGCTATCTCTTTTGGAAAAGTGGATCAAAACATTTTTGAAAATAGGTTTCAGAGTCTAGGAAACGATTTGGCCAAAATGGGCATAGGGCGGGTTTGGCTTTCTTTCCATCTCTTACTTGTTCCCTAGAGCGACCTTTTGTATCTTCATTGGGAGCTTTGGGTAGAGCACCCAAGTCTTAAGGCCGGCCAAAAATGGGGTGTCTACAACAACTCCATTAAGAGGTCTTATTTTCTGTGTTAACATGACTCAATGGAAAATTTTATGAGAAAAGTAAGATTTATTGAAAAAAATTCCTAAGTTTTTATGCTTCTTTTGCTAAAATTAGGTAACATTTTTTTCATTAAAGGCATAAAAAAATCTCCTTATTTATTTCTTTCCAAATGTATCAAATCGTTTGCAGCAAAGATCTAACACTGACTATTTTCACTTTTTTCCCCCCCCCTAATCTTTGTTTTCCTTTTTTCTTTAGATTGTTCTTGAGCTAGTTACTCAAAGATATCCTATAGTTAAATGAAATTAGACTTAGTGTTAAATGACATCAAACTCCATTTGCTTTGGTAATTATTTGAAGTTTATTCATCATGGTTGTATTTGAATTATAAATTTGAACAAAAATTTAAAAAAGGAAAGAGAAATAAAAAAAAAACAAAGAGGTTATATTTCAGCTCCATTTGTTTTGATGTAAATATTTTATTCATTTTTCGTTATTTAGTTGAACAAAAAGCAAGAAAAACATTTTTTAAGGAAAATATTTTTGCATCATTTTTCCAAAAATGACTTAGCTTTAAAAATTCTGTAAGTCAATTTTTACAAAGTTGACTCTCACTCACTACCTTTTCAAATAAATATCTTAGCTCACTAAAAAAACACATAAATGACACTTTATTGAATCAAAATTTCTCTTTTAGGCAATAAAATATTTTTATTTTAAGTGTCAACCAAACGCCGAAAAATATTTTTTTTTGTGCAAAATATTATATGTAGAAAAAATTTACCATTTCTCTTTTTAAATTCCTATCCAAATTCATAATCTTTCCTGAATAATGTGAATAAAATATAAGTTAAATTTTTTCTTTATTTCTCTTCCCTTATTTAAACCCCTTTCCAAATCCATAGTCCAAATACATTGGAAAGTATATGTATAGGGAATTTTTATTTCATTCTACAGTTAAATGATAGGTTTTGTTAATAAAGTTTTAAAAAAAAAAATGTACACTCTTTATCAAACGTTCTGTTTGTTTTACGTAAAATATTTTATACAAAAAAATATTTTTATTGTAAATTGATTTGACACACAAAAAAAAAAAATGTTTTTGTTTTTGTTTTTCAGCGTTTGGTTGACACTTGAAATAAAAACATTCTATGACCTAAAAGAGAAACTTTGATTCAATAAAGTGTCATTTTTGACTTTTTAGTGAGCTAAGATAGTTATTTTTTTAAGATAGGACTAACATATTCATTTGAAAAGGTTAAATGTGTCGAAAATGTAGTGAGTGAGAGTTAACTTTGTAAAAATTGACTTGCGAAAATTTTAAAGGTAAGTCATTTTTAAAACAATGATACAAAAATATTTTCCTTAAAAATGTTTTACTTACTTTTTGTTCAACCAAATAGCAAAAAATAAATAAAATATTTTTAACAAAAATATTTTACGTCAAAACAAACAAAGACTAATATGTAAAATTTATAATATTCAAAAACATTTTGTCTACACGTTAACAAAATCCTTAAATAAAATCAAACTCAATGTTAAATGAAATCAAAATTCATCGCTTTGTTCATTCTCTTATGTTGATTTGAAAGGATTTGTGGAGGGAATTTTTATTTTATTTTTTCACTTTTTCCTTATATTATTTTGTTTTAATTTGTTTTTTCTCTACACAAATCTCCTTATAAATCTAAGATCTAAACACAATTTTATAGTATATAATTTTTGAGTAATATTATACAAACTTACAAGTCTTATAAACTCATTTTATCCGCTGATGTGACAATTATTATATTATTAAAGTAGGTTTTGTTTTAAAATTTAAAATTTATATAAAAAAATGATTCATCTCTCTAATTTTGTCTCCCCCATTTTACCTCCAATGGTGTGGAATTAAGGGGGCTAAATATGAGAGAGCAGAGTGTGAGATCGCTTCACATGGGTCTAAGTCACGCCATTGATGATAGAATTTGGGGGCCTCAATTAGGTATAGGGGTGTACACGGATCGAATTGGTTTGGCTTTAGAGTAAACCAAGAATCGAGCCGTTTTTTACGGTTCCAAAAAAAATTGAAGCCGTAACCGAACCATTAACCTGTAAAACCTGACTAGAACTGAATCATGGAAACTAGTTTGGTTCGGTTCGATTTACGGTTCTAGAAATTTTATACAACAATAAATATGATATATATTTTTTGTTAGTAAATAAATTAATAATAATTGGTTTAGTTAAGTAGGTTAAAGTTTATCAATTTCACAATGACAATTAGTATTCAAATCTTATAATATACATTTTATATTTTAAATTTTTATACAATAATATAAAAAAAATAAAAAACGAATACGTTACAGTTCGCGTTTTTTATTGACTCGCCAAATTTCACTCGATTCCAAGACCGGCCCATTTTTGGCTTTTGCATTGCCTGTCCACTTGATCCAAGAATCGTACGGACAAGCACGCTACATCATCATGGATCCTTCCTAAAATCACGTTTTCTACTGAATCGCCAAATTTCGCGCGATTCCGAGACTGCTCCGTTTTTGGCCTTCGCATTGACTGTACATTTGATCAAAGAATCTTATGGCCATGCATGCTGCATCATCATGGATCCTTCCTAAAATCACGTTTTCTACTGACCGGCCAAATTTCACTCAATTCCCAGCCCGACCCGTTTTTGGATTTTGCATTGCCTATCCGTTTGATCCAAGACTTGTATGGCCATGCATGCTGCATTATCATGAATCCTTCCTAAAATGATGTTTTTCACTGACCCGCCAAATTTAACGTGATTCCGAGCTCGACTCATTTTTGGCTTTTGCATTGCTTGTATATTTGATCAAACAATCGTGTGGCCATGCATGCTCCATCATCATGGATCCTTTCTAAAGTCACGTTTTCTTCTGACCCGCAAAATTTCAAGCGATTCAGAGCTCAACCCATTTCACGCGATTCCGAGCCCAGCCCAGCCCAGCCTAGTCCATTTTTGGCTTTCGCATTGCATGTCGATTTGATCCGAGAATCGTATGGCCATGCATGTTGCATCATCATGGATCCCACATAAAATCACATTTTCTATTACCAAATTTCCTGTGATTCTGAGCCTGACCCTTTTTTGGCTTTTGCATTGCTTGTCTATTTGATCCAAGAATCGTATGGCCATGCATGCTGCATCACAATAGACCCTTCCTAAAATCAAGTTTTCTATTGACCCACTAAATTTCACGCGATTTCGAGCCCAGCCTATTTTTGGCTTTCGCATTGCCTGTCTATTTGATCCAAGAATCCTTTGGCCATGCATGTTGCATCACAATGGATCCTTCATAAAATCACGTTTTCTATTGACCTTCCAAATTTCATGCGATTCCGAGCTAGGTCCGTTTTGGGTTTTCGTATTACTTGTCCATTTGATCTAAGAATCGTATTGCTTGTCCATCAAGGATCCTTCTTAAAATCACGTTTTCTAGGGACTCGCCAAATTTCACGCGATTCCAAGCCAGGCCCATTTTTGGCTTTCGTCTTGCCCCGTCCATTTGATCCAAGAATCATATGGCCAAGTATGCTACATCATCTTGGATTGTTCGTAAAATCATGATTTCTATTGACCCACCAAATTTCACGCGATTCCGAGCCAGGGCATTTTTTGACTTTTGTATTGCCTGTCTATTTACTCCAAGAATCGTATTGCCATGTATTCTGCATCATCATGGATCATTCCTAAAATCACAGTTTCTAATAACCTGCCAGATTTCACGCGATTCCGAGCAGGTCCCGATTTTGACTTTTGCATTTGATCCAAGAATCGTATGGCCATGCACGTTGCATCGTCACGAATTCGTCCTAAAATCATGTTTTCTATAGACCTGCCAAATTTCACACGATTTTGAGCCTAGCCTGTTTTTTGCTTTCGTATTGTCTGCCCATTTCATCCATGATTTGTATGGCCATGCATGCTGTATTATCAAGGATCCTTCCTGAAATCACATTTTCTACAGACCCGCCAAATTTAACACGATTCCGAGACCGACCCATTTTTGGCTTTCGCATAGCCTGTCCACTTGATCCAAGAATCGTATGGCCATGCATGCTGCATCATCATGGATCGTTCCAAAAATCACGTTTTCTGTTGACCCGCCAAATTTTACCCAATTCCAGGTGAGGCCCTTTTTTGACTTTTGCTTTGCCTGTCCATTTGATCCAAGAATCGTATTGCCATGCATACTGCATCATCATGGATCCTTCTTAAAATCATGTGTTCTAATGACCCACCGGATTTCACACGATTTCGAGCCCAGCCCGATTTTGGCCTTTGCATTGCTTGTCCATTTGTTCCAAGAATCCTACAGCCATGCATACTGCATCATTAAGGATCCTTCTTAAAATCAAGTTTTCTACTGACCTATCAAATTTCACGCGATTCCGAGACTGGCCAACTTTTGGTTTTCGCATTGCCTGTCCATTTAATCCAAGAATCGTATGGACATGTACGCTGCATCATCATGGATTCTTCCTAAATTCATGTTTTCTACTGAACCGCCAAATTTCCTGCGATTTCGAGACTAGCCTGTTTTTGGATTTGCAATGTGTGTCAATTTGATCCAAGAATCGTATGGCCATGCATGCTACATCATCATAGATCCTTCCTAAAATCACGTTTTCTACTGACTTGCCAAATTTCACTCAATTCCCAGCCTGGCCTGTTTTTGGCTTTCGCATTACCTGTCCATTTGATCCAAGAATCGTATGGCCATACATGCTGCATTATCATGGATTCTTCCTAAAATGACGTTTTCTATTGACCCGCCAAATTTCACGCGATTCCGAGCCTGGCTCATTTTTGGCTTTCGCATTGCCTATCCATTTGATCCAAGAATCGTATGGCCATGTATGCTCCATCATCATGGATCCTTCCTAAAGTCACGTTTTCTTTTAGCTCACCAAATTTCACGTGATTCCGAGCCTGGCCCATTTTTTGCTTTCACTTTGCTTGTCCATTTGAACCAAGAATGGTATGGCCATGAATGTTGTATCATCAAGGATCCTTCCTAAAATCATGTTTTCTACTAAGCCGAAAAATTTCACACGATTTTGAGCTCGGCCTGTTTTTGGCTTCTGTATTGCTTGTCCATTTGATCCAAGAATCGTATGGCCATACATGCTGCATTATCATGGATCCTTCCTAAAATCTCGTTTTCTACTAAATCGCCAAATTTCACGCAAATCTGAGCTAGGCTCGACTTTGGCTTTTGCATTGCCTGTCCATTTGCTCCCAGAATCATATGGCCATGCATGCTGCATCATCATAGATCCTTCCTAAAATCGTGTTTTCTACTGACCCGCGAAATTTCACGCGATTGTGAAACCGATCCATTTTTGGCCTTCGCATTGCCTGTACATGTGATCCAAGAATCTTATGGCCATTCATGCTGTATCATTATGGATCCTTCTTAAAATTATGTTTTCTACTGACCCGCCAAATTTCATCCAATTTTGAGCCCGAACCGTTTTCAACTTTCACATTGCCTGTCCATTTGATCCAAGAATCATATGGCCATGCATGCTGGATTATCGTGGATTCTTCCTAAAATGACATTTTCTTCTGACCTACCAAATTTAACGGTATTTTGAGCCTGGCCCGTTTTTGGGTTTTGGTTTGCCTGTCCATTTGATCCAAGAATCGTATGACCATGCATGCTGTATCTTCATGGATCCTTCCTAAAATCATATTTTTTACTAATCCACCTTTCATGCAATTCTGAGCCTGGCCCCTTTTTGGCTCTTGCATTGCCTGTCCATTTGATCCAAGAATCATGTGATCATACTTGTTGCATCATCATGGATCCTTTGTAAAATCCTATTTTCTACTAAATCGCCAAATTTCATGCAAATTTGAGCTCGACCTGACATTGGATTTTGCATTTCCTGTCCGTTTGATCCAAGAATCATATGGCTACACATGTTGCATCATCATGGATTCTTCCTAAAATCACGTTTTCTACAAACTCGCCAAATTTCACTTGATTCCAAGACTGACCTCTTTTTTGGCTTTCAAAATGCCTATCCAGTTGATCCAATAATCGTATGGGCATGCTTGCTGCATCAATATGGAGCCTTCTTAAAATCAAGTTTTCTACTGGACCGCCATATTTCATGCTATTCCGAGCTGATTCCGTTTTTGGCTTTCACATTTTTTGTCCATTTGATCCAAGAATCGTATGCCCATGCATGCTACATCGTTATGGATCCATCCTAAAATCACGTTTTCTACTGACTCGCAAAATTTCACGCAATTTCGAACCCGGCTCGTATTTGGCTTTGCATTGCCCGTCCATTTGATCCATAAATCATATTGCCATGAATGCTGCATCAACATGGATCCTTTTTAAAATCACATTTTTTGCTGACCCGCCAAAATTTCATGCGATTCCAAGACCAGCCCATTTTTTGCTTTCGCATTGCCACTCCATTTGATCCAAGAATCCTATGGCCATGCATGCTACATCATCAAGGATCCTTCCTAAAATCACGTTTTCTATAGACCTGCTAAATTTCACACGATTCTGAACTCGGCCTGTTTTTGGCTTTCGCATTGCCTTCCCATTTGTTCCAAGAATTGTATGGCCATGCACGCTACGTCATCATGGATCCTTCTTAAAATCACGTTTTCTACTGACCTGCAAAATTTCACGCGATTTCGAGCCCAACTCGTTTTTGGTATTGCATTGCCTATCCATTTTATCCAAGAATCATATGGCCTTGTATGTTGCATCATCATGGATCGTTCCTATAATCTTGTTTTCTATAGACCCGCCAAATTTCACGCGATTCCAAGCCCAACCTGTTTTTGGCTTTCGTATTGACTGCACATTTGAATCAAGAATCGTATGGCCATGCTTGCTGCATCATGATGGATCATTCCTAAAATCACGTTTTCTATTGACCTGCCAAATTTCACGCGATTCCAAGCCTGACTCTTTTTTGGGTTTTGCATTGCCTGTCCATTTGATCCAAGAATCATTTGGCAATGCACGCCGCATCGTAATGGATTCTTCCTAATATCACGTTTTCTATTGACCCACCAAATTTCACATGATTCTAAGCCTGGTCCTTTTTGGTTTTTGCATTGCCTATCCATTTGATCCAAAAATCGTATGGCCATGCATGCTGCATCATCATGGATCCTTCCTAAAATCACGTTTTCTACTTACCTGCCAAATTTCATGCGATTCCAAGCCTTGCTCATTTTTGGCTTTTGCATTGTTTGTCCATTTGATCTAACAATCATATGGCAATGCATTCTCCGTCATCATGGATCTTTCCTAGAATCTCATTTTCAACTGACCTACCAAATTTGACGCGATTCTAAGCCTGGACCGACTTTGACTTTATCATTGCCTGTCCATTTGATCCAAGAATCATACGGCCATGCATGTTGCATCATCAAGGATCCTTCTTAAAATCACATTTTCTATTGACTGATCAAATTTCACGCGATTCTGAGCCCATTTGTTTTTGCGTTTTTCATTGTTTGTCCATTTGATCCAAGAATCGAATGGCCATGCTTACTACATCATCAAGGATTTTTCCTAGAATCTCGTTTTCTACTGACCCGCCAAATTTCACGCTATTTTGAGCTCGGCCTGACTTTGACTTTTGCATTGCCACTCCATTTGATCCAAGAATCCTATGGCCATGCATGCTGCATCATCATGGATCCTTCTTAAAATCACGTGTTTTACAGACTTGCCAAATTTCACGAGATTTCAAGATCGGCCCATTTTTGGCTTTCGCATTGCCTGTCCATTTGATCCAAGAATCATATGGCCATGCGTGCTGCACATAATGGATCCTTCCTAAAATCAAGTTTTCTGCTGACTTGCCAAATTTCACATGATTCTGAGCCGGGCATGTTTTTGGCTTCCGCATTGCCTGTCCATTTGATCCCAAAATTGTATGCCCTTGCAAGATTCATCAAAATGGATCATTCCTAAAATCACGTTTTTTACTGACCCGCCAAATTTAACACGATTTCGAGCCTGGCCTAATTTCAGCTTTGCATTGCCTGTCCATTTGATCCAAGAATCGTATGGCCATGCATGCTGCATCATCATGGATCCTTCATAAAACCACATTTTCTACTGACCTGTCAAATTTCACGCGATTTCAAGCCTGGCCCGTTTTTGGCTTTCGTATTACCTGTCCATTTGATCCACGAATCGTATAGCCATGCATGCTACATCATCAAGGATCCTTCCTAAAATCACGTTTTCTATAGACCCGCCAAATTTCACGCAATTTCGAGCTCGTCCTGTTTTTGGCTTTCACATTGCCTTCCCTTTTGATCCAAGAATCATATGGCCATGCACGCTGCATCATCATGGATCCTTCCTAAAATCACATTTTCTACTGACCTGCCAAATGTCACGTGAGTCCAAGCCGGATCCGTTTTTGGCTTTTGCATTGCCTCTCTATTTAATCCAAGCATCATACGGCCATGCATGTTACATTATCAAGAGTTCTTACGTTTGATACAAACATGCCAAATTTTGCGTCATTTAGATACTGGCCTATTTTTGGCTTTCGCATTGCTTGCCCATTTGATATAAGAATTGTATGGACATGCATGCTACATCATCAAGGATCCTTCCTAAAATCTCGTTTTGCTACTGACCCACCAAATTTTACGCGATTCCGAGCTCGGCCCAACTTTGACTTTTGCATTGCTTGACCATTTGATCCAAGAATCGTGTGCCCATTCATGCTGGATCATCATGCATCATCCGTAAAATCATGTTTTCTACTGACTAGCCAAATTTCACGCTATTTCAAGCCCAGTCCATTTTTGGCTTTGCATTGCCTATTATTTGATCCAAGAATCGTTTGTAGATGCGTGTTGCATCATAATGGATCCTTCCTAAAATCACATTTTCTATTAACCCTCCAAATTTCACTCGATTTCGAGCTTGGTCCGTTATTGGCTTTCGCATTGCTTGTCCATTTGATCCAACAATCGTATGGCCATGCATGCTGCATCATCATAGATCGTTTCTAAAATCACATTTTCTACAGACCCGACAAATTTCACGCGATTTTGAGCCTGACTTGTTTTTGGGTTTCGCATTGCCTGTCCATTTGATCCAACAATCATATGGCGATGAATGCTACATCATAATGGATCCTTCCTAAAGTCACGTTTTCTACAGACTCGCCAAATTTCAAGCGATTCCGAGACCGGCCCATTTTTGGCTCTCCCATTGGCTGTCCATTTGATCCAAGAATCATATGGCCATGTGTGTTGAATCATCATGGATCCTTCCTAAAATCACCTTTTCTACTAACCAGTCAAATTTCACATGATTCTGAATCGGGTACGTTTAATGCTTTCGCATTGCCTGTCCATTTGATCCCATAATTGTATACCCTTGCAAGTTGCATCATCATGGATCCTTCCTTAAAACATGTTTTTTACTTGCCTGCCAAATTTCACGCGATTCCAAGGCCGACCTATTTTTGGCTTTGCATTGCCTGTCCATTTGATCCAAGAATCGTATGGCCATCCATGCTGCATCATCATGGATGCTTCATAAAATCACGCTTTCTATTGACCTGCCAAATATCACACGATTCCGAGCCTAGTCTGTTTTTGGCTTTTGCATTGCCCATCCATTTGATCTAAGAATCGTATGGTCCTGCTTGATGTATTAAGGATCCATCCTAAAATCTTGTTTACTATTGATGCGCCAAATTTCATGCGATTCTGAGCCTGGGCCGAGTTTGACTTTTGCATTGCTTGTCCATTTGATCCAATAATCGTATGGTCATGCATTCTGCATAATCAGGGATCCTTCCTAAAAACACATTTTCTACAGACTCGCCAAATTTCACGTGATTCCAAGACAATACCATTTTTGGCTTTTGTATTGCCTGTCCATTTGATCCAAGAATTGTATGGCCATGCGTGCTGCATCATCATAGATCCTTCCTAAAATCATGCTTTCTACCGAATCGCAAAATTTCACCCTATTCTGAGCCCGGCCCGTTTTTGGCTTTCGCATTGCCTGTCTATTTGATCCAAGAATTGTATGCCCACACATGCTGCATCCTCATGGATCCTTCCTAAAGTCATGTTGTCTACTGACCCACCAAATTTGACGCGATTCCGAGCCTGGTCCGTTTTTGGCATTACATTGCTTGTCCATTTGATCCAACAATCATATGGCCATGCATGCTGCATCATCATGGATCCTTTCTAAAATCACGTTTTCTATTGACCCGCCAAATTTCATGCGATTCCGAGCCTGACTCATTTTTGGCTTTTGCATTGCCTGTCCATTTGATCCAAAAAATTGTATGCCCAAATTTCATGCGATTCTGAGCTCGACCCATTTTTGGCTTTCGTATTGCCAGTCCATTTAATCCAAGCATCGTACGGGCATGGATGCTACATCATCAAGGATCCTTCATAAAATCACGTTTTCTATAGACCCGCCAAATTTCACGTGATTCTGAGACCGGCCTATTTTTGGTTTTCGCATTGCCTGCCCATTTGATATAAGAATCGTACGGCCATGCTTGCAGCTTCATCATCGATCCTTCTTGCAATCATGTTTTCTACTGACTCGCCAAATTTCAAACGATTTTGAGACCGGCCCATTTTTGGCTTTCGCATTGCCTGTCCATTTGTTCCAAGAATCATATGGCCATGCATGCTACATCATCAAGGATCCTTTCTAAAATCATGTTTTCTATAGACCCGCATAAATTTATGTGATTTTGAGTGCCTATCTATTTGATGCAAGAATCGTATGGGCATGCACGGTACATTATCAAGGATCCTTCGTAAAATAACATTTTCTACAAACCAACCAAATTTTATGCTATTCCGAGCCTGGCCAATTTTTGGCTTTCGCATTGCCTGCCCATTTGATCCAAGAATCATATGGCCATGCACTGTGCATCATCATGGATCTTTCCTAAAATCACATTTTCTACTGACCTGCCAAATGTCACATGATTCCGAGCTCGACTCATTTTTGGCTTTCGCATTGCATGTCCATTTGATCTAAAAATAGTATGGACATGCATGCTGCATCATCATGGATTCTTCCAAAAATCACATTTTCTACTGACTCGCCAAATTTCAAGCGATTCTGAGCTCGCCCCATTTTTGGCTTTCGTATTGCCCGGCCATTAGATCCAAAAATCGTACGGCTATGCAAGCTTTATCACCATGGATCCTTCCCAAAATCACGTTTTCTACGGACCCGCAAAATTTCACGCAATTCTGAGCCCGGTCCGATTTTGGCTTTGGCATTGCCTGTCCATTTGATCTAAGAATTATATGCCTATGCACGTTGCATCATCATGGATCCTTCCTAAAATCACATTTTCTGTTAACCTACCCAATTTCACGCGATTTCGAGCCTAGCCCATTTTGGCTTTGCATTGCCTATCCATTTGATCCAAGAATCGCATGGTCATGCAAGCTCCATCATCGTGGATCCTTCCTAAAATCTCATTTTTTACTGACTTGCTGAATTTCACGTGATTTTGAGTATGGCCCATTTTTGGCTTTCTCATTGCCTATCAATTTGATCCGAGCATCGTACGACCATGCATGCTACATCATCAAGGATCCTTCCTAAAATCACATTCTCTATAGACCCTCCAAATTTGACGCGATTCCGAGACCGGCCTGTTTTTGGCTTTCGCATTGCCTGCTAATTTGATATAAGAATTGTATGTCTATGTGTGCTACATCATCATGGATCCATCCTAAAATCACATTTTCTATGGACCTGCCAAATTTAACGCAATTTTGAGCCTGACATGTTTTTTACATTGCATTGCTTGTCAATTTGATCCAAGCATCGTAAGACCATGCATGCTACATCCTCAAGGATCCTTCATAAAATTATGTTTTCTATCGACCCGTCAAATTTCATGTAATTTTGAGCCCGACCAATTTTTGGCTTTCACATTGCCTATCGATTTGATCTAAGAATTATATGCCCATGCATGTTGTATCATCATGGATCCTTCTTAAAATCACGTTTTCTACTAACCTGCCAAATTTCACGTGATTCCGAGCCCGACCCGTTTTTGGCTTTGCATTGCCTATTCATGTGATCCAAGAATTGTATGGCCATGTATGCTGCTTAATCATTGATCCTTCCTAAAATCACGTTTTCTACTCATTCGCAAAATTTCACACAATTACGGGCCCAACCTGTTTTTGGCTTCTGCATTGCCAGTCCATTTGATCCAAGAATCGCAGGGTCATGCATGTTATATCATCAAGGATCCTTCCCAAAATCACGTTTTCTACAGAGGCGCCAAATTTCACACGATTTCGAGCTCGGCTTGTTTTTGGCTTTCGTATTGCCCACCCATTTGATCCAAGAATTGTATGGCCATGCATGTTGCGTTATCATGGATCCTTCCTAAAATTAGGTTTTCTATTGACCTTCCAAACTTCACGCAAATCTGAGCCTTACGTAATTTTGGCTTTCGCATTGCCTGTCCATTTGATCCAAGCATCATACGGCCATGCATCCTACATCATCAAGGATCCTTCATAAAATCACGTTTTCTACAGACTCGCCAAATTTCACGTGATTCTAAGACCGCCCTGTTTTTGGCTTTCGCATTGCCTGCCCATTTGATATAAGAATCGTATGGCTATGCATTCTGCTTCATCAAGGATCCTTCATAAAATTTGGTTTTGCTACTGATCCACCAAATTTCACGCTATTCTGAGCCCGCCCAACCTTGACTTTTGCATTTCCTGACAATTTGATCCACCGATCATATAGCCATGCATGTTGTATCATCATGGATCCTTCATAAAATCACGTTTTCTACAAACTCGCCAAATTTCAAGTGATTCCGAGACCGGCTCATTTTTGGCTTTCATATTGCCTGTCCATTTGATCCAAGAATCATATTGCCACGCATGCTGCATCATCTTGGATCCTTCTTAAAATCACGTTTTCTGCTGACCTGCCAAATTTCACGGGATTTTGAGCCGGGCCCGTTTTTGATTTTCACATTGCCTGTCCATTTGATTTCAAGAATTGTATGCCCATGCATGCTGCATCATAATGGATCCTTCTTAAAATCACATTTTCGACAGACCCGCCAAATTTCATGCGATTCTGAGCCCGACCCGTTTTTGGCTTTCGCATTGCCTCTCCATTTGATCCAAGAATCTTATAGGCATGCATAGGACATCATCATGGATCCTTCCTAAAATAATGTTTTCAACAGACCTGCCGAATTTCACGCGATTCCGAACCCGGCCTGTTTTTGACTTATGCATTTTCTGCCCATTTGATCTGAGAATTGTATGGCAATGCACACTGCATAATCATGGATCCTTCATAAAATTATGTTTTCTTTTGACCTGCTAAATGTCACGAGATTCTGAGCCCAACCCATTTTCGGCTTTCGTATTGCCTGTCCATTGGATCCAAGAATCGTATGGACATGCATGCTGGATCATCATGGATCCTTCCTAAAATCACTTTTTCTACTGACTCGCCAAATTTCACACTATTCTGAGCCCGTCCCATTTTTTGGCTTTTGCATTGGTTGGCCATTGGATCCTAGAATTGTATGGCCATGCAAGCTGCATCATCATTGATCCTTTCTAAAATCATGTTTTTTATAGACTCGACAAATTTAACGCGATACTGAGCCAGGGACATTTTTGGCTTTGGCATTGTCTGTCCGTTTGATCTAAGAATCTTATGCCCATGCATGTTGCATCATCAAGGATCCATCCTAAAATCACGTTTTGGGCTTTAGCAATGCCTGTTCATTAGATCCAAGAATTGTATGGCCATGCAAGCTGCATCATCATGGATCCTTCCGAAAATAACGTTTTCTACTGACTTGCCAAATTTAATGTGATTCCGAGCCCAACCTATTTATGGCTTTCACATTTCCTCTCCGGTTGATCCAAGAATCGAATGGACATGCACGCTGCATCATCATAGATCCTTCCTAAAATCACGTTTTCTGCTAACCCGCCAAATTTCACCCGATTTCGATCCCGGCCCATTTTTAGCTTTCGCATTGCCTGTGCATTTGTTCCAAGAATTGTAGGGCCATGCAAGCTGCATAATCATTTATCCTTCTGAAAATCACATTTTCTACTGACACGCCAAATTTCACGCAATTCTGAGCACAGCTTGTTTTTGGCTTTCGCATTGCTTATCCATTTGATCCAAGAATTGTATGGACATGCATGCTGCATCATTAGAGATCCTTCTTAAAATTATGATTTCTACTAACCCGACAAATTTGATGCAATTTCGAGCACAACTCATTTTTTTGGCTTTCACATTGCCTGTCCATTTGATACAAGAATTGTATGTCCATGCATGCTGCATCATAATGGATCGTTCCTAAAATCACGCTTTCTATAGACTCGCAAATGTCACAAGATTCTGAGCTGGGCCCGCTTCTGGCAGTGCATTGCCTGTCCGTTTGATCCAAGAATCGTATGGCCATGCATGATGCATCATCATGGATTCTTCCTAAAATCACGTTTTCTACTGACTAGCCAAATTTCATGCGATTCCGAGACCGACCCATTTTTGCCTTTCACATTGCCTATCCAGTTGATCCAAGAATCGTATGGGCATGCTTGCTTCATCAATATGGATCCTTCTGAAAATCAAGTTTTCTACTGGCCTGCCAAATTTCACGCGATTTCGAGCCAGTTCTGTTTTTGGCTTTCGCATTTTCTGTCCATTTGATCCAAGAATCATATGCCCATGCATGCTGCATCATCATGGATCCTCCCTAAAATTACGTTTTCTACTGACTCGCTAAATTTCAAGCATTTCTGAACCCGGCACGTATTTGGCTTTGCATTGCCTATCCATTTGATCCATGAATCATATTGCCATGAATGCTCTGTCACCAGCGATCTTTTTTAAAATCACGTTTTCTGCTGACCCACCAAAATTTCACGCGATTCCAAGACCGGCCCGTTTTTTGCTTTTGCATTGCCACTCCATTTGATCCAAGAATCCTATAGCCATGCCTGCTACATCATCAAGGAACCTTCCTAAAATCACATTTTCTATAGACCTGCCAAATTTCACATAATTCCGAACCCGGCCTGCTTTTGGCTTTCGCATTACCTTCCCATTTGTTCCAAGAATCGTTTGGCCATGTACGCTACGTCATCATGGATCCTTCCTAAAATCATGTTTTCTACTGACATGCCACATGTCACGCGATTCTGAGCCCAACTCGTTTTTGGCATTTGCTTTACCTGTCCATTTGATCCAAGAATCGTATGGCCTTGCATGCTGCATCATCCTGGATCGTTCCTATAATCACGTTTTCTATAGACCTGCCAAATTTCACGCGATTCCGAGCCTAGCCTATTTTTGGCTATTGCATTGACTGCCCATTTGAATCAAGAATCGTATGGCCATGCAAGCTGCATCACGATGGATTTGTCCTAAAATCACGTTTTCTACTGACCTGCCCAATTTCACGTGATTCTGAGCTTGACTCTTTTTTGGGTTTTACATTGCCTGTCCATTCGATCCAATAATCGTTTGGCGATGCATGCTGCATCGTAATGGATTCTTCCGAAAATCACGTTTTCTATTGACCCGCCAAATTTCCCGCGATTCCGAGCCTAGTCCTTTTTGGCTTTCACATTGCTTGTCCGTTTGATCCCAAAATCGTATGGCCATGCATGTTGCATCATCATAGATCCTTCCTAAAATCACGTTTTCTACTTACTCGCCAAATTTCATGCTATTCCAAACCTTGCCTGTTTTTGGCTTTCACATTGCCTGTCCATTTGATCTAACAATCATATGGCCATGCATGCTCCATCATCATGGATCCTTTCTAGAATCTCGTTTTTAACTGACCCACCAAATTTAACGTGATTTCGAGCTCGGGCCGACTTTGACTTTATTATTGCTTGTCCATTTGATCCAAGAATCATAGGCCATGCCTGTTGCATCATCAAGGATCCTTCCTAAAATCACATTTTCTACTGAACGACCAAATTTCACGTGATTATGAGCCTGGCCCATTTTTACGTTTTTCATTGCCTATCCATTTGATCCAAGAATCGAATGGCTATGCTTGTTGCATTATCAAGGATTCTTCCTAGAATCTTGTTTTCTACTGACTCGCCAAATTTCACGCGATTCTGAGCCTGACTTGACTTTGACTTTTGCATTGCCAGTCCATTTGATCAAAGAATTGTATGGCCATGCATCCTGCATCATCATAGATCCTTCCTAAAATCACATTTTCTAAAGACTTGCTAAATTTCACGTGATTTCGAGACTGGCCCATTTTTGGCTTTCGTATTGCCTGTCCATTTGATCTAAGAATCATATGGCGATGTGTGCTGCATCACAATGGATGCTTCCTAAAATCAAGTTTTCTGTTGGCTTGCCAAATTTCATATGATTTTGAGCTAGGCACTTTTTGGTTTCCGCATTGCTTATCCATTTGATCCCAGAATTGTATGCCCTTGCAAGCTGCATCATCGTGGATCATTCTTAAAATCACTTGTTTTATTGACCCGTCAAATTTCACGTGATTCTGAGCCTGGCCTATTTTTAGCTTTGCATTGCCTACCCATTTGATCCAAGAATCGTATGACCATGCATGCTGCATCGTCATGGATCCTTCTTAAAATCACGTTTTCTATTGACCTGCCAAATTTCACGCGATTCCGAGCCCGACCCGTTTTTGGCTTTCACATTGCTTGTCCATTTGATCCACAAATCATATGGCCATGCATGCTACATCATCAAGGATCCTTCCTAAAATCATGTTTTCTATCGACCCGTCAAATTTCACGCGATTTCGAGCCCGTCTTGTTTTTGGGTTTCACATTGCCTTTCCATTTGATCCAAGAATCGTATGGCCATGCACGCAGCGTCATCATGGATCCTTTCTAAAATCACATTTTCTACGGACCTGCCAAATGTCACGCGATTCCAACCCCAACCCATTTTTGGCTTTTGCATTGCCTCTTTATTTGATCCAAGCATCGTACGGTCATCCATGCTACATAATCAAGGTTCCTTCTAAAAATCACGTTTTCTACAGACCTGCTAAATTTCGCGTGATTCAGATACTGACCTGTTTTTGGCTTTCGCATTGCCTACCCATTTAATGTAAGAATCGTATGGATATGCATGCTGCATCATCAAGGATCCTTCATAAAATCTCATTTTTCTACTGACCCACCAAATTTTATGTGATTCCGAGCCCCGCCTGACTTTGACTTTTGCATTGCCTGACCATTTGATCCAAGAATCATGTGCCCATTCTTGCCAAGTCATAATGCATCATTTGTAAAATCACGTTTTCTACTGACTCGCCAAATTTCACGCTATTTAGACCCCGGTCCATTTTTGGCTTTGTATTGCCTGTCTATTTGATCCAAGAATTGTTTGTGGATGCATGCTGCATCATAATGGATCCTTCCTAAAATCACATTTTCTACTCACCCTCCAAATTTCACTCGATTCCGAGCCTAGTCCGTTATTGGCTTTCGCATTGCCTGTCCATTTGATCCAATAATCGTATAGCCATGCATGCGGCATCATCACGGATTTTTCTTAAAATCATGTTTTCTACAAACCTATCAAATTTCACGCAATTCTGAGCTTGGCCCATTTTTGGCATTCACATTGCTTGTCTATTTGATCCAACAATCGTATGGCGATGAATGCTACATCATCATGGATCCTTTATAAAGTCACATTTTCTACAGACTCGCCAAATTTCATGCGCTTCTGAGACCAGGCCATTTTTGGCTTTCGCATTGCCTGTCCATTTGATCCAAGTATCATATGGCCATATGTGCTGAATCATCATGGATCCTTCCTAAAATCACATTTTCTACTAACCAGCCAAATTTCATACGATTCTGAGCCGGGTACATTTTTGGCTTTCGCATTGCCTGTCCATTTGATCCCAAAATTGTATACCCTTGCAAGCTGCATCATCATAGATTCTTTCTCAAAACACATTTTTTGCTAGCTCGGCAAATTTCACGCGATTCCGAGCCCCACCTATTTTTGGCTTTGCATTGCCTGTCCATTTGATCGAAGAATCGTATAGCCATGCTTGCTTCATCATCATGGATCCTTCATAAAATCACGCTTTCTACTGACCTGCCAAGTTTCACGCGATTTCGAGCCAGGTCTATTTTTTGGCTTTCGCATTACCAATCCATTTGATCCAAGAATCGTATGGCCATGCAAGATGCATCATCAAGGATCCTTCCTAAAATCTCGTTTTTGACAGACCCACAAAATTTCACGCGATTCCGAGGCCAAGCCGAGTTTGACTTTTGCATTACCTATCCATTTGATCCAACAATCGTATGCCGCATAATCAGGGATCCTTCATAAAATGATGTTTTCTACAGACTCACCAAATTGCACGCGATTCCGAGATAGTCTTGTTTTTGGTTTTTGCATTGCTTGTCCATTTGATCCAAGAATCGTATGGCCTTGCATGTAGCATCTCCATGGACCCTTCCGAAAATCAAGTTTTCTACTGAATCGCCAAATTTCAAGCTATTCCGAGCCCGACGCGTTTTTGGCTTTCGCATTCCCTACCCATTTGATCCAAGAAATGTATGCCCACACATGCTGCATCATCACAGATCTTTCCTAAAGTTATGTTTTCTACCGATGCACTGAATTTGATGCAATTCCGAGCCTGGTCCGTTTTTGGCATTACATTGCCTGTCCATTTGATCCAACAATCATATGGCCATGCATGCTATATAATCATGGATCCTTCCTAAAATCATGTTTTCTATTGATCCGCCAAGTTTCACGCGATTCTGAGCCCGACTCATTCTTGGCTTTCGCATTACCTGTCCATTTGATCCAAAAATTGTATGTCCAAATTTCATGCGATTTCGAGCCCGACCCATTTTTGGCCTTCGCATTGCCAGTCCATTTGATCCAAGCATCGTACAGCCAGGCATGCTACATCATCAAAGATCCTTCATAAAATCACATGATTCCAAGACCGGCCTATTTTTGGCTTTCTCAATGCTTGCCCATTTGATATAAGAATCATATGGCCATGCTTGCAGCTTCATCATCGATCCTTCCTAAAATCATGTTTTCTACTAGCCTGCCAAATTTCAAACGATTCTGAGCTAGACCCGTTTTTGGCTTTCGTATTGCCTGTCCATTTGATCCAAGAATCATATGGCCATGTATTCTACATCATTGAGGATCCTGCCTAAAATCATGTTTTCTACAGCCCGCATAATTTCACGCGATTTCGACTGCCTGTCCATTTGATCCAAGAATCATATGGCCATGCATGCTGCATCATCATGGATTCATCCTCAAATCATGTTTTCTACAGACTCGCCAAATTTCATGTGATTCTGAGACCGGTTTGTTTTTGGCTTTCGCATTGCCTATCGATTTGATCCAAGAATCATATGGCACATGTGCTGCATCATCATGGATACTTCCTAAAATCAAGTTTTCTACTGACCTGCCAAATTTCATGCAATTCCGAATCGAGCCCCTTTTTGGGTTTCACATTGCCTGTCCATTTGGTCTAAGAATTCTATGCCCATGCACGCTGCATCATCATGGATCCTTCCTAAAATCACGTTCTATACTCACTCGCGAAATTTCACGCGATTCCGAGCCTGGTCTGTTTTTGGTTTTTGCATTGCCTATCCATTTGATGCAAGAACGTATGCGCATGTATGGTACATTATCAAGGATCCTTCCTAAAATAACGTTCTCTACAAACCTACCAAATTTCAAGCTATTCCTAGCTTGGCCAATCTTTGGCTTTCGCATTGCTTGCCCATTTGATCAAAGAATCGTATGGCCATGCACGCTGCATCATCATGGATTCTTCCTAAAATCACGTTTTCTACTGACCTACCAAATGTCACATTATTTTGAGTCCAACTTGTTTTTGGCTTTCGCATTGCCTATCCATTTGATCTAAAAATAGTACGGACATGCATGCTGCATCATCATGGATTCTTCCAAAAAATCACGTTTTCTACTGACTCGCCAAATTTCAAGCAATTTTGAGCCCGTCCCGTTTTTGGCTTTCGTATTGCCTGGCCATTGGATCCAAAAATTGTACGGCCATGCAAGCTTCATCATCATGGATCCTTCCAAAAATCATGTTTTCTACGGACCCGCAAAATTTCACGTGATTCCAAGCCTTGTCCGATTTTGGCTTTGGCATTGCCTGTCCATTTGACCTAAGAATTATATGCCCATGCATGTTGCATCATTATGGATCCTTCCTAAAATCACGATCTATACTCACCTGCGAAATTTCACGCGATTCTCAGCTCGGCCTATTTTTGGCTTTCGCATTGCCTATCCGTTTGATGCAAGAATCGTATGGGCATGTATGGTACATTATCAAGGATCCTTCCTAAAATAATGTTCTCTACAAACCAGCCAAATTTCACGCTATTCCCAGCCTGGCCAATTTTTGGCTTTCGCATTGCCTACCTATTTGATCCAATAATCGTATGGCCATGCACGCTGCATCATCATGAATCCTTCCTAAAATCACATTTTCTACTGACCTACCAAATGTCACAAGATTCCGAGCCCAACCCATTTTTGGCTTTTGCATTGCCTGTCCATTTGATCCAAAAATAGTACGGACATGCATGCTGCATCATCATGGATTCTTCCAAAAATCATGTTTTCTACTGACCCGCCAAATTTCACGTGATTCTGAGCCCGCCCCGTTTTTGGCTTTTGTATTGCCCGGCCATTGGATCCAAAAATCGTACAGCCATGCAAGCTTCATCATCATGGATCCTTTCCAAAATCACGTTTTCTACGTACCCACAAAATTTCACGCGATTCCGAGCCTTGTCCGATTTTGGCTTTGGCATTGCCTATCCATTTGACCTAAGAATTGCATGCCCATGCATGCTACATCATCATGGATCCTTTCTAAAATCACGTTTTCTGTTGACCTGCCCAATTTCACCCGATTTCGAGCCCGACCCATTTTGGCTTTGCTTTGCCTATCCATTTGATCAAAGAATCGCATGGCCATGTGTGCTCCACCATCGTGGATCCTTCCTAAAATCTCATTTTCCACTGACTAGCCAAATTTCATGCGATTTCGAGCCTGGCCCATTTTTGGCTTTCTTATTGCCTGTCAATTTGATCCAAGCATCGTATGACCATGCATGCTACATCATCAATGATCCTTCCTAAAATCACATTTTCTACTGACCCTCCAAATTTGACGCGATTCCGAGACCGGCCTGTTTTTAGCTTTCGCATTGCCTGCCAATTTAATATAAGAATCCATCCTAAAATCACGTTTTCTATTGACCTGCCAAATTTAATGCGATTTTGAGCCCGACATGTTTTTGGCATTGCATTGTCAGTCAATTTGATACAAGCATCGTATGACCATGCATGCTACATCATCAAGGATCTTTCGTAAAATCATGTTTTGTCAAATTTCATGTAATTCTGAGCCCGGCTAGTTTATGACTTTCACATTGCCTGTCCATTTGATCTAAGAATTATTATCCCCATGCATGCTGCATCACCATGGATCCATCTTAAAATTACTAACCCGTCTAATTTCACACGATTTCGATCTCAACCCATTTTTGGCTTTGCATTGCTTGTTCATGTGATCCAAGAATTATGTGGTCGTGCATGCTGCATCATCATGGATCTTTCCAAAAATGACATTTTCTACCTACTTGCAAAATTTCACACGATTCTGAGCTTGACCCGTTTTTGGCTTTCGCATTGCCTGTCCATTTGATCCAAGAATCGTAGTGCCATGCATGCTATATCATCAAGGATCCTTCCCAAAATCACGTTTTCTATAGACTCGCCAAATTTCACACGATTCTGAGCCTGGCTTGTTTTTGGCTTTGGCATTGCCTGCACATTTGATCCAAGAATCTTATTGCCATGCACGCTGTGTCATTATGGATCCTTCCTAAAATTACGTTTTCTACTGACCTGCCAAATGTCACGTGAATCAGAGCCCAAGCCATTTTTGGCTTTCGCATTGCCTGTCCATTTGATTCAAGCATCATATGGCCATGGATGCTACATCATCAAGGATCCTTAATAAAATCACGTTTTCTACTGACCAGCCAAATTTCACGTGATTTTGAGACCGCCCTATTTTTGGCTTTCGCGTTGCCTGCCCAATTGATATAAGAATCGTGTGGCTATGCATGCTGCTTCATCAAGGATTCATTCTAAAATTTTGTTTTGCTACTGACCCACCAAATTTCACTTGATTTTGAGCCCGACCCGACTTTGACTTTTGCATTTCTTGACAATTTGATCCATGAATCGTATGGCCATGCATGCTGCATCATGATGGATCCTTCCTAAAATCACATTTTCTACAGACTCGCCAAATTTCAAGCGATTCCAAGATTGGCCCATTTTTGGCTTTCACATTGCTTGTCCATTTGATCCAAGAATCATATTGCCATGCGTGCTACATCATTTTGGATCTTTCCTAAAATCACGTTTGCAACTGACCTACCAAATTTCATGGGATTCCGAGCCGGGCCCCTTTTTGGTTTTCACATTCCTGTCCATTTGATCCAAGAATTGTATGCCCATGCATGCAGCATCATAATGGATCCTTCCTAAAATCACATTTTCTACAGACCCCTCAAATTTCATGTGATTCCAAGCTTGACCTATTTTTGGTTTTCGTATTGCCTGTCCATTTGATCCAAGAATCTTATGGGGACGCATGGTATATCATCATGGATCCTTCCTAAAATAACGTTTTCAACAGACCTGCCAAATTTCATGCGATTCCGAACCCAGCCTGTTTTTGACTTACGCATTTGCTGCCCTTTTGATTCGAGAATCATATGGCAATGCACGCTGCATAATCATGGATCCTTTATAAAATTATGTTTTCTTCTAACCTGCCAAATGTCACGTGATTTCGAGCCTGACCTAATTTTGGCTTTCGTATTGCCTGTCCATTTGATCCAAGAATCGTACAAACATGCATGCTAGATCATCATGGATCCATCTTAAAATCACTTTTTCTACTGACCTGCCAAATTTCATACTATTTTGAGCCCACCCTGTTTTTGGGTTTTGAATTGCTTGGCCATTGGATCCTAGAATTGCATGGCCATGCAAGCTGCACCATCATGCATCCTTCCTAAAATCACATTTTCTACAGACTCACCGAATTTCACGTGATACTGAGCCCGGGACATTTTTGGCTTTGGCATTGTCTGTCTGTCTAATCCAAGAATCTTATGGCTATGCTGCTGCATCATCAAGGATCTTCCTAAACTCACGTTTTGGGCTTTAGCATTGCCAGTTCATTTGATCCAAGAATCGTATGGCCATGCAAGCTGCATCATCATGGATCTTTCCAAAAATCACGTAGACCTGCAAAATTTCAGGCGATTTCGAGCTCGCCCATTTTTGGCTTTGCATTGTTTGTCCATTTGATCCAAGAATATTATGGCCACTCGTGTTGCATCATCATGGATCTTTCCCAAAATCATGTTTTCTACAGACAGGCCAAATTTTAGTCGATTTTGAGCCTGACCGGATTTTGGCTTTCGCATTACCTGGCCATGCATGTTACATGTAATAACCCAACCCTAGTACATGTTTTCTGGTATAACTACAGTCCCTTATTCTGTGCTCCTAAATGGTTATTGTGAAATTATATGTGAAATTAAGGTTAATTACGTGAATTCTATAATTATGGATGCATATCTGTCTCATAAGAGAAAAATCTGTCACAATTAGAAGGTTTGGATCAGAAATTGAGAGCCTTAGAGGCTTAATAATCCGAAATTAATTTCATATTTGAGATCGGCGTAATTTTTAGGTAATAATAAGTGTTTTTGTGAAATTTCAATTTGGAATGATTAAACGATTGAATTTTCGTCCTTATTCATCTTTTATATATATGTCCATGTCTCTAATCCTTTGACTTATAGAACCTTTACCAAAAATATCTCCTGAGAGGAAAATGAGAGGAGATAAGGGTTTGAAAGGAAGAAAAAGAAGTTCAACAAGGAAGGAAATTTGGGAAATTGAGGAGTTATCTGGAGATTGAGGTTCAAGGTGAGTTTAACCCACTTAGTTCTATCCTTTTTCTTGCTTTAGAGTAGGAATCCTTTGGTGTTGTTTGGCTTAGAGTTGTAATGGAAGTTGTGTGTGTGTGTATGTTGAAGAATTAGCATGATAATTTTACCATTTATTATTTGATTCAACTTAAGTTATCTAGTGGGAGGATACATCATACTCCCTTGATTACCAAGCTTGAATTCATCCTTATGATTAATGGCTATGTGTATGTATGTGTGTGTGTGTGTGTGTGTGTGTGTGTGTGTGTGTGTGTGAGTGTAAAAATGGAATATTATGGAATTGAGTTGTGTTTGTGAGCTTTAAGGTTAAAGATCTCATTCTTAGTTAGATTGATATGTGGTTATTAACATGATTTTTGGATTATAATCTAACAATTAATGGATCCTTTTGAGCCTTGAAAAAGAGTACCAAAAGTTGGGTTTTGTTGAATTTTCGAACTGCAATCTGCCAGAATCGCCGCATGTGCGGGGATCACTGTCGCACGTGCGGCCCAAACTGCAAAATTTTGTTTGCTCCGTTTTGTGTGCTTAACCCTCTGGTATTTTTGAAATATGTATTTGATGTCCCTAAGATGCCTGTAAATTCGTTCGAAGTCAAATGAAGCAATAAATGAATTAAGAAAGAAAAAAAGGAACTAATGAATAAGTTATACATGTATGTAGGTCATTCCGGGAGGGGCAAGCACTTCGCTAAAGCACTGTGAGTAGTAGTACTGTAATCGCGCGTTTACTACTGTATTAATTATTCTTATTAATGCTCTGCTCTTGCGAGTAATTCCGTTAATGTTTATGTTGTTTGAAAATCGGTGAGAACGTTAAAGGACTCTGTGTACATCGGCATGACTCTGAAATTACCTTGCATTCTGGTCACGGTTAGTAGATAGCATTAATGTGCTACAACCTGTAAGTTCCTTATGACTCTGTATAAGAATTACATACGAATTATTAATACTGTGCAATTGATTGACGAGAAGGAATTGTGAATGTAAACCCCGCTTACGAACATGATATTTTGAATATCCTATTATAGACTCCCATAATTTGGTTGGTTCGACGCATGCTTTATGATATGGATGTCTGCCCAGAAGGGATTATCGAAATGAATCATCGGATAGAACCATGGACCGCCTTATACGTCAAAGAATTGAATAGCAACATCATTGTTATATGACCCATGTTACGGTGTGAATTGGTCCGTTCCCATGAATAGTACTGTAATGACGCATGTACTTCTGTAAACAATGATTATTAATGCTCTGTTAATGGAAGTAAATGATAGAAAGGATGTGTGCCTCTGTATAACTCTGAAACTAATAATGTATGTGTTTTATGTTAATGTTTTGATATCCGTAAGACAATTATGTTAACTAGTAATAAACCATGAGGTTATTCCGTTCTGTTTATTCATTCCATTCATATTGTGGCATGATATGAATTGTTCGGTCTTGAAAACCTAATATTTTCTGGTATGAAACAAAGTGCTGTACGGAACTAAGTGCTGCAATGCGAGTCACCTCTAGAATCCGTACGAGCCACCTCTTGAGTCCATACATATGTAAAAGTTATGGGGCCTATGGCCATTCTATGAAAGTTATGAGGCTTATAGCCGTTCTGTAACATCTGTGAGGCCAATGGCCAATTAGTGACATCTAGGCCTATGGCCATTTTGTATGATCTATTAGTATGAAACAAAGTGCTGCACGGAACTAAGTGCTGCCATGCGAGACACCTCTAGAATCCGTGCGAGCCACCTCTTGAGTTCATACATGCATGCAAAGGGCTTTATGCCATTATGTTTAAGGGCTTTATGCCACTCTGTGCAAGGGCTTAAAGCCATTCTGTTTAAAGTTTAGGCCTAAGGCCATTCTGGAAAGAATTACAAGTATGAACCTATGAGGCCGAGGGCTAAGTTGTGAAATTCAAACTCTATGGGGCCGAGGGCCAATTTGTGAATGTGTGAACCCAACAGACCAAGGGCCAATCTGTGAAGTTATGAACCGACAAGGCCGTTCTGAAATGTGTACAGAATCAGACTAACCACATGATTTCTGGATTCACTTATGCTTTAAAATGAGTATCATGATTTCTGCATTCACTTATGCTTTAAAATGAATATGTACATATGTAAAAGTTAATCTTTAAATTGTTTACGTACTACTATTCACTGAGCTTGACTCACTTTGTGTTATGTTTGTTGCTGTAGGCACTCCACCTGGAGGTCAGTTTTGACCCATGGCATCCGTTCCTCTTTTGTCAACCTCAGAGTGTCCAGGCACTTAAGTGAAGACAGCTCGTTTTGCTAAGCTTTTGGTTTTGCACTCTGATTGTCTGCCTAAGGTTGATGTATATATATATAATTCCTTTACCTGTCCATGTCGTGTCACGCCCAATTCTGAGGGCTGGGTCTGTATATTTATACATATGTACATAGCTAAATTCTCTGATGCACATCACTGTATGTTTGTCTACCTTGTGTTCTGTTTGTGATCCTGGCATGTTAGTGGTCGCTCAATGGATGCAGTTCTTTTAGTTATGTTAATTTATACTGTTGAATGCTTCTGTTCAGGCCCCATATGATATGTATATCAGATTAAGTGTTCGTTTCTGAATAGGTCATGCCCGAACTTCTAGGGGCGAGTTCGGGGTGTGACATTACATCATCAATGATCCTTCTTAAAATCACGTTTTCTATAGATTTGCCAAATTTCAAATGATTCCGAGCCCTTCTCATTTTTGGCTTTCGCATTGCCTGTCCATTTGATCCGAGAATCATATGGCCATGCATGCTACATCATCAAGAATCCTTCATAAAATTACGTTTTCTACAGACCCACCAAATTTCACGCAATTCCGAGTGCCTGTCCAGTTGATCCAAGAATCATATGGCCATGCATGCTGTATCATAATGGATCCTACCCAAAATCACGTTTTCTACTGACCCACAAAATTTCACGCGATTCCGAGCCCGACTTGATTTTGGCTTTCACTTTGCCTGTACTTTTGATCCAAGAATCGTATGGCCATGCAAGCTGCATCAACATGGATCTTTCCGAAAATCAAGTTTTCTACTAACTAGGTAAATTTCATGCGATTTCGAGTTACATTGTCTGTCCAGTTGATCCAAGAATCATATGCCCATACTTGTTGCATCATAATGGATCGTTCCTAAAATCACGTTTTCAACTGACCTGCCAAATGTCACGCAATTATGAGTCGGGCCCATTTTTGGCTTTGCATTGCCAGTCCAATTGATCTAAGAATAGTATGGCCATGCATGCTGCATCATCATGCATCCTTCCTAAAATCACATTTTCTACAGACCTACTAAATTGCATGCAATTCCGAGCCCAACCCATTTTTGGCTTTCGCATTGCTTGTCTGTTTGATCCAAGAATTGTATGGACAAGCACACTGCATCATCATGGATCTTTTCTAAAATAATGTTTTCTACTGACCTCCAAAATTTCATACAATTCAGAGGTTGACTTGTTTCTGGCTTTTGCATTGCCTGTATATTTGAACCAAGAATAGTATGGCCATGCATGCTGCATTGACATGGATCCTTCCTAGAATCACATTTGTTACTGGAATGCCAAATTTCATGCAATTCTGAGCCGGCCCGATTTTGGCTTTTGTATTGCCTATCCTTTCTAAAATCAGGTTTTCTACTGACCTGCCAAATTTCAAACGATTCTGAGATCGGCCCTTTTTGGCTTTCGTATTATCGATCCATTTGATCCAAGAATTGTACGGACAAGCAAGCTGCATCATCATGGATCCTTCCTACAATCATGTTTGCTACTAACTCGCCAAATTTCACGCGATTACAAGCCCGGGCCGTTTTTGGATTTTGCATTGCCTGTCCATTTGATCTAAGAATCACACGGCCATGCATGATGCATCATCATGGATCCTTGTTAAAATCACTGTTTCTACTGACCTGCCAAATTTCATGCAATTTCGAGCCCAACCCGATTTTGGATTTCACATTCCCTGTCCATTTGATCCAAGAATCGTATTGCCATGCATGCTGCATCATCACGGATCTCTATTAAAATCATGTTTTCTACTGACCCGCCAAATTTTAAGCTATTCTGAGGCCGTCCCGTTTTTGGCTTTCACATTGCCTGTCCATTGGATCTAAGAATTGTATGGCCATAAATGGTACATAATCATGGATCCTTCCTACAATCACGTTTTCTACTGACTCTTAAAATTTCACTCGATTCCATGCCTAGTCTGTTTTTCGCTTTCGCGTTGCTTGTCCATTTGATCCACGAATCGTATCGCCATGCTTGATGCATCATCATGGATCCTTCATAAAATCACGTTTTTTGATGACCTACCCAATTTCACGTGATTCTGAGCCCGACTCATTTTTGTCATTCGCCCTGCCTGCTGATTTGATCCAAGAATCGTGTGGACATGCATGCAGCATCATCAGGGATCCTTCCTAAAATCACATTTTTTACAGACCAGCCAAGTTTCACGTAATTCAAAGCCTGACCCGTTTTAGGCTTTCTCTTTGCCTGTCGATTTGATCCAAGAATCATATGGACATGCTCGTTACATCATCATGTATCCTTCCTAAAATCATGTTTTCTATTAACCCGCAAAATTTCAACGTTTTTGGCTTTCGCATTGCCTGTCCAATTGATCCAAGAATCGTATGGACATGTACGCTACATCATTATGGATCCTTCCTAAAATCATGTTTTCTACTGACCCGCCAAATTACAAACGATTCTGAGCCCGGTCCTTTTTTGGCTTTCGCATTACTTGTCCATTTGATCCAAGAATCATATGGCCATGCATGCTACATGATCAAGGATCCTCCCTAAAATAACGTTTTCTTCAGAGCCGCCAAATTTGACGCGATTTCGAGCTCCTGTCCACTTGATCCAAGAATCGTATGGCCATTCGTGCTGTATCATAATGGATCCTTCCAAAAATCACATTTTCTACTAACCCGCAAAATTTCTCGCGACTCCAAACCCGGCCCAATTTTGGCATTCGCATTGCCTGTCCTTTTGATCCAAGAATTGTATGGCCATGCAAGCAGCATCATCATGGATCTTTCCGAAAATCAAGTTTTCTATTGACCCCGCAAATTTCACACGATTTCATGTCGCATTGCTTGTCCACTGGATCCAAGAATCGTATGCCCATACTTGCTGCATCATAATGGATCCTTCCTAAAATCACATTTTTTTTGATCCGTCAAATGTCACGCGATTCCGAGTCAGGGCCTTTTTTGCCTTTGCATTTCCAGTCCCTTTGATCCAAGAATCATATGGCCATGCATGCTGCATCATCATGGATCCTTTCTAAAATCACGTTTTCTACTGACCTGCCAAATTTCACGTGATTCCAAGCCCGACTCATTTTTGGCTTTCGCGTTGCCTATCCATTTGATCCAAGAATTGTATGGACATGTACGCTACATCATCATGGATCTTTCATAAAATCACATCTTTTATTGACCCTCAAAATTTCACGCAATTCCAAGCCTGACCCGTTTTTGGCTTTCGCACTGCCTGTACATTTGATCCAAGAATCGTGTGGCCATGCATGCTGCATCGACATGGATCTTTCCTAGAATAACATTTGTTACTGACCAGCCAAATTTCATGCGATTCCAAGGCCGGCCTGATTTTGGCTTTTGTATTGCCTATCCTTTTGATCCAAGAATCGTATGGCCATGCATGCTGCACCATCATGGATCCTTCATAAAATCATGTTTTCTACTGACCTGCCAAATTTAATGCGATTCTGAGGATGGCTGTTTTTGGCTTTCGTATTGCTTATCCATTTGATCCAAGAATCGTACGGACAAACATGTTGCATCAACATGGATCCATCATATAATCATGTTTTATACTGACCCGCCAAATTTCATGCGATTCCGAGCCCGGCCATTTTTGAGTTTCGCATTGCTTGTCCATTTGATCCAAGAATCATATGGCCATGCAGGTTGCATCATCATGGATCCTTCTTAAAATCACGGTTTCTACTAGCCCGCCAAATTTCTTGCAATTTCGAGCTCGGCCCGATTCTGGATTTTGCATTCCCAATCTATTTCATCCAAGAATCGTATTACCTTGCATACTACATCGTCATGGATCCTTCTTAAAATAACGTTTTCTACTGACACGCCAAATTTCGTGCTAATCTAAGCCTGTCCCATTTTTGGCTTTCGCGTTGCCTGTCCATTGGATCCAAGAATCGTGTGGCCACAAATGTTGCATCATCATGGGTCCTTCCTAAAATCACGTTTTCTACTGACCCGCCAAATGCCGCATCATCATGGCTCATTCCTATAATCTCGTTTTCTGCTGACCCACCAAATTTCACGCAATTCTGATCTCGGCCCATTTTTGGCTTTGCATTGCTTGTTCATTTGATATAAGAATCGTATGGCCAGGCATGTTGTACCATCATGGATCTTTCCTAAAATCATGTTCTTTACCGGCCTGCCAAATTTCACACGACTTCGTGCTCGACCCGATTTTGGCATTCACATTGCCTGTCCGTTTGATCCAAGAATCATAAGGCGACGCATGTTACATCGTCAATGGTCCTTCCTAAAACCACGTTTTCTACAGACTCGCCAAATTTCACACGATTTTGAGCCAGCCCCATTTTTGGCTTTCACACTGCCTGTTCATTTGATCCAATAATCGTATAGCCATGCAAGCTGCATCATTATGGATCCTTCCTAAAATCACGTTTTCTATTGACCCAGCAAATTTCACGCGATTCCGAGCACAACCCTTTTTCGGATTTCGCATTGCCTCTCGATAAGGTCCAAGAATGGTATTGCCATGCATGCTGCATCATAATAGATCCATCCAAAAATCAAAGTTTCTACGACAAATTTCACGTGATTCCGACCCCAGCCCAATTTTGGCTTTTGTATTGCCTATCAATATGATCTAAGAATCGTATGGCCATTCATGCTGCATCATCATGGATCCTTCCTAAAATGATGCTTTCTATTAACCGAACAAATTTCACGTGATTCCGAGACGGGCCCGTTTTTGACTTTCGCTTTGCCTATCCATTTGATCCAAGAATTGTGTGGACATGCACACTGCATCATCATGAATCCTTCCTAAAATCACATTTTCTACTAACCTGCCAAATTTCATGCGATTCTGATCCCAGCCCGTTTTTGGTTTTTGGATTGCCTCTCCATCTGATCCAAGAATCGTATGGACACTTACGCTGCATGACCATGGATCCTACCTAAAATCACGTTTTCTACTGACTTGCCAAATTTTACGCAATTCTGAGCCCGACACGTTTTTGGGTTTGCATTGCTATACCTTTGATCCAAGAATTGCAAGGTTATGCTTACAGCATCATCATGGATACTTTCAAAAATCACGTTTTCTACTAACTCTTAGAATTTCACTAGATTATGAGAATGCCTGTTTTTGGCTTTCGCACTGCCTGCCCATTTGATATAAGAATCATATGGCCATGCTTGTAGCTTCATCATGGATTCTTCCTAAAATCACATTTTTTACTGACCCGCCAAATTACAAACGATTATGACCCCAGCCCGTATATGGCTTTCGCATTACATGTCCATTTGATCCACAATCATATGGCCATGCATGCTACATCATATAGAATCCTTCCTAAAATCATGTTTTCTACAGACTCGCCAAATTTGATGCCATTCCGAGCGCATGTCCATTTGATCCAAGAATCGTATGGCCATGCATACTGCATCATAATGGATCCTTCCTAAAACCACGTCTTCTACTAACCCGCAAAATTTCACACGATTCCAAGCCAATTCCAATTTTGGCTTTCGCAGTGCCTGTCCTTTTGATCCAAGAATCGTATGGCCGTGCAAGCTGCATCATCATGGATCTTTCCAAAAATCAAGTTTTCTACTGACCCGGCAAATTTCATGTGATTTCGAGTCGCATTGCCTGCCCACTTGATCTAAGAATCGTATGCCCATACTTGCTACATTATAATGGATCCTTTCTAAAATCACCATTTCTACTGACCCGCCAAATGTCATACGATTCCGAGTCGAGGCCATTTTTGGATTTGATCCAAGAATCATATGGCTATGCATGTTGCATCATCATGGATCCTTCCTAAAATTATGTTTTCTATTGACCCGCTAAATTTCATACGATTCCGAGCCCGGACCGTTTTTGGCTTTCGCATTGCTTGTCCATTTAATCCATGATTCGTATGGACATGCACATTGCATCATCATGGATCTTTCCTAAAATCACATTTTCTACTGACCCCCAAAATTTCACGCGATTCCGAGTCCCATTGCTTGTACATTTGATCCAAGAATCGTACGGCTATGCATGCTTCATCGACAAGCATCCGTCCTAGAATCACGTTTGTTACTGACCTGCCAAATTTCATGCGATTATGAGGCCGACTTGATTTTGGCTTTTGTATAGCCTACCCATTTGATCCAAGAATCGTATGGCCATGCATGCTGCACCATCATGGATCCTTCCCAAAATCATGTTTTCTATTGACCCACCAAATTTCATGCAATTCCGAGCCTAACACTTTTTTGGCTTTTGCATTGCCAGTCTATTTGATCCAAGAATCGTATTGCCATCCATGTTGCATCATAATAGATCCTTCCAAAAATCACGTTTTCTACTGACCTGCCAAATTTCCCGCGATTCCAACCCCGGCCCTATTTTGGCTTTTGCATTGCCTATCTATATAATCCAAGAATCGTATGGACATCCATGCTGCATCATCATGGATCCATCCTAAAAAAATGTTTTCTACTGACCCGCCAAATTTTATGCTATTCCGATCACAGCCCGTTTTTTGCTTTTGGATTTTCTGTTCATTTGATCCAAGAATCGTATGGACACTCAATCTGCATCACCATGGATCCTTCCTATAATCACGTTTTCTGCTGACCCGCCAAATTTTAAGCGATTCTGAGCTTGACCCGTTTTTGGCTTTGCCTTGCCAGTCCATTTGATCTAAGAATCATATGGCCAAGCATGCTGCAACATCATGGATCCTTCCTAAAATTATGTTTTCTACTAACCGGCCAAATTTCACGCAATTCTGAGCTCGGCCCTTTTTCGGCTTGCACATTGCCTGTCCATTTGATCCAAGAATCGTATTGCCATGCATGCTGTACCATTATGGATCCTTGCTAAAATCACATTTTCTATTGACCCGCAAAATTTCACGCGATTTAGAGGCCGACCCGATTTTGGCTTTTGCATTGCCTGTCCATTTGATCCAAGAATCTTATGGCCATGCAAGCTACATCATCATGGATCCTTGCGAAAATCACCTTTTCTACTGACACGGCAAATTTCACACAATTTTGAGACAGACCCATTTTTGTCTTTCATATTACCTGTCCATTTGATCCAAGAATTGTATGCCAATGTATGCGACATCAGAATGGATCGTTCCTAAGATCACATTTTCTATTGACCCACCAAATGTCATGTGATTCTGAGTTGGGCCCCTTTTGGCTTTGCATTGCTAGTCCATTTGATCCAAGAATCGTATGGCCATGCATGCTACATCGACATGGATCCTTTCTAGAATCACATTTTATACTGACCCGCCAAATTTCATGTGATTCCGAGCTTGACCCAGTTTTGGCTTTAGCATTGCCTATCCATTTGATCCAAGAATCGTATGGCCATGCATGCTGTATCATTATGTATGCTTTCTAAAATAAAGTTTTCTACTGACCTGCCAAATTTCACGCGATTCCTAGAACGGCCCGTTTTTGGCTTTCGTATTGCCTGTCTATTTGATCCAAGAATCGTACGGACAAGCACACTACGTCATCATGGATCCTTCCCACGATCACGTTTTCTATTGACCTACAAAATTTCACGCGATTCCTAGATCAACCCGTTTTTGGCTTTCGTATAGCCTGTCCATTTGATCCAAGTATAGTATGGACAAGCACATTACATCATCATGGATCCTTCCTAAAATCATGTTTTTTACTAACCCACTAAATTTCATGCAATTACGAGCGTGACCCAATTTTGGATTTTGCATTCCTTGTCCATTTGATCCAAGAATCGTATTGCCATGCATGCTGCTTTGTCATGGATCCTTTTTAAAAACATGTTTTCTACTAACCCGTCAAATTTCACTTTATTCCGAGACTGTCTTGTTTTTTGCTTTCAGATTGCCTGTCCATTTGATCCAAGAAGCGTATGGCCATAAATGCTACATCATCATGGATCCATCCGAAAATCACGTTTTCTATTGATCCGAAAAATTTTAGGCGATTCTGAGCCCTGCCTGTTTTTGGCTTTTGCAATGCCTGTCCATTTGATCCGAGAATCGTATGGCCATGCAAGCTGCATCATCATGGACCCTTCCTAAAATCATGTTTTCTAGTGACCCGCCAAATTTCATTCGATTCTAAGCCTGGCCCTTTTTGGCTTTTGCTTGCTTGTTGATTTGATCCAAGAATCGTATGGACATACACGCTGCATCATCATGGATCCTTTCTAAAACCACATTTTCTACTAACCCGCCAAAATTCACCATTTTTTGGTATCGCATTGCCAGTCCATTTGATCCAAGAATCGTAGGGCCACACATGCTATTTCATCATGGATCCATCCTAAAATCAAGTTTTCTAATGACCCGACAAATTTCACGCAATTCTGAGCACCTCCATTTGATCAAAGAATCATATTACCATGTATGCTCTATTATCATGGATCCTTCCTAAAATCACATTTTCTACTGACCCATCAAATTTCACACGATTCCGAGCCCGTCGCATCTTTGGCTTTCACATTGCTTGTCCATTTGATCCAAGAATCGTATGGCCATGCATGCTGCATCATCATGGATCCTTCCTAAAATGACGTTTTCCATTGACCTGCCAATATTTCATGCGATTCCGAGCCAAGCCCATTTTTAGCATTCGCCTTTCCTGTTGATTTGATCCAATAATTGTATGGACATGCTCGCTGCATCACCATGGATCCTTCCTAAAATCACGTTTTCTACTAACCCGCCAAATTTCCCTGTTTTTGGCTTTTGCATTGCCTGTCCAACTGATCCAAGAATCATATCATGGATTCTTCCCAAAATCATGTTTTCTGCTGACCAGCCAAATTTCACGTGATTCCGAACTTGGCCCATTTTTGGCTTTGCATTGCCTGTCCATTTGATCCAAGAATCGTATGGCCATGCATGCTGCATCATCATGGATCCTTCCTAAAATCATGTTTTCTACAGACCCGCCAAATTTCAAACGATTTCGAGCCTGACCTGTTTTTGGCTTTCGCATTGCCTGTCCATTTGATCCAAGAATCATATGGCCATGCGTGCTATATTATCAAGGATCCTTCTCGAAATCACGTTTTCTGCTGACCCGCCAAATTTCACGTAATTCTGAGCCCGACCCTTTGATCCAAGAATCGTATTCCAATGCATGATGCATCATAGTGGATCCTTCCTAAAATCACGTTTTCTGCTGACCCGCAAAATTTCACTCGATTCTAAGCCCGACCCATTTTTGACTTTCGCATTGGCTGTCCGTTTGATCCAAGAATCGTATGGCCATGCAAGCAGTATTGTCATGGATCCTTTCGAAAATCACGTTTTCTACAGAGCCTCGAAATTTCATGCGATTTCAAGCACGACTTATTTTTGGCATTCGCACTGCTTGTCCATTTGATTCATGAATCGTACGTCCATGCATGCTGCATCATAAAGGATCCTTCCTAAAATCATTTTTTCTACAGACTTGCCAAATGTTACGTGATTTTGAGCTGGGCCCGTTTTTGGCTTTGCATTGCTAGTCTGTTTGGTCCAAGAATCGTATGGCCATGCATGTCGTATCATCATCGATCCTTAATAAAATCACATTTTCTACTAACCTGCCAAATTTCATGTCATTCCGAGCCCGGCCCTTTTTTGGCTTTCGCATTGCCTGTCCATTTGATCCAAGAATCGTATGGACATACACGTTACATCATCATGGATACATCCTTTTATCTCATTTTCTGTTGACCCACCAAATTTTACACGATTCTGAGCCCAACTCGTTTTTGGCTTTGCATTGTCTATTCATTTGATCCAAGAATTGTATGGCCATGCATGCTGCATCATCATGGATCCTTGCTAAAATCCAGTTTTCTATTGACCAGCCAAATTTCAAGTGATTCCGAGACCGGCCCGTTTTTGGCTTTCACCTTCCCTGTCCATTTGATCCAAGAATCCTATGGACATGCATGGTACATCATTATGAATCCTTCCTAAAATCACGTTTTCTACTGACCCGCCAAAATTCATGCAATTTTGAGCTCGTCTAGATTTTGGATTTCGCATTCCCTGTCCATTTGATCTAAGAATCGTATGGCCTTCCATTCTGCATCGTCAAGGATCCTTCTTAAAATCACATTTTCTACGGACCCGCCATATTTCACACTATTCTGAGCCCGTCCTATTTTTGGCTTTCGCATTGCCTATCCATTTGATCCAAGAATCATATGGCCAAACATGCTGCATAATCATTGATCTTTCCAAAAATCACATTTTCTACAGACTCGGTAAATTTCACGCCATTCCAAGCTTGACCCATTTTTGGCTTTGGTATTGCCTGTTCATTTGATCCAAGAATCGTATGGCCGTGCATGCTACATAATCAAGGTTCCTTCCTGAAATCACATTTTCTGTTGACCCGCCAAATTTCACGCAATTTCGAGCTTGGCCCTTTTTTGGCGTTCGCCTTGGCTGTCTATTTGATCTAAGAATGGTATTGCCATGCATGTTGCATCATAGTGGATCCTTTCTAAAATCACTTTTTCTACAGACCCACCAAATTTCAAGCCATTCCGAGCCCGACCCGTTTTTGGCTTTCGCATTGCATGTCCATTTGATCCAAGAATCATATGGCCATGCATGCTACATAATCAAGGCTCCTTCCTGAAATCACATTTTCTGTTGACCCGCCAAATTTCACGCAATTTCGAGCTTGAACCTTTTTTGGCGTTCGCATTGGCTGTCTATTTGATCCAAGAATCGTATTGCCATGCATGTTGCATCATAGTGGATCCTTCGTAAAATCACGTTTTCTACTGACCCGCAAAATTTCACTCGATTCTGGGCCTTGCCCGTTTTTGGCTTTCGCATTGGCTGTCCATTTGATCCAAGAATCGTATGGCCATGCTAGTTGTATCATCATGGATCCTTTCGAAAATCAAGTTTTCTACTGAGCCGTCAAATTTCAGGCGGTTTCGAGCCCAATTTATTTTTTTCATTTGCATTGCCTGTCCATTTGATCCAAGAATCGTATGTTCATGCATGCTGCATCATAATGGATCCATCCTAAAACCACATTTGTTACAGACTTGCCAAATTTCAGGTGATTTCAAGCAGGGTTTGTTTTTGGCTTTGAATAGCCTGTCTGTTTGATCCAAGAATCGTATGGCGATGCAAGCTGCATCATCATCGATCCTTCCTAAAATCACGTTTTCTACTGAACCGCCAAATTTCACGTGATTCTGAACCTAACCCATTTTTGGATTTTGGATTTTGCATTGCCTGTCTATTTGATCGAAGAATTGTTTGGACATGCACGCTGCATCATCATGTATCCTTCCTATAATCTCGTTTTCTATTGACTCGCCAAATTTCACGTGATTCCGAGCGCCGACCATTTTTGGCTTTCGCATTGCCTATCCATTTGATCCAAGAATCGTATGGCCATGTGTGCTTCATCATCATGGATTCTTCTTAAAATCACATTTTCTGCTGACCTACCAAATTTCACGCGATTTTGAGCCCGACTCGTTTTTGGCTTTCGTATTGCCTGTTCATTTGAACCAACAATATTATTGCCATGCATGCTGTGTCATCATGTATACTTTCTAAAATCATGTTTTCCTCTAACCCACCTAATTTCACGCGATTCCGAGCCCTGCCCTCTTTTAGCTTTCGCATTGCTTGTCTGTTTGATCCAAGAATCGTATGGCCTTACATCCTGTATCATAATGGATCCTTCCTAAAATCACGTTTCCTATGGAGCCGTCAAATTTCACGCTATTTTGAGCCTGGCCGATTTTTGGCTTTTGCATTACCTTTCCATTTGATCTAAGAATATGCATGCTGCATCATCATGGATCCTTCCTAAAATCACGTTTTCTAATGTGCCGCCAAATGTCACACGATTCCGAGCCTGACCTGATTTTGGCTTTTGCATTGCTTGTCCATTTGATCCAAGAATCATATGGCCATGTATGCTCCATCGTCATGGATCCTTCCTAAAATCACATTTTCCACTGACTCGCCAAATTTCACGTGATTCCGAGGCCGGCCCATTTTTGGTTTTCACATTGCCTTTCCATTTGATCCAAGAATCGTATGGCCATGCATGTTACATCATCATGGATCTTTCCTAAAATCACGTTTTCTGCTGACCCGCAAAATTTCACGTGATTCTGAGCCCCACTCGTTTTTGGCTTTTGTATTGCCTGTCCATTTGATCCAAGAATCTTATTGCTATTCAGGCTGCATCATCATGGATCTTTCATAAAATCACGTTTTTTATTGACCCACCAAAATTTTACGCGATTCCAAGCCTGCCCCATTTTTGGCTTTCGCATTGCCGGTGCATTTGATCCAAAAATCGTATCGACATGCACTCTGTATCATCAATGATCCTATCTAAAATCACGTTTTCTACAGACCCCCCAAATTTCTAGCGATTCTGAGCCCGGCTCATTTTTGGCTTTCGCTTTGCCTATACATTTGATCTAAGAATCATTTGGCCATGCATACTGAGTCATCATGGATAGTTCCTAAAATAATGTTTTCTACTAACCTGCCATATTTCACACGATTCCGAGCCCGGTCCAATTTTGGCTTTTGCAGTGCCTGTCCATTTGATCCAGCAATCGTATGGCCATGCATCCAGCATCATCACGGATCCTTCCTAAAATCACTTTTTCTACTGACCTGCCAAATGTCAAGAGAATCCGAGATCGTCCCATTTTTGTCTTTCGCATTGCCTGTCCATTTGATCCAAGAATCGTATGGACATGCATGCCGCATCATCATTTATTATTCCTAAAATCATGTTTTCTACTAACTCGCCCAATTTCATGCGATTTTGAGCCCAGGCCATTTTTACCTTTCATATTGCTTGTCCATTTGGTCCAAGAATCGTACGGCCATGCATGCTGCATCATCATGGGTCCTTTCTAAAATCATGTTTTCTACTGACTTGCCAAATTTCATGTAATCCTAAGCCCGGTGTGTTTTTGGCTTTCGCATTGCCTGTCAATTTGATCTAAGAATCATATGGCCATTCTTGCTACATCATCACAGATCCTTCATAAAATCACATTTTCAATTGACCTGTCAAATTTCATACGATTTCGAGCCTAGCCCATTTTTGGCATTTGCATTGCCTATCCATTTGATCCAAGAATCATATGGCCATGCATGTTGCATCATCACAGATTGGTCTTAAAATCACGCTTTTTACTGACCCGCCAAATTTCACATCATTCAGAGCCTGACTCGATTTTTGCTTTGGCATTGCCTGTCTATTTAATCCAAGAATCATATGGCCATGGATGATGCATCATCATGGATCTTTCCTAAAATCAGGTTTTCTATTGACCTGCCAAATTTCACGCGATTTTGAGACTGACCCGTTTTTGGCTTTCGCATTGCCTATCTATTTGATCTAGGAATCGTACGAAAATGCAAGCTGTATCATCTTGGATCCTTCCTAAAATCACGTTTTCTACTGACCTGCCAAATTTCACATGATTCCGAGCCCAGGTTTTCGCATTGCCTGTCCACTTGATCCAAGAATCGTACGGCCATGCATGCTACATCATCATGGATTCTTTCTAAAATCACGTTTTCTACTAACTCGCCAAATTTCAAGCAATTCTAAGCCCGACCTGATTTTGGATTTCTCATTGCTTGTCCATTTGATCCAAGCATCGTACGGCCATGCATGCTGGATTATCATGGATCCTTCTAAAAATCACATTTTCTACTGACCCTACAAATTTCACACTATTCCGGGCCTGTTCGGTTTTTGGCATTCACATTACTTGTCCACTTGATCCAGGAATAGTACGGCCATGTATGCTGTATCATTATGGATTTTTTCAAAAATCATGTTTTTTATTGATTAGCCAAATTTCACTCGATTTCGAGCCTGGCCCGTTTTTGGCATTCGCATTGCATGTCCATTTGATCCAAGAATCATATGGCCATGCATGTTGTATCATCATTCATCATGGATCCTTCATAATATCACATGTTCTACCAACATGCCAAATTTCAAGCGATTCCAAGCTCGGTCCGTTTTTGGCTTTCATATTGCCCGTCCATTTGATCCAAGAATCATATGGCCATCCATAGTGCATCATTATGGATCCTTCCTAAAATCACGTTTTCTACTAACTTGCCAAATTTTAAGAGATTCCAAGCCTGACCCAATTTTGGCTTTTGCGTTGCTTGTCCATTTGATCTAATTTCTTATGGCCATGTATAGACAACCCCATTTTTGACCACCCGTAAGACTTAGGCGCTTGGTCCAGCGCACTTGATGATGAAAACTGCATTGCGTGATTCGAGTTCTTGGCGAAGGAATCCAAGGTCGAGTCCCGAAATATTCACAAAACCTTCCTACTTGCCTTATTCTTACCTCAGAGGTTCATTTTTGAACATTGTGCCACCTTACACTGAGTTTGAAACATGGGAATAGAAAAGTACATTCGGGCCCAGTCGTGCCCCATTAAGAGCCAGCCGTGGCCATTTGGGCCCGGCCGTGCCTTGCTGGCGATAAACTCTGTTCTGGGCGAGAGCCCGCCAACTGTCTTTTTTTGAAGATATTTTCGACCTATTTTGCTCAAATTCTATAAAATGAGGTTATATTTCTGTTTTGAGGGTTGAACAATTTCCAAAGAGCCCATACACACAAGCGGGAGCTCCTTCTTCCTATACAAGTCACCTTTGAGCAAACCTATCTCACTTGACTAATATCCATACACCATATACCACCTTAGATCATAACCTTAGAGCCTTGGTTGAGGCTTGTGCATCATAATTCAAGCTTGAGAGTGTGCTTGAACCAAGTTTGTGTTACAAACAAGTGCTTGCTTTTTTTGAGAGGTATAAGCTTACCGCCTTCTCTCTTACTTCTTTTTCTATCTCTTGTTAGTTACACTTGTGTTTTTGTGTTGTCTTGAGTCATTTTCAAATGTGTAAACTTGGGTTTGGATAGTTACCAAAGGTTAGAGAGGGTTAACACCTTCTCTTGCACCTTATTTCATAGCTCAAGCCCTTATTTTTACACTCTTTTCTTTAGTTCTCAAACTAGTTTTCAGAGGTTAAAAAGGGCTAGAAAACATGGTTTAAGGTCTCAAAGAGTGGAGGGGTTGGGCACCTCTCATTGTCTTTGTTTACTAGTTTGTGTCTCCTTGCTTTTGTCTATCTTTTTGTGTACTTTTAACACACTTTTAACCACTCTTTTTATTTTATTTTATTTTTTAATGTTTTGGGGCTGTTTAGGTTTGTCCTAATTTGGTAAATTAGTTTATGCTTCGAATATTTGCTTGTTGTATTGTAAGTCCTCATAGCTTCGGTTGTTTAGGCCTTAGACAACGAGTTGTTTGAGTTGATAGCTTTCTTCATTTCAAAGGTCTCATTTTAATAATCAATTTAGCATTCATTTTTGCAACCTCCTTTTTTTCTTCTTTTCTTCTTTTGTTTGGGAGTCATTTCAACCGGTTGATGGTTATTCAAAGCATGAGCTAGAGATCTATGCTAAATGGCTTAATCTCTATAGAGGTTTATCGTCAACGGCATGGTCCCTCATTCTTGTTTTCTTGACGTTCTTCTCATTTAGTAGACTTAATCATCATTTTGGGCCGAAGGGATTAAGGAATGGAAAGGGCTATTAAAATTGGCTGAAAATTAGACCTATCAACATAAAGAAAATGAATAAGGTCGCTTGGGTTCGACCGGATGTTATGCCTAGTCTATTGTGTCAAGAGTCGTCACATATGAATTCATGGTGTTTTGACATCCCTTGAAGTGTCTCTACTTCCCATTTTTGAGTTCACCCCATGATAAGAGGGAAGGGTGAGTGTTATTCATTGCATTCATTGATTTTTGTCGAAATCATGGCCAAAATCATCAAGCAAGCAACTTGCTCGTTGATGATTTTGGAACGACTTCATTCTTCTCTTGAGGCTTTCCATGATAGAGAAGTGTAAGATGGACAAACAGAGCTCAGAAAAAAGCTCTGCCTACACTATTTTCACCTCAGAGCACAATAACAGGGTTTTGCACAAAATTAGGGCACAACCAGTCTTATTTGGTCCTGACCGGGCCTCACTGGGGGCCGGTCGCCTTCAATGTTTGGTACACAGTGTGTTTTTGCAGGAACGAAGGGCAATGGCTGAATGTGAAATAGGGCAGATTCCAAGGAAGGCAGATAGAGCTGCTTTTGAAACCGTCATGTGCATGCCATCCTTGTGCTTCCTTTGTAAATTGTAAATTAATGCTCTCATTATTGTTGTAATTATTGTTGTAGTTACATAGCTAGTTAACTTAGATTACTAGCTTGTTTCCCATTCTAGAGATCCTTGTTGTAACAACTTAGTAAGTTAGTTGTGTAATTCATTCAGTTGAATTTGTAGTAGTTAGTTTATTTCGGACATTCGGACATCAATTCGGACCCTCTTGCACGAGGGCAAATATGTAATAAGTGTATGTGTCTTTCAACCCCCATTTCTTTCTCCCTTTTATTTCTCCGCATATGATGGTAGTATAGAGTATCATGTTTTCTTAACATTTTCCAGGCTTTGCATTCACATGTCTTGCACGCATCAAAGCTTGGTTCATCGTCCTAACAAAGTATTGTTATTGTTTAACTCTTTGAATATGTGCTTGGACCGCATGCTATCAAATTGCTTCAAATAGCATGTTAGTAGCCAAGCCCATTAGTCATAATTGTTTGTGTTGCATTAGTTAGGATCATGCACTTTTTCTAACTCTTTTGTTTCTTTGGCTTGCCTTGGAGTACGAGGTGAGCAATTGTTGCTTTAGCATACCGCATATGTGTGATTGTTGCCATATCAAGCATATTTTCCACGAGGCTAAGTATTTAAGTGATATACCTGTTTTGAATGCTTGTGGATGAATGCTAATTTCTTAAATTGGGATATTTGATGAATATACATATGAGATCACTTTTTCAAGTGGTATTTGTTCAAAACAATTTTCAAACAAACACAAAATCAAATGTTCCATTTTTTGCAAATTAGTCTATACTTATGTGCGTCACGTAGTAAGATAACCTAATGAATTGGAACAAGAGCATATAATGTAAATAAAAATCACATCATGATTAGTAGAGGCCGATCTTTGATTGGGTGAGTGGGGTGCTCAATTATGACCTTTCTCTCTCATACCTAAGTTCCCGAACCGAGACAGTTCGGTGATGACGGATAAGTGGCCTTTGGCACGTGTCTCGGGTTTCCTAAATTTCCCAAAAATATTTAAGTGGCGACTTTGAAATCTGGTGAAGCAGTCCATTTTTGGCATTTGATTCAAACATTGATTTTCCAAAAAATTGTCAGATTTGGACTCTTTTTGTGTTTTCACTGTTTCACATTACCCTTGTGAAATCAGATTTTGAACCATGGGAGTCCGAACTGTAGGGCTAGTCGTATCCGAAAGGAGCACAAAAAGAAAGCTATAGTTTCTGGTGACTTTGCTGGGGATTTAGAGAACTTGACTTGAAATTCATGATATGAAATTTTATCTACCTATATATGTTCTTTGCATTATATTTGCATTGTTACTTTAAGTCACTGTGTTTTCCATCTGCTATTCCTCGACGGTTTGCCAGAGGCTTGCCGAAAAGCTTGCCAAAAGGGTAATCAATCATGGGCTCTGCCATGTGGAAAACACAACCCTTGGATCTGGATTACCGCTGTACCATTTGATCCTCCTTTCACTTCTCGGTGTTAGGTGTGAGAGATATATTTGGTAGTCTTGCTGAGGTACCCCTTTTGACCGATCGGCTTAAATGCATATAGTTAGCTTTAGTGACTTTTCAAACATAGGACAGGATGCCCTCTTATTTACTAAGCAATTGTGATATCGTTTGTTTGAATAGTAAAGCTGTAGATCACTCTAAAAAGCTAGGACATGGAAACCCTAACCTCTCATAGGGGTGTTTTGAATGCTTTTATGCAAAATGTGAAATCTTTGGAAATGTGTGATGCAATATTGGGAGAGTCTTAATCTTGAGGCGATTCCTTTCAAACTTGAGGGTCATATCAGAATCAGAATTTGGGTCAAAATCTAGTGGTTTGTTTTTGATATGGGTGAATTTTCAGCAAGACCAAAACCAGGGCCAAAAATTGTCTCTTGCTTTATTGTGACCAACATACCCGGTACCCTAATCTGATAGGGCATTTGTTTTTAATGTTAGGTTTATCTGAGCCAAAGAAGGAGCTGTACCCAACTCAGCAAAGTCCTAGTTCATCTAATCCTAGAAAAAAAACCCAAACTCAGCAAAGGCCCAGTCCATCCAATCCTAGAAAAAACCCACTCAGCAAAGGGCTAGTCCATCTGATCCCTAACGACCAACTCAGAAAAGATCCATCCAATGCCAAAAGACCCATTCTAAAAAAGCCTAATCCAGTCAAACCCATCTAGACTAATCCAGTTCAAATACATCGAGTATAAACCAGGTCAAAATTCTTGTTAGTCAACTCTTTGCTTACACCCATCCATTTTCGCAATTGCCAACTCGGCAGACCCGTGATGGCACAGAGTCCAAAAGAAGTTGTGGCCATGATAACAACCTTAAACCAGGGAATTGCCATGCAGGATGAGACCATTGCTGAAAAGCAACGCCCATCTAGGGCATCTACTATGCATCCAGTCCTAGGCCCCTAATCGAACATTGACCCACCTTCGCCAGCTGAAGATTTGCAAGGTCCAGATCCTTGAGAAGGGTTGGCTCAAGATTGAGTTTTCAGACCCCTCGTCCAGCCTAATGAGGGGCTTTTTTTTCCTTGATATTAATGATCTCGACCCAACCTTGTTAAAAATTGCTAACCTTGAGAAGCAATTCAAAAAGGCACAAGGAATTAATTCTATTCCCGACATTGAGGATGGGTACACTGAGGCTGTCGTAAGGCTCCCAGACAAATTCAAAATTCCATATATTGACTGTTTTGACGGGTCTGGAGATCCTATGGTGCATATCTGACTTTTCTTGGATGTCCTGAAATCGATGGGTCTGACTAAGCCTGAGAAACACTCTTTGTATGGAAGAACCCTGTCGGGTACAGCAGCCATTTGGTACGCCAAGTTGGAGGATAAAGTGAAGCAGAATTGGGAATATTTGGCTGAGGCAATTGTCAATCAGTATTCTTACAATACCTGAATTGACATGACCACCCAAGAGCTTGAAGCAACCCACCAAAATCCTAAAGAACCTTTTGTAGAATTTGTTGCAAGGTGGAGAGCAAAGACAGCACAAACGACAGATCGACCTTTTGAGAGGGACCAAGTGCGGATAGTAGTGCAGAACCTTGAGCCTGATATGTTACAAAAGTTAATAGTCGCTCCACTGTTCACTCTTAAAAATTTGCATGAGTTAGGGATTGAGATTGAGAGTGCATTCAACAAAAGGATTATTCCCAGAACAAGCGAACCAACAAGATGGGTGTTTTCTGAGAGTATAATTCTAGCAATAGCACTATTCCCAAACCCACTGAAATCAATACCGCTGCCACCAACCCATAAACTGCCGACCCATTTACCAATACCAACCCATAAACAGCCAGCCCAACCCGAGCTTAAGGCAGAACTTTCATCCCCCTCTATATGAGGCTAAGTAGCGCACTAAAAGTCCTAATGGAAAGAGGATATCTCAAACCGCTTTATCCCTAACCTCTTGTTGACCCACTCCCTGCTAGACATAACCCCACCAAATACTATGCGTACCATCAACGGTGCGGTCATGGCATCGATCATCGCTACTGCCTTCGTCATGAGGTTCAGAATCCCATCGACGACTAGACAATAGCTCCACCTCAAGAACCAAATGTTACCACTAACCCACTTCCCAACCATAACCAAGTACCTCATCCTCACCTTAACCTCATCCATACACAACCTTCTACTTTCAAACCCAACATATACATTACCCCAGCCCATTTACCCAAGCCTGAGGTGTTCATTCTAGAAAGCATGGACTTGTGCATGATGGATGCACTTGAACCCCAATCATCTCAAAATTTAAAACTTAAACTTGAACTAGTCCAGCCTACTCAAAAGAGTCTAACCCAACCAATTCACCAAGACCAAGTCAGTTCAAATACACTGCGGGGACCAATGACTGAACCCGCTACTCCTGAGTTGTTGGGCATGATTGAAGATCTTCAGGGAACTATGGCAGATTTAGCCTTTGGGGTTTTGGCTCTATCATCGAACACATCATATGCCAAAACGTTCACGTCAAAAGCTTCCCAATCTTGAGATGAGTTGCAGTTGGAAAGGGCTAACTCGAAGCTATATCAAGTCTGGGTGATGACATATCAACAATAAATGGGCCTCATTTTGATATAGCCACCCAATCCCTTGGCCAAGCTGAAACAAGTGGCAAGAACAAGGTTGAGACAAGTATTGATCCCTATGCACATCTTCAGTGGGCTATTGAGACTTTGAAGGTCAAAGGGTTGAATAAGTAGCAAGTGCTCGCAGTTGTTGTAAAGACTGTGGATGACACTTTGATCGCTCAGGTTGAGAGCATTTTGACTCCAGGGGCCAACAATGAAAAGGGATGCTTTACCAAAAATGCCCTTTTTGATTCCAGTCCCAAGCTTATTAATACCCATCCAACACCTGCCATTCCCTTTGCTAATATTTCTAAACCTGATGCTTCTTCCTCCCAAAAACGAACCTTCGCCCATCTCCATTTGAGCCCAACCTATGCATTGAAGGCACTGATGGAGAAAGGGTATCTCAAACTGCTCAACCCTCAACCCCTCCCTAATCCTTTCCCACCTAGACATGACCCTACCTAATATTGCACATTCCATCAACAGTACGGTCACCATACTGACCGTTGCTTTTGCCTTCACCATGAAATTCAAGACCTGATTGACAATAAGGTCATCACCCCACCTGAAAATCCCAAAGTTGTCAATAACCTCTCCCTAACTGCAATAGATTGACACCCCATAGCATAAATCTCATCCATGGTTTGCCAACAACCAACATTGACCCCAGCTAGCACGGCCAAGGAGATGTGTGGGGACAACTAGGATAATTGTGAGGCTCAATCTATGAGACTCAATTTGAAAGTTTGAAATAAATCCTACTGGGTGTGGATGTTAGTATTGCTGAATTAAAGGCTGGTTTGAACCCTTCCGTAGGCTACTTGAAGTTGTTTTTGAATTCTGTAGATGGACTTGGAGAATGAAAACCCCTTTTGTCTCCAGGGTGCTTTTTTTTTTTTTTTTTTTTTGACCTGTAAATAGTTGAGTTATGAGTTTTATGTTCTTTGTCTTTTCTCGCGTTGTTGCTTCAGTTAAGTCTTTTCCTTTAAGTCGCTTTCTTGTACCCTCAAGTCTTTGTCGTTATAAGAAAGCGAGAGTCAAGTTTTTGATTAGTTTGTCATGCCTACAGTAATGCATGTGTGACCTTTTAAAAAATAGAAAAGCTTCAACAAAATTTTGTTTTTTTAATGAGATTCTGTTAATAAGATCAAGTGTTGAGAAGGATTCCCCGAATGGTTTGAGTGAATTTTGACTTATTGGCATAAAGTCCTTCATGATTTCAACAATTTTAAGCTATTTCTTTTGTAAAACTTACGAAGATAGGTTCAAAATTATGCATGGTATTATACATTGTCCTGGGGATCCTCTTCGCCCTTAGGTGATCATTTTGGCAAGTGCAATGCGTCTTTAAGACCTTATAATCATAGAATTTCCCCCTGGTGTTTTCGTTATTTAAAAAAGGAATGGATAAAAGATATCAAAAGAAAAAGAAAAGAAAAGGAAAAGAAAAGGAAAAGAAGTCAAATATCAAGCCAGGGGTATCCATTGGAATGAAATCCGATCAACTGTAAGGAAGGGAACTTTTGTCTAAATCCGGGGAAGCTAATGCGAGGAAGTACCACATTTCAAGAAGAAACAACTCTGAAAAAGGAGCAAAAGAAAAGAAGAAGACATGCATAAGAGAATGAAGAACCAAACTCAAATAAAGGTGAAGCCAATTCCCGTGTCAAGGCAAGGATGACTATTGATCAAATTCACTGCAAATGTTGTAACGCTATACTTGAGAGACTCACTAGGCCGAAAACTCGATAAGGTGACCTAGGCAAAAGTTAGAGCATGAAAAATGAGAAATCAAATAAATAGAGGTCGCAAGGTTGAAAACCCTGAAGGGGTAACTTTGGTAAAAGTTAGAACGTAAAAGGAGAGTGTCAATACCCGAGTGAACCTTAGCCATGAACTACATTGACCTAATACCCATTCTTGGGATATGTAGGCAACTTCATCCTGAAGTTCGGTCTCAACCATATCCATCTTGTTCATCTCGACCCAATCATCTTGCCCGATTCACGTTGTCAGCTTCACATCAATCCATGAGCTACATAGACTGCTGCACATATGATACTGACTAGCTTGAATCAACAAGTGGAGAAATTTTCAATACTTGAACTTATCAGTTGAATCTCTAACTTGAGCAAAAAAGGAATCAAAACTCTGGTTTTGCACAATTGAGTTCTAAAGGAAACATAAGTTATACTAGGGGTACTATGACTGATTAGTCACCATGAGTCTTTTTCTACTTTTAGGTCAATTGTGAGTTTTGTAGTGTCGTGTCTGTTGTTTGTTTCATTCAGCGCTCTTCATTGAGTCACCATAGCTTGTCGGTCGCTCAAAAATGCTCTTCATCGAGTCACCATAGTGTGTCTGTCGCTCAAGTTCAATAGAGTGACATGGTCAAAATTCCATACATGAATGTTTGCTCCAAACTCCAAAACAAGTCCATGTGAGGAATTCATAAACAAACTGAGACTGACTACACAAGGGGGATTGCATTCATGATCATTGCAAAGTGTATATAAGGAATCCATCACTGCTTTAGAGGAGACTAGAGTAAGTTCTAAACATGTTGAGACAGAAGAGGAACATGAGTCTGATCAGTTAGCACCTGTTCCAGGATCTGATGATCCCCATCACACGTGCCTACATGATGTTGAAAAAAGGTGGCCAGTGCTTGGACACTAGGGGCAATTTTTATTACATTTGAGCGGGCCATCCATTGAACAAAGGGCATGAACCTAACCGATGGCCAATGACTGGACACTAGGGGAAATTTTTAGTACATTTGATCGGGTCATCAATTAAACAAGGGGCATGAACCTAACCTTTCTCTCAATCTGCTCAAAGCCATTTATCGGGAACTTTTCCCTAGATTTGGGTGAGCTCACCCCTATGATGATTCTAATATGATTCAGCTTTCGAAAGTTGTCTCTGACCATTTCGAAACTCTCTTGGGATTGCCATCTTCCTTCTAATTAATACATGTGCTTTGGATTATGCATATATGCTCATAGATTCTGGGTGATTTGAATTGCATGATTGGTTGCTATTGTTTCGTCGAGTTACCTCCAGCAGTGTTTTTCAATTACATTTCAATAAGTTGTGGAAAGTTGATTTCAAATAAATTGTACAAGTTGCCCTGCATACTGCTCATTTCCCTCTATATACCATGCATCTTTCACCTTGTATCGCACTATTTTGTGTACCTTGCATCGTACTATTTTGGGCATTCACTTTGTATCGTAATATTTTGTGTATTCATTTGAGTTTGCACCGTTTTGTGCACCCTGTCTCGCACTGCTTTGTGCATCTTGCATTGCACTGTTTTGTGCATTTCACCTCACATCACACTATTTCGTGCACCTTGAGTTTGCACTGTCTCGTGCACCTTGCATTGCACTATTTTGTGCATTCACCCTATATCGCACTGTTTTGTGCACCTTGAGATTGCACTTTTTTGTGCATTCACCTGGTATCGCACTATTTTGTGCACCTTGAGATCGCACTGTTTTGTGCATTCACCTTACATCGCACTGTTTTGTGTATTTTGTATTGCACTGTTTTGTGCACCTTGCATCACATTGTTTGTGCATTCACCTTGCATTGCACTGTTTTGTGCACCTTACATCGCACTGTTTTGTGCGTTCACCCTGTATCGCACTGTTTTGTGCACCTTACCCTGCACTATTTTGTGCATTCACTTTGTATTGCACTGTTTTGTGCACCTTGAGTTCGTACTATTTTGTGCACCCTGTATTGCACTATTTTGTGCACCCCACATCACTTTATTTTGTACACCTTACTCACACTGTTTTGTGCATCTCACCCGCACTGTCTTGTGCACTCATTGGGTCTAGGAGACCTTAAATCCTCTAAAGGTGCAATTCCTTTGGTGTTTGTCATGCTCGAACAGCTTCAGGTGGTCTGGTATAGCCACCTAGCTATCTTTGTAGTGAGTTCCTAGGAGATCAACTGAGACGATGGAAACTAGAGTTCGAATGACGATACCTAGAATGCAAAGGTTTGGAATTTTCGAGACTAGAGTTTAATTTTAATACCCAGGGGTGTATCCTCGGCTTGAAATCTGTATGGCAACTCCATAGGTTGAGGTAGCTTGTATGCGCCTCAATTCTGGATACTGAACCAACCGAGTCTGTCACCCTGTTGGAGAATAGGGAAAGTCGCAAACATAGCCAGGGAGAAAAATAGATGAAGAAGAAGAGGAAGATCCCCAACAGCATGAGGTGAGTCAGCACCAATTGCCACTATAAGGTACTTTCACTTCCCAGCTACTACATCATATCCATTATTATCTATTACCTCTATTGCATTGCATATAACATCTATCGCATGCATCTACCCCATTGTCCATTACATCCACTACATCATACCATTTTAATGTCTGCATCCTTTCCATGTTAAGCTTAGTTTGGCATGTGCTCGTATCTTTCCCTCGTTGAAACGTGGTTTCTCCATGTGTAAGTGTCCATGCTGCACTGAGGCTAATATTGAGGGTGTTAGCACATTTTCTGTGTTAGACGTGGTCTGTTTTGTGTCCATGCGTTTTCTAGGTAAGACTTACTTCAGCCTACGCCCCTTATTCACTTCATCCATTGCATTCATTGCATTGTACTTTGTCTTGTTGCATTCAGCATTGAGGATCATTATCTTTCCCTTACAGATCATTCCTTATTTATATCATACCACTAGCTTACCTGTACTCTTTCTCTTTCTATGAAAAACATAGTTTTGCATGTGCTCGCACCCCTTTCACGTTAAAACATGGTTCTATTATCTGTAAGCATCCACGCTGCGTTGAGGCTAGTATTGAGGATGTAGGCACTTAGCCTGTGTTAGGCGTCGTTTGGCTCGTGCCCACACTTCTTTTCTATATAAAATGTAGTTTGATTTGCATCCCCATTCCTTTATGATATTTGTGTGGTAAGCACTGCTCGTGGTTTGAAGATTTCGTTATATACATACATTGTATATCACTTGCATTGTTTCGTAACATTATGTATCATTTTGCATCCTGCCCCTAAACTACGCTGGTTTGATTCATTGCAAAGGGAAATGTAGGCAACCCTTGGGTTTAACCAATTGCATCTGCATTTTGTTTTCTTGCCCAAGTTTTACGACCGCATCAAATGGGTCGTCTCTGGGCTTTAACATTCACTCACGTCATTTTATGACTTCGAGCTCTATCAAAGAGAGGCAACTGTAAACACCTATTTTTGACCACCTGTAAGACTTAGGCGCTTGGTCCAGCGCACTCGATGATGAAAACTGCATTGTGTGATTCGAGTTCTCGGCGAAGGAATCCAAGGTCGAGTCCCGAAGTAATCCCAAAACCTTCATACTTGCCTTATTCTTACCTCAGATGTTCATTTTTGAACATTGTGCGACCTTACACTGAGTTTGAAACAAGGGAATATGACAGCACATTAGGGCCTGACCGTGCCCCATTAAGAGCCAGCCATGGCCATTTGGGCTCGGCCGTGCCTTGCTAGCGATAAACTCTGTTTTGGGTGAGAGCTCGCCAACTGTCTTTTTTTAAAGATATTTTCAACCTATTTTGCTCAAATTCTATAAAAACGAGGTTATATCTCTGTTTTGAGGGTTGAACAATTTCTAAAGAGCCTATACACGTAAGAGAGAGCTCCTTCTTCCTATACAAGTCACCTTTGAGCAAACTTGGCTCTCTTGACTAATATCCATACACCATATACCACCTTAGATCATATCCTTAGAGCCTTGGTTGAGGCTTATGCATCAGAATTCAAGCTTGAGAGTGTGCTTGAACCAAGTTTGTGTTACAAACAAGAGCTTGCTTTTTTTGAGAGATATAAGCTTACCACCTTCTCTCTTACTTCTTTTTCTATCTCTTGTTAGCTACTTCTTGTGTTTTTGTGTTGTCTTGAGTCCTTTTCAAGTGTTTAAACTCGGGTTTGGATAGCTACCAAAGGGTAGAGAGGGTTAACACCTTCTCTTGCACCTTATTTCATAGCTTAAGCCCTTACTTTTACACTCTTTTCTTTAGTTCTCAAACTGATTTTCAGAGGTTAAAAAGGGTTGGAAAACATGGTTTAAGGTCTGAAAAAGTGGAGGGGTTAGCCACCTCTCATTGTCTTTGTTTACTAGTTTGTGTCTCCTTGCTTTTGTCTATATTTTTGTGTACTTTTAACACTCTTTTAGCCATTTTTTTTTTTTTTTTGTAATTTATGTTTTGGGGCTTTTTATGGCTGTTCTAATTTAGTAAATTAGTTTATGCTTTGAATATTTGCTTGTTGTATTATAAGTCCTCATAGCTTCTGTTGTTTAGGCCTTAGACAATGAATTGTTTGAGTTGATAGCTTTCTTTATTTCAAAGGCCTCATTTTATTAATCAATTTCGCATTCATTTCTGCAACCTCCCCCTTTTTTTCTTTTCTTCTTTTGTTTGAGAGTCATTTCAACCAGTTGATGGTTATTCAAAGCATGAGCTAGAGACCTGTGCTCAATGGCTTAATCTCTATGGAGGTTCACCATCAACGGCATGGTCCCTTTTTCATGTTTAGGAGAACTTATCGCTTGACGTTCTTCTCATTTAGTAGACTGAATCATCATGTTGGGATGAAGGGATTAAGGAATGGCAAGGACTATTAAAATTGGCTTAAAATTAGACCAACCAACATAAAGAAAATGAATAAGGTCGCTTGGGTTCCACCGGACGTTGTGCCTAGTCTATTGTGTCAAGAGTCGTCACACATCAATTCATGGTGTTTTGACGTCCCTTGAAGTGTCTCTACTTCCCTTTTTGAGTTCACTCCATGATAAGAGGGAAGGGTGAGTGTTATTCATTGCATTCATTGATTTTTGTCCAAATCATGGTCGAAATCATCAAGCAAGCAACCTGCTCGTTGATGATTTTGGAACTACTTCGTCCTTCTCTTGAGGCTTTCCATGACAGAGAAGTGTAAGAGGGACAGACAGAGCTTAGAAAAAAGCTCAGCCTGCACTATTTTCACCTCAGAGCACAAAAACAAGGTTTTGCAAAAAATTAGGGCACGACCAGCCTTATTTGGGCCCGACCGGGCCTCATTGAGAGCCAGTCGCCTTCAATGTTTAGTACACAATGTGTTTTTGCAGAAACGGAGGGCAGTGGCTGAAGGTGAAACAGGGCCGATTCCAAGGAAGGTAGGCAGAGCTACTTTTGAAACCGCCATGTGCATGCCATCCTTGTGCTTCCTTTGTAAATTGTAAATTAATGCTCTCATTATTGTTGTAATTATTGTTGTAGTTACATAGCTAGTTAACTTAGATTATAGCTTGTTGCTCATTCTAGAGATCCTTGTCGTAACAACTTAGTTAGTCAGTTATGTAATTCATTTAGTGAAATTTGTAGTAATTAGTTTATTTCGGACATTCGAACATCGATTCGGACCCTCTTGCACGGGGGCAAATATGTAATAAGTGTGTGTGTGCCTTCCAAACCCCATTTATTTATCCCTTTTATTTCTCCACTTATGATAGTAGTATAGAGCATCATGTTTTCTTAACATTTTCCATGTTTTGCATACACGTCTTGTATGCATCAAAGCTCGGTTCATCGTTCTAGAAAAGCATTGTTATTGCTTAACTCTTTGAATACGTGCATGGACCACATGCTATCAAATTTCTTCAAAATATCATGTTAGTAGCCGAGCCCATTAGTCGTAATTGTTTGTGTTGCATTAGTTAGGATCATGCACTTTTTCTAACTCTTTTGTTTCTTTGGCTTGCCTTAGAGTACGAGGTGAGCAATTATTGCTTTAGCATACCGCACGTATGTGATTGTTGCCATATCAAGCATATTTTCCACGAGGCTAAGTGCTTAAGTGATATACCTGTTTTGAATGCTTGTGGATGAAGGCTAATTGCTTAAATTGGGATATTTGATGAATATACATATGAGATCACTTTTTCAAGTGGTACATGTTCAAAACAATTTTCAAATAAACACAAAAACAAATGTTTCAATTTTTACAAATTAGTCTATACTTGTGTGCGTCTCATAGTAAGATAGCCTAATAAATCGGAACAAGAGCGTATAATGTAAATAAAAATCACATCATGATTAGTAAAGGCTGATCTTTGATTGGATGAGGGGGTGCTCAATTCTTGACCTTCCCCTCTCATACCTAAGTTCCCGAGTCGAGACACTTTGGTGATGATGGATAAGTGGCCTTTGGCATGAGTCTCAGGTTTCCTAAATTTCTCAAAAATATTTAGGTGGCGACTCTGAAATTTGGCAAAGTAGTCTATTTTTGGCATTTGATTCAAACATCGGTTTTCCAAAAGAATTGTCAGATTTGGACTCTCTTTGTGTTTTCATTGTTTCACATTGCACTTGTGAAATTAGATTAAGAACCACGGGAGTCCGAACTGTAGGGCTAGTCATATCCGAAAGGAGTATGAAAAGCAATCCACACCATGCATGTTGCATCATCATGGATACTTCCTAAAATCACGTTTTCTACTGACCCGCCAAATTTCAAACGATTCCAAGCCCACTTTTTGCTTTCACATTACTTGTCCATTTGATCCAAGACTCGTATGGCCATGCATGCTGTATCATCATGGATCCTTTCTAAAATCATGTTTTTCACTGACTTGGCAAATTTCACGCAATTCCGAGCCCGACCCGTTTCCGGCTTTCACATTGCCAGTCCATTTTATCCAAGAATTGTATGGCCATGCTTGCTGCATCATCATGAATCCTTCCTGTTATCACGTTTTCTGCTGAACCGCCAAATTTCATGTGATTCCAAGCTCGGCCCATTTTTGGCTATCGCATTGCCTATCCATTTGATTCAAGAGTCGTATAGACAGGCATGGATGGCCATATGATCCAAAAAATGTGATTTTGGGAAAGATCCACAATGATGTAGGATGCATGGCCATTTGATTCTTGGATCAAATGGACAGGCAATGCGATAACCAAAAACGTGCCTAGGTCAGAATTACGTGAAATTTGTCGGATTAATAGAAAACGTGATTTTAGGAAGGATCCATGATTATGTAGCATGCATGGCCATTCGATTCTTGGATCAAATGGACAGGCAACACGAAAGCTAAAAAGGGGCCAGGCTCGAAAATGCGTGAAATTTGGCACGTTAATAGAAAACGTAATTTTAGAAAGAGTCCATGATGATACAGCATGCATGGCCATACGATTCTTGAATCAAATGGATAGGCAATACATAAGCCAAAAATGGGTTGGGCTCGGAATCGCGTGAAATTTGGTAGGTTAATAGAAACCGTGATTTTAGGAAGGATCCATGATGGTGTCGCATGAATGGCTGTACGATTCTTGGATAAAATGGATAGGCAATGAAAAAATCCAAAAATGGATGGGGCTCAAAATCGCATGAAATTTCGCGGGTTAATAGAAAACGTGATTTTATGAAGGATCCAAGATGATGCGGCATATATGGCCATACGATTCTTTGATCAAATGGATAGGCTATGCGAAAGCCAAAAATAGGTTGCACTTGGAACCGCGTGAAATTTGGCGGGTCAGTAGAAAATGTGATTTTAGGAAGGATCAATGATGATGTAGCATGCATGGCCATACGATTCTTGGATCAAGTGGACAGGAAATGCAAAAGCCAAAAACGAGCCAAGCTCGGAATCACGTGAATTTTGGTAGGTCAATAGTAAACATAATTTTTGGAAAGATCCATGATGATGTAGCATGCATGGCCATACAATTTGGCGGGTCAATATAAAACGTGATTTTGGAAAGGATCCATGATGATGTAACATGCATGGCCATAAAATTCTTGGATCAAATGGATAGGCAATGTGAACCCAAAAATGAGCATGGCTTGGAATGACGTGAAATCTGGCAGTTCAATAGAAAACATGATTTTAGGAAGGATCCATGATGCTGTAGCATGCATCGCCACACAATTGTTGGATCAAATGGACAGGCAATAAAATAGCCCAAAACGGGCCAGGCTCGGAATCACGTTAAATTTGGGGGGTCAATAAAAAATGTGATTTTAGGAAGGATCCATGATGATGTAGCATGCATGGCCATGCGATTCTTGGATCAATTAGACAGGCAATATGAAAGCCAAAAACGGGCTGGGCTCAAAATTGCGTGAAACTTGGCAGGTCAATAGAAAACGTGATTTTAGAAAGGATCCATGATGATGTAGGCTGCATCGCCCTGCGATTCTTGGATCAAATGGGCAGGTAATGCGAAAGCCAAAAACGGGCCGGGCTCGAAATCGCGTGAAATTAGGAGGGTCAATAGAAAATGTAATTTTATAAAGGATCAATGATGATATTGCATGCATGGCCATACAATTTGGCGGGTCAATATAAAACGTGATTTTAGGAAAGATCCATGATGATATAGCATGCATGGCCTTACATTTCTTTGATCAATTGGATATGCAATGCGAAAGCACAAAAACTAGCGGGGGTTGGAATCACGTGAAATTTGGTAGGTCAATAGAAAATGTGATTTTAGGAAGGATCCATGGTGATGTAGGATGCATGGAGAGACAATTCTTGGATCAAATGGAAAACCAATAAAAAAGCCAAAAACGGGCCAGGGGCGGATTCACTTGAAATTTGTCTGGAATGTGATTTTAGAAAGGATCCATGACGACGTAGCATGCATGGCTATACGATTCTTGGATGAAATTGACAGGCACTGCAAAAGCCAAAACCAGGCTAGGCTTGGAATCACGTGAAATTTGGGGGGCCAATAGAAAATCTAATTCTAGAAAGGATCCATGATGACGTAGCATGCATGGTCATACGATTCTTGGATCAATTGGACAGGCAATGTGAAAGCCAAAAACGGATCATGCTCGAAATAGCATGGAATTTGGCTGGTTAATAGAAAATGTGATTTTAAGAAGGATCCATGATGATGTTGTATGCATGGCCATACAATTCTTGGATCAAATGGACAGGAAATGCAAAAGCCAAAAACGAGCCAAGCTCGGAATCGTGTGAAATTTGGCGGGTCAATAAAATACATGATTTTAGGATGGTTCCATGATGATGTAGCATGCATGGCCATATAATTTGGTAGGTCAACATAAAACATGATTTAGGAAGGATCCATGATGATGTAACATGCATGGCCATAAAATTCTTGGATCAAATGGATAGGTAATGCGAAAGCCAAAAATGTGTCTGGCTCCGAATGATGTGAAATTTGGCGCTTCAATAGAAAATATGATTTTAGGAAGTATCCATAATAATGTAGTATGTAGGGCTAAACAATTCTTGGATCAAATGGACAGGCAATAAAAAGCCAAAAACAGGCCAGGCGCAGAATCATGTGAAATTTTGTGGGTCAATAGAAAACATGATTTTAGGAAGTATCCATGATGATGTAGCATGCATGACCATAAGATTCTTGGATCAAATGGACAAGCAATGTGAATTAAAAAACTGGCTGGAGTTAGAATCGCATGAAAGTTGGCGGGTCAATAGAAAACGTGACTTTAGGAAGGACCAATGATGATGTAGCATGCATGGCCAAACGATTCTAAGATCAAATAGATCGGCAAAGCAAAAGCCAAAAATGAGCCTGGTTTGGAATCGCATAAAATTTGGGTGGTCACTAGAAAACATGATTCTAGGAAGGATCCAAGATGATGTAGCATGCATAGCTATACGATTCTTGGATCAAATGGACAAGCAATGTGAAAGCTAAAAACGAGTAGTGATCGGAACTGCGTTTAATTTGGCGGCACAATAGAAAACGTGATTTTACGAAGGATGCATGATGATGTAGCATGCAAGGCCATACGATTCTTGGATCAAATGGACAAGCAATGCGAAAGAAAAAATGGGTCGAGCTTGGAATAACGTGAAATTTGGCGGGTCAAAAGAAAATGTAATTTTAGGAGGGATCCATGATGATGTAGCATGCATGGCTATACAATTCTTTTATCAAATGGACAAGCAATGCAAAAGCCAAAAACCAGAGTGATAGAAATCGGGTAAAATTTGGCAGGTCAGTAGAAAACGTGATTTTGGGAAGGATCCATGATGATATAGTATGCATGGCCATATGATTCTTGGATCAAATGGATAAGCAATGCGAAAGCCAAAAATGAGCCTAGTTGGGAATGGCGTGAAATTTGGCGGGTCAATAGAAAATGTGATTTTAGGAAGGATCTATGATGATGTAGCATGCATGGCCATACGAATCTTGGTTTAAATAGACAGGTAATGCGAAAGCCAAAATTGGGCTAGGCTCGGAATCGCGTGAAATTTGGCGATTTAATAGAAAATGTGATTTTGGGAAGGATCCATGATGATGTTGCATGCATGGCAAGAAAATTCTTGGATCAAATGGACACGCAATAAAAAATCCAAAAACGGGCCAGGCTCAGAATCACGTGAAATATGGCGGGTCAATAGGAAATGTGATTTTAGGAAGGATCCGTGATGATGTAGCATGCATTGCTATAAGATTTTTAGATCAAATACACCGGCAATGGGATAGCCAAAAATGAGGCTGGTTTGGAAATGCAGGAAATTTGCCTGGTCACTAGTAAATGTTTGTAGACACCCTATTTTTGATCGCCCTTAAGGCTTGGGTTTATTCCAAACACTCGATGAAGAATGTTACACTGTGCAATCTGTTGAATTCTCAGCGAAAAAATTTGGATTCAAGCTTTAATCCCAAACCTTGCTCCCCATTTTGGCCAAACTATTTGAGACCTTAAAACCCTAATTTCAAGATATTTTTCCAGGGCTCACATTTCGTGTAAAACATTGCACTTTCGGTAAACTGAGTAAGGACAAAGTGGAGTACATGGAAGGGAGGTGAACTCTTTGGAAAATATTTAAACCATCTTATTTATAGGTTTGGATTTGAAGAAAATAGGAGGGGAGGGAAGAAAACTAGTTGGGAAGAAGTTAGGCATCAATCTGTTAGGATAGAAATGCGTAGTCTTCACTAAAATAGGCATATCTCTTTGCATACTTAGAATTTAAATGTGAGGCTACAACCATTGGAAATTAGACTTCTAGGGCTTCAATTTAGACTCAAGAATCACTTAAAACCAAGTTCGGATGAAGGGGATATGCCTGTTTGAAATTAGGCCTAAAATGCTGATTTTTAGACCCAGCCAGGTCCATTTAGAACCTGCCGAGCCTCAATGAAAACTTTTCCAACTTGCTTTTAGGCCCGGCCGTGCATTTTTGGGCCCAGCCGTGGGTTTTGGGGCTCGGCCGGGTCTCAATGGCGCCAGATAGATAGCTGGTGGGAATTGAATAAATATCTTTGTTTGAAGATATTTTTGACCATTTTGGCTCAAATTCTATAAATAGAACATCTTCCTTCAGAATTCAAGGTTAACAAATTTTCCAAATGCTTTGAAGAGCTAAAAAGACCTCCTTCCATCTTCCTTTCTCCTTTGATCTTCAAATCTTCTTTAGCTATACATACACCATTAAAGCTTATTCTTGAAGCTTTTTGCTAGAGTTTCAAACAATATTTCATAAACTTAAGTGTGTTTGGAGTCAAGTTTGATCAACAACCAAAGCTTCAAGAGGTATAAGCTTGTCACCTTTTTCCTTGTTTTCATTTCAATCTTTTTTTTTTTTAAATATCTTTTTTCTTGTGTTTTCCTACTGTTTTGGATCCATTCCAAGGGTTGGAACTTGGGATTGAAGAGTTACCAAAGGTAGAGAGGCTTAACACCCTTTCTTGCACCTTATCCCACAACTCATACCCTTTGTTTTTGCACTCTTTTCTTTGGTTTTTACACTGATTTTAGAATTTAAAAAGGCTGACAAACATGGTTTAAAAGTCTCAAAAGTAGAGGGATTAGTCATCTCTCATTGATTTTGCTTACTAGCTTTATATCTCTTGCTTTTGTCTATCTTTTTGTGCTCTTTAAAAACACTTTTAGCCACTGTTTTTAGGCTATTTTGGGACTGTTCTTGGACTGTTTTGGGGCTGAAACATGTGATTTAAAATTGCAAAAAGTGGAGGGGTTAGCCACCCCTCCTTAGACTTTGTTCCATAGCTTTTTCTCTACTTTTTTTACTTACTTTCTCTTGCTTTTAGCTACTGTTTTTTTACACTTTATGGGCTATTTTGGGGTTGTTTTAATTTATTTAAATAGTTTATGCTTTGAATATTATGATTGTTGTGTTGTAAGTCCTCATGGCTTTGGTTGTTTAGGCCTTAGACATCGAGTCATTTGAGTTGATAGGTCTTTCTTACTTAATTCCATGTAAAGAGTCTCACTTGTGTAGTAAATCAACCTTGCATAATCATTGCTGCAACCTTCCTTCTTGCTTGGTTTTTCTTTTCTTTTTTGAGAGTTGTTTCAACCGAATGTTGTTTAAACATGAGAAAGATACATACAATGCTAAATGATTTAATCTCTTCGGAGGTTCATTATTAGGGCATTATGTCTCTCTAATGTCGAAAACAACTTCTCATTTGACACTTCTCTCCTTTTAGTGGACGTAAGTCTCATTATTGGACATATTGATTAAGTAATGGAAAGGTAAATAAAAAAGGATTAATAAAATTGGCTTAAACGCAAGTTAACTGACATAAAGAAGATGAATAAAATTGGTTAGATTTGGCTGGACGTTATGCCGAGTCCATCGTGTCAAGAGTCATCACATGTCAATTCATAATGTTTTGACGGATCTTGGAGCGTGTCTACTTCCCTCTTGAGCTCACTCCATGATAGGAGGGAGGGGTGGTTATTGATTCATTACATTGATTAATTTTTGTCCAAATTCATGCCCTAACTCATCAAGTAATCAATTTGCTCATTGATGGTTTTGGAAATGACTTCATTACTCTCTTGAGGCTTACCATGAGAGAGAAGAGTAGAAGGGACAAATAGAGTTCAGAATAACTCTGTCTGCACAGTTTTCACTTCAGAACACAAAAATAGGATTTTGCATAAATTAAGGCACGGCGGCCAGCCTTATTTGGGCCCGGTCGGGCTTCATTGGGGGCCGGTCGGCTATCAATGTTTGGTAAGGCAGTGTGTTTTGCAGAAGCAGAGGGCAATGGCTGAAGGTGAAATAGAATGGTCTGGGCAGACAGAGCAGTTTTTGGACGCTACGCATGCGAGCATTGTGCATCCTTGTGCATCCTTGTTTGATGATTAATTATTAATTATTATTGTTGTAATTAATAATTGATCGTCGTAATTAATATTGTTGTAGCAATGTTTCATTAGATGGTTAGTTTATTTTGTTGTAATAAATTAGCTAGTTAGTTACTTAGTCATTCATTTGATTTTGTAATAATTAGTTTAATTTGGACTTTCAGACACTCATTTAGACCCACCCTCTTGCACGAGGGCCAATATGTAATAACGTGTATGTCTTCCAACTTCATGTCTTTCTCCCTTTTACTTATTTCCTTATGATGGTTAGTTTAGTACATCATGTTTCTATTAGCATTTTCCATGTTTGCATACATTTGTCTTGCATGCATCAAGGCTCGATTCATCATTCTAACAAGCATTGCCGTTTATTACTTCGTTGAATACGTGCGCTACTGCATGCTATCAAATTGATTCACATGCCAAGTTAATAGCTGAGCCTATTTAAAATGGCATATTGCATGTGTTGCATTAGTCATTTTGCATCCATTGGATCATACATTTTTTCTAACACTTTTATTTCTTTTGGCTTGCCTTGGAGTACTAAGTGAGCAATTTTGAGCTTTAGCATCTTGCATCAAATGTTTGTGTTACCATGTCAAAGCATACTTCTATGAGGCTAATTGTTTAAATGATATAACTGTTTAAATGCCTGTGGATGAAGGGTAGTTGCTTGAATTGGGATGGTTTGATTAATGTCCATTTTAAGCCCACTTTTTCAAGTGGCATATTCACAAACTTTTTTCAAAAACAAACATGAAATCAAATGTTCTAGTTCTTGCAAATTAATCTATACTAGTGTGCGTCACATAGTAAAAATAGCTAATAAATCGGAACAAGAGCATATAACGTAAGTAAAAATTACATCATGATTAGTAGAGGCCGATCTTTGATCGGGCGAGTGGGGTGCTCAATTCATGACTTTCCTCTCTCGTACCTAAGTTCCCGAGCCGAGACACTTTGGTGATGACGGACTAATGGCCTTTGGCACGAGTCTCAGGTATCCTAAATTTTTCAAAAATATTTAGGTGGCGACTCTGTAATCTGTCAAAGCAGTTCATTTTTAGCATTTTGATTCAAACGTTGATTTTGCAAAAAGAATTGCCAGATTTGGACTCTTTTTGTGTTTTCACTATTTCACATTGCACTTGTGAAATCAGATTCAAAACCACGGGAGTCTAAACTGTGGGGCTAATCGTCTTCCAAAAGGAGCACGAAAAGCTAGGCTATAGCGTTATTTAAGGAAGGATCCATGATGATGTAGCATGCATAGCCACATGATTCCTGGATCAATTGGATAGCCAATGCGAAAGCCAAAAACGGGCTGTGCATGGAATCGCGTGAAATTTGGTGCGTCAGCGCAAAGCGTGATTTTGGAAAGTATCCATGATGATGTAGCAAGCTTGACTATACCATTCTTTGATCAAATGGACCGGCAATGCAAAAGCCAAAAATGATCCCGGTTTGGAATCGCGTGAAATTTGGCTGGTCACTAGATAACGTCATTTTAGGAAGGATCCATGATGATGTAGCATGCATAGCCATACGATTCTTGGATCAATTGGACAGGAAATGCGACAACCAAAATGGGTTGTGCTCAGAATTGAGTGAAATTTGGTGTGTCAATACAAAACGTGATTTTAAAAATCATCCGTGATGATATAGCATGCATATGGCCATACGATTCTTGGATCAAATGGACAGGCAATGTGAAAGCCTAAAATGGGCCAGGATCGAAACTGCGTGACATTTTGTAGGACAATAGAAAAAGTGATTTTAGAAAGGATCTGTGATGATGTAGCAAGCACAACAATATGATTCTTGGATCAAATGGACCGGTAATGCGAAAACTAGAAACGGGTCGAGCTCAGAATTGTGTGAAATTTGGCGGGTAAAAACAAAAACGTTATTTTAGGAAGGATCCATGACAATGAAGCCTGCATGGCCATACAATTCTTGGATTAAATGGGCAATCAATGCAAAAGCCAAAAACGAGACAGGCTAGAAATCGGGTGAAATTTGTCGGGTCAATAGAAAATGTGATTTTAGGAAGGATTGATGATGATGTATCCTGCATAGCCAAACGATTCTTAGATCAAATGAACAAGCAATGCGAAAGCCAAAATTAGGTTGGGCTCGGAATCGCGTGAGATTTGGCGGGTCAATTGAAAACGTGACTTTCAGAAGGATCCATGATGATGTAGCATGCATGGCCATATGATTCTTGGATCTAATGGATAGGCAATCTGAATGCCATAAATGAGCATGGCTCGGAATGGTGTGAAATTTGGCGAGTCTATAGAAAATGTGATTTTAGGAAGGATCCATGATGGTGTAGCATGCATGGCTATACGATTCTTGGATCAAATGGATAGACAATGCGAAAGCCAAAAACTGGCTAGGCTTGCAATCTCGTGAAATTTGGTGGTTCAATTGAAAATGTGATTTTTGGAAGGATCCATGATGATGTAGCATACATGGCCATACGATTATTAGATCAATTGGATAGCCAATGCAACAACCAAAAATGAGCCTAGCTCGTAATGGCGTGAAATTTGGCGGGTCAATAGAAAATGTGATTTTAGGAAGGATCCATGATGATGTGGCATGCATAGCCATACAATTCATGGATCAAATGATTTGGCAATGTGAAAGGCAAAATCGGCCTGGGCTTGGAATTGTGTGAAATTCGGTGGTAAATAGAAAACGTAATTTTAGGAAGGATGTGTGATGATGTAGCATGCACGGACATATGATTCTCATACCAAATGGACAAGCAATGCGAAGGCCAAAAACGTGCTAGGCCCAAAATGGCGTGAAATGTGGCGGATCAATAGAAAATGTGATTTTAGGAATGATCCATGATGATGTTGCATGCATGGCCATACGATTCTTGGATCAAATGGACATGCTTGGCAAAAGACAAAAACAGGCTAGGCTTAGAATTGCGTGGAAGTTGACATGTCAATAGAAAACGTGATTTTAGGAAAGATCCATGACGATGTAGCATGCATACTCATACGATTCTTGGATAAAATGGACAAGCAATGCGAATACCAAAAATGGGATGGGCTTAGAATCGTGTGAAATTTGGCGGGTCAATAGAAAACGTGATTTTAGTAAGGATGCACGATGACGTAGCATGCATGGCCACATGACTCTTGGATCAAATGGACAGGCAATGTGAGGTCCAAAAATGGGTCAGGCTTGGAATCGCGTGAAATTTGGCGGGTCAATAGAAAACGTGATTTTAAGAAAGATCCATGATAATGTAGCATGCATGCCCATACGATTCTTGGATCAAACGGACAAGCATTGTGAAAGCCAAAAACAGGCTGGGCTCGTAATCGCTTGACATTTGGCGGTCAATAGAAAACATTATTTTAGGAAGGATCCGTGATGATGTAGCATTCATGGACATACGATTCTTAGATGAAATGGATGAGCAATGCGAAAGCCAGAAACGGGCCGTCTTGGAATCGCATGAAATTTGCCGACTCACAAGAAAACGTGATTTTTGGAAGGATCTATGATGATGAAGAATGCACGGCCATACGATTCTTGGATGCATTCGACAGGCAATGCAAAAGCCAAAAAAAGGTTGTGCTCGGACTCACTTGAAATTTTGTGCGTCAATTGAAAATGTGATTTCAGGAAGGATCCCTGATGATGTAGCTTGTATGGCCAAATGATTCTTGGAACAAATGAACAAGCAAAGCGAAAGCCAAAAACGGGTCGGGATCGGAACCCCGTAAAATTTGGTGAGAACACAAAAATCGTGATTTTAGGAAGGATCCATGATGACGTACCATTCATGGCCATATGATTCTTGGATCAAGTGGACAGGCAATGCGAAAGCCAAAAACGGTTCGGGTTCGGAATCGCGTGAAATTTGGCAGGTCAAAGAAAATGTGATTTTGGGAAGGATCCATGATGATGTAGCATGCATGGACATACAATTCTTAGAAAAAATGGGTAGGCAATGCAAAAGCCAAAAACGGGATAGGGCTAGAAATCGGGTGGAATTTGGCGGGTCAATAGAAAATGTGATTTTAAAAAGGATCCATGATGATGTATCATGCATGAGCATATGATTCTTGGATCAAATGGATAGGCAATACGAAAGCCAAAAATGGGCCTGGTTTGGAATGGCGTGAAATTTTACTGGTCTGTATAAAACATGATTTTAGGAAGAATCCTTGATGGTGTAACATGCTTGGCCATAAGACTTGTTGATCAAATGGGTAGACAATGTGAAATACAAAAACAAGCTAGGCTTGGAATCATGTGAAATTTGGCGGGTCAATAGAAAATGTGATTTTTGGAAGGATACATGATGATGTAGCATGCATGGTTATATGATTCTTGGATCAATTTGATAAGCAATGCAAAAGCCAAAAACTTGCCTGGCTCGAAATGGTGTTAAATTTGGCGGGCCAATTGAAAATGTGATTTTAGGAAGGATCCATGATGATGTAGCATGCATGGCCATACGATTTAGGGATGAAATGAATAGGAAACGCGAAAGCCAGAATCGGGCCATTCTCTGAATCGTGTGAAATTTGGCGGGTCAATAGAGAACATGATTTTAGAAAGGATCCAAGATGATATAGAATGCACAGACATATGTATCTTGGATGAAATGGATAGGCATTACAGAGGCAAAAAATGAGAGGCTCAGAATGGCGTGAAATTTGGCGGGTCAATAGAAAACGTGATTTTAGGAAGGATCCATGATGATGTAGCATGCATGGCCATACGATTCTTGGATCAAATGGACAGGAAATGCGAAAGCCAAAAATGTGCCTGGCTTGGAATGGCGTGAAATTTAGCGAGTCAATAGAAAATGTGATTTTAGGAAGGATGCATGATGACATAGCATGCATGGTTATATGATTCTTGGATCCAATGGAGAGGTAATCCGAAAGCCAAAAATAGGCCAGGCTTGGAATTGCGTGAAATTTGGCAAGTCAATAGAAAACGTGATTTTAGGATGGATACATGATAATGTAGCATGCATGGCCATACGATTCTTGGATCAAATGAACAGACAATGCGAAAGCCAAAAACAGGCTGGTTTTGGAACCGTGTGAAATTTGGCGGGTCAACGGAAAATGTGATTTTAGGAAGGATACATGACAATGTAGCATGTATGGCCATACGATTCTTAGATCAAATGGATAGAAAATGCGAAAGCCAAAAATAGGCTGGTTCCAGAACCGTGTGAAATTTGGCGGGTCAACAGAAAACATGATTTTAGATAGGATCCACGTTGATATAGCATGTATGGCCATACGATACTTGGATCAATTGGACAAGCAATGCGAAAGCCAAAAACAGGCCGCACTCGAAATCACTAAAATTTGCTGCCTCAATACAAAACATGATTTTCGGTAGGATCTAGGATCATGTAGCATGCATTGCCATATGATTCTTAGAGCAAATGGACATGCAATGCGAACAGGAAAGGATGTGAAATTTGGCGGGACAATAGGAAACGTGACTTTAGGAAGGATTCATGATGATGGAGCATGCACGGCCACACCATTCTTGGATAAAATGGACAGACAATGCGAATGCCAAAAATAGGCTAGGTTCAAAATCGCGTGAAATTTGATAGGTCAACAGAAATCGTGATTCTATGAAGGATCCATGATGATGTAGCATGTATGGCCATACGATTTGTAGATCAAATGGACAGGCAATGCGAAAGCCAAAAACAGGCCGACTTGGAATCACGTGAAATTTGGCAGGTCACTAGGAAATGTGATTTTAGGAAGGATCCATGATAAAGTAGCATGCATGGCCAAACGATTCTTGGATCAATTGGACAGGCAATACGAAAGCCAAAAACAAGTTGCACTCGAAATCAATTGAAATTTGGTGCGTCAATAGAAAACATGATTTTAGGAAGGATCCATGATGATGTAGCTTGCGTGGCCATACGATTCTTAGATCAAATGGACAAGCAATGCGAATGCCAAAATGTGCCGGATTGGAACCGCGTGAAATTGGCGGGACAACATAAAACATGATTTTAGGAAGTATCCATGACGATGTAGCATGGCCATACGATTCTTGGATGAAATGGACAGGCAATGCAAAAGCCAAAAATGGGCTGGGCTCAAAATCGCGTGAAATTTGGCAGGTCAAAAGAAAACGTGATTTTAGGAAGGATCCATGATGATGTAGCATTCATGGCCATACAATTCTTGGATCAAATGGACAGGCAATGCAAAAGCCAAAAACGGGACAGCTAGAAATCAGGTCAAATTTGGCAGGTTAAAAGAAAACATGATTTTATGAAGCATCAAAGATGATGTAGCGTGCATGGCCATACGATTCTTCGATCAAATGGATTGGCAATGTAAAAGCCAAAAACGAGCCTAGCTTAGAATGGCGTGAAATTTGGCAGGTCAATAGAAAACGGGATTTTAGGAAAGTTCCATGATGGTTAAAAAGCATGACCATATGATTCTTAGATCTAATGGACAGACAATGCGAAAGCCAAAAACAATATAGGTTTGGAATCGCATAAAATTTAGTAGGCCAATTGAAAATGTGATTTTTGGAAGTATCCATGATGATGTAGCGTGCATGGCCATACGATTCTTGGATCAATTGTACTGGCAATGAGAAATCCAAAAATGAGCCTGGCTCAAAATGGCATGAAATTTTTCGGGACAATAGAAAGGTGATTTTAGGAAGGATCCATGATGATGTAGGATGTATGGCCATATGATTCTTGGATCACATGGATAGGCAATACGAAAGGCAAAAATGGACCAGGCTTGAAATCGCGTGAAATTTAGCGGGTCAATAGAAAACGTGGCTTTAGGAAGGATCCATGATGACGTAGCATGGATGGGCCAGAGGCCGTATGACCTGAATGGATGGGCCAGAGGCCGTATGACATGAATGCATGGGCCAGAGGTCGTATGACATGAATGAATGGGCCAAAGGCCGTTTGACACGAATGATTGGGCCAAAGGCCGTCGGACGGGAACAGTTGGGCCAAAGGCCGTCGGGTATGAGTTAATTGGGCCCGAGGCTATTTGACACGTCTGGAACTTTAGTCGAGTGATACATTAAATGGAAACATGAATTGGGCCTAAGGCTGTCTGCTGTAACTGTTTCAAAGATTGTTCATGTATCTTCCTTATTTGATATTATTCACTGGGCTTTCGCTCATGCTCATTCATGTCCATGTAGGTGAGCCAGGGAACATCCAAACCCAGCCTCGGTGAAATATGTGAGAAACAGTCAAAGTTTTGAAGAGTCAGCCCAACGTCTCACGCACGAGACTTGTCTTCGCCTCTTTTGTTCTTTTGTTATAGTTTTGTTATGTTGGCGAAAACATTGGATTACTTTTGTGTATAAACTTTGGGTTTGACTAACTTAGACTTAAATGATCCTGTATGTACAGTTTATATGTTAACTTCCCTCTGATGTGAGTTATTGACGAATACTTATGTGAAATGTTATGATATGCATATAAGCACAGCTCTATGGACAAAGTTTTAAATTTGCTTCTGTTTGGCCCCTTTACTCTGATGAGTTATATGTCTGGTATGGTTTGAGGCCGTAGGTAATCTCTTGATTACTGGCCGGTTATGCCCTTAACCCATAGGGGCGGGTTCAGGTCATGATAGAATGGTATCAGAGCACGAGTTAATAACTCACACACTTGTCCAAATGAGCAATAAGCGTCTAGAAAAGATCTAGGATGCATTCATGTGATAAGTATGAATTTGAAAGCATCGAGAATACGCTTAAATGTTTTAATGTGAACGATGATGTGTTATAAGTTTGTGATTTGCTTGCATTGCAAATTATTTGAATATGTATGCTCTTTAGTATATGCATACCTGTGAATCTTTTGTATGAAGTATAATGCAAGTCTAATCAGATGGTGAGAACAAGAGGTGATGAGATAGAGGAGTCCTCTACTTCCAGAATGGATAGACTGGAAAGATTGATTCAGGAAATGGCAGAGACATTGAGGCAACAACAACAGTGGCAACAACAGTGGCAGCAACCACAACCTCCACAACCTCCACCTCCGGCACCACCCATGCTAGATTTACGGAATGATGACCGGATAATAGCTCTCACCAAAGAGTTTAAGAAAATGAAACCGCCACAGTTTCATGGGGGATTAGATCCATTAAAGGCCGAAGCATAGGTTCTCAGCATTGAAAAGCTGTTTGAAGTGTTCCCTTATTTGGAGACACAGAAAGTGTTTCTAGCCACTTTTGTGCTAGAAGACGAAGGAAGAAGATGGTGGATGTTAATGCGTGAAAATCATAAAGACATTGGCTGGGCAAAATTCCTGGAAGTCTTCTATGATAAGTACTTCCCTCAGTGTGTCCGTGACAGGAAAGTATCGGAGTTCATGGAACTTAAACAAGACAGCATGACAGTGGCTGAGTATGAGGCCAAATTCACTGAATTGGCCAGGTTTGCACCACATGTGATCGATACCGACTACAAGAAAGCGAGACATTTTGAAGGTGGGCTTCGAAGTGACATTCTAGAAAGGGTAAATGTCCTGAAGCTGGAAACCTATATTGGGGTGCTGGACCGGGCCATAATGTTAGAAGCTAACATAGCTAGATAGACTAAACCAACGATAGACTGGAAAGGTAGTAAGAGACAAGGCCTCTTTTCGAAGAAGAAATTTCTGAAGAAGCAGAATACGGGCTCCTCGAGTACTTCTAATTCTTCCCAAGATACATCCCCAATGTGTAATATTTGTAGTGAAAGGCATCGTGGGGTTTGTTACCTTGTGTCAGGAGCTTGTTTTAAATGTGGTAAACAAGGGCATATGGCCAGAGATTGTAATCAGAATAGTGGGAAGCTAGCTGCTAGCTCAATGGCATCAATTCCAAAATCGGGAAATATTATGAGATCTACTACCACCGGGGATACCGTGAGGCAAGGGAGAGTTTTTGCGCTTATTCCGGGTGATACACGGAATGCTAACGCAGTTGTCTCAGGTACTATTTCTATATGGAATCAGGATGCTTTTGTGTTAATTGATTTCGGATCAACACACTCTTTCGTAACATGTGTATTTGCATCTAGACTGAGTAGACCTCTAAAATTATTGCCATATCTGCTATGTGTATCTGCTCCATCCGGGGAATCTGTATTGTGTGAATCTATATATCGTTTCTGTGACATGCGAATTGGGAATGCTATTATGTATGTGGATTTGTTGCCCTTGAACTTTAGGCACTTTGATATAATTCTGGGCATGGATTGGTTAACTAAATATTGTGCCACCATTGATTGTGTGACAAAACGGGTTGTGTTCAGACCACCAGAACAGGAAGAAATTGTGTTTGTGGGTAACGGGGTAGTACCTCCACCTTATTTAATATCTGCAATGAAGGCATGTAAACTGATCAGGAAATGGTGCTAGGGTTATTTGTGTTATGTGTTGTCTGAACAATCTGTGAATATTGAATTGAACAGTATCCCTATTGTTAGAGAATTTCCAGATGTGTTTCCAAATGAATTACCAGGGGAATTAGTGGATAGGGAGATAGAGTTAACAATCAAGATTATGCCAGGCACCCAGCCTATTTCTAAAACTCCCTACAGAATGGTTACTGCTGAAATGAAAGAACTGAAAGAACAATTGCAAGACCTACTTGACAAAGGGTTTATTCGACCTAGTACTTCATCGTGGGGTGCACCAGTGTTATTTGTGAAAAAGAAAGGTGGAACCTTGCGTTTGTACATCGACTATCGAGAATTGAACAAGGTAACAATAAAGAATAAATATCCCCTACCTCGTATTGATGGCCTGTTTGACCAGTTGCAGGGATCACACGTGTTTTCGAAAATTGATTTGAGATCCGGGTACCACTAGTTGAAAGTAAAGGCATAAGATGTTGAGAAAACCGCATTCAGAATGAGGTATGGTCATTTTGAATTTCTTGTTATGTCGTTTGGGGTGAGTAATGCTCTGGCAGTGTTATGGACTTAATGAACCGAATTTTTAAAACCTACCTTGATGAATTTGTTGTGGTTTTTATTGATGACATTTTGATGTACTCCAAGAATAGACTTGAACATGAACATCATTTGAGAACTGTCCTGCAAACACTTAGAGAAAATAAATTATTTGCCAAACTAAAGAAATGTGAATTTTGGTTGGATGAAGTTATCTTTTTAGGGAATGTGAACAACAAGGAAGGAATTTTAGTGGACCCACAGAAAATAGAGGCAATTGTGAATTGGCCTACACCGACAAATGTAACAGAGGTCCGCAGTATCATGGGCTTAGTCGGGTATTACAGGAGGTTTGTGAAAGACTTTTCAAGAATAGCTGTACCTCTCACCCAACTGACACGCAAAGGGCAACCATTTGAATGGAATGACGAAAGAGAATCTGCCTTTCATGAACTGAAAACGAGACTGACCACTGCACCAGTATTGACACTGCCCACAGGTACGGAAAACTTTGTAATTTTCAGTGATGCATCTTATAAAGGTTCGGGTTGTGTATTAATGCAGAATGGAAAGGTTATTGCCTATGCCTCTCGGTAGTTGAGGCTGCATGAGAAAAACTACCCAACACATGATTTAGAATTGGCCGCAGTTGTTTTTGTTTTGAAAATTTGGCGGCACTATTTGTATGGGGCGAAATGTGAAGTCTACACAGATCACAAGAGCCTGAAATACTTCTTTACACAGAAAGAGCTAAATATGAGGCAAAGAAGATGGCTTGAACTGATAAAGGATTATGATCTTGAAATCCAATATCACCCCGGGAAAGCTAATAGAGTCGCTGATGTCCTATGCAGAAAGGCGATGGGGAGTATGGCTTGTTTGCTTACCAAACAGAAAGAGATCTTGCAAGATTTTGAGAAGTCTGAAATTGAAGTGGTATTGTGTGAACAGGGCGGATTGATAGCCGCTATTTCAGCCGAACCGGCAATCATTGATAAGATTAAACAACAACAAAAAGAGGATGAATTCCTCAAGAAAGTGATTGATGAATTTGAGACAAGTCTGAAAGTAGAGTTCAGCATTGAAGGTGAAGTGTTGAGATTTCGAAACCGAATGTGTATCCCAGATATTCCGGAACTAAAGAAAAGGGTTTTAGATGAAGCCCATAAATCAGTGTTTGCTATGCATCCGGGTAACAATAAAATATATCGGGATTTGAAACAAAGCTATTGGTGGCCTAAAATGAAGAAAGAAATTGTAGAGTATGTGTCCAAATGTCTTCAATGTCAGCAAGTAAAAGCTGAACATCAGAAACCGGGCGGTCTACTTCAACCTCTCCCTATTCCTGAATGGAAGTGGGAGCATGTGACTATGGATTTTGTTGTTGGTCTACCTCGGACCCCTCGAGGTATAGATTCTATTTGGGTTGTAGTTGATAGACTGACTAAATCTGCACATTTTCTACCTGTTAGAACTACATTTGATGCTTATAGACTGGCTACTATATATGTTGATGAGATTGTCCGTTTACACGGAGTTTCGGTATCTATTGTGTCGGATAGAGATCCGAAATTTGTATCTAGATTGTGGAAGAGTTTGCAGAAAGCTATGGGGACAGAACTGAGGTTTAGTACCGCATTCCACCCCCAGACAGATGGGTAATTAGAACGGACTATATAGACGTTAGAGGATATGCTAAGAATGTGTACCTTAGATTTTCAGGGGAGTTGGGAAGACTATTTGCCACTAGCAGAATTTGCATACAATAACAGCTTCCACTCCAGCATCGGTGTGGCACCATACGAGGCTTTGTATGGTAGAAGGTGTAGATCACCAATTTGTTGGACAGAAGTCGGGGATAGAGATTTACTTGGGCCTGAAATTGTACAAGACACTTCTAAGAAGATCAAAATCATTCAGCAAAGGCTTAAAATAGCTCAGGATCGACAAAAGAATTATGCAGATGTTCGGAGAAGACCTTTCGAGTATGAGGTTGGTGACCATGTGTTCATCCGTGTGACTCCGATGAAAGGCAAAGTCAGGTTTGAAAGAAGGATAAGTTGTCGCCCCGTTACATTGGGCCATTTCAAATTTTGGAAAGGCTTGGTCCAGTTGCTTATCGAGTCGCTTTGCCACCAGGATTCGAACAAATCCATAATGTGTTTCATGTATTAATGTTGAGGGGTTATCTTCGAGATCCGTTTCATGTGATTGATTATCACCGGGTAGCTCTTGATGAAAATATGGAGTACGCCGAGTGGCCAGAACAAATCATTGACCGGCAAGTGAAACAATTGAGAAGCAAGTCCATCCCAATGGTGAAAGTGGAATGGAAAGAACACTATGGGACGGATGCCATGTGGGAAAAAGAGGATGAAATGCGACAACGCTATCCACATTTGTTTCCCGACGAAGGTAAAATAAGTTTGGCGGACCAAACTTCCTAAAGGGGGGAAGACTGTGATAACCCTGGTTCGTATTATGCTAATTAATCTTAATTGTGATTGTGATTACGTGTTTGAGATGATTTTGAGTGCCATTTATATGAATATATGTGGTTTTGAATTTCTATCTATTCACCGTAGGAAAATCTGTTTGATTATCTGCTTCAGAATTTAAATTGAAGGCCCTATCGGCCATAAAACTCGAAATTGACTACGCTATTGTGATTGGCGTAATTTTTAGAGCCTACGGTGAAATTTAATTGAAATTGATTCGGATCAAATTAAAAGGATTAAATTGATGGTATAGTGCCCAATTAATTAGTATTAATAAGTGTGATTGAGAGAGAGACTATAAAAAGGGGCTCTAATACACTTATATACATTTGTTTTGAGCTCAAAGCTGAAAATCACTCTAAAGAGAGGGAGTGAGGGTCGGTTAGAGAGAGAGGGAGCTCAAGTTGATGAATTGCTCAAGAAGCTTGAAGATTTTGGAGTGTAACTCAAGAATTAACCATAGTTTGGAAGATTTGAGCCTCTAGGTGAGTAAATTCATGGATTTTAGTTTGTAACTTTGTGAATTCAAAGTTGAATGGTGATCAAGAACATGAATTGAATTGATTATGATGAAAATGAATTGGTTTTGATAAATTGGAAATCATTATACACATTCATGTAGGAATTGCCATGAAGTTGCATAATCTAACATGTAGCTTGTCAATTATAAAAAGATTGTGAGTTGGATCATACATGCAAGCATGGTTTTGGTTGAGCTTCATGAGAATAAACACCATTTGCACCATATTTTTGACATGCATGTTTGATTATTGAAGGTATGGAGCTTATGTAAAGTTTGAATGCATGAGCCTTGATTATACAAAGAAATGTTGATTAATTTTGAAGAATTGGACCATGATTTTGAATGATTGGCCTCATATTGCTTGTATACTCATGGTGTATAATGTATTTGCATGTGTTGAACCAAAATTATGAGCTTTGGACCTTTGAAGGTCGAGTTTGAACTTGAAGATCAGTTCTGGAAAACCCAGAATTCGGCATGTCCGCTCGAGCGGGGAAAGCGCTGCTTGAGCGTGAAATGCAAGCTCCTAGAACTTTTTGCAGACACGGATGTCCGCTTGAGCGGGGACATTCACGCTCGAGCGGGGAGCTATGTAGAGTGACCTTCAGCTCGAGTCTTCGAGTTCACGCTCGAGCGTTCGAGTTCACGCTCGAGCGAAAAAATGAGGTAACCAGTACTTTTGCAGGCCATGAGGGTCCGCTCGAGCGGCGGAACCCATGCTCGAGCGGGGACCCCTATTTCAGAAATTTTGTAAAGGTGTTCTGTGTTTCATTTTCCGTTCTCTTTCATTTCTGAGCACTCTTAGGCATGCATTAAGCATTGTAAATGAGTTAAAAGGATAAGAACGAAGCCTAAGAGGAATATGTGAATTAAGAACGGAATGAATTGTTTGTGACCCATTATGTTCATGAAATGTGTAGGGTCAAGCACGAGGGCAAATCCACCGGCAGATCACTGTGAGTAATATCTTAACAAAGGCATCTGAAGTATGTTATTTGTCCAATTGCTTACTTTCATATAAGTCTTGTAAGTTTGTTACATTGAATTGGGGACAAATATTTGTTATGCCATGTGATTGGGCCAAAGGCCGTTGGATACAATTGATTGGGCCGAAGGCCGTTTGACATAGATGATTAGGCCAAGGGTCGTCTGATATGAATGATAGTCTGATACGAATGATAGTCTAACATGAATGATAGTTTGACATATGAATGAATGGGCCAGAGGCCGTATGACATGAATGGATGGGCCAGAGGCCGTATGACCTGAATGGATGGGCTAGAGGCCGTATGACATGAATGAATGGACCAGAGGCCGTTTGACACGAATGATTCGGCCAAAGGCTGTCGGACGGGAACGGTTGGGCCAAAGGCCGTCGGGTATGAGTTAATTGGGCCCGAGGCCGTTTGACACATCTGGAACTTTAGTCGAGCGATACATTAAATGGAAACATGAATTGGGCCTAAGGCCGTCTGTGTAACAAGCCCGCGGGGGACCTCGCTACAGTTCGGACTCGATTTGTGTCACGGTTCTTAATCTGAACCAAAGAGTCCAAATCCGGCAAATCGTTTTGAGAAAACAGATTTTTGAAAGAAGTGCCAAACATGGACTGCTTTGCCAGATACAGAGTCGCCACCTAAATATTTTATTTTGGGAAATTTAGGAAACCCTGACTCGTTTGCCTAAGGCCACATGTCCGTCATCACCAAAGTTGCCTCGGCTCGGGAACTTGGGTACGATTGGGGAAGGTCACTTCGTGAGCACCCCCGCTCGCCCGATCAAAGATCGGCCTCTACTAACCATGATATCAAGTTTTGAAAACATTATGCGTTCTTATTTCGGTTATTAGCCTAGATTTACTATGTGATGCGCACAGCATACAAGTATAGACCGGGTCGCCTGAATTGGAACAAAACACTTCATGTTTGTTTTTGAAAGATGGTTTGCTACTCGCAAGTAGGCTTAAAATGCAGATTTTGCCACACTCGGGTGGGCTTAGAAAACATAGTTTTGCCACTATCTAGTGGGCTTAAAACTCACAGTGAATGAATTGTTCCAATCCAAATAACCCAACCTTCACCCACAGGCACTCAGGCAGATATATCATGTAAGCACATAGCCTCATGGTAAGCATGCTATCATGGCAGTCACTCACACGCATGCAAGGATGCTAAAGCATAAAAACTTACCGAGTACTCCAAGCCAAAACAGAAGCTAATTAGAAATCCATGCATGATCCTAATTATACAGAAATGCCTAATGCAACACATGCAAAAATGCAACTATAGCAGGCTCGGCTATCCCAAACATGGCATATGGAATGCTACAGCTAACATGTATTCAATTTGGAATTGAAATACAGATGCAGTTAGTATGGTGTGCCGAGCTCGGTGCATGCAAGACAGATGAATGAATGCAGACATGCTATCATACTGTATGCTAATTAAAACATGCCCTAATCTAACCATCATAAGCAGGTAAATAAAAGGGAAGAAAGACGTGAGGTTGGAAGACATACATCACACTCACGCACACTTATTACAACATTGCCCTCGCTCGGAGGGTCCAAATAAATAATATACAGTCCCAAATGAATAAATAGTACAGTCCCGAATAAATACAAAAATCCTAATTAATTTACAAATTAATCTAGGAAAGCTGTAAACTGGCATGCAAGCCAGGGACTGCCTCGACTCTGATGAATGATGTATGTTTGGGCTGCCTTGCGCGGAAATCCACCGGGATGCCCCAATTAGCTTCTGTTTTGCAATTATTCTTGGAAAGCGCGCCAAGTTCCGGAAGGTTGCTAATTCTTGATTTGCTGCAACAGAGAGCAGGAAAGGGACATAGCAATGTATTTTCACATATGTATGCATGTCTCGATCCTCGTGCCACCAATCATGCATCTCAATACATGATGGCCGAGGAGTCGAATTGCATAACTCAATATAGGATGAATGCACATGAAAACACAACAAGACCAAGACTCCATCATGGACAATCCTGAGTGTCGGTGACTGGGAATTGAGACACGTTCCGTCACTCGAAGTACGAAACGTCCCTCGTTTCCCGTGCTCGGGCTAACTCCTATCCCAAGCACAATGTAATATGCATGACATGCATGAATGCAACTAAGATACAACCTAACGTGCACAATGCTATGAAATGGCATACACGATGCACGAGGTAACATGGCATACACAATGCGCTAATATACAACCTAGCATACACAATGCTATGAAATGAAATGGTATACACAATGCATAATGGACTTACACCAACACAAGTGGACCTCAGCCACACTCACATAGGAGGCCATTAGATGAAAATGAGACACTCGAGATGCGTGCACACATGCACGCAAACCGAGGACCGACCCTAAGGCACGAAATGCCACTCTAACAAGACATGGCAAAACATGGAATATGGCATACTAGCATGCAAATTTCAGCAGCAAAAAGTGATGCAAAACAGCCCCGAAACATGAAAGCATGGCACCCGAAGCATGGAATGAGACCCGAAACATGAAATTAGGCACATGGAATGTCCTATGGCTATGCAACGTATGCATTATTTGAACATGAAGTGTGAAGGAAGAATCAAGAAAGACCCAAAACAAGCATATTTACAGTTTTAAGGAAGGCCAAACAGTGAACACAAATGGGGCTAAGCTAGCATGCAAAAATGGCCCCGAAAGCGAGATAATGAAGAAAGTAGCAGCTACTGACCTCAAACAGAGAAGGGCCCTTCTACAATGTTGAAGAAGGGCCAAAAATATGGTATTTTAAAGTTTACAACAAGCCACAAAAACAAACACAAGTATGGCTAAGCTCTCATGCAAGAAATGGGCCAAAAGAGGGACAAAGAAGCAAGTGATGGTTTCTGGCCTCAAACATAGAAGGGCCCTTCAAAAATGTTGAAGAGGGGCCCAAAATATGGCATTTTACAGTTGATGACCAGACCCAAAACAGTGCACAAGCATGCTTAAAATACTATGCAAAATAAGGCCTAAAAAAGAGGTTTAAACACAAAGTACAAAAAGGATGCCTCAAACAGTAAAACACCCTTAATGAAACATGAAGAGGGGATCAAAATAAGGCCATTTATAGTTCTGACCAGAGCCCAAAAACAGAAGCACAATAGGCTAACAAATCATGCAAAAATAAGGCCAAAAGAGGGATATAAAGGCAAGTGGCAAATGGAAGTCTCAAACAGTGATGAGCCCTTCAACAATGTTGAAGAAGGGCTCAAAATAATCCACTTTACAGTTTATGACAGAGCTCAAAATAGTTTATACATAGGACAAAAATACTACACAAGAAATAGGCATACAAGAGAGGTAAAGAGGCAAGTGCAAGAAGGAAGCCTCAAACAGTGAGAGGCCCTTAAACAAACATGAAAGAGAGCTCAAAATAATTCTATTTTCAGTTAGGGTCGGAGCCCAAATATGCAAGCACAAGGAGCTAAGATATAGATCAAAAAAATGCACCAAAGAGGGAGAAGGAGACTTACCTTTGAAGACTCAACTTCCAGCTGCTTTTGGCCCAAGTTTGGGTGCTCCTAAGCTCTGAAGGACAACCTCAAGCTGCTGGAATGGAGGATGGAAGGGTGGGGGTATGGGTTGTAGAGTAAAGGATGTAGGATTTTGGAGGTTTTGGTGCTTGAAGTGAGGGAAAGAGAGAGATGTAATGCAAGGCTCCAAAAGCAATTTTTCTAACCCCTAAAACCAGAGCTGGGGTGCTGTTTATATAGGCAAAAGAGGGGGAGAAAGAGGGGAAAAAAGGGGGGAAAACAATTCAAGTTTCCCCCCAAAAGTTGGGCCCCCGGATACAAAATCTGGGGGGAAAAGGAGGGTATTTTTGTAATGTACCAACAGTGAGGATCATGGCCGGCCAGCTTGCTAGGGTTTAGGTGGCCGGCCGGCCCTCCCCATGGCCGGTCAGCCAAGGGTCAAAAGGGTCAGGTGAGATTAGTGGCCGGCCACCACATATTGGTGGCCTCCCATGTGTGCTCAACACAGCCATGTGGTCAAAATCTAGAGAAAGTGAACCAGGAGAGAGAACAACCCACTTTTCAAAGGGGTTCAAAAGGTTCAATCACAATTACTGGCCGGCCATATGATATTGGTGGCCTCCCAGGTGTCTACAACACAAATATGTGGTTTAGGGTTCAAGAAAGTGGTCCCGGGGTGGTCAACATTGGCTTTGAAGTGAGAAAAACGGGCGACGGAGGGCGATGAAGGAATAAAACTGGTTGTCAGAGCAATTACTGCCCTCCCACCCCTCTATGACCTTTCTAACAATGAAACAGAGGTCTCCACCAAAAATGAACCAAAACCGATGCAAAATGAAGGTTCGGGGGCCAAAACGCGCAGCCTGGGGCCCCGAAAACTGACTATTAGACACCGGAAGGGGTGTTCGACCACGAAGTTGATCTCTCGGACTACAGTGTCCCTCAAAAGGGAGTAAATAAGATGCATGCCAAAAACTGGAGCAAATGGAGATGGTTAAGCGGTCCCGAATCGAGGCACACGGCCAACAGCTCCGAAAACCGGGAACCGGGCTCCGAAACGGGCAAAATGGCTTACGACCACGAAACGTAGCCTACGGCCACCGAGAGATGGTCTACGAGACCTCTCCCTCACTTCTGGAAGAGAAACAGAGAAAATTGAGCCTGGTTCGCAAATCGAGGCAATGCATAAAAGAGTCCGGAAGTCCGGAGGCAAGACTCGCAGCCAAGACTCTGAAACCTCTGAACGAGCACGATATGCAACATCACCAAGCGCTCAATCGGTGACGTCTGAGTCTTAAGGTCGGTCAAAAATGGGGTGTCTACAGTCTGATGTAACTGTTTCAAAGATTGTTCATGTATCTTCCTTATTTGATATTATTCACTGGGCTTTCGCTCGCGCTCATTCACGTCCATGTAGGTGAGCCAGGGAACGTCCAAACCCAGCCTCGGTGAAATATGTGAGAAACAGTCAAAGTTTTGAAGAGTCAGCCCAACGTCTCACGCACGAGACTTGTCTTCGTCTCTTTTGTTCTTTTGTTATAGTTTTGTTATGTTGGCAAAAACATTGGATTACTTTTGTATATAAACTTTGGGTTTGACTGACTTAGACTTAAATGATCCTGTATGTGCAGTTTATATGTTAACTTCCCTCTGATGTGAGTTATTGACGAATACTTATGTGAAATGTTATGATATGCATATAAGCACAGCTCTATGGACAAAGTTTTAAATTTGTTTCCGTTCGGCCCCTTTACTCTGATGAGTTATATGTCTGGTATGGTTTGAGGCCGTAGGTAATCTCTTGATTACTGGCCGGTTATGCCCTTAACCCATAGGGGCGGGTTTGGGTCATGACACAATTCTTAGATTAAATGGACAGGAAATGCTAAAGCAAAAAATAGGCTCGGCTCAGAATCACGTGAAATTTGGCTGGTCACTATAAAACGTGATTTTAGGAAGCATCCATGATGATGTAGAGCATGCATCGCCATACGATTATTGGATCAAATGGACAAGCAACACGAAAACCAAAACCAAACTGGGATTGAAATCACGTCAAAATTTGGCAGCTCAAAAGAAATCGTGATTTAAGGAAGGATCCAGGATGATGTAGCATGCATGGCCATACGAATCTTGGATCAACTGGACAGGCAATGCGAAAGCCAAAAACAGGCCACGCTTGGAATCACATAAATTTGGTGCGTTAATAGAAATCGTGATTTTAAGAAAGATCCATGATGATGTAGCATGTGTGGCCATATGATTCTAGGATCAAATGGACAGGCAACGCGAAGACCAAAAATGGGACAGGATCGGAACCGCGTGAAATTTGCCCGGTTAATAGAAAACGTGATTTTAGGAAGGATCATTGATGATGTAGCATGCATGGCCATATGATTCTTGGATCAAATGGATAGGCAATGTGAAAACCAAAAATGGGCCGAGCATGGAATCGTGTCAAAATTTGGCGGGTCAAAAGAAATCGTGATTTTAGGAAGGATCTATGATGATGTGACGTGCTTGGCCATACAATTCTTGGATCAAATGAATTGGTAATATAAAAGCTAAAAACGGGATGGGCTAGAAATCGTGTAAGATTTGGTGGGTCAATAGAAAATGTGATTTTAAGAAGGATGCATGATGATGTAGCATGCATAGCCATATGATTCTCGAATCAAATGCATAGGCAATGCAAAAGCCAAAAATGTGCTTGGCTCGGAATGGGGTAAAATTAGGCAGGTCAACAGAAAATGTGATTTTAGGAAGGATCCATGATGCTGTAGCATGCATGGCCATACGATTCTTGGATCAGAAGGATAGACAATGTGAAAGCTAAAAACGGCTAAGGCCCGGAATCGCGTGAAATTTGGTGGTTCAATAAAAAATATGATTTTTGGAAGGATCCATGATGATGTAGCATGCATGACCATACAATTCTTACAGGTAATGCAAAATTAAAAAAATGTGCAAGGCTCGGAATGGCGTGAAATTTTGTCGGGTCAACAAAAAATGTAATTTTAGGAAGGATCCGCTTTGATGTAGGATACATAGCCATATGATTTTTGCATCAAATGGATAGGCAATGTGAAAGCCAAGGAGGGCCAAGCTTGGAATCGCGTGAAATTTGGCGGGCAATGGAAAACATGATTTGTGGAAGGATCTATGATGATGTAGCATGCTTGGAGATATGATTCTTAGATCAAATTGACTGGCAATGTGAAAGTAAAAAACGAGCCTGGCTCAGAATGGCGTGAAATTCAGTGGGTCAATGGAGAACGTGATTTTAGAAAGGATCCATAATGATGTATCATGCATGGCCATATGATTCTTGGATCTAATGGATAGGTATTGCGAAAACAAAAAATGGGTTGGGCTCAGAATAGAATGAAATGTGGCTTGTCAATACAAAACGTGAGGTTAGGAAGGATCCATGATGATGTAGCATGCATGGCAATATGATTCTTGAATCAAATGGAAAAGCAATGCGAAAGCCAAAAATGGGCCGGGGTTAGAATCGCGTATAAGAGGGCAGGTCAATAGAAAACGTGATTTTAGGAAAGATGCATGACGATGTAGCATGCTTGGCCATACAGTTATTGGATCAAAAGGACAGGCAATACGAAAGCCAAAAACAGGCCAGGCTCGGAATCGCGTGGAATTTGGTGGGTCAATAAACAGCGTGATTTTAGGAAGGATCCATGATGATTTAGCATGCAAGGCCATATGTTTCTTGGATCCAATGGAGAGGCAATACGAAAGCCAAAAATAGTCCGGGCTTAGAATCACATGAAATTTGATGGGTCAATAGAAAACGTGATTTTAGAAAGGATCTATGATGATGTAGCATGCATGTTCATACGATTCTTATATCAAGTGGATAGGCAATGCGAAGGCCAAAAACGGACTTGGATCGAAATCGCATGAAATTTAGTAGGTCACTAAAAAATGTGATTTTAGGAAGGATTAATGATGATGTAGCATGCATACCCATACAATTCTTATCAAATAGACAGGCAATGCGAAATCCAAAAATGGGCCTGCCTCGCAATTGCATGAAATTTTGTGGGTCAATAGAAAACGTGATTTTAGGAAGGATCCATGACGATGTAGCATGGATGGCCATACGATTCTTTCATCAAATGGACAGGCAATGCAAATGTCAAAAACGGGCTCGACTCGGAATCGCGAGGAATTTTGTGGGTCAATGGAAAACGTAATTTTGGAAAGGATCCATTTTGATCTAGCATGCATGGCCATACGATTCTTAGATCAAATGGACAGGAAATGCGAATGCCAAAAACGAGCTCGGCTCGGAATCGTGTGAAATTTGGCGGGTTAGTAGAAAACGTTATTTTAGGAAGAATCCATGATGATGTAGCATGCATGGCCATATGATTTTGGATCAAACGGACAGGAAATTTGAAAGCCAAAAATGGACCAGGCTTAGAATCGCGTCAAAATTTAGGGGGTCAAAAGGAATCATGTTTTTAGGTAGGACACAAGATGATGTAGTGTGCATGGCCATACAATTTTTCAATCAAATGGAGAGGCAATGGAAAAGCTAAAAACGGGACGGGCTAGAAATTGGGTGAAATTTGGTGGGACAATAGAAAACTGGATTTTACAAAGGATCCATGACGATGTAGCACGCATGGCCATACGATTCTTGGATCAAATGGATAGGTTGTGCAAAAGCCAAAAAGGGGCCGGGCTTGGAGTGGCGTGAAATTTGGCGGGTCAACTGAAAATGTGATTTTAGGAAGGATCAAAGATGATGCAGCATTCATGGCCATACAATTCTTTGATCAAGTAGACAGGCAATGCAAAAGCCAAAAGCAGGTCGGGCTCAGAATCACGTGAAATTAGGCAGGTCAATAGAAAATGTGATTTCAGGAATGATCCATGTTGAGGCAGACTGCATGGCCATATGATTCTTGGATCAAATGGACAGGCAATGCGAAAGCGAAAAACGGGTCGAGCTCGAAATCGTGTGAAATTTGGCAGGTAAGAAGAAAACGTTATTTTAGGAACGATACATAGTGATGCAGCTGTAGACATCCCCGAACGTCCTGGGAAAAATCTCGTTTTGTTCATTGGGCTCACTACAGTTCGGACTCAAATGTCACGGTTCTGAATCTAATCCCGCAAAGTGCAATGCGAGACTGATAAATCATCAAAGAGTCCAAATCCGGTAATTCGTTTTGAAAAACAGATTTTTAGAAAGAAGTGCCAAACATGAACTGCTTTGCCAGATACAGAGTCGCCACCTAAATATTTTGTTTTGGGGGAATTTTGGATACCCTGACTCGTGCCTAAGGCCACGTGTCCGTCATCACCAAAGTTACCTCGGCTCAGGAACTTGGGTACGATTGGGGAAGGTCATTTCATGAGCACCCCCACTCGCCCGATCGAAGATCGGCCACTACTAAACATGATATCAAGTTTTTGAAAACACATGTGCTTTCATTCCGGTTTATTAGCCTAGAATTACTATGTGATGCACGCAGCATACAAGTATAGACTGGATTGCCTAAGTTGGAACAAAACATCTCATGTTTGTTTTTGAAAACGGTTTGCTACTCGCAAGTAGGCTAAAATGCGGATTTTGCCACCTTCAAGTGGGCTTAGAAAACATGGTGATTTGCCACTCTCAAGTGGGCTTAAAACTCGCAATCGATGAATTGTTCCAATTCAAATAATCCAACCTTCACCCACAGGCATTCAGGCAGTTATATCACATAAGCACATAGCCTTATGGTAAGCATGCTATCATGGCAGTCACTCACACACATGCAAGGATGCTAAAGCATAAACACTTACCGAGTACTTCGAGCCAAAGAAATAAGCTAATTAGAAAACATGCATGAATCCTAACTATGCTAAGAATGCTTAATGCAACGCATGCAAAAATGTAACTACAATAGGCTCGGCTATTCTAAGATGGCATATGAGATGCAACAGGTAACATATGTTCAACTTGGGATTGAAATACAATGCAGTTAGCATGATGCGCCGAGCCCGGTGCATGCAATACAGATGAATGAATGCAAGCATGCGAACATATGGATGCTAGTTGAAACATGCCCTAAAACTAACCATCATAAGCTGGTAAATAAAAGGGAGAAAGACGTGGGGTTGGAAGACATACATCACACACGCACACTTATTACAAAGTTCGCCCTCTCGCGGAGGGTCCGAATAAATAATACAGAACCAACTAGCTAATCTAAGCTAATTAAACTAGTTATTACACAACCGGAATGAATAACGAATTATAGCTAAATATTACACAACATTAATTAATTAACAAATTAAACTAAGGAAGCAAATAAATTAGCATGCAAGCTACATGAAATGGACTCCCTCAGCTCTGTTCCGAATGATAAAGGATGCATGCATGCTCGAGTCGCCTTGTCGGGAAATCCATCGCGATGTTTTAACTCGTCTTCGTTTGCAATTGAACTCAGAAACTTGCACAAAGCTTCAAGGAGATGAAACTCCACCTTGGAAATCTAGGGAAAGGCTACCGACCAGCTATAGGCATTGGAAACCACCTACCGACCACGCTTGATGGTGAAAACCAGAAAAGGTGGTCAGCCTGCCAGAAAACCGGGTCGGCCGACCAGTTTCTTCTCCTGGTTTCTGCATTTTCTGCAACAAAGGCAAGAGAGAGAGAGAAGGCAAAGTATTTTCAACATATGTGTGCCCGACCACTCTCCCCGTCATTGCATAAGCTCTAGGGAGTGTAGTCCTCGATCCCCGTGCCATCAATCACGCATCTCGATGCATGATGGCCGAGGAGTCGAATTGCACGACTCAATGTGAAATGAATGCACATGTAAACACCTAAAGCCAACAACTCTATCATGGATAGTCAAGAGTGTCGGTGACCAAGAATCGAGGCACGTTTCGTCACTTTGAGTACGAAACGTCCCTCGTTTCCCGTGTTTGGACTAAACCCTACTCCAAACACAATACAACAAACAATGTATGGACAAATGCAACTCTAGCATGCGATCTAAATACAATGCAACTAAGTGATGCGAAGATGCACGGAATGACATGCAAGCATGCAAATGGCATTCACAATGCTATGAACTAATCAATGGCATACTCAATGCACATGGATTATATGGCATGCATGCAAAATGCACTAACATACGCAATGTTATGAACGAGGCATACGCAATGCAATGATCAAACATGCGATAACATGGACTATAAGGCATACACAATGCAAGATGGACTTAAACCAAGATGGATGGGCCTCGGCCACACCCAAATCAGTGGCCAATGGATGATGAAATCAAAGCAACAAGACACACACAAGCATGCACAATGCAAAGGTTCCAAGCCAAGGGTATAAGATACAACTCTCCAAGAGCATGGGAAAGATGAAACATGGAACACAATGGCATATATTTCAGCTCTGGAATGACATGCAAAATGGTCCCGAATCATGCAAACAACTCATGTTATGCATGTTGAATGGCTCAAATACCGAAACTAGTGAAGTGCATTACACTAGAGGTATGCAAAGCGATGCCCAAATGACCAAACCAACCCCAAACAATCCCTATGTAGACCCAAAATAGTGGCAAAATGGACTAAAATGATGGCTTGCAATGCACAAAAATGAAGCTCATGCAATAGCCCCAAAATGAGGCATACAAGCACAACTCTCAAACGCATTTAAAGAGTGGGAAACATGGGAATATGGCACAAGTATAAGCTCTGAAATAACATATTCAATGATGCCAAAACATGAAAACAACTCAAGTTAAGCATGCAAGAGGCTTCAAAACTCGAAACTAGGCAAGGGTATTACACTACAAGCATGCATGGCAAGCATCATTCGACCATGGGACCTCAAAACAGAGCTAAGGCAGCCCAAATCATGAATAAAATCAGTTTAGAACATGGCCAAAATATGCTAGAATCAAGGGCCAAAACAACATGCAATGTGAGCTAGTGAACATGGATTACACTACAAGCATATGAAGCATTCAAGAGGCCACTAAACCAGAAAATTTCAGAGACATGACATGCCAAATAAAGCCCAAAAATCCACTGAAACATGATCAATGCATGCAAGAATGACATGCTCCTTTGATAGGCTATAAGAGGGGTTATTCTACACATGCAAGAGACACACCCAAGGTGACAAAACCAACTCTGGACAGAGCCTAGGAAGGCCCTAAAAGTCACTGAAGAGGGCCTGAAACAAGGCTTGGAGGTGTGCAAATGAAGGCTCCTTTGTAAGGCCAAAAATGCTAGTAAACAAGACAACAAGAGAGAGGGTCACCCCTCTCTAATTTAGGCCCTCAAAACGACATGCTCACCACTGAAAATCCACTGGATTTTAGTGGTAGGAAGGCCAAGCAAAGATTAAATCAAAGGCTTTATGGCATGGCTCAAAACAAGGCAAAATGAAGCATGCAAGGGGGTAGATGACCCCCAACAACAAAATGACCTTAAACAAACATCAAAAGGACCTCAAAACAAGACTTTTTTTAGTTGACAACAAAGCTCAAATATACATGAAAATAAGGCTAAGAGATGGATCAAAATAAAGCTTAAAAGAGGGAAAAAGTGTGTTACCCTTGAAGCTCAGCAAGACAGCAACTTCTCCAGCCCAAAACCAACTCTTTGAGACCTCTCAAGACCCTCTAAGAACCTTAGAACAATGGTGGAGGTGTGTGGCTATGAGGTGTGGTGTAATAGGTCAAGAACAAGACCCTTTGGAGCTCAAAATGGTGAGATATAGAGAGGGATATATATTTTTGCCTTAAACCAATTTCTGAACCTGTGCCAAGGAAGAGGAGGGCCTCTCTTATAGAGATCCAAGGCCAAAGCTTCTTCAAGAAGCTAAAAAACAAGGCTCAAGATCCTCCATACACGTGTATGGAGGATACAGTCTGTGCCTTCCAGCTGGCACAACTGGCAACAACTCACAGAGACAAAACTGGGAGAGGCAGGTCGACCAGTTCAGGTGTCGGCCGGCCACTTCCCCTAGTCGGCCGACCAGTTCAAAAGGTTCAACCCCATGAAAGGTGGTCAGCAGCCCCATTTGATGGTCTCCACATTGAAAGCACGCTAGTGGTATGGTGAGAGACCAGTAAATGTGGCTCAAAGACCAAGGAGACTAGCTTCTTGACAAGAAAACCGGCTGGCGGGAGAAAAGTGGTCTCCAAGGAAAAAAGGTAGTCTCCCAGCCTTGTACCACCTCCCAAACAATGAAAACAAGGTCCATGCCAAAAATGAACCAAGATGGATGCAAAACGAGGGTTCGGGGGTCAAAACGCGCAGCTGGGTGCCCCGAAAACAGGCTGTTAAGCATCGAAAGTGGCATACGACCACGAAGGTGGTCTCCCGGGCCACAGTGTCCCTCTAGACAGAGGAAACAAGGTGTGTGCCAAAAACCAGAGCAAACGGAGAATGTTAAGCAGTCCCGAACCGAGGCGCGCGGCCGATGGCTCCGAAAATCAGAAATTGGTCTCCAAACGGGAATAGTGGCCTGCGACCACGAAAAGTAGCCTATGGCCACTAAGAGATGGTCTACGAGACCTCTCCCTCCCTTCGGGAACAGAAAACAAGACCTGGTTCGCAAACCGAGGCAAAGAATAAAAGGGTCCCGAGGTCCAGGGGTAAGGCTCTCAGCGGAAACTCCGAAACCTCAGAACGAGCACAACAAGCACCATCACCGAGTGCTCAATTGATGACGTCTGAGTCTTAAGGTCGGTCAAAAATGGGGTGTCTACAGTAGCATACATGCCCATATGATTCTTGGATCAAATGGACATGCAATGCGAAAGCCAAAAACGAACTGGGCTTGAAATCACATGAAATTTGGTGGGTCAGTAGAGAACGTGATTTTAGGAAGAATCCACGATGATGCAACATATATGGCAACCCGATTATTGGATCAAATGGATAGGCAATGTAGAAGCCAAAAATGGGTTAGGCTCGGAATCGCGTGAAATTTGGTGGGTTAATAGAAATCAGGATTTCAAGGAGGACCCTTGATGATGTAGCATGCATGGGCATACAATTATTATATCAAATGGATAAGCAATGCAGAAGTCAAAAATGGGCCGGGCTCGGAATTGTGTGAAGTTTGGTGGGTTATTAGAAAATGTGATTTTAAGTAGGATCCATGATAATGCAGGAAGCATGGCCTTACAATTCTTGGATCAAATGGATAGGCAATGCAGAAGCCAAAAATGGGTCACGCTCGGAATCGCGTGAAATTTGGTGGGTCAACAAAAAACGTGATTTTAATACTGGTCCATGATGATGTAGCGTTCATGGCCATACAATTCTCGGATCAAATAGATGGGCAATGCAAAAGAAAAAAAATAGGTTAGGCTCACAATCGCTTGAAATTTGGTGGTTCAATGGAAAGCGTGAATTTAAGAAGGATCCATGATGATGTACCATGCATGGCCATACAATTATTGGATCAAATTGATAGGTAATGTGGAAACCAAAAATGGGTCGGGCACGGAATCGCGTGAATTTTTTTGGGTCAATGGAAAATGTGATTTTAAGAAGTATCCATAATGATGTAGCATCCATGCCCATACAATTCTTTGATCAAATGGATAGGCAATGCAGAAGCCAAAAACGGGCCGTGCTCGAAATTGGATGAAATTTGGTGAGTCAATAGGAAACTTGATTTTGAGAAGGATCCATGATGATGTAGCACTGTTGGCCAAACAATTCTTTGATCAAATGGACAGGCAATGAAGAAGCCAAAAATAGGCTGGGCTTGGAATCACGTGAAATTTGGTATTGCAAATGTGATTTTAAGAAGGATCTATGATGATGTAGCATGCATGGCCATACAAATCTTGGATCAAATGGATAGGAAATGCAGTAGCCAAACACAGGCCGGGCTCAGAATCATGTGAAATTTGGTTGGTAAATAGAAAACGTGATTTTAAGAAGGATCCATGATGATGTAGCATGCCGGGCTATACAATTCTTGAATGAAATGGATAGGCAATGCAGAAGCCAAAAATCGGCCATGCTCAGAATGGCGTCGAATTTGGTGGGTCAATAGAAAGTCTTATTTTAAGAAGGATCGATGATGATGTTGCATGCATGGCCAGACAATTCTTAGATCAAATGGGCAGGTAATGCAGAAGCTAGAAACAAGCTAGGCTTGGAATAGCGTGAAATTTGGTTGATCAATAGAAAATGTGATTTCAAGAAGTATCCATGATGATGTAGAATGCTTAGCCGTACAATTCTTGGATCAAATGGATAGGCATTGCTGAAGCCAAAAATTGACCGAGGACGGAATCACATGAAATTTGATCGGTCAATAGAAAATGTTATTTTAAGATGGATCTAAGATGATGTGGCATGCATGGCCATACAATTCTTGGATCAAACGGATAGGCAATGCAGAAGTCAAAATAAGTTGGGATCAGAATCATGTGAAATTTCGCGGGTTGATAAAAAACATTACTTTAAGAAGGATCCATGATGATGTAGCATGCATGGCCATACAATTCTTGGATTAGATGGATAGCCAATACAGAATCCATAAGTGGGCCAGGCGTGGTATCGCGTGAAATTTGATGGGTCAATGGAAAACATGATTTTAAGAGGGGTCCACGCTGATGTAGTACACATTGCCATACAATTCTTGGATTAAATGGATAGGTAATGTAAAATCCAAAAACGGGTCGGGCACTGACTCCTAAAATTTGGTGGGTCAATAGAAAAAGTTATTTTAAGAAGGATCTATGATAATGTCGCATGCATGGCCATACATTTCTTGGAACAAACAGATAGGCAATGTGGATGCCAAAAATGGGCTGGGCTCGGACTCACGAGAAATTTGGTGGGTCCATAGAAAACATGATTTCAAGATGGATCCTTGATGATGTGGCATGCAAGGCCACACAATCCTTGTATGAAATGAATAGGTGATGTGGATGTCAAAAACGTGTCTAGCTCGTAATCGCGTGAAATTTGGTGGGTCAATAATAAACATGATTTTAAGGAGGATGCATAATGATGTAGCATGTATGGACAAACAATTCTTCAATCAAATGGATAGGCAATATAGAAGCCAAAAACAGTCCGGGCTCGGAATCGCGTGAAATTAGGTGGGTCAATGGAAAATGGGATTTTAAGAAGGATCCATAATGATGTAGCAAACATGGCCATACAATTCTTGAACCAAATGGATAGGCAACACAAAAGCCAAAAACGGGCCGGGCTTGGAATCGCTTGAAATTTGGTGGGTCAATGGAAGACATGTTTTTAAGAAGGATCCATGATGGTGCAGCATGCATGGCCATACAATTCTGGGATCAAATGGATAAGTAAAGCAGAAACCAAAAATGGGTCGGGCTTGAAATCGCCTGAAATTTGGTGGGTCAATAGAAAGCGTGATTTTAAGTAGGATCCATTATAATGGAGTATGCATGGCCATAAATTCTTAGATCAAATGGATAAGCAATGTAGAAGCCAAAAGGGGGGTTGGGCTTGAAATCGCGTGAAATTTGGTGGGTTAATAGAAAACATGATTTTAAGAAGGATCCATGATGATGTAGCATCCATGGCCATACAATTCTTGGATCAAATGGATAGGCGATGGAGAAGCCAAAAACGGGTTGCGCTCGAAATAGCGTGAAATTGGGTGGGCCAATAGGAAATGTGATTTTAAGATGGATCCTTGATGATGTAGCATGCAAAGCCCTACAACTCTTCGATCAAATGGGTAGGCAATGTAGAATCCAAATATGGGCCAGGCTCAGAATACCGTGAAATTTGGTCGGTCGATGGAAAACGTGATTTTAAGAAGGATCCATGATGGTGTAGTATGCATGGCCATACAATTCTTGGATCAAATGGACAGGTAATGTATAAGCCAAAAACGGGGCGAGCTTGAAATCACGTGAAATTTGGTGGGTCAATTGAAACGTGGTTTTAAGAAGGATCTATACTGATGCAGCATGCATGGCCATACAATTCTTGGATCAAATGGATAGGCAATGCAGAAGCCAAAAACTGGTCGGGCTCGGAATCGTGTTAAATTTGGTGGGTCAATAGGAAACGTGATTTTAAGAAGGCTCCATGATGATGTAGCATGCCTGGCCATACAATTCTTGGATCAAATAGATACACAATGAGGAAGCCAAAAACGGGCCAGGCTCAGATTCACTTGAAATTTGGTGGGCCAATAGAAAACATGATTTAAGAAGTATCCATGATGATGTAGCATGCATGTCCATACAATTCTTAGGACAAATGGACAAGAAATATTGTAGCCAAAGTTGGGCTGGGCTCGGAATCGTGTGAAATTTTGTTGGTGAATAGAAAACATGATTTTAAGAAGGATCCATGATAATGTAGCATGCCTGTATATACAATTCTTGGATCAGATGGATAGGCAATGTAGAAGCCAAAATTCGGACAGGCTCGAAATCAAGTGAAATTTGGTGGGTCAATATAAAATGTTATTTTTAGAAGGATCCATGATGATGTAGCATGCATGGCTATACAATTCCTAGATCAAATGGATAGGTAATTGAAAAGCCAGAAAGGGGACGGGCTCGGAATAACGTGAAATTTGGTGGGTCAATAAAAAACGTGATTTTATGAAAGATCCATGATAATGTAGCATTCACGGCCATAGAATTCTTGGATCAAATGGATAGGTAATTCAGAAGCTAGAAACGGACCATGCTCGGAATCTGAATGAATTTTGGTGGGTCAATAAAAAACGTGATTTTGAGAAGGATCCATGATGATGAAGCATGCATGGCAATAAAATTCTTAGATCAAATGGATAGACAATGCAAAAGCCAAAAATGGGTCGGGATCGGAATCGCGTGAAATTTGGTAGGCCAATAGAAAATGTGATGTTAAGAAGAATCCATGATGATGGAGCATGCATGGCCATACAATTATTAGATCAAATGGATAAGCAACGTAGAAGCCAAAAATCATCTAGGCTCGGAATCGCGTGAAATTTGGTGGGTAAATAGAAAACGTTATTTTAAGAAGGATACATGGTGATATCGCATGCGTGGCCATACAATTCTTGGATCAAAGGGATAGGCAATGTTGAAACCAAAAACGGGTCGAGCTCGAAATCGCACGAAATTTGGTAGGCCAATAAAAAAGGTGGTTTTAAGAAGGATCCATGATGATGTAGCATGCGTGGCCATACAATTCTTCGATCAAATGGATAGGTAATGCATAATCCAAAAATGGGATGGGCTCGAAATCGCATGAAATTTGGTGGGTCAATAGAAAACATGATTTTAAGAAGGATCCGTGATGAAGTTGCATGCCTGGCTATACAATTCTTGGATCAAATGGATAGACAATGGAGAAGCCAAAAATGGACGGAGCATAGAATCGCGTGAAATTTTGAGGATCATTGGAAAACGTGATTTTTAGTCGAATCCATGATGATGTTGCATGCATGGCCATAAAATTCTCGGATTAAATGGATAGGCAATGTAGAAGATATAAACGGGTCGGGCTCATAATCGCGGGAAATTTGGTGGGCTAATAGAAAACATGATTTTAAGAAGGATCCATGATGATGTAGAATGCCTGGCCATGCAATTATTAGATCAAATGGATGGGCAATGTAGAAGCCCAAAATTGGCTAGGCTCAAAATCGCATTGAATTTTGTGGGTAAATAGAAAACGTTATTTCACGAAGGACCCATGATGATGTCGCATGCGTGGCCATATAATTCTTGAATCAAATGGATAAGCAATGTAGAAGCCAAAAAAGGGTCAAGTTCAGAATTTCATGAAATTTGGGGGGTCAATTGAGAACGTGACTTTAAGAAGGATCCATGATGATGTAGCATGCATGGCTGTACAATTCTTGGATCAAATGGATAGGCAATGCAAAAGCGAAAATAGGCCAGGTACGGAATCTTGTGAATTGTGGATGGTCAATGGAAAACGTGATTTCAAGAAAATCCATGATGACATAGCATGCAGTGCCATACAATTCTTGGATCAAATGAATAGGTAATACAGAAGCTGAAAATGGGTTGGGATCGAAATCATGTGAAATTTGGAGGGTCAATAGAAAATGTAATTTTAAAAGGGATCCATGACGATATAGCATGCGTGGCTATACAATTCTAGGATCAAATGGATAGGGACTGCAAAAGCCAAAAATCGATTGGGCACAAAATCGAGTAAAATTTGGTGGGTAAATAGAAAACTTTATTTTAAGAAGGATCCATGATGATGTAGCATGAATGGCCATACAATTCTTCGATAAAATGGATAGGCAATGTCAAAGCCAAAAATCTGTCGGGCTCAGAATCCTGTGAAATTTGGTGGGCTTTAGAAAATGTGATTTTATGATGGATCCGTGATGATGTAGCATGCATGCTTATAAAATTCTTTGATCAAATGGATAGGCAATGCAAAGGCAAAAAATGGGTCAGGTTCGGAATCAAGTGAAATTTTGTAGGCAATAGAAAATGTGATTTTATGAAGAATCCATGATGATGTAGCATGCATGGCCACAAAATTCCTAGATTAAATGGATAGGCAACGCAGAAGCCAAGAGTGGGTCGGGCTTGGAATAGCGTGAAATTTGGTTGCTCAATAGAAAAACATGATTTTAAGAAAGATCCAAGATGATGTAGCATGCATGGCCATACAATTCTTATATCAAATGTATAGGCAATGCAAAAGCCCAAACTGGCCAGTCTCGGAATCTCGTAAAATTTGGTGGTTCTATAGAAAACGTAATTTTAAGAAGGATCAATGATAATGTGGCTTGCATGGCCGTACAATTCTTGGATCAAATGTATAGGCATTGTAGAAGTCAAAAACGGGCAGGGCTCGGAATTACAAGAAATTTGGTGGGTCAAGAAAAAATGTGATTTTAAGATGGATTGATGATACAACGTGCATGGCCATACAATTTTTGGATCAAGCGGATAGGTAATACAAAAGCCAAAAACGTGCCCGTCTCGGAATCGCGTGAAATTTTGTGGGTCAATAGAAAACATGTTTTTAAGAAAGATCCATGATGATGTAGCATGCATAGCTATACAATTTTTGGAGTAAATGGATAGGGAATGCAAAATACAAAAAGGGGCTGGGCTCGAAATCTCATAAAATTAGGTAGGTCAATAGAAACGTGATTTCAGGAAGATCCTTGATGAAGTGGTAAGCATGGCCATACAATTCTTGGATCAAATGGATAGGCAATGCAGAAGTCAAAAACGGGCCGGGCTCGAAATAGCATGAAACTTGGTGGGTCAATAGAAAATGAGATTCTAAGCAGGATCCATGATGATGCAGCATGCAAGGCTATATAATTCTTGGATCAAATGGATAGGCAATGTAGAAGCCAAATAAGGGACAGGCTCGAAATTGGTTGAAATTTGGTGGGTCAATAAAAAACGTGATTTTAAGAAGGATCCATGACGATGTAGCATGCATGGCCATACAACTCTTGGATCATATGGATAGGCAATGCAAAAGCCAAAAATAGGCCACGCTTGGAATCTCATGAAATTTGGTGGGTCGATGGAAAACGTGATTGTAAGAATGATCCAGGATGATGTAGCTTGCATGGGCCTACAATTCTCGGATCAAATGGACAGGCAATGCAGAAGCCAAAAATGAGTTGGGCTCGGAATCGAGTGTAATATGGTGGGTCAACAGAAAATGTGATTTTAAGAAGGATCCATGATGATGTAGCATGCATGGCCATACAATTCTTGGATTAAATGGATATACAATGCATAAGCCAAGAACGAGTTGGGCTCAATATCACGTGCATAGAAATCGTGATTTTAAGAAGGATCCATGATGATGTAGCATGCATGGCCATATAATTCTTGGATCAAATGTATGGGTAATGTAGCAGCCAAAACTAGGTTAGGCTCAGAATCGCGTGAAGTTAGGTGCGCCAATGCAAAACGTGATTTTAAGAAGGATTCAAGATGAAGGAGCATGCCTGGCTATACACTTCTTATTACATCAAACGGATTGGCAATGCTGAAGTAGAAAATAGACCGAGCTCGGAATCGCGTGAAGTTTGGTAGGTCAATAGAAAACATGACTTTAAGAAGGATCCTTGATGATGTAGCACGCATAGCCTTATAATTCTTGGATCAAATGGATAGGCAATACAAAAGTCAAAAACAGGTTGGGCTTGGAATAATGTGAAATTTGGGGGGTCAATAAATAACGTGATTTTAAGTAGGACCCCATGATGATGTAGCATGTATGGCCATACAATTCTTGGATCAAATGGATAGGCAATGTAGAAGCCAAAAACAAGCCAGGCTCAGAATCTCGTGAAATTTGGTGGGTTAATGGAAAACGTAATTTTAAGAAGGATCCATGATGTTGTAGCATGCATGGCCATACAATTCTTAGAGCAAATGGATAGGTAATGCAGAAGCCAAAAACGAGTCGGAATCGGACTCGTGTGAAATTTGGTAGGTCAATAGAAATCGTGATTTTAAGGAGGATTCATGATGATGTAACATCCATGGCCATACAACTCTTGGATCAAATGGACAGGCCATGTAGAAGCCTAAAATCAGCTTGGCTAAGAATCACGTAAAATTTGGTAGGTCAATAGAAAACATATTTTAAGAAGGATCCATGATAATGTAGCATGCATGGCCATACAATTCTTGGATCAAATGGATAGGTAATGCCGAATCCAAAAATGGGATGGGCTCCAAATCACATGAAATTTGGTGGGTCTATAAAAAACATGTTTTTAAGAAGGATCCCTGACGGAGTAGCATGCATGGCCACACAATTCTTGGATCAAATGGATCGGTAATGTAGAAGCCAAAAATGTGACGAGCTAGTAATCGTGTGCAATTTGGTGGGTCAACATAATATGTGATTTAAGACGGATCCATGATGATGTAGCATGCATGGCCATACAATTCTTGGATGAAATGGATAAGCAATGTAGAAGCCAAAAATAGGTCATGCTCGGAATAGCGTGAAATTTGGTTGGTCAATAGAAAACATACTTTAAGAAGGATCCATGATGATGTAGCATGCATGGCCATACAATTCTTGAATCAAATGGATAGGTAATGCCGAATCCAAAAACGGAAGGGCTCCAAATTGCATAGAATTTGGTAGGTCTATAGAAAGTGTGATTTTAAGAAGGATCCGTGATGGTGTAGCATGCATAGCCGTACAATTCTTGGATCAAATGCATAGGTAATGCAGAAGCCAAAAATGTGACAGGTTGGTAATCTCGTGTAATTTGGTGGGTCAATAGAAAATGTGATTTTAAGACGGATCCATGATGATGTAGCATGCATGGCCATACAATTCTTGGATCAAATGGATAAGCAATGTAGAAGCCAAAAATGGGTCAGGCTCGGAATAGTATGAAATTTGGTTGGTCAACAAAAACTGTGATTGTAAGAAGGATCCATGATGATGTATCGTACGTGGCCATATAATTCTTGGATCTCATATATAGGCAATGCAAAAGCTAAAACTAGGTCGGGCTTAGAATCAAGTGAAATTAGGTGGGTCAATGTGAAATGTGATTTTTAGAAGGACCCAAGATGATGTAGCATGCGTGGCTATACAATTCTTGTGAAAAAAGGATTAGCAATGCTGAAGCCAAAAATAGGCCGTGCTTGGAATCGCGTGAAATTTGTTGGGTCAATAGAAAACGTGACATTAAGAAGGATCGTTGATGATGTAGCATGCATCGCCATACAATTCTTGGATCAAACGGATAGGTAATGCAAAAAACAAAAACGTGCTGGGCATGAAATCAGATGAAATTTGGTGGGTCAATAGAAAACGTGATTTCAAGAAGGATCCATGATGATGTAGCATGCATGGCCATACAATTCTTGGATCAAATGGATTGGCAAAATTGAAGCTGAAAACGTGCTGGGCTCGGAATCTCGTGAAATTTGATGGGTCAATAGAAAATGCTATTTTAAGAAAGATCCATGATGATTTAGCATGTATGGCCATACAATTCTTGGATCAAATGGCTAGGCAATGAAAAACCCAAAAACAAGCAGAGCTTGGAATCGCGTGAAATTTGGTGGGTAAATAGAAAACGTGATTTTAAGAAATATCCGTGATGATCTAGGACGCATGGCCATACAATTCTTAGATCAAATGGATAGGCAATGCAGAACCCAAAATCTGGTCAGGCTTGGAATCGCTTGAAATTTGGTAGGTCAAACAAAAAAAGTGATCTTAAGAAGGGTCCCAGATGATGTGGCTTGCATGGCCATACAATTCGAGGTTCAAATATATAGGCAATGTAGAAGCCAAAAACGGGCCGAGCTCAAAAATCGCGTGAAATTTGGTTGGTTAATAGAAAACGTGATTTTCAAAAGGATCAATGATGGTGTAGCATTCATGGAAATACAATTCTTGGATGAAATAGCTAGGCAATGCAGAGACCAAAAACAAGCCAGGCTCGAATTGCGAGAAATTTGGTGGGTCAATAGAAAATATGATTTTAAGAAGGATCCATGATAATGTAGCATGGATGGCCATACAATTATTGGATCAAATGGATAGGTAATGTAGTATCCAAAAATGGGCCAGGATCGGAATCATGTGAAATTGGGTGGGTTAACATAAACGTGATTTTATGAAAGATCCATGATGATCTAGCATGTATGGCCATACATTTCTTGGATCAAATGGCTAGGCAACGTAGAAGCCAAAAATGGGCCGAGCTCAGAAGTGCGTGAAAGTTGGTGGGTCAAAAGAAAACCTGATTTTAAGAAGGGTCCATGATGATCTAGCATGCTTGGGCATAAAATTCTTGGATCAACTGAATTCGCAATGCAAAAGCCAAAAACGGATCAGGCTTGGAATCACGTGATATATGATGGGTCAATAGAAAACGTGATTTTAAGGAGGATCCAGGATGATATAGCATGCATGGCCATACAATTCTTAGATAAAATAGATAGGCAATGTGGAAGCCAAAAACGGGTCAGGCTCGGAATTGCGTGAAATTTGGTGAGTCAATAGAAAACATGAGTTTAAGAAGGATCCATTATGATCCAGCATGTATTGCCATACAATTCTTGGATCAAATGGATTGGCAGTGCAGAAGCCAAAAATGGGCCGAGCACGAAATCGTGTGAAATTTGGCAGGTTAAAAGAAAACGTAATTTTAAGAAGGATCCATGATGATGTAGCATGCATTGCCATATAATTCTAGGATCAAATATATAGGCAATGCAGAAGCGAAAAATGGGTCAGGCTTGGAATCGCGTGAAATTTGGTAGGTCAATTGAAAACGTGATTTTAAGAAGGATCCATAATGATGTAGCATGCATGGCCATACATTTCTTGGATCCAATGGATAGGCAATGTAGAAGCCAAAAATGGGTCGGGCTCGGAATTGCTTGAAATTTGGTGGGTTAATAGAAAACATGAGTTTAAGAAGGATCCCTGATGATCCAGCATGCGTGGCAATATAATTCTTGGATCAAATGGATTGGCAATGTAGTAGCCAAAAACGGGTCAGGCTCGGAATCGCGTGAAATTTGGCTAGTAAACAGAAAACGTGATTTTAAAAAGAATTCATGATGATGTAGCATGCATGGCCATACAATTCTTGGATCAAATGGATAGGCAACATTGAAGCTAAAAACAGGCTAGGCTTGGAATCGCGTGAAATTTGGTGGGTCAACAGAAATTGTGATTTTGAGAATTATCCATGATGATGTAGCATGTATGGCCATACAATTCTTGGATCAAATGACTAGGTAATGCAGAAGCCTAAAATGGTCTGTGCTCGGAATCGCGTGAAATTTTGTGGGTCATTTTAAGAAGGATCCATGATGGTCAAGCATGCATGGCTATATAATTCTTGGATAAAATGGATAGGCAATGCAAATGCGAAAAATGGGTCGAGCACGGAATCGTGTGAAATTTGGTAGGTCACTAGAAAATGTGATTTGATGAAGGATCCATGATGATGTAGCATGCTTGGCTATATAATTCTTGGATCAAATGGATCGGCAATGCAGAAGCCAAAAACGAGCTGGGCTTGGAATCGCGTCAAATTTGGTTGGTCAACAGAAAACGTGAGTTTAAGAAGGATCCATGATGATCTAGCATGCATGGCCATATAATTCTTGGTTAAAATGGATTGGCAATGCAGAAGCCAAAAATGGGTCGGGCTCGGACTTGGGTGAAATTTGGTGGCTAAACAAAAAATGTGATTCTAAGAAGGATTCATGATGATATAGCATGGTTGGCCATACAATTCTTGGATCAAATGGATAGGCAATGCTGAAGCCAAATATGGGCCAAGCTCGGAATCATGTTAAATTTGGTGGGTCAATTGAAAATATGATTTTGAAAAAGATCCTTGATTATGTGACATGCATGGCCATACGATTTTTGGATCAAATGGTTAGGTAATGCAGAAGACTAAAATCGGGCAGAGCTCAGAATCGCGTGAAATTTGGTGGATCAATAGAAAATGTGATTTTAAGAATGATAGAAGATGATGTAGCTTGCATGGCCATACCAATCTTGGATCAAATGGCTAGGTAATGCAGAAGCCAAATATCGGCTGGGCTCAGAATCGTGTGAAATTTAGCGTGTCAATAGAAAACATGATTTTAAGAAGGATCCATAATGATGTAGCATTCGTGGACATACAATTCTAGGATCAAATGGATAGGTAATGCAGATGCCAAAAATAGGCAGGGCTCGGAATCGTGTGAAATTCGGTGGGTCGATAGAAAATGTTATGTTAAGAATGATCCATGATGATGTTAGCATGCTTGGCCTTACAATTTTTTGATAAAATGGATAGGCAATGTAGAAGCCAAAAATGGAACGGGTTCAGAGTTGCATGAAATTTGGTTGGTCAATGGAAAACAGGATTTTAAGAAAGATTCATGCTGATGTAGCATGCATTGTCATGCAATTCTTGGATCAAATGTATAGGTAATGTAGAAGCCAAAAATGGTCAGGGCTCGGAATCGCGTGAAATTTGGTGGGTTAATAAAAAATGTAATTTTAAGAAGGATCTATGATGATATAGCATGCATGGTCATACAATTCTTGGATATAATGGATAGGCAATACAGAAGCCAAAAATAGGCCCAACACGAAATTGCGTGAAATTTGGTGGGTTAATAGAAAACCTAATTTTCAGAAAGATCTGTGATGATGTAGCATGCATGGCCACACAATTCTTGGATCAAATAGATAGGCAATGTAGAAGCCAAACAGGGGCCAGGCTCGGAATCACGTGAATTTTGCAAGGTCAACAGAAAAAGTGATTTTAAGAAGAATCCATGATGATGTAGCCTGCATGGCCAGACAATTCTTGGATCAAATGGATAGGTAGTGCAGAAGCCAAAAACGGGCCGGGCTTAGAATCGCGTGAAATTTTGTGGGTCAATAGAAAACGTCAATTTAAGCAGGGTCCATGATGATGTAACATGCATGGCCATATAATTCTTGGATCAAATGGATAGGCAATGCAGAAGCCAAAAACGGATCGAGCTCGAAATCGGGTGAAATTTGGTGGGTCAATAGAAAACATGATTTTAAGAAGGATTCGTAATGATGTAGCATGCATCGCCCTACAATTCTTGGTTCAAATGGATAGGCAATGTAGAAGCCACAAATGTACCAGGCTTAGAATCGCGTGAAATATTTTTGGTCAACAGAAAACGTGATTTTAAGAAGTATCCATGATGATGTAGCATGCATGACCATACAATTATTGGATTAAATGGATAGGCAATGCAGAAGCCAAAAACGGGCTGGGCTCATAATCGCGTGAAATTTAGTTGGTCAATAGAAATCTTGATTTTAAGAAGGATCCATGGTGATGTAGCATGCACGTCCATACAATTCTTAGATCGAATGGATACGCATTGTAGAAGCCAAAAATGGTCTGGGCTTATAATCGCTTGAAATTTGATGGGTCAGTAGAAAACATGATTTTAAGAAGGATCTATGATAATGTAGCATGCATGGGCCATACAGTTCTTGGATCAAATGGATAGGCAATGCAGAAACCAAAAATAGGCTGAGCTCAGAATCGTATAAAATTTGGTGGGTCAATAGAAAATGTGATTTTAAGAAGGATCCATAGTAATGCAGCATGCATGGCCATACAATTATTGGATCAAGTGGATAAGCATTGCAGAAGCCACAAATGGGCCGGGCTTGGAATCCTGTGAAATTTGGTGGGTCAATAGAAAATGTGATTTTTAAGAAGGATCTATGATGATGTTGCATGCATGGGCATACAATTCTTAGATCAAATGGATAGGAAATGCAGAAATCGAAAATGAGCCGTGCTCAGAATCTCGTGAAATTTGGTAGGTTAATACCCAGATGAAAAACATCTAATGGGTCAGGTCGATACCAGAATCTCTATATGAACTTCGGCACGGAGAACATGGTACTATTGGCAAGGAAATATGACTGTCTTATTGCCCTTCACCTGGCGATCATCGTCTTATTGCAAGAAAGTTCGATTAGTATAGTGCTATTATGAGCAAATATGAATAAACATGTGGGTTTGGAATCAAGGCTTACTAATCAGGCACGTGGGATAGGTGCAACTGTCACTCTCGAAGAAGCCTGTCTAGAGCAACCCCTGGCTGGAACTCATCTAATGTAAGCATGTTACCGTAAATAATGCAGTGAACATCAATCTAGTAGGTAGTCGGATCAAATGGCCTGAAATGCAGGGGTGGTAGCTCGGGACCAAAAGCGGAAGAAAGGATGTCCTCTACCGCCATGTCTAGATCATCCACTTGGACACCTACATCTTCGGCAAGCATATGTATGTTGGCCTCAAGGCTGGAGGAGGCACATCGGCCTTTGGAAAGACGAGAAGAGCATCCCCGTTAGGGATATTGGCGTCCATCAAGAAAGGATACGTGTGGGTGAACCAAAAATGAGGGAGAGGACCAAAAGGCCACCTGAGGTACCCAAAAACCCGAAAAACAAAGAGAAATGCGAGAAACCAATAGGAGTGAGTGCAAGGCTAAGCCAAGACATAAGAAATATGTAAAGAACGGTGGAAAACTCAAAACTCCACCAAATTACAAACTGATTGGTTCAAAATGTAGAGGAAAATGGCAGTTTCAAAGAAAAAAGGGCGTGGGATATTGGGTAACATGAGAGAGGGAGAAAAATCTAGAGAGAGAAAGAGTGAAAAAGAGAGGGGCGGTGTTTTCGGATAGTGTGGAGTCAAAATAAACCGTTGGTTTGCTTTTATAAACGTTTCAAGAGGCGAAAAGACAAAACTATCCTTGGAAAACCCGAAACAGTCAGTTGACCCATCATTTGTTCGGCTAACCAATTTTGTAGCCGGCACCCTAAGTGAGTGACCAGTAAGAGCCTTTTGTACTGGTAGAGTCATACTTTTGTCCAAATGAGTTGTGTTGTGTCTAGATGGAAGAGTTTATGCCAATCAAGTTCAGTACAAAGTTAACATATCAAGTAAATGCCTGGAAGGCTGAGCCCTACGAACAAAAGAAGTCAATTGATGCATAGGAGGATCTCTATTAAACATAAGAGGATTACAAGAGTTTTGCAAAGCTAAAGAGGAAGTGCTAGTCATTACAAAGCAACTATATTTTACATGGGGGCAGTTCGCAAACATGTAAGTCCTAAGCATCGTTATTTCCTATACGCTGAGTTCTTTACGTATGCAAAGATGAGACCCTTGTCCTTTGAGGGGAAAGGACGCATCCAGAGGTAGCCTAAGTTATGGAGAAAAGGCTCTAGTGTTACAAGGAGTATGAAAGGTTTCCCAATGCATTGCCATCATCTCCAGAATCATCATGATCATTAGAGTTTTCTTCGATGTCGGAAGTGATTCCCATGTCATCTTCTTCATTGTTACTCACGACCAGAGAATCCGGAGTGGATGGTCAGAGTGATTCCAAGTTGGCATCCTAAAACCAAGGGAGCCATATTATTGAGGAAATAAGTAAAAACCAACAGTGTCAAGAAGGAAGTGAGTTGCAAGGTCAGTGTATTTACCTCCAATAAGTTAGTGGGATGAGGGAACAAAGACCCCACAGGCAAGGAACTTTGGTTGAGCCCATGTGTTAGTGCTGAACCAAGTCCATGAAAGCGGCCACGAGCACAAGCATGGTTCAAGGATCGCCTGGTAATTCCGCCGCAGCTGTAAACTATTTTTCTATTGTCAACTATAGACTTCCCCTGGACCGCCCATAGTTCCTTTCTCCTACGGACAAGCCTTCTTCTACCTCTCCGGCCACTAGAGGGAGTTCTTGAATGTATTACTTCCAAGTCCAAAACTACGGCATCATCGGATAATCCAGCAAAGTCAAAGTAATGAAGAGAACCCATGTTTCGAAATACACTGAAAAGGAAAGGGAGCGAAAGGTTGTAAACCTTTTGAAAGGGAGAGAAGACGTACAAAGCTACATAAAAAATAACTTTAGGTGGTTGAGGGTTGTTTGTAGCAGAAGTACCACCTTTTTGCATACTGTCGGAAGTGGAAAAGTCAAGACCCACTCGGGGTTAGCCTGAATGAATCGATCGACTTCACATTTGGTTGGCCAACCATAGTATTGGCCAGCAGGTTTTGGGGAAGTTTGTCTAGAGGAACTAATGAATTTCAATGTGCCAGAGCAGGGGCAAGAATGCATTTACAAGGTTTGGGAAAAAAGACGATTTTCAGGTGCGCATATAGTCGTTTAGAAGCAAAGCAGGGCAAGTAGGCCATGAAGTCAAAAGTCATTCACAAGTAAAAGAGTTTTATACATATGTGGGCCATGAACGGTGCAAGTTGTTTACAAAAGTAGTTACAAAATGTCCTACAATGGTTGAGGATATTACATTCAAAGTTCTCACAAGCTATACAAAGAAAGAAAGAAGAAAAAAATAAGGAAAGTTGGAGCCTAAACTAAAGCAAAGCTATGCGGCTAGAGCCATTGTCCCAATGGGAAGCGGGATGCTAGTTCAACTAGGGTCATCATCATCATCACTAGCCTTGTTGCAAAAAACACTACTGCCTACAAAGGAGTAATTAAGGGGTTTGTATGGTGCATCATCAACGTCGTCGTCGCTATTAATAACAATCACCTCAGGCATAGCAGCTCCACCTTATAGAGAAGAGGAAACGTTAGTTAAAGGAAAATGGAAAGTATCATATGGGAAACATTCAAAAGGAAAGTTCTTCGAGTAACCAAACCTCGGGTTGGGTATCTAAAGTATGTAGAGCTACTAAAACTTGACTCTATCCACATCCCCCTCAACCTCGGAGGCCCAGGTCGTCCTGTCCAGGACCATAATAACGTCCTTGCCCGTGGGCCTGAGTCTGCATAGGCTTGTTAATTGTTGCCTGCATACTACTACTAGCACCCCCACGAGGGTGTCCTAAACTATGCCTTCTTGCATGGGTAACGATATAAGCAACCATCCGGTCAATACCTTTCGTTATGGCCATGAAAAGAGCCTCTACTACCGTATTCTTCAGAGGAAGTATCACTGTCTGATGATGTGTCCAGTTCGTCAAAACCGATAAGAGAGTTGGGAGGAGATTATCGTCAACCATGGGTAGTAATCAGAAATGAGCTAAGAGAGTTGGAGATATGTTTTCGGATGAGAGTGCAAGGAAGTTGAATGGTCACACCTTTTATATACTTTTAAAGATGTAAAATGACTATTCTGACCCTGTAAAAACCAGATAGGGTCGGCCGACCATTCCTTTATTTGGCCGATCAATTTCTTTGCTGGTTGTAGCTGGCTTTTTGTGCTACTCGGAGGGGTTTAGTCTCCTTGGATACGATAGCCCTATAGTTCAGACTCCTGTGGTTCTGAATCTGGTTTTACAAGCGCAATGTGAAACAAAAAAACACAAATGAGAGTCCAAATCTAGAAAATCTTAGAAAATCCATTTATCATCAGAGATGTCAGAAATGGACTGCCTTGCTATATTTTAGAGTCGCCACCTAAATATTTTTAGAAAATTTAGGAAACTCGTGACTCATGCCAAAGGCTACTTGTCCATCATAACCAAAGTGTTGGCTCAAGAACTTAGGTATGAGAGGGAAATGTTATGAATTGAGTATCTCACTCACCCGATCAAAGACCAGCCTCTACTAATCATAATGTGATTCATATCAACACTACATGCTCTTGTTCTGATTATTAATACTATCTTTACTATATGAGGCACACAAGTATAGACTATTTCACCTATTTTGGAATGTTTTGATTTTATTTTTATTTGAAAAGAGTATTGAATACATGCTACTTGAAAAACCAAGCTCATATGTACATTTATCAAAGTTGTTCCAACTTAAGCGAAATAGCCTTTATCCACTGGCATTCAAATAGTTATTTCAAATAATCACTTAGCCTCATGGTAATATACTTGATATGGCAACACAAACATACATGCAATATGCTAAAGCAAAAAAATGCTCACCTAGTCCTCAACCGTGACAAGCCAAAGAAAATAAAATAATTAGAAAAATGCATGCTCTAATATGCAAGTGACTAATGCAATACATATAAAATGCAACTACTAGGCTCGGTTTATTTGTCATGTCATATGAATCAATTCAAGGCATATGGTAGCGCATGTATTCAAGTAAGTAGGAAATGACAATAGTGTCAGAATGATGAACCGAACCCTATGCATGCAAACATGGATGTGAAGCATGGCAATGATATGAAATGAAAAATATGATGCTACCACAATAAGCATGTAAGTAAAAAGGGAGAAATAAATGGAGGTTGGAAGACATACAAATATTATAAGCATTACAAATTTTCCCTTGCACAAGAGGGTTTGAATGAATGTCCTAATTAAACTATTTATTACAACACCAAATGAATTAACTAAATTACTAGCTAGTACAAATTCAAATGAAGCTAATTAATTAATTACATATACTAATATTAAAGCACTATCTTAATGGACTTGAACGGGAGGCGAGGAGTCACATGCTTACAACCGAGAACATCCTCCCAAAAACCTCTCTATTTGCTACTAAAATCTGCTTTGTTTGCAGTCAGAAAATTATTCTATTTTGACCTCAGATTCTGCTCTGTTCTACCACAAAAATGTCACTGCCTGTACAAAAATGAGTGGTCGGTCAGCCTTGAAAAGTGGTCAGCCATTCAGAATTATGGCTGGCCGGCCACTGCTTTTGGAGGATACCCTGCTGCCACAGAGCTGAAACAGAGCAAAAACAGAGTGTTTCTAGGAGATGTTTATCCTCTCTGCCCTTCCCTATCATAAAGATGATTGAGGGAGTAGTAGATTCGATTAATAAATCATCAATTGTCACAAATTTGTTGCGTGATGATCTTAGAATCGATAGGACAAAAACTCAATAAAACAAAACGAAAGACAAACAACACCTCGTCCCTATCATGGAGTTACCTCAAGGGAAGGGGTAGACATTGCTTCATGAACCATTTAAACATCACTAAAGAGTATGCAATGGTTCTAGATGCAATAGGTTCAATATAATGTCCGATTGAACCTAACCCAATTTTATTACCTTTTTACTCCAATTTTAATAGCCCCTTTTACATTACATTTCCATTTCTTATCTTTTCTTCATTTTTGTCTAAAAGTGAAGATTACGTCCACTAAGTCCAAAAGCGATAAAGATAGCAAGCACGACTTGACCCGAGAAATGAGCTTGTTAAGCCCTTTTCTATGGGGGAAATTACAAAGGAAGAATCAAACTCATTTATAAGCGATAATGAATTCTAAGTCAAACCCAAAATGACTGATAATGACTCTAAATCCAAACTTGATAATAAGCCATAATGACACTTTCCTTTGTGATTTCCAAGGGTCTAACTAGAAAGTTAGTCCCTTAGAAGTAATACACTGGCGATAAAGAGCAGTATCAAACGAGAGATCATGCCTAGCATAAGAGAGATGTAATGCCCTAGTAATGAACCTCCGAAGAGATTAAACCATTTAGCATGAAAGGTCTCTTTCTTATGCTTTGAGCGGTGATCTTTTGTTTGATTCAACTCTTTACTCAAAAGAAACAAAGAATAGAGGGAGGTTACAGAGATGATTATGCAAAGGTGATTATTACAAAAGTGCGACTATTTACATGAAAACTATGTAGAGAAAGCTATCAACTCAAATGGATTGGCGGCTATGGCCAAAACACCTAAATCCATGAGAACTTACGACAACACAAGCATAGTATTCAAAGCATAAACTAAATAAATACACTAAATAGCCCCTAAATAGCACAAAACAGTGCTAGAAAGGATTTTTAAAAAGGTAGAAAGCTTGAACAAAAATGGGAGGAAACAAGCCTAGTAAGCAAGCCAAATAAGGGTGGCTAGCCCCTCCACCTTTGGAACTTTAAATCACATATTTTTAGCCTTTGAAAACAGCCCAAAACAGTGTATAAGCAAAGTAAAAGGACGGAAAAGAGTAGTATAAACAAAGGAGATGATGGCCAAAGCTTATACCTCTTGAAAAGAGGATGTCCTTTGTTAAGAAAACTTGATTCAAAGCACTCTCAAGTCTCTGAAAGTAGGCTCAAAATCTCAGTAGGAAGCTTCAAGTTTGAGCTCCAAAGGTGTACACTAAGCTCTTGAATGAATTTTTTCAACCCCAAAACCTGAGGGCAGGCCTTCTATTTATAGAATTTCACCTTCTAATGTGAAAAACAGTTGTATAAGGACTGCTGGTGCAAAGCATGGGCATGGGGACAATTGGAAGCTATAAAATATCTGTTGTCGCTAATCATAGCCGGCCGACCATGAGAAGGGATGACCGACCAATCAAATTTGGCCTAGCGGCCATCTATTGGCCTGCAATTTTTTAGGTGTTTAGGCTAAATGAAAAGTGGTTTTGATCAAAAAAAGGTGTAAAGTTTAGGCTTGAAGGGTTTTTGAAGTTCAAAAGTGAATTCCTCTTGTTGAAGATTCGAACGATTGCTCAATGTAACGTTTCATCATCGAGTACTTGGAACAAAGCGCCCAAGTCCTATGGGCGGTCAAAATGAGGTGTCTACACTAGCCAAGTGAGCATCAACAATATATTGAAAGAAAGTTGTTCAGAAGTGTGCAGTAGTTGCTTAGAGATGTAAGGTTGTCATCCATGTCGTGTTCTAAGGCGGGATTATTTAGCAGAACTTGCAGAGAGGAAGGTTTGTCCGTGTCTTTGTTGTGTTTTCCTACATTTGCCTTAGTGGCATAATGTTTCTACTATTGCAATCACTCCCCACATGTGCAAAGTGTGTAAGGTGTGAACCCTCGGGTAATACTGCCCCCTGCAGGGTTGGCGGTTAATACCCCCCTCAGTTAATACCCCCCCTACGGGGTTGGCAGTTAACACTATCTTCGGTTAATACTATCCCCTGCAGGTTGGCGGTTAACACCACCCTCGGTTAATACCGTCGCCTGCGGGGTTGGTGGTTAACACCATCCTCATTTAATATCACCCCCTGTGGGGTTAGAGATTAACACCACCCTCTGTTAATACAGCCCCTTGCGGGGTTGGCGGTGAACATCATATTTTCCCCTTCATGTTGAGGTATGTTTGGAGTGTGTTGTAGAGTTCCTTGACACTGTGACTATCAGTCATATGTTGTTGTGGCTATGGCCATCCTCTTTTCTTTCATTCTCGTGCCATCGCGTGAGTGGGTGTTGCATTTCTTTTGCTCATGCATTGCATGCTTGTATATGTTGTGCATCATTCTTCGTGTTTTTTGCTTCGCAGTTGTTAGTTTTCTTTGTATGTCATTTGCATGAGGTCCTGCTTTTTCTTTTGCCATCTTTGCAGCTTTATCTGTTGTTCCAGCTCGTCACCCTCCCAAGGTGTTCGCATCATCAAGCTTTTCAAAACTCTGGTAGTGTGATGCACGTAAGCCCAATTATCAAATCATGGCAGTGTGTACCGCGTAAGCCCACCTTTTCAAAATGTATTTTGAGCATGGCATTTGCATTCTGCCTCTGAACTAAGCTAGTTTGATTCCTTGCAAAGGGATACGTACGCAACCCTCGGGTTCAACCAAATTTTTTCTACATGTTGTTTGTTTGCCCAAGTCTTACGGCCTCGTCAAAAAGGGTCATCTTCGAGCTTTGACATTGACTTACGTCATGAAATGACGCACAGAGTACTGTCAAAGAGGGGCAACTGTAGACACCCCATTTTTTACTAGCCTTAAGACTTAGGCGCTCCGTTTTGAGTTCTCGATGATAAAGATGAGATGTGTTAATCCTTACAAATTATGTGTCAAGAAGTCAAAGGATCAAGCTTTAAAACCATCTTGTGCCTATTTTAGACAAAATGTTTTTCAACCAAATTGGAAACCTCTTCCAAAACAAGTTTTAGTGGTGCAACTCCAGACGTTACCGCAATATTCTGAGGCTCATATTTTCAAAATAAAAGCATTGTATTCTTTCAACCCAACTAAGTGAGGAATATAGTGGATGCGAATGGAAAGGATCAAATCCTCAGAAATGCCTGTTTATCTTTTCAATTCAATCTAGCCTTCTCTTGTTGATCAGATGATGTACCCACTGGCTGGCCGGACACCATGTGATGGCCGGCTGCAAAAGTACTCGGCCAATCACTAAGAAACTAGGCCGGCTGAATGTTCCAAGTACCAAGCATTTTCGAGAATTACAACTTTTTTTTCTTGCCTACCACAAATATCTCAGATATTTGTGACATAAGCTCTATATATAAGAGCTCGATAACTCTTTCCAAAAGGTTGAAAAATTTGCCCAAGACATAGAAAGGCTTGAGAGCTCTCTCTCTCTCTCTCTCTCTCTCTCTCTCTCTCTTCCCTTGTTTCCCACCTACCACATTCACCTTTTAACACTAAATTCTCCATTAAATCTTGATCCTAAGCTCTGGATAAAGGACTTTTGGACATTAAGGAGTGCACCTAAGAGTTCTTAATAGGCTTTAAAGAGAGTCTGTGAACAAAAATAACTCATCCTCATAAAGAGGTGAATCCTTTGTTTCTCTAATCATCTTTTCTCCATTTTCTTTGGTTCTAACTTCATTTTCAATCATGTGATTGTTGTAAGTCCTCATGGATGTGGAGGGAGTAACCTTTGCCACCCATCCATTAAGTTGATAGTTATTTCTCTACTTTATTGCTTTTCTGAGCTTTAAATCCGTAGTTGCTATATGTTTTTGGACCCTTTTGAATGAGATTGGGAGTAGTTTTAGCCATTCATTCACAAGTTTAATAAGCATGGTAGCTTTCTTATTATTACACTCATTATCCTCACTCATCATATCTCTCAAGCCTGTTAATCCATACGGTTCAATTCTTTACTCCATTATCATGAGTGCTATGGGTTGTTCCATGTGATTGCTTAGGTGATCCATTGGATTTGATATGGACAAGTGGTGCCTCTCCCTTTTCATTGAGCTTTTTGGAAGTAAAATAAGAGATTTTGGGTCAAAAGAAGTTGAAACTTGCATTCTCAATCATTTGTGAACATAGAAAGAGCCGTTATCATCCTTGTTCTATGACTAGATGAGGGGTTTTCAATGCATTTGATTAATCTCCTGTTTTAATAAGCAAAACTTTTGGCAAGAAATGATTTGCATTAATCTACGCTCTCCACTTAATAGCATGGATTTCCTTATTAATTTACCCTTATTCAGAAAGAAAATATGTAGGTTCCTACTCCTTTTTTGGGCTTGAATTTATTCTTGATTTTGATTAGCTTAATCATTTATTTATTGCAAAATATCAATTGTATATACCTGTTGTATCATTGTTGAGGGCTTTGGTCTACCCGCCTCTTTTCAAAGTGATCCTTGTCAATAGAGGAAGCGAAGGGGTTAAGCATCCCCTAGAAGGTGCCCTTTTAGCTTTTGTCTTGCAATTCTGCACTAACCTATTCCCCAACCAAAGAAGAAATTTAGTCGGCGACTTCCTTGTGCGGCCGGCTCACTTTATGTCTAGTCGGTCACCCCCCTTCAAGAACAGAACAGAACAGACAGTTTCTGGGGAATGCTCCCCTGGGTAGTTCTGAAGCTCTTAGGTTGTTTTTTTCTTCATTCATTATGATTTGCTACATTTAGCAGTAGTTAGGCTGAATCGATTCAATATTGTAATAATCTCTCTCTCTTTCATCCTTTTTCTTATTCGAATTGTTGTAATAATTTTCCAACCCCATGTTTTTCTAACCCTTTTATTTACCTGCTTTCGGTATTGCATCATGTTTTCTTTATTGTGCCTGTATATTGTATCCATTTTTCATGCATTCAGGTCTAATTCATCTGCATTTGTGGGATTTACTATCTTTAAAGATGAATACATGCATGAACCCATGTCTTAAGATAATGCTCAAGTCACATCCCAGCGTCCGGACTCTTAGATGCATGTTATGAATGTACTACATTAGAAATTTGCATCTAGGATCATGTGTATCTGTATATGTGGGGAAGTGATTCTGGAAATACTCTTCAGATCCTGGGAGACGTTCTTGATCCTCAGCTAGTCACCTTCAAAGACTAACACTCCGGTCAGGGGTGCCGGGGTTAGCACTCCGACGGGCAAGTCAGTTCTTATACTCAAGAAAGCTTGTTTACTAAGTTTAGTGAAGTGATTCTTACATACCTTTCTAAATCTGAAGCTCTTGTATTTATACTCATTCTCTGGACCTCGGGTCCAGAGCCCACTTTTTACTTATTATCCTTTTGTTTATTCCTACATACATCTCCCCGTCTATTCGGCGATCTCAATGTATTCGGCATCTTAGTTGATTAGCACGGAGCCGAACAGTCTCTGACTTCTGGAATACATCCCTTCTAACTCTTTTATTTATTCGGCTCCCACAATTGCCCCCCAAGCATTTTCCCAACGTATGTTGGCTGGAGTGCTTGGTTCCGAATTTTGAATACTCAGAACCAAAATTTTGGTGGTTGGGCCTACGAAGCACACGTCTAAGTACGCCCCCTTTTGGTTGTCGTACCGACTTCCCGCCTCTTCGTACATACCTATTCATTGTGATTTTAAAGATTGGCGTCCCTTCGGATTCGCATTCCGTGATACTGGTCGCTGGGTTGCCTTTCGGATCGTTCTTGCAATTTTATCTCCTCCAATATCTTCTTCATCCTCTGTAAGTTGTCCACTTCTTTGCTTCGAGAACTATTCCCAGTTTATTCTTTGGCACATCTGTGTCAACTGTAGGGTATGGCGAAACATTTGAAAGGCCTCCTCTCATCAGATCGAATTGCTAGTTTTAGACGCCATTTCTCTATTCCTGATGACGTCCGTCTGTCACTTTTGGTAGACGGCACCCTTGACATGGAGAGGGAGGACGAAACCACGATCGTCTTTCCTCTCTTGTCAATCGTAGAGGGTGGAGTCCGCTTCCCTCTACACCCATTCCTAAGGGCTGTGCTTCGCCATTGGGGTTTAATCCCTTCTCAACCTAACGTGAATTTCTTTAGAATTATAATGGGGATTGTAGCATTGAATCTTTGTCTTGGAATTAACCTTGGCATTCCGGCTATCCGGCACTGCTATGCCTTGGCTAAGTCTTCCGGTCGGCAAGGGCGTTATTTCCTTAGAGCTAAGGACACCGATCATCAACTAATCACTATGCTTTCCAGCTCTGGGAAAAGAGTTGATGATGTTATGGTCGTTGTCCAGGGTAACTGGGAATTTGGCGAAGGGGAGGATCATGTTGACCCTATTCCCAGACGGAGGGGCGAGCTAGGTCGCCGAGTATTTCCTTATTTTTGTTATGTGTTCATTTTTATTGTGAAACCTATTCCATTGAAATCTTGCGGCTTCGTCTTGTGCAGGGAGGGGTTTGAAAAAAGTACTATCTTCAACCCACGACGCCGTTCTTTCAGATATTAGGGTTGCTCTTAGGTATTTTGGCCGTTGAAGCCTTCAAAAACAGGGGAGGGCGGCTCACATTCTGCTTTGTTACAAGCCGACATACACAACCTTCTCAGCGGCGGAAAACATACCGATTCCGAAGGGCGAAGATTCCCTTACCGCTCTTATTCTGTCCGACTTCAAAAACTTGAGGCAGGTAGGTTTTGAAGGGTCTGATTCGGAGCGAAATGAGGTAGCTGATATTGCCGAATCAGATCAATCCAAGACCCACTTTGAGGAGGTATTGGATTCCGCCGATCCTCCGTTTACATCGGGACCAGGGGATCTTCCTTCTACCGACGTTCTTCAACATCTTCCCGTCATAGACTCCGCGGGTATGGCCGGATTGAGTCTGACAAAGCTTGCCAAAAAGGCGAATGCGGAGAGGTTAGCCGCACGGTGAAGAGCGGAGGGCCTTTCGTCTGAAATACCGCCCGCCACCGAATCTCGACTCCCCCTTCCTGTTGCCGAACCAGAGTCCTTGGGGGTTGTAGAGGAGAAGGAAAAAGGTCAGAATGCCGAATCTCCGTTGGCCGGGGAAGTCGGCCAAAAAGTTGGGGGAAAGGCAGAGAAACGCTCTGCTGACCTCAAGGCCGGTTCAGACGAACAAGGTGGTAAGCGTCCTCGATTGGAGGGATCTAATGAGGTTGTTCCTTTTGTCATTCATCCAATGGTAAAGGATATGCCGGTTCCCTCTAACGCTTCGGCGCTTAAAGATCCAGAAGTCGCATTCGGTGTGGCTACGTCCGTGTCGTTGCCGTCTGATATGGAGGCTTTCCGGGTTGAACCAGATCTGAATGCGACAGCACTAGCCGCGTAATCAGCACTTCTGGTACGTATTCTGACTTTTCTTCACTTTATCCGAGTACTGTTGAGGTTATGTTTTTCGGTTCTTCCTTTGCAGACCGTCGGAAGGATAGCCGATATGGGACATCGGCATCTCGATGCCGTGAAATAGATTGGCCGCTTACGAAAGCAAGTGGAGGGCCAGAGGAAGAGGGCCGAGGATGCAGTTTTGAGAGCGAACAAGGAAGCTTCTCGGGCCGAGGTCGAGGTAGAGAAGGCCCGCATTGCAGATCAATCCCGAGCGGACGCCGAGAAGAAGGCGAACGCGAGTGAAGCGGCACTGAGATTGTCCCAGAAGGCGGTTGCCAGCCTGGAGGCTGAGTTGGCTGAAATGAAGGCGGCTGCTTTCAAAGTATTCGAAGCCGGGAAAGATGCTGGGCTCGCCGAATATGTGGACCAAGTCCCTCGGTTCGAAAACAGGGGGTTCAAACATGGCTGGCGCAAAGCCCTTGCTGCAGCTGGAGTTTCACTGACTATGCCAGTGCCGTATGAGCAAGTGGATGTCGAGCCGTTGGAGACTGATTCCGAAGGCTGAGCTGGGCATTTGACTGTTAGGATTTCACAAATGTATTAGGATTTCAAACATGGCTGGCGCAAAGCCCTTGCTGCAGCTGGAGTTTCACTGACTATGCCAGTGCCGTATGAGCAAGTGGATGTCGAGCCGTTGGAGACTGATTCCGAAGGCTGAGTTGGGCATTTGACTGTTAGGATTTCACAAATGTATTAGGATTTCACAGATGTATTAGGATTTCACAGATGTATTGTTACAATTGTTTTGTCAGACATTTTTGTCTGGGCTTGTAGCTCATTTATTCTGCATATATAAAATGCCATGAGTTGTGCTCAATTTTGCTGGTGAAGAATGATATTACTTAATTTTAAGCCCGGACGATCGGATTAAGGAATCTGCCCTTGCCTTAGGCAGGGCACGAGCCCGCGAAGCCGAATGAGCCGATGGCTCTGAATCGTGGGCTGGCTGAGGCATAAATTACTCGGCGATATCGCTTGAAATATAGCCGACTAGATTAATGAATCTGCCCTTGCCTTAGTCAGGGCGCGAGCCTGAGGAACCGAATAAGCCGATGGCTCTGAGTCGTGGGCTGGTTGAGGCATAAATTACTCGGTGATATTGCTTGAAAATATAGCCAGCTAGATTAATGAATCTGCCCTTGCCCCAGCGATCTTAGGTTAACCAGCAATAGCGCTTGAAATATAGCCGACTAGATTAATGAATCTGCCCTTGCCTTAGTCAGGGCGTGAGCCTGAGGAACCGAATGAGCCGATGGCTCTGAGTTGTGGGCTGGCTGAGGCATAAATTACTCGGCGATATCGCTTGAAAATATAGCCGGCTAGATTAATGAATCTGCCCTTGCCCCAGCGATCTTAGGTTAACCGGCAATAGCGCTTGAAATATAGCTGACTAGATTAATGAATCTGCCCTTGCCTTAGTCAGGGCGCGAGCCTGAGGAACCGAATGAGCCGATGGCTCTGAGTCGTGGGTTGGCTGAGGCATAAATTACTCGGCGATATCGCTTGAAAATATAGCCGGCTAGATTAATGAATCTGCCCTTGCCCCAGCGATCTTAGGTTAACCGGCAATAGCGCTTGAAATATAGCCGACTAGATTAATGAATCTGCCCTTGCCTTAGTCAGGGCGCGAGCCTGAGGAACCGAATGAGCCGATGGCTTTGAGTCGTGGGCTGGCTGAGGGGCACCTGACGTTTGGCGCTCAGTCTCTCTGACGTTTCCTTGGGGGAGCAGCATGTACCCCAGAATAAATGGGCGAGTTCATGCCAACAACTCGACTCACTTCCATTCAGGCTTGATCCAAACCTGGCAGGGGCCAACATTGGCTGGGTTTAGAGGTCAAAATGAAACGCAGAAGCGAGCCTATTCACACGGGAAAAAGAGCATCCATGGATCGGGAAAAACAGCGCCCCCCTAGTCATCGAAGCAGATCACCCCGAAAGGACGGACAACGGGGAGATTCCCCGTGCCCACGACCGCAAGTTGAGCCTGACGCGGTGCCACGACCGTTGAGTTTTGCGGTTCTCGTGAAGAATAGACCAATGACAGAGGCGGATTCTATAATTAAAGACCCAGATGTGGCAGTCGAGTTCGCTCAGCAGATTTTTCCGCCGGAGGCCCAACAGTCGATGGTCGGACGTCGAGATTTCGAAGTATTTCAGGATGGCATACATGGGGCTGTCAAGGGATTGTATAGCGCTTATGAAGTCGGGATGCGTCTGTGCGAAGCCCGACGTGAGAGTGAGAAAAACAACGAAAGGAATCGTAGTCTGGAGGCTCGCGCGAAAAAGGCTGAGAGTGAGCTTCGGGAGCTGAAGAGTGTTTGAACGGCCGAGTCGGTGGTGGCCGGTCAAGCGAAAAGTGTGGGGGAGAGAGCGAAGCGAGAGGCCTCGGGTTATGAAAGAGGATATCAGGACGGCTTGAAGGCCGGGATCAAGAAGACCAAACCAGACCTAGCTGAGGAAGTCTATCGATGCGAAAATCGTGGTTTTAAGCATGGCTGGATCAAGGCCCTTCAAACCGTGGAAGCTCTTGGGCAAGTGGGCATAAATTCGGCTTTGCCCCTATATCATCGACATTACCTGCCGTATCCCGAGTTCGAAATTGAGAGAAGCGACGACGAAGACGCCGACTTAGTGGGCCATAATGTTGAAACAGACTTAGTTGTGAATAAATAGAATTACTTTATCAAATGCTTGAAATGTTTGGCGGCTTTTGAATAAATAGAATTTCTTTATTAGCAGCTTTTGAAATGTTTTACGCGTAATTAAACGCCTTCTCTCAATTTATTGTCAGCTTTTGTATGGCGTGATGTAAACGTTCGAATATGCGTCGATCGGCTCCAATTAGGAACCATATAGTTGGTCAGTTAAATCGTGATCCCCACGAAGGGCGCTCCGAATCCGGAGACTTATTCAGCCGTTAGATGTCATTTACCCAAAGGGCGCTCCGAATCGGGAGACTTATTCGGCCCTTAGATGTCATTCACCCAAAGGGCGCTTCGAATCCGGAGACTTATTCGGCCCTTAGATGTCATTCACCCAAAGGGCGCTTCGAATCCGGAGACGTATTCGGCCCTTAGATGTCATTCACCCAAAGGGCGCTCCGAATTCGGAGACTTTTGTGGCCAATCGTGGTATCCACGAAGGGCGCTCCGAATCTGGAGACTTATTCGGCCCTTAGATGTCATTCACCCAAAGGGCGCTCCGAATCCGGAGACTTATTCGGCCCTTAGATGTCATTCACCCAAAGGGCGCTCCGAATCCGAAGACTTATTCGGCCCTTAGATGTCATTCACCCAAAGGGCGCTCCGAATCCGGAGACTTGTTGGGCTAATCGTGGTATCCACGAAGGGCGCTCCGAATCCGGAGACTTATTCGGCCCTTAGATGTCATTCACCCAAAGGGCGCTTCGAATCCGGAAACTTGTTGGGCCAATCGTGGTATCCACGAAGGGCGCTCCGAATCAGGAGACTTATTCGGCCCTTAGATGTCATTCACCCAAAGGGCGCTCCGAATCCGGAGACTTGTTTGGCCAATCGTTGTATCCACGAAGGGCGCTCCGAATCCGGAGACTTATTCGGCCCTTAAGAAGTGTATGAGCTGAGGCATAAAAACGAGAAACTTTTGCATTTCAACAGAGTATGTACAAGTACCAAGCCCACAAATCGGGTCATTGGTAAAATTTTCGTAGATGCGTTGAATTCCAAGGCCGTGGCAGACTTCTTCCTGACATGTCCGAGAGCCGATATGCCCCTGTTCCTGCAATGGAGTCTACTTGATAGGGGCCGTCCCAGTTCGGACCCAGCTTTCTGTCGGCTGGTCTTCAGTCGGCTGGAAGTACTTTCTTCAGGACCAACTCTCCTGGAGTGTAACGGCGGAACTGAACTCGTTGATTGTACGACTTAGCGAGCTACTGCTGATACCGTGCCATGGAGGCCAGGGCGCGGTCACTTCGTTCCTCAATTAGATCCAGGTCCGGGGCGAGCATCATGTCATTTTGACCCGTGTCAAAGGCTTGCGATTTCAAAGTCGGAAGGCCGATTTCCAGGGGTAAGATTGCTTGGGTTCCGAAGCATAGAGCAAACGGCGTTTCTCCGGTGGACCTCCTCGGTGTTGTGCGATGCGCCCACAATACACTCGGCAATTCTTCGACCCATTTGCCTTTAGCTCTTTCTAGCCTCTTTTTGATGCCGTCCAAGATGGTTTTGTTGGAGGCTTCAGCTTGACTGTTACTCTGGGGGTACGCGGGCGTAGAGAAGTAAGGCACGATACCGTATTTGCTGCACAGTTCTTGGTATACGCCACAATCGAACTGGGTGCCATTGTCTGAGATGAGAGCTCTTGGAATGCCGAATCGCGTAATGATGTTTCTCCATACAAAGCGCTTTATGTTGGCATCTCATATATGTGTTAAAGCCTCCGCTTCGACCCATTTTGTGAAGTAATCTGTTGCTGCGATTAAGAATCGCTTGTTTCCTGGGGCCCTTGGCAACGGTCCTACGATATCAAGTCCCCATTGAGCAAACGGCCAGGGACTGGTGATAGAGTTCAACCCTTCGGCGGGCAAATGGGTTAGTGGGGAGAACTTTTGGCATTGTTTGCATCTTTTAACATAATTTTCTGCGTCGGCTCTCATTGTCGGCCAATAATACCCCTGTGTTATAGCTCGATGGGCCAGGAAGCGTCCGCCAGAGTGGGCACCACAACTGCCCTCATGTATCTCAGTTAGAAGCTCCTCCACTTTATCCGGGTGTACGCATTCTAAATAGGGACCGGAGAGGGACTTTTTATAAAGCCCTCCTTGTGGATCCAGATAGTATCGCAAGGCCTCATTGCGCAACTTGTGTGCTTCTTTTTTATCCTCTAGGAGTTGTTCAGAAGAGAGGAATCCGGCAATGGGGTCCGTCCAGCTTGATGCGGATTCTATAACGTTGATGTGGGCTTCCTCCGAAGGGCCAATACTCGGCTCCGGGATGAAACCTACTTCAATGGTCCGTTTGAGCTCAGAATTGATGGCGGAGGCTAGGCATGCCAAGGCATCTGCGTGTGTGCTCTGATCACGTGTTATTTGGTTCAGTTCGTGATGGTCAAACTTCGTTAGCAAAGAGTTGGCCGTTTTCATATAGGCCGCCATACGGTCGTTTTTTGCGGCGTTCTCCCCCTTTAGCTGGTTGATTACCAATTTTGAGTCACAAAACACTAGCAATCGCCGAGCGCCGAGAATATGTGCATTTCGTAGACCGGCTAAGAGGGCTTCATACTCGGCCTCGTTATTTGATGCTTCGAAGCCAAGCTTGACGGCCTGCTCTATTACTGCGCCGTCGGGAGACATGATTACTACGCCTGCGCCGCAGCCCCGTTGGTTAGACGATCCATCACAGTATAGCTGCCAAATATCCCCGACATAAATTCTCCAGTTCGGCTTTGATCGAACTTCAGCCTTTGGAAGAACGTCGGCGGGTTTAAGGTCGGAAAGCCCGCCTGTGAATTCGGCAACAAAGTCGGCCAGCACCTGTCCCTTGATTGCGGTTTTGGGTAAAAACTGAATGTCATATTGGCCGAGTTCAAGAGCCCATTTTGAAACACGTCCTGATGCTTCTGCACTCCGTAGTACTGATCGGAGGGGATAATCTGTTATCACCCCAATGCTATGTCCCTGGAAGTAGTGCATCAGTTTTCTTGCTGCCATGACCAAGGCTAGGATGAGTTTTTCCAAAGGAAGATAACGTGTCTCGGCATCGACTATTGCCTTGCTCACGTAATACACTGGCCGTTGCTACCCTTCCTCTTCTTTTAATAGTACGGCGCTGACAGCCCTATCAGAGACTGCCAGATACAGAATGAGGGGATCATCGGCAGCGAGTGTTGTCAAGAGAGGTACTGACCGGAGGTAAGTCTTGAGCCCGGTGAAAGCTGCTTCGCACTCGGCAGACCATTCAAAAGCTTTGCCTTGACGTAGCGTCTGGAAGAATTGTCTGCAGCGGTCTGTTGATCGATTGATGAATCTATTGAGTGCAGCGGCCATCCCCATCAACTTTTGGACTTCTTTCACTGATCGGGGGGAACCGAGTTCCAAGATCGCTGTGACTTGCCTCGGGTTGGCTTCGATTCCACGGTGGTTGACGATATATCCTAGCAATTTGCCGGAGCCGATTCCAAATGCGCACTTGGAGGCGTTCAGTTTCATTCTGTATTTGCGCAAGATGCCGAATGTCTTCTCTAGATCGGCTATGTGATCCTGTTCTTCTTTGGACTTGACCACCCTATCGTCGATGTAGACTTCCATAGTGTGGCCGAGGTGTTCTTTGAACATAGCGGTGACCAGTCTTTGGTAAGTTGCCCCTGCATTCTTCAGTCCAAAAGGCATAACTTTGTAGCAGTAGGTTCCTCTTGGGGTGAGGAATGCAGTTTTGTCCGGGTCATCTGGATGCAGGGCGATCTGATGGTAGCCTCTGTAAGCATCGAGGAAACTCATGCGTTGGTGGCGCGCCGTTGCATCGACGAGTTGGTCGATTCTAGGTAAGGGAAAGCAGTCCTTGGGGCAAGCTTTGTTCAGATCCGTGAAGTCAACGCACACTCGCCAAGTTCCATTTTTCTTCTTCACAACCACTGTGTTGGAGAGCCACGTGGGGTAGGTAACTTCTCTAATTGCCCCGGCGTCAAGCAGTCTGTCGACTTCTTCTATAACGGCAACAGTGTGCTCTGCGGCAGACCGACGGCCTTTCTGAATGATCGGCTTACATGTGGGGTCGACGTTCAGGTGGTGTTGTGAAACTGATAGGTCTATACCCGGCATCTCGTACGGAGACCACACAAAGACGTCGAGGTTGGCGAGTAGAAAGGAGATCAGTTGCTGTCTATCGGCTTGATTTAAAGAGGTGCCGATCATGAAGAACTTTTCCGGGCTTCCATCGATGTCAACTCGGTCTAAACCTTCTGTGGCCTTTTCGCTTGGCTGCCGCCCGACGTCATCCAGGATTTCCCGATTGGGTACCTCAATGGAGTTTACCTGCAATTCCTTTGGCATTTTGGCGGCCAAGAGGTAACATGCCTGTGCGGATTTTTGGGAGCCCCGGATCTGCTCAATGCCGTGTTCCGTTGGGAAACGTAACAATTGATGGTAGGTGCTTGGGACGGCCTGCAAGGTATGCAACCATGATCGCCCCATGATGAGATTGTACGGCGATGGCAGCCGGACGACCAGGAATTCTACAACCACCGTTCTGGAACCCGCCCGAACGGGCAGACTGATCTTTCCCAGTGGGTATTCGGGATTGGCATTGAAGCCGAACAGTGGATAGGGGGCCGGAGTCAGGTCCGATTCGTTGAACCCGAGTTTGATGAAGGTTTTATAATACATAACCTCCGAAGTGCTGCCCTGGTCTATAAGAACGCGTTCGACGGTGAACCGGTTTACGCGTAGCGTGACAACCAATGGATCGATGTGAGGGAGTGTTACGCCGATCAAATCAGAGTCGTCGAAGGTGATGCTTGGCGATTCTCGGGGTCGCTTTGCTGGCGTGAGTTGCTGCTGGGGGCCTGGGAGGGACTGGATTGCATGTACGGCCGGGGCTTTCGGCAGGCTGTATATCATATGGATGTTATCATGCGGAACACTCTGCTGGAGACGTTCGTCTTTTGTCAACTCCTCAAAGCAATCTGCTGAAGCACAACGAGCGTCGGTATTTTGCTGTCGGGCCCGAGACCATAGATCGCCTGCCCTTGGGGGTCGCTCAGGAACCTGGCGCGCTGTTTGTTTGGACTTTGTTATTTCCAAGGCCAGATCGCGGCAAAGGCGCTCGTTCTCAGTGATGATGTTGTCTAAACTGCGTTTGGTCTGTTTGGCTCATTCCATGATGGCGAGCATCGTCTCCTGTGCTGAAGCCGTTGGTGAATCGACATTCAAGGCACGCCTTGCAACGATGATTTCCTTCTCGAGCGTATTTGTCGGAGTGAGGTCGACTCTCTGTGTGATCGCGTCGGTGGCTATCGGAGGATCTTGAGTCACGCCTTCCATGGATGTACTCGAGTATTCCCACAGACGGCGCCAATTGTAGGGAGGTGATTCTAGAAATACTCTTTAGATCCTGGGAGACGCTCTTGATCCTCAGCTAGTCACCTGCAAAGACTAACACTCCGGTCGGGGGTGCCGGGGTTAGCACTCCGACGGGCAAGTCAGTTCTTATACTCAAGAAAGCTTGTTTACTAAGTTTAGTGAAGTGATTCTTACATACCTTTCTAAATCTGAAGCTCTTGTATTTATACTCATTCTCTGGACCTCGGGTCCATAGCCCACTTTTTACTTATTATCCTTTTGTTTATTCCCACATACATCTCCCCGTCTATTCGGCGATCTCAATGTATTCGGCATCTTAGTTGATTAGCACGGAGCCGAACAGTCTCTGACTTCTAGAATACATCCCTTCTAACTCTTCTATTTATTCGGCTCCCACAGTATATATTTGCATGTGTCTTGGGACTTGCCTTGGAGTACTAGGTGGGCATTTTGAGTTTTAGCATATTGCATGTGTGTGTTCATTACCATATCTGTTGCTATATCATGTGGCTATGTGCTTAAGTGAGACATCTACTTGAATGCCAGTATATGAAAGTTGTGTTGTTTATTTTGGAATTTAGATGATTCTTATGCTACATATTTTATCTAAGAAAACCCCGTTCAAAACGCACGAAGTCAGAGCATAACCAAAATTAATGGCACAATTTAAATTTGCATGCCTCAAATAGTAATGGTAGCAATATTAATAATTAGAATATGGATATATATTGATTACAAACCACATTATGACTTAGTAGAGGTCGATCTTTGATCAGGTGAGTCAAGTGTTCAATTAATGGCCTTCCCTCATCGTATATATGTTCCCGAGCCGAGACACTTTGGTTATGACGGATGGTGGCCTTTGGCACAAGTCACAAGTTTCTTAATTTCCCCAAAAGATTAGGTGGCGACTCTGAAATCTAGTGATGCAGTCCATTTCTAGCAATATTTTGCAATAAAATAGATTTTCTATAAAAGTTGCTAGATTTGGACTCTCATTTTTTGCTTCACATTGCACTAGTGATATCAGATCAAAAATTGGAAGTCTAAACTGTACCCCAAAATGCATCCCACACATGTGTTCATCAAAATTTCACTAAGACGAGGTTTAATAAGGTTTGGAAAGAGTGATGAGTTGTTTCCGAGGTTTATTGGGCCTTTTGAGATCCTAGAGCGAATTGGGGAGGTAACTTATCGTTTGGCCTTGTCGCCCCAAACTTTCGGGGTTCACAATGTGTTTCATATCTGTATGCTTTGGATCTATGAGCCCAATCCTTCACATGTGTTAGATTGGACTGATTAGAGGTAGACGAGGATGGCTCGTATGTGGAGAGGCCGACTCAGGTTTTGGACACTCGGGAGCAAGTCTTGCGAGGAAAGACTATTCCTTTGGTTAAGGTATTGTGGTGAGACCATGGGGTCGAGGAAGCAACTTGGGAGTGTGAGGCAGAAATCTGTGATAAGTATCTGGACTTGTTTTCCGAGGTTTGAATCTTTGTAGTTATTTTCATGGTTTTCCTGTAATATATGAAATTGTAAATGCTTCATGACATTGATGTTGACGTTGTGTTAAGTCGAGTTGTTATGATTTTCTATACCGTTGGACCTATATTATTATTGTTGTTGAGATTATATTTCTTGTTGTTATTGATGTACTCTAATTTTGGGGACGGAATTTCATAAGGGGGGAGGGGGAGGTTATAGCGGCCCGGGTTAAGACCCCAATCCTTTTGTACTATTTGGCTTTGGGTTTTGCACTTGTTAATGTTATTGTCATCCATTTTCATCTTACGATTGTATTGGGAATTGAGATTTGTTTTCTTGTTATGTTGAAAATAAGTTGGGATTTAGTATTTCAGGAGTGGTTTTGGCTGTTTGACTTTGAGTTCACTCGAGCGGTCTTTCATTTCTCCCAGTTTCTAAGTTTGTAGTGTGAACTTCTATGAGTAGGGCTTTCTTCACTCAAGTGAAGTTTTGGTTGCTCGAGCAATTTGTTCTACAGAGATAATATTCTGGGAGTTTGGTTTCTTCACTCAAACCTGGTTTTGGTCGCTCGAGTTATGTGTTGTGTCTGATTCTCCAGCGGTGTTTTGTTCGCTCACATGGTCTATTTGCATAAAGCTGCAAGAAAGTCACTTTTTACACACTTTCTAATCTCTCTCTCTCTCTCTCTCTCTCTCTCTCTCTCTCTCTCTCTCTTTTACAAATATCTTTTTCCTTTTTTGTCTTATCTCTCTCTAGATTTTTTTCGTAAATCTTCTAATCTAATCCAATCCGTGAATTTCTTGATAGTCGTGCTTTGGGATTAAAGGTAGAGCTTGAGGAGGGGGCTATTTTGATCAAAGAAGTTTGGGTTTTCGTCATTATCACTTTTGAGGTGTTCTTCCCTTGTTCTTCTTGCTTTCGAGGTAGAGATTTCTTTAATATTTTCCATGATATTTAGCTTCGTTATGTGCTCCTTGAATAGAGTAACACTTTGAGGGATTTGGGTTTGATTTGGGGCTAAAATTGATTCACTAAAAGGGGGGAGGGGGTTTTAGGATGTTTTTCTTTGAAATGTTGTCAAAATTGTTTATTGCATTCAGACTTGAGGAAATTGCTTTTAAAATGTGGAATGTTGAAAGAAATATCTGTTTCGGTATTATGGAAACCCTTGATGATTCTTGGTTTGTAACAAAAAAGGGGAAATGATGAAATCTCTAGAGAATGTCATGATTTTGTTTGAGTTAGAAAAGTAAAGTTTGAACATGTGATTGTATAGAGATTCTGGTTTATGCCCGACCTATTAGATGTTTTGGATCTGGTTTCATTGTCTTAGATAATTGTTCATGTCTTGGTTCCCTTTATTCCTCTTTGAGTTTGGCTATTGGGATGTGCTGGTTGCATTTAGAACATGTTCGTAGCTTGTTTTTCAAATTGTTATTGCCCAGAATTCTGCTCCTACGCTTGAGCGACACTTTTTGCGCTTGAGCGGTGTTTGTGAACTCTCCGTACTTTTGCAGGTCTGCAAAATTACTGGGAGGTGGTATTCTTCGCTTGAGCAAAGCTTCTTACGCTTGAACGGTGTTGGCTTGAGTTGCCCTTCTTAAGCTCGATCCGTAGTCTTCTGTCTGTAAAACTTCTAGAAGTTGATATTCTTCGCTCGAGCAGTGCAACCTACTGTGTTTGGTCGCGCAAGCTACACTTCTTGAGCTCGAGCAATCTGTGCGTATATTAGTTCGTAAGAAGGCACTTTTGAATCACTTTTTCATTTCTCTCTCTCTCTAAACATTCTAAAAACCCTAGATCTACACCCTCTCTCTTTAAAACTCTACTTCTTTTTACAAATACACCTAGATCCGTTGAGTTCCTCACCCGTGTCCCCTTGTTGAGAAGGTAGAGCACGCCGTGGGCTTCGTTTTGATTTGAACAAAGTTGGGTTTCGACGTTTTTGAAGCATCTCCATTCTGTCTCTCGTCTTCTAAGCTTGAGGTAGAGATTCTTCGCACTTTCTATGAGTTTTAACTAAGTTATTTTCTATTTCCAAACAACATTGCAATATTGGGAATTTTTTGAAACAAAACTAGGGTTTTGGGTTGAAAATGAAAAGAAGTGTTTTCTAATGGATTCTGGAAAATGGTTATGGGATTTGAAATGAGGTTGAGTTGTGATAAAGTGGTCGGTTTTGATACTTGGAATCGGTTTTGGAAGAAAATGGGGTTTTGCCCTAAATTTATCAAATATTGATTTTGTATAAATAATGAAATGATATTGAAAGTGTGAAATTGGTTTGGTATTGAAGAAGATGGTGGAGTTAGATATGTATTATCGCGCACATCTTGAAATTTGGAAAGTTTATCTTTATTGAATTTTTTTTTATCTGTTTAGAAATATCTGATTGGGACTACCGGTGGAGGATAATTATGATTGTTATAGAAATTGCATGGGAATTAGGAGAATTGAAACTATTTTCTCATTCATTTGCATTGAGCATTATCTCACACTTATACATTGGAAATGTGTATCATTTTGAGAAAATGGGTGAATCTGGGAAGTATGTACTATCCCGTTGAAATAGGTCGGCCCCAGATGGTCGTCGCATGTTAGCGATAGTTTCATCCTGGGCTATCCTTTGATTCAAGGTATCCACAGTTCTCTGGAAAGCTGCCATCATGGTAGCAACCTCTTCTGTGCTCTGTGTAGACTCGACTTTCTTCGCGCACCCCCCTTTCGGAGAGGCGCGAATTGGTCCTATAGTTCGGACTCCTATCACGGTTCCAAATCTAATCTCACAAAGTGCAATGTGAGACTGATAAACACCAAAGAATTCAATCCGGCAAATCATTTTGGAAAATCAGATTTTTAAATCAAATAATGCCAAACTGGACTGCTTTGCCAGATTACAGAGTCGCCACCTAAATATTTTACTTTGGGGAAATTTAAGAAACCCTGACTCGTGCCTAAGGCCACATGTCCATCATCACCAAAGTTGCCTCAGCTCGGGAACTTGGGTACGAGAGGGGAAGGTCCTGAACTGAGCACCCCCACTCGCCCGATCAAAGGATCGGCCTCTACTAAGCATGATATGTTGTTTTATAAACACATGTGTTTTTATTCCGGTTATTTAGCTAACTTTACTACGTGATGCGCACAACATGCAAGTATAGACTAAATCACAAGAATTGCAACAAAACAACTCATGTTTATTTTCGAAAATGGATTGAAATTGCCACCCTCAAGTGGGCTAAAATGCGGATTTACCACCAAACATGATGGGCTTAAAACATGATGTGCCACTTCACAAAGTGGGCTTAAAACTCACATTCGTTGAACTATTCCAATTCATGCAACAAAGCCTTCATCCACAGGCATTCATGCAGTTTAATCAATTAAGCACATAGCCTCATGGCAAGCATGCTATCATGGCAGCACTCACACTCATGCAAGTATGCTAAAGCGTAAAAACTTACAGTGTACTCCAAGCCAAAACAGAAAACTAGTTAGAAACAATGTGTGATCCTAACTATGTTCAAGATGCCTAATGCAACACATGCAATAATGTAACTAAATAGGCTTGGCTATCTAAGATGGCATATGAATGCAACAATTTGATAACATGCTTTAGAACACGTATTCAAATAAGTATTGAAACGACAATGCAGTTTGAATGATGCGCCAAGCCTGGTACATGTAAGACAAATGAATGGATGCAAACATGCAAGCATAAGGTATGCTAATCGAAATATGCTCCTAACCTAACCATCGAAAGCGGTTAAATAAAAGGGAGAAAGACGTGGGGTTAGAAGACATGCACACACGCACGCACACTTATTACAACATTGCGCCCTCGCGAAAGTGGGTCCGAATGAATAAGCTAAGCTACACTAAGCTAAGCTAATTATTACAAACCAACTAATTAACTATTCTAGCTAATTAATTATTACAACACAGCTGAAATAACTAGCTATGCTAAGCTAATTAAAATATTACAAAATGAATTAAGCTAATTAATGGCAACACATGTATGAATTAGCTATAATTCTAAGCAATTGAAAGCAATTAAATGGCCTCGGGGCGAGGGATGCATGCATGCTCGGTTGCTCCTTCCAAAAATCCATCACCTTGCCACTGGTTGCCTTTGTTTGCACTCATTGTGATCTCTGAACACTGTACAAACTTCCAGATTGCCTCTGCTCCAACACATGAACACATTGGATAATCTTTGAACTGGTGGCCAATCGGCTACTGCAAGTGGCCGGTTAGCTACCTCATCCGGCCGGCTGGCTAGTGTAAGTGGCCGGTCGGCCACCCATTTTTCCAAACTTCTGTTTTTGCTCTTGAAGCTTAGCACAAATTAGCCACTTTCTTAGGCTCAAACAACCTTCCAACAGCCCAAAGATATGCAACTTGGATCAAGGATGTCTAGGCAAGGGAGAGGTGTATCTCTACTTCTATGCACACTCTGTTCTTATATGCACAAAAGGGCAAGAGAGAGAGAACTCTAGAGAGAGAGGAATGTAGAGAGAGAGGATTTTTAGAGGGAGAGGCTCCCAAAATTTGCTAACCTTCTAAAATGAGAGATATGGCCTTCATATATAGCAATATACAAGCCTCCGGTCGAAATATCTGATTTAGAGACAGCTGGAGCTTGTGGAAGACAACTGGAGGTAAATATTTGCAAAATATCTGAGTTCAGGACATTAGTGGCTGGCCCACTTGTGGTGGCCGACAGCCCACATTTGTGTCCGATAGCAAAAATCTGCTCTCTAGGTCCAACTTCAAACGGGTATAATTCCTTTATCTGGACTCCTTTTTAGGTCATTGTTGTGTCTAAATTGAAGCCCCATAAGTAATATTTCCAATGGTGGTATCCTCACATCAAAAGTCCAAGTGTGCAAAAAGATATGCCTTTTTTAGTGAAGATTGCTCATTTCCAACTCAATCGGATTGATGCCTTACTTCAACCAACCATATCTCCCTCATCTAGACTCGGCTTTAGGAGATTCTTGAGTGCAAAATGAAGTCCCGGAAGTCCAATTTCCAACGGTGGTGGCCTCATAGCTGAAATCCAAGTGTGCAAACGGATAGGTCTGATTTAGCGATGACTTCTCGACTCTCTTTTAACGGTTCATGCCCATCTTCTTCCCCAACCTAGATTTCTTCCCTCTCCTCCAATTTTCTTCAACTCCAAACCTCTAAAAAAGATGTTTTAAAGATTTTTTTTCAAAGAGTTCACCTCTCTTTCATTCATTTCCACTTTGTCCTTGCTCGGTTTACTGAAAAACACAACATTTAGCAAAATACGAGCCTCGGAACATCGTAGAAACATTTTCAAAAACTATTTTGAAAGAGAGGGTTTTAAGGTCTAAAACCAATTTGGTCAAAATGGTTTTAGTCCACAAATGGAGTGTGAGGTTTGGGATTTGGAGCTCTCCTTACTGAAGAAATCAAACCTTTGCACTGCACAACCTTCATCACCAAGTAAGCAATTAGTTGCGCCCAAGTCTTAAGGGCGGTAAAAAATGGGGTGTCTACAATTGCCCCCCTTTGACAGAGCGCAGAGTCATGAAATGATGTGAGTGAATGTCAAAGTCCAGAGACGACCCATTTTTGACAAGGCTGAAGACTTGGACAAACAAACAAAATACAGATGCAGTTGGTTGAACCCGAAGGTTGCCTACGTATCCCTGTGCAAGGAATCAAACCAGCATAGTTCAGGAGCAGAATGGAAAATGACACACAATATAACAAAACCATTTAGTGAGATAATGCACATGATAGACAATGTATTTGAATCATCAAACCACAAGCAGTGCAAAACCACACAAATATCATAAAAGGATGGAGATGCAAAATTAAACTACGTTTAACATAGAAAAGGTGTCGGAACCCTCAAACCACAATTCTCTTAGTGGAATAGGCATGTGCACAAGCAGAACTATGTGTTTCACAGAAAGAATATAAGTAATTGGGTGGTATGATATAAGTGAGGAATGATCTGCTGAGGAAAGATCGTGATCCTAAATGCTGAATGCAACAAAACAAACTACGATACAATGGATGCAATGGATGTAGTGAATAAGGCACAGGCCAAACCACATCTTACCTAGAAAAGGCATGGACACAAAACAAACCACGTCTAACATAGAAAAGGTGCCAAAACCCTTAAACCACAATTCTCTTAGTGGAATAGGCGCGTACACATTATCACAGAACCATGCTTCAACGAAGGAAAGTATGGGCACATGCCAAATCAAGCTTAACATGGAAAGGATGCAGCCAATAAAATAGATATGATGCAATAGATGCATGCGATAAATGCTATATGCAATGTGATAGATGTTATGCAACACTTATGATAGATACGATGATGCAGCTAGGAAGTGATGCTCTCGAAAGTACCTTACAAGGGAAATTGGTGATGACTCACCTTAGGCTGTTGGGGATCTCCCGCTTCTACATCTTGATTGAACCACAGGTACTACTTTTCTCCCTGGCTATGGTCGTAGCTTTCCCTATTCTCCAACAGGGTGACAGACTAGGTTGGTTCAGTATCCAGAATTGAGGTGCATACACGCTACCTCAACCTATGGGGCTACCATACAGATTTCAAGCCATGGATACACCCCTGGGTATTTAAACCAGACTTTAGTCTCGAAAATTTCGAACCTTTGCGTTCTAGTGAATGCACGAAACAGATGTGAATGCACAAGACAACACAATATGCAAAGTGCACAAAACAGTGCGATGCAGGGTAAATGCAGAAAACAGTGCTATACAGGTGCACAAGACAGTGCGATGCAAAAGTGAATGCACAAAACAGTGCTATATAGGTGCACAAGATAGTGCGATGCAGAAGTGAATGCACAAAACAGTGCTATACAGGTGCACAAGACAGTGCGATGCGCTAAACAGCGCGAACAATTGGGGTGCGCAAGATAGCGCGAATTCAAGTTTGCACAAAAGAGTGCAAACAGTGCAAATGCACAAAATAGTGCGATACAATGCAACAACAAGTGCAAGTAAGGTGCGCAAAATAGCGCGAGCAATGCACTAGCAAGTGTAGATAAGGTGCACAAAATAGCGTGAGCAATGCACTAGGAAGTGCAAGTAAGGTGCGCAAAATAGCGCTAGCAATGCACTAGCAAGTGCAGGTAAGGCGCGCAAAATAGCGTGAGCAATGCACTAAAAAGTGCAGGTAAGGTGGTATAAACACCGGGCGTACCCGAATGTTTCTAACCGGGGCAAGTGGTATAAACACCGGGCGTACCCGAATGTTTCTAACTGGGGCAAGGTGGTATAAACAACGGGCATACCTGAATGTTTCTAACCAGGGCAAGGTGTTCAAGGGAGAGGAATGGTTTTACCCGGAATTCCTCTGAATGAACCGTACATACAATATCGTGTATGTAAAGAAAGACACTTAAAAAGTGTGATCTAGTAAGAGTGCATATTCCATGCAAGACAAACAACTGAGATATATAAAGGCAACGGAACATTCTATGCAAGAAAGAAAGCATATTCTATGCATGAATCATAACGATGCGCGGCACGCATGCAACGGAAGTGTATATGAAAGTGCACATTCTATGCAATAAAGGGGCATCAAATATGTACTTTGGTGCCTCCGATTTACCTCTCGGAGGACTTCACAACATGCTCACCTCCGCAAGCTGCTTTAATAGCCATTCTGACCTGAAGCAGGCTTACACTTGGGGTCGAGGTACACTCATACTCTAGAGAAAGGTGCACCTGAAATGCAGTCTCGGAATTTGCTGAAGTTGAAACATACGAAGATGCTCCAAATTTTCCCTCTTTTCTTTTGCTTTGCAGTCCGGACCTATGTAGCTTCAGATAGGTCCTGGTTCGATTGTTCTCACATGACCTGGGTTGAACCCTGCAGTTTACGAAAGAAAGAATTCTATTTTGCACATGTGTTGGGAGCGGCACGGCACTCTGAGCACAAGACAATTTATTTTTGAAATTGAAATTGAGAAATGAGTTCTCAACCGAGTATTGAGCCTACGACTGACCATAGTCAAAATGACTCAACGAAGGAAAACAAAGGTAAAAACAACACAAACAAGGACGACTCAAAACAAGAATCAAGACAAACAAAAACACGACAAAACACAATACTCGGATATGTTCCAATTGTGAGAGACCTCTCAGTTCACGGGGAGCCCACAGCTTCTCCAGGTATTGTTTCCCACCCTTTCTTATTTGTGATCCTCACATCACTATGACACTCAATCTCTAGTTGTTTGAAAAAGCCCCTTTTCTCACTTTTCCTCTCAACGCATATCTCTCTATTATTCAATCTCTCTTATTTTTTATCCCTTCCCTGGTGGTTGATGGATAAGCAAGAAGTTGTGGGCTCTTGCCCCTAGTATTCTACTAGATTCTACTTTTTCGCTCACAGCTAGTGAGCTCTCCCACAGAGGGGTTATGGTGCGACTAGATGTGTAGCAGATCTGCAACTGTCATCGATTAACGATGCCCATGGCTTAACTTGACCGAGACGAGCTACAACATGTCCCACCGGCTAGGTATACAATTGATTGGTCTTACACATAGCAGTTTCTACGTCCCCATTCCGGTTTAGATACCAGTTTGAGCGTGAGCGTCCCAGATGAGGGAAATGAATATCCAGCCCCATTTCCAATTTGTGCAAAGCACTTAGCTTGATACCTTGCTACTTGGAGGATGAGAAAGCACTTGGCCCTCTGCTGTTAGCTTCAGTTGTGTCCTTTTTGGCGAATATGGTGCCTTTTCCAGCAAGTATGGTGACAACGGGGAAAAGACAGAAAACCCAACTCAACTATGCCCTTCGTTCATCATTTTGACCATTTTTGTTTTGGCTTTCTGTTAAAATAATTTTGACCAATATGAGAGTTAGATTAACATGCTTGTTCAATTTTTTGATTTGAAATCATGCAAGTCAAGTTATGAGCACTGAAATTTTCCTTTTTTGGGTCCAAGACATGGTCCAGTTTTGGAAAAATGGAATAATTTTTGAGAAAATTAGTCAACTTCATTAAAAATCCTCAAAACTGTTTTTGCAAATGGCCATTGCTCGACCAACATAGAATTTACTCTTGAGATGCACAACCTCAAATCTAAAATTGAATTGTCTTGCAGCTGAATCTCGTAACGGAATAGGACAGTCCGATTTTGAACAAAGATAAGCATGAAGATGATGCAATTTGCACATGGATAAGATAGCCGAGTTGAACAAGGATAAGCCAATCAACATGGATGAGCCCAGTAGGCTGAAAATGATTGGGGCCGAACTTCACGATGAAGTTGCCTACGTATCCCAATGACGGGAATCAGGCTTGACGTAGTTCCGGGTTGAGGTTCACTCGGGTGTTGACACTCTCCTTTTGTGCTCTAACTTTTGCCAAAGCCGCCCTTTCGGGTTTTCAACCTTGCGAGCTCTGTCTTTCTCTTCTTTTCATTTCTTTTTCTTCTTTTCATTTCTTTCTTTGTTCATTTTCTTTTCATTTTTTCATTTTCTTCATTTTTTTATTTTTATTCTTTTCTTTTTTTCTTGCTCTAACTTTTGCCCGAGTCGCCCTTCCGGATTTTCGGCCCAGCGAGCCTCTCAAGGATAGAAAGTTTAACTTGTCCATGTTGATCAGTTTTGAGATCTCGAAGCCATCTGAATCCAGGAGAATGGCTGTTGTTCATTAATGATGTAGGAGCCCATCCAATCGGGTCTGAATTTGCCCATAGTGTTGTGGATAGGAACTTGGTTGTCCTTCGGCGAAAATTTTCTTCTTTTCTCCATTCTGGAATTTGGCTTTCTTACTAGTCTTCATTGACTTGCGGAATGACCCATCTTTTCAATCTTTGAGCACATCTGACATTTTTGCCCCTAGTTTAAGGGGTATTTCTCATTCAGCTTTGCAAGCTTCCTTTGATCACATCTGACCTTCTTGCCCCTAGTTCGTGGGCTGCTTCAAATCTGGCATGGCAGTCCTCATTTGATGTCATACGACCTGATTGCCCCTACTTCAAGGGCTGCTTTAAATCTGGTCATGCAAGCCTCATACTGTGGTTGACTGTCAAACATTCTGAATCCAAGTTCAAGGTTTGAAAGCAAGGGGGTCGAGTCTCGAGGCCGAGAGTGATCCTGTGGTGCACAGTCTGAAGATCAATTCCATGCATGTCTTCGCAGAACCACACAAAACATTTTTTGAAATCTTTTAAGAAAGCGACTAATCGCTCGTGTCGAAGACAGTGTAGAACCAATTTGGATCAAGCTAGGATCCTTCTCAGTACTCACATTAACAAACATGATTTTATTCATTAAGGGCTTAGCATGTCTCTCTTCCTCTCAATCGATCAAATTTTTGCAAATCCCAAGGAATTCCTTCCTCATTATTTTCATCATAATGTTCAAAAAGTTTGATAAACTTAGGTCAATCCAATGACTCAAAGGCACAGAAAAGTAGGTGAAAAGCACTGCTGTTTCATTCAAATTTGCTGCACAACTGGCTTCATGGCAGAAGCAGACGCAAAAGAAAGAGTGTAAAAGACAAACACAAAAAGGTAGTGATGTCTGAGGTAACACCCCCGAAATCACCCGACTCTAACACAACAAGACTGACTCGATACAACAAGACAGACTAGACTGACTCAGTACTAAAAGACTGACTCAATACAACACAATAAGACTGACCCAATACCCAAGTTAGAAAGTAAAATAAACAGCATTCGCAAATTGCTCAAAATAGTGCGTGCCATCCACCACATTTGGAGTAAACTGAGCACCATCAGCAGGTGGTTCATCCCCCGATCAAATGATCACATTATCCCTCCAAGTTCACTGATCCAGTGCTGATAGACTTTGCAGAGCCTAGTGTGACGATGACCTTGTTATTAATCAGATCTTGTATTTCGTGGCGAAGACGAAAACACATGTTAGTGTCATGGCCGACTTGTTAATGGAAGGCGCAGTACGGGGCAGCATCATGCTTGGCCGGAAGGGGATCCGAGAGAGGCCGAGGCTCAAGGGGTTTGAGATGGCCCTTTCCTATAAGGATTTGGAGAGCTTTGGACAAAGTCATGTAGAGGGGATTGAAGACCCTCTAGCCTCAGGGTTGGTACTTCGAGGTTTGTGAGGTTATGTTGGATGTGCCGGCGAAAGGGTTGGCAGGTGTTGACTGGGTTTGCTGATCCCTTCCGAGTGTAGGATTGGAGCTGAGAGGGGTGTTTCTGGTATGACAGCCCTTCTTCTGGATTGCCCCTTGATTCAGAATGCTCTCATCCTGAGTGGCAAAAGTGTTATCTACAGTCTTTGCAACAACTGCGAACCCTTGTTGTTTGTTCAGTCCTTCAGCCTTCAAAGTCTCAACAGCCCACAGAAGGTGTTCGTGGGAACCAATGCCTGCCCCTACCTTGTTCTTACCACTTGCCTCCACTTTGCCAAGGGATTGGCCTTCTTTAAATGTGGACCGTCCCATGATTGGGGAGCCTTTTGGCGTGAAATTTCTGGCATGTGATGTGGTTGATGACGGAGCCAATATCCCAAAGGCTAGATCTGCCGCAGTTCTCTGAAGATCTTCAATCATTTTCATCGGCTCAAAAGTAGTGGGTTCACGGGTTTGAGATGATTGAGGTTCGAGTGCATTCATCATACACGAGTCCATGCTGTCTGGAATGAACACCTCAGGCTTGGGTAAATGGGCTGGGGTGATGTATATACTGGGGTCATAGGTGGATGGCAGTATATGGATTAGATTAAGATGTGACGGGTCAGTGGTGGCCTGAGGTGGAGCTATCATCCGATTGTCAATGAGGTTCTGAACCTCATGATGAAGGCGGTAGCAACGATCGTTGCCATGATCGTGTTGCTGATGATGCACGCAGTATTTGGTGGGGTTATATCTGGCAGGGAGTGGGTCAGGCAGAGGTTAAAGATCAAGGGGCTTAAGATACCCTCTTTCCATTAGGACTTTTAGTGCACTGGTTAGGCTCATATAGAGGGGGGTGAAAGTTCTGCCCTGAGCTCGGGTTGGGCAGGCTGTTTGTAGGCTTGGTTTGGCAAAAGGATCGGCTTTGGCAACTGTATTGATTTCAGTGGGTTTGGGAATAGTGCTACTACAAGCATTGGTACTCCCGGAAATCACCCTCTCTGATAACCCTGCTCCGTATTATGTTAATTGATCTTAAATAGGAATGTGATTATATGCTCGGTATGATTTTGAGTGTCGTTTATATGAATATATGTGGTTTTGAATTTCTATCTGTTCATCGTAGGAAAATCTATTTGATTTTCTGCTTTAGAATTTAAATTGAAAGCCTTATCGGCCACAGAAACCGAAATTGACTACGTCGTTGTGATTGGTGTAATTTTTAAAGCCTATGGTGAAATTTAATTAAAAATTGATTCGGATCAGATTAATTAGATTAAATTGATGATATAGTGCTCAATTAATTAGTATTAATAAATGTGATTAAGGGAGCTTCTATAAAAGGGGCCAATATACACTTATATTCATTTTGGTTGAACTCAAAATTGAAGACACACTCTAGAGAGAGAAGGAGAGGCCGGCTCTAGAGAGAGAAAGAGGGAGAATTGTGTGTTTGGCTCAAAGTTTGTGAAATTGGAAGGCTAGGCTCAAGATTTAACTACAATTGTGAGAATTGAAGCTCCTAGGTGAGTAATTAAGCAAAGATTTATGAGCCTAAGTTGTAATTTCATGAATTCAAAGTTTGATTGTGATCAAGAACATAATTTGAATTGAATTTGTTGAATTTGAAGCTTATATGTGCATGCATGTGCATAATTGCCATGGTCATACACATTCAAACATGAAGCATGTTGAATATGAAGAATTGGGCACCAAACTTTACATGCATGAGTAATTTTGTGTAGCTTTATGATTTTGAACAGCATTTGCACCATTTGAAATGGAATCAAGTTAGTATTGTACATGCATGCAAGATTCATGTAAGTAAAGAGCTTGGTTATTTGAATCTTGAAGAATTTGAAATGGTTTGAGAAATGAACCATGACTTTAGTCAATTGGCTACCAATTAATCATGTCCTCATGTTAGGTGATGTCCCTCCATGTATTTGTATTACAAATCATGAGTTTAAAGCCTTTGAATGTTGAATTTGAGCCTCAAAAACAGTTCTGGAAAACCCAAAATTTGGCATGTTCGCTCGAGCAGGGGAATCGCTGCTCGAGCATGAAATGCGCGCTCCCAGAATTTTTGCAGACATTGATGTCCGCTAGAGCGGGGACATTCACGCTCGAGCGGGGAGCCATGTAGTGTGACTTTCAGCTTGAGTGTCTGAATTCAAGCTCGAGTGTAAAAATGAGGCAACCAGTACTTTTGCAGACCACGCGGTCCGCTCGAGCGGCAAAAGCCACGCTCAAGCGGGAAGCCCTTTTTCAGAAATTTGGAAAAGTGGTTTCATGTTTCATTTTCCGTTCTCTTTTATTTCTAAGCACTCTTAGGCATGTATTGAGCATCATAAATGAGTTAAAAGGATAAGAAAGAAGCCTAAGAGGAATGTATGAACTAAGAACGGATTGAATCGTTTATGACCCATTATGTTCATGAAATGTGTAGGGCTAAGCATGAGGGCAAACCCATCGGCAGATCACTGTGAGTAATATCTTAGCAAAGATATTTTGAAGTATGTCATTTGTCTAATTGCTTATTCCTATATAAGTCTTATAACCTTGTTAATTTTAATTGTGGACAAATGTTTGTTATGCCATATGGTTGGGCCAAAGGCCGTTGGATACAATTGATTGGGCCAAAGGCCGTTTGACATGCATGAATGATTGGGCCAAAGGCCGTCAGATATGAATGATTGGGCCAAAGGCCGTTGGAAATGAATGATTGGGCCAAAGGCCGTCGAATATGAATGATTGGGCCAAAGGCCGTTGGAAATGAATGATTGGGCCAAAGGCCGTCGGATATGAATGATTGGGCCAAAGGCCATTTGACATGAATGAATTGGGCCTAAGGCCATCTGTTCAGGACAAAATGGGTGTAGAAACCCCATTTTTGACCGTCCTCAAGACTTGGTTGTGCTTGTAGGTACACCCAACAACTGGTTCGATTGCTCGCCCAGCATTCGACTGTCACGGCGGAACGTCACCGGTTCGAATTTCCCGGACCTTGTATCCTTTCTGCCTCATTTTAGGACCCTGTTTTGGTCCTTTCAGAGTGGCCCTCTTGGTGCATTGCCGACCATGGCTTTGCCCCTGCCGGCCACTGATGAAGCCCTGCCGGCCATCAGTGTGGCACTGCCGGCCATTACTGATGCCGGCACATCCCCTATCTCAGCTGGTTTCCAGGCAGATCTTTTGAGCTAGCTGGATTTTTGTTTGCTCCCCTCCATACACGTATGGAGGGATGAAAGCCTTGAAAAGCTTGTTCAAGAAGCTTTGGCTTTTCATTCTTCTATATAAGGAAGAGGCTTCTTCCTTATACCAGGTTCAGAGTTTTTGAAGAGCAAAAAACTCCCTTTCTCTCTATATTGCTTGTGTTTAGTGCTTAGAAGTTGGATTTCCTTGCACTTTTACACTACAACACCTAGATATACACCACCACCATTGGATCAAGCTTCTTGGGAGGGATTCTTGAGCTCTGAAAACCAGTTTCCACCCCCTGAAATTGCTGATTTCGAAGAGGGTCTTCAAGGGTGAGCATTTTCCCCATTTTTGTATTTTCTTGCACCTTGCTTTAGCCCTCTTTGCACATTGTTTTAGGCTTTGCTTATAACTAAAGAAAGTCTTGTTTTTAAGTGGTTTTTAAGTTTGGTTAAGGTCATTTTGCTGTTTGGGGTGTGTAGCCCCCTTGCATGCTTTGTTTGGCTTTGTTTTAAGCCATATTTGGAGGCATCCGAGCTAGCCTTGGTTTGGCCTTCCTACCACTGAAATCCAGTGGATTTTCAGTGGTAGAGGTGTGGTTTGGAGTCCTTAATCAGAGGGGGTAGTCCCCTCTCTTTGTATTCCTCTTTGCTCGCATTTTTGGCCTTCCAAAGGACCAACCCTCTATGCATTTTTGAGGCTTGGTTCAGGCCCTTTTTTGTGACTTGTAGGACCTACTTTGGCCTTGTCCAAGGCTGGTTTGGTCATGCCTTGCTTGCATCTAGCATGTGTAATGTAACTCCATTCATAGCTCATCAAAGTAGCATGTGTGCATAGTCTTTGTTGAGTCCATTTCAGTCCATTTTTGGTGATGTTTTACAATGCCATGAATCTGTTTTGGGTTGGTTTTGTTACTCCATGCTTGCATGATGCACTTGTAGTGTAAATCCCCTAAACTAGCGTCATATGCTCCATGCGTTGCCATGTCATTTTAGCTTGTTTGGTTTGCATTTCAGCATGTATTTGGTCATCATTTGGCATGTTATGACCTTATCCATAGTTGGTTTGATCATCCTTTGCATGCTCCATATAGGTGTAGAACAAATCTTGTTTACTAGCCCTTTTGTGCATGGTGTTTGGACTCATCATACTAGCATATTTTGGCTTTGATCAAACTTGATTTTATGCTTATTTTGAAGTGTTCTAGGACTATTTTGGGTTGCCATGACCATATCACTCATGCTTTGTATAGCTATAGTGTAAATGCTTAGGCTAGTCTTGGGTTTTGAGGTCCCTACCATGCCATACATGTGATGTTTGCATGCTTTGCCCTCATTCCACATGCTATTTCAGTCCATGAAATGTTGTTGTTCACTTGCATTTGACATGCTTTGAATGCTTTACATAGCTTGTGCTTTATGCCTCAAGAATTGATCTTTGTGCATGCCACTAAGCCTAAGGCTTTGGCTCATCATTTCAATGCATTTTGGGTCTTATTATACCATGATGTAACTCTGTTTTATGTTGTCCAAGTCGTGCCATGTTTGGTTCCAATAGGTGTAGTGCATTGCCTCATTAATGCCTTGCATGCTCCTTGTGTTTAGCTTTGTGTTCTAGCCTAGGTTGGCTAGCTTTGAGCTTGGTTTTGGTCTTGTTTGGACCTGCCCTATGACTGTTTTAGGTCCCCTTGGCCCTTTGGGGCTTGCCTTGTATGGCCATGGCTTAAGTCCCTTTGCTTACTTTGAGCTTTGAGCATCCTAACATGCTTTGTTTGCAATGTTGAGTTGATTTGGCATCACTTTACATGGTATTTCAGAGCTTACTCCATTGCCATATATCCATGTTTGTTGCTCCCTAAGTGTGCTTAAGAGTTGTCCTTTTTGTGCCTTACTACTTGAGCCATTTGGCATGCATGTTTGCCTTGCTTTCCATGCTTTTCATGCCATCAATTCCATCTTTGGCTACTGATTTGGACCTAGTTGAGAGCTGTCCATCTGTCACGAACCGAACCCGCCCCTATGGGTTAAGGCCATAACCGGCCAGTAATCACGAGATTACCTACGGCCTCAAACCAAATAAGACAAGACTCATTAGAGAAAAGGGGCCAAACGGAAGCAAATTTAAAACTTTGTCCATAGAGCCGTGCTTATATGCACACCATAACGTTCCATACGTACATATGTTAATAACTCACAACAGAAAGTGTAATGACATAAGATTCTATACAGACAGGATCATCCAAACTAAGTCAACCCGTTAAAACTATATACAGACATATACAAAACTTCGCCAACCTGACAAAATGTAAATACATAACAAAAGGGCGAAGACGAGTCTCGTGCGTGAGACACAAGGGCTGACTCTCTCAAAACCTTAGTTGTTCCATACAGATTTCACTGAGGCTGGGTCTGGACTTCTCTTGGCTCACCTACAAACACACGAATGAGCGTGAGCGAAAGCCCAGTGAATAATATCAAATAAGAAGATACAACAATATGTAGAACAACATATTCCGAACGGCCTTGGGCCCAATTCATATTTCTAATTAGCATATATATACACAATGTAAGTCAAGTGACTGTAGTTCTAAACATACTGGCCGTTTGGCCTCTTTATCCTTCCTTTGTGTCAAAACGGCCTCTGGCCCACTCATTCGTTCTTGTCAAAACGGCCTTTGGCCCAATCACGCTTTCGTGTCGAAACGGCGCTTAGGCCCAAATACACTTTCGTGTCAAAACGGCGCTTAGGCCCAAATACACTTTCGTGTCAAAACGGCGCTTAGGCCCAAATACACTTTCGTGTCAAAACGGCTCTTAGGCCCAAATACACTTCCGTGTCAAAACGGCTCTTAGGCCCAAATACACTTCCGTGTCAAAATGGCCTTTGGCCCACATTTTATCAATCGGCCTTCGGCCCACATTTATATCAAAACGGCCTTCGGCCCATATTTTATCAATCGGCCTTCGGCCCACATTTATATCAAAACGGCCTTCGGCCCACATTTATATCAATCGGCCTTCGGCCCATATTTATATCAAAATGGCCTTCGGCCCATATTTATATCAATCGGCCTTCGGCCCATATTTATATCAAAACGGCCTTCGGCCCATATTTATATCAATCGGCCTTCGGCCCATATTTATATCAAAACGGCCTTCGGCCTTCCATTTCAAACTGGCTCATAGGCCTTTCATATCAAACTGGCTCATTGGCCTTTCATATCAAACTTGTCCACCATTCAAATTAATGAACTTTACAAAACTTACATAAGAGTAAGCAAATGAGACAATAACATAATTTAGATATTACTCACAGTGGTCGGCATGTGGATTTGCCCTGGAGCTTGACCCTACATATCACATAACACATGTGGGTCACAAATAGTTCAATCCGTTCTTTAATTCACATATTCCTCTTTAGGCTTTATTTTTATCTCTTTAATTCAATCACAATGCTCAATGCATGCCTAAGAGTGTTTAGAAGTGAAAGGGAACGGAAAACAGAATGCATTTTCAAAATTTCAGAAAACGGGGTCCCCGCTCGAGCGTGGACTTCCCCGCTCGAGCGGACCCTTAAGCCTGCAAAAGTGCTGGTTACCTCAAATCCCCGCTCGAGCGTGAACTCGGCCGCTCGAGCGGACTTTCTGTTTACATAGCTACCCGCTCGAGCGTGGGATATTCCGCTCGAGCGCACCTCCAACCCTGCAAAAAGTGCTGGGAACACGATTTTCCCGCTCGAGCAGCCCTTTCCCTGCTCGAGCGGACATAAAAAATCTGGGTTTTCCAGATTGAGTTCTTGAGTTCCAATTCGAATTCCAACCAACCAAATATGCATGTTATGGCTCAAATCTCAAATATACACATATTAACATGATACCACTCCAAGATTACAACATTGGAAAGCTCAATTTCTTATCTCGTTTACATGCATGTCTCAAATTAATCCAAATTCATCACCAACACATCAAATTCTAACATGCAAAGCTTATTCTTTCATGATCTACTCTTGCATGTGAGAAATATACATTCATATCAACTTAATTGGTGAAGAGAGGTTTAGATACATGGTTTTTAAACAATATTCAACATGAATCATACACATTGTGCTCAAACATAGAGATTCATGGCCAATTCTTACATGCATGTATTCTAAGACTTTAAATTCAACATATATAACTCAATCCCCTTACATTCAAACTAATCCATGCTCTTGGCCATCTATTAAACTTGAATTCACAAATTTACAAACAAAAGCCATGAGTTTACTTACCCAAGAGTTCAATCTCCGAAATCATAACAAAATCTTGGGTTTAATCTTCAAGTTCCCCAATCCTTGAGCCAAAATCACCCAATTCCCTCCCCCTCTCTCTAACAGCCGGCCCTCTCTTATTTTCTCTTGGAGTTGATCAGCCAAAATGCACTAAGGGGAGAGATTTGAGGATGTAGAGTTTATACAACCTAACCCACTAACTATTATTTAATAATATTAAATAATTGGGGACCAAATCATCAATATTAATCTAGTTAATTTGATCCAAATCAATTTTCAATTAAATTTCACCGTAGGCTCTAAAAATCATGCCAATCACAATGGCGTAATCAATTTCGGGCTCTGTGGCCGATAAGGCCTCCAATTTAATTTCCAAAGCAGATAAATCAAACAGATATTCCTACGGTGAACAGATAGAAATTCAAAGCCACATAATGGCACACAAAATCATATTAAACACATAATCATGCTCATATTAAGGACCAATTAGCTAATTACGGAACAGGGGTATCGCAGTCTTCCCTCCTTTAGGAAGTTTGGTCCTCCAAACTTAATTTACCTTTAGTCGAACACAATTCGGAACACTTTTCATTCGACGGTTCCAATCCTTTTCGATAGCCATTCACTTAGTCTCAAAATCAAGCAACATTCTGTTCTCAAAGTCAGAGACTCACCTCTTCCGCCATACAAAGCTTGTATGGTGCCATACCGAAACTAGAGTGCGAGCTGTTGTTGTAAACAAAGTTTGTCAATGATGGATAGATCTTTCCAATTCCCGAAAATCTAACGCACTCCTTTGGAGCATTTCTCCCAAAAAAAAAAAAAAAAAGGTTCTTTCTGATTATACATCAATTGCGAACGGAAAGCAGCGCCGAACCATAATTCAGTTCCCATTGCCTCTTGAAGGCTTGTCAGAGTTCAAACACATTTTAGGGTTCCTGTCTAAACAATAGATATTGGGACCCCATCCAAACAAGCAACCTTATTGATGTAACAGCGGCTAATCTACAAGCATTATACAAAAGTTTCACAGGGAGGAAACGAGCAATTTATTAATCCCATACACAAAACTCAAACGGGACTTATACCTTGGGTGTCCGAGGTAGTCTCACAATAAAATTCGTAGTTACATATTCCCACTTTCGTTCCGAAATAGACAGAGGTTGCGGTAGTTCCGTCAATAACTGTTATTCGACTCTGACTTGTTGGCACCGAAAACATTTAGACACATTCACCAACTGCCCTCTTCAAGGTAGGTCACCAACATATTTACTTCAATGTCAGCTAACTTTATCGCAGAAGTTCGGTCTATTCCGTGTCACAAAAGTTCAATTCATTCTTTAATAATTCCCCAATTCACGATCTGATTCGGTATTTAGTCCAGTGACTCATCACAATTATCCAAGGTCAATTGAAAGTCTTCAGGGATATAAGGTGGATCCAGATACTGATTCCCGAAACAACAAAGGTAACATCGAAGCAACTACCCACACAATACACATAGTCCAGACATCCCCATAATACTGATTGTAAAGTACAATAACATTGAAGCAGGCAATTTTTGACATAATACACGTGTTCTCAAATCATTCAACAGTTTACAGTTCACAATTCAGTTCAATATTCAATTCCCTATTCTATCGAGTCTTTCCACATTATCTGATAGTCATCAAAAGCACAAGGCAATTCATATATAAACCTCCATAATGGCAAAGGTAGTATCAAAGGAGTCAATCACATGCCAAACACAATTTACACACTCTCAGAGCCCCAATCACAGAATATGATGATACTGAGCAGTTATTCACAAAGCGTACTGAATTCACACACTTTCGGACAATCAAGGTTTTTCAAAGTTTCTTGGATGTTAAAACATCTTCATAATACCTAAGGATGACATTCCGAACAAAACAAAGGAATAATCGTCTCGGAATCGAAGCACACCCGTTCATGACCGTCGGTGGCCGACTCGAGGTCGATTAGTCAAACCCACCCGTACGAAACCGTCGGTGGCAAAAGATATCTCAATCAAAGGTGCTACATAGACTTAACGTCCCCTAGCACGAAAGGACGTTCCAAGAATGTCATCAAAACAAACATAATACTATTCACTTTAACCTGATTTCCCAAAATCTACTAACACTGAAGCAACCACTCTCCCTTACAAAACATGTTCTGATCAGTCAAAGACAAATGTTCAGTACCGCTTATAATCAAATCAAATTGCCGCCATCGGTTCCTATAGTGTCAAACAAACAAAGATGAGACAATACTCCTTACGACACCCAATCACGGGGTTTGCACAATTCAGTTCATTTTTTTAACACATATATCCTCAATAGTTGGGGGGTTGGTTCCCAACGGTGTTCATGGTTAGATCAATCTGTTGATAGCCCACAAGAGGTCCTTCACATAGGTCAAGTACTCTAAACAAATTCAAGCTTTGGGTCTATCAATTTTTCCTGCCAAGAATAATCTGGCTATTTATTTACAGGCAATCCTCAATCCCTTTTTACAAAATTAAATCAGATAAAGGGTCTTATCAAACCAATCCCGACACTGGTCTTGCCAAATTAAATCAAACAAAGGTTCCATCAAGTTATATCGGGCGAGGGTTCTAGCAGGCCAAATCAAACAAAAGTTCCATCCGAATGAACCAGATAAAAGTTTTCTCAAATGGGGCACATTCGGTTCTGTAAGGCATACTTCGTTTGCTTAGGTACATGGTCGATGGTTTCACAACTGTCCTAAGTTCATCAGTTCTCAAAGTCAAATCAGAGTCATTCATCGCAACCATTCATATCAAAGTATTTCAGATCATATACCATATAGCATTGTCCACATAAGTTCAGGTGTAGTTACATAAGCATGCAAGTGTTCATATCAGGAGGTACGTATCATAATCAGTATAGCAGTTCCCAATTAAGTCTTATATGCAAGAACATGGTGCACAGTAATACATTATACAGAGTTCCTCGGGTACACATAGTATGGGATTGTTACGCAAAAGTTCCAAATTAGTCACAAAAGCATAGGTTTATGAGCTAAACCCAATATAGCCACATAGCCCAATCAATTTTCTACCAGTCAAACTACGTGGTCCGTAATTTGCAGAGTTTATTATTTGGGGTGCTCGACCCAGCTATACAATCACAAGGTCACAATTCCAGTAGTTTAGTCGTTGAAGACAGTAATATAACAAATCACCCTGAGCATAGGTTTAGATGTACAGGTGCATGTGTGGAGTTAATCAATATCCCAATACATATTCCACAATTTTCCCACACGGGGCATATACCTCCAATGAATACAGTCTCGATCATGTGGGTCTAACCAATCTAAATACACATGCAGCAGATATGGACAATATGCCGATTCGAATCAAATAATATCCCAAGCGAAGATGTACAAATGTACTAATCCAGAATCAACCAACACATAGACATTCATTTATAAACAGTATAGATACCTGGGATAACGGTTGCAGTATTCTGAGGGCTTTCTGGGATGAGTACAATTACTCCATCCTGAGTAGCAATTCCTACCACTGGTACGGATTCAGCCGAGGCAAAGGATTCATTCACATTTCGTTCAATTTGGGGATAGTTCCTTACCATATGGTCCATTTTACTACACCTATAACAAGCCCAAAAATTCGATAACAACTCCTTGGTGTTTCTTACACTTTTGGTGGCAAAGGTTCTTGCCGTAGCAACGACTGACATTGTTGTCTCAAGATCTCTGCCATTCCTTGTACTACTCTTTCCAGACTATCAAGTCGGGCTGTGGAAGAACCTTCCAACCCGTATGCCCTTAATTGCCCATGCTCTACACAAATTCTTATCGAACTTTACCAAATACTGGGATGCCCAATACGAAATTAAACACAAATACACATGGGTACATAGGCACATTGTTACATTCTCATTTCACATATCATACGCAATTAACCACATACGTAACAGATAATTGCATACTAATCAAATATCACATGCTGAACATTTACTAAGTAAGTACATACTCAAATCATGTTCATGTTCCACATAGATAGCCATTGGCAGAATCGGATGCACATAAACAACTTTTCGTGATTCACGTATTCATGTATGTGCATTATATCAAAACAAACTTATTGTACACATTAGTGTAACAATTCATATCTCATAGTCCAATCATGTGTGGTACTTCCCTTAGCGTAACATATCATGTTGGTCAAGCATATCAAGTTCCATAATGGAACCTCCGATACTAGGTAACATATCACATACATAGGCCACGGTATTGTTTCCCCCGGGCGAGGGCCTGTACCACGGTATTATTTCCCCCGGGCTAGGGCCTCATGACCATAAGCCACAATATTATATCCCCTGGGCAAGGGCCTCTGCTAAGGATACCACAGTTTCGTTCAAAGAGAATTTTGGGCAATCATTCATTCATGCAAAACATAGCATTTCAGGGAACTTGTCATTTCATATCATCAGAAAATAGTTAAAGTTCACCATTTGACTAAACTTGCATTATACTTATACAAAAGATTCACAAGTATGCACATACTAGAGAGCATACATATTCCAATGGTTTACAATGCAAGCAATTCACGAGTTTATAACACATACTCATTCGTAACAAAAAGTTAAGCGTATTATCGATGCTTCCAATTCATACTTATGAATGCATCCTAGATCTTTTCTAGACGCTTATTGCTCATTTGGACAAGTGTGTGAGTTATTAACTCGTGCTCTGATACCACTCTGTCACGACCCGAACCCGCCCCTATGGGTTAAGGCCATAACCGGCCAGTAATCACGAGATTACCTACGGCCTCAAACCAAATAAGACAAGACTCATCAGAGAAAAGGGGCCAAACGGAAGCAAATTTAAAACTTTGTCCATAGAGCCGTGCTTATATGCACACCATAACGTTCCGTACGTACATATGTTAATAACTCACAACAGAAAGTGTAATGACATAAGATTCTATACAGACAGGATCATCCAAACTAAGTCAACCCGTTAAAACTATATACAGACATATACAAAACTTCGCCAACCTGACAAAATGTAAATACATAACAAAAGGGCGAAGACGAGTCTCGTGCGTGAGACACAAGGGCTGACTCTCTCAAAACCTTAGTTGTTCCATACAGATTTCACTGAGGCTGGGTCTGGACTTCTCTTGGCTCACCTACAAACACACGAATGAGCGTGAGCGAAAGCCCAGTGAATAATATCGAATAAGAAGATACAACAATATGTAGAACAACATATTCCGAACGGCCTTAGGCCCAATTCATATTTCTAATTAGCATATATATACACAATGTAAGTCAAGTGACTGTAGTTCTAAACATACTGGCCGTTTGGCCTCTTTATCTTTCCTTTGTGTCAAAACGGCCTCTGGCCCACTCATTTGTTCTTGTCAAAACGGCCTTTGGCCCAATCACGCTTTCGTGTCGAAACGGCGCTTAGGCCCAAATACACTTTCGTGTCAAAACGGCGCTTAGGCCCAAATACACTTTCGTGTCAAAACGGCGCTTAGGCCCAAATACACTTTCGTGTCAAAACGGCTCTTAGGCCCAAATACACTTCCGTGTCAAAACGGCTCTTAGGCCCAAATACACTTCCGTGTCAAAACGGCCTTTGGCCCACATTTTATCAATCGGCCTTCGGCCCACATTTATATCAAAACGGCCTTCGGCCCATATTTTATCAATCGGCCTTCGGCCCACATTTATATCACAACGGCCTTCGGCCCACATTTATATCACAACGGCCTTCGGCCCACATTTATATCAATCGGCCTTCGGCCCATATTTATATCAATCGGCCTTCGGCCCATATTTATATCAATCGGCCTTCGGCCCATATTTATATCAAAACGGCCTTCGGCCTTCCATTTCAAACTGGCTCATAGGCCTTTCATATCAAACTGGCTCATTGGCCTTTCATATCAAACTTGTCCACCATTCAAATTAATGAACTTTACAAAACTTACATAAGAGTAAGCAAATGAAACAATAACATAATTTAGATATTACTCACAGTGGTCGGCATGTGGATTTGCCCTGGAGCTTGACCCTACATATCACATAACACATGTGGGTCACAAATAGTTCAATCCGTTCTTTAATTCACATATTCCTCTTTAGGCTTTATTCTTATCTCTTTAATTCAATCACAATGCTCAATGCATGCCTAAGAGTGTTTAGAAGTGAAAGGGAACGGAAAACAGAATGCATTTTCAAAATTTCAGAAAACGGGGTCCCCGCTCGAGCGTGGAATTCCCCGCTCGAGCGGACCCTTAAGCCTGCAAAAGTGCTGGTTACCTCAAATCCCCGCTCGAGCGTGAACTCGGCCGCTCGAGCGGACTTTCTGTTTACATAGCTACCCGCTCGAGCGTGGGATATTCCGCTCGAGCGCACCTCCAACCCTGCAAAAAGTGCTGGGAACACGATTTTCCCGCTCGAGCAGCCCTTTCCCCGCTTGAGCGGACATAAAAAATCTGGGTTTTCCAGATTGAGTTCTTGAGTTCCAATTCGAATTTCAACCAACCAAATATGCATGTTATGGCTCAAATCTCAAATATACACATATTAACATGATACCACTCCAAGATTACAACATTGGGAAGCTCAATTTCTTATCTCATTTACATGCATGTCTCAAATTAATCCAAATTCATCACCAACACATCAAATTCTAACATGCAAAGCTTATTCTTTCATGATCTACTCTTGCATGTGAGAAATATACATTCATATCAACTTAATTGGTGAAGAGAGGTTTAGATACATGGTTTTTAAACAATATTCAACATGAATCATACACATTGTGCTCAAACATAGAGATTCATGGCCAATTCTTACATGCATGTATTCTAAGACTTTAAATTCAACATATATAACTCAATCCCCTTACATTCAAACTAATCCATGCTCTTGGCCATCTATTAAACTTGAATTCACAAATTTACAAACAAAAGCCATGAGTTTACTTACCCAAGAGTTCAATCTCCGAAATCATAACAAAATCTTGGGTTTAATCTTCAAGTTCCCCAATCCTTGAGCCAAAATCACCCAATTCCCTCCCCCTCTCTCTAACAGCCGGCCCTCTCTTATTTTCTCTTGGAGTTGATCAGCCAAAATGCACTAAGGGGAGAGATTTGAGGATGTAGAGTTTATACAACCTAACCCACTAACTATTATTTAATAATATTAAATAATTGGGGACCAAATCATCAATATTAATCTAGTTAATTTGATCCAAATCAATTTTCAATTAAATTTCACCGTAGGCTCTAAAAATCATGCCAATCACAATGGCGTAATCAATTTCGGGCTCTGTGGCCGATAAGGCCTCCAATTTAATTTCCAAAGCAGATAAATCAAACAGATATTCCTACGGTGAACAGATAGAAATTCAAAGCCAGATATTCCTACGGTGCATACATGCCCTTGGGAGACCCTCCATTTTCTCTATTTTGTGCTTCGTTGCAGTTTGGTGTCCCAGCACACCAGTGGCCGGTAGCCTGCCATTGATGGCCGGCAGTGTGTCACCCTTGGCCGGCAATGGGCCATCTTTGGCCAACAGTACTCCTCTCATGGTCGGCAGGCCACTGGTAGCTTCCCCCTGCAGTGTTTTGGTTAGTTGCAGCAACAAGCACTGGAAGACACCTTGCAAACAGAGCCTCTAAAGAGCAACCGGAAGGCCTTCCAAAACGAGGAACCGAAGCGAGCATGCATGCCTCCCTTCTCCAAACAGAGCTGGAATAGCATCATTTACCGCTATCCCTATTTGCTTGCTGTCATTCATTAATTAGTTAATTGATTCGTTAATTAATTAAGTTGTGTAATAATTAGTTGTAGCTAGTTATTAATTTGGTTTTGTAATATTTAATTAGCTCGTGAGTTAGTTAATTAGGTGGTTTGTATTATTTATTCGGACCCTTCGAGTGAGGGCCAATGTTGTAATAAGTGTGCGTGGGTGTGTGTATGTCTTCCAACCTCACGGCTTTCTTCCCTTTTATTTAACGGCTTACAATGGTTAGATTTAGGGCATATCTCAATTAGCATTCTTATACTTCGCATGTTTGCATTCATTCATTTGTATTGCATGCACCAGGCTCGGCGCATCATGCTAACTGCATTGTATTTCAAATTCAATTTGAATACGTGTATCAATTGTCACATTCCACATGCCATCCTAGGATTAGCCGAGCCTATTCTAGATTACATTTTGTACGTGATGCATTAGCCACTTAACATGGACTAGGGTCATGCATGTTTTGCTAACTAGCTTCATTGTTTTGGCACGGAGTACGATGTAAGTATTTATGCTTTAGCATCTCGCATGAGTGTGAATGTTAAACATGACAGCATGCTTACCATGTGGCTAAATGCTTAGTTGATATAACTGCCTGAATGCCTGTGGGTGAAGGTTGGATTATTTGAGTTGGAACAACTCGTTGAAATCCGTGTTTTAGCCTACTTGCGAGTAGCAAATCTTAAAACATTTCCAAACAAACGGATATGCAATGCTTTGTTCCAAATTAGGCGATCTAGTCTATACTTGTTTTGCTGTGCGCATCACATAGTAATTCTAGCTAATTAATCGGAATAAGAACGCATGTGTTTTCAAAAACGAGATATCATGGTTAGTAGAGGCCGATCTTCGGATCGGGCGCGAGGGGGTGCTCATAGCTGACCTTCCCTAATCGTACCCAAGTTCCCGAGCCGAGGCAACTTTGGTGATGACAGACACGTGGCCTGTGGCACCGAATCAGGGTTTCCTAAATTTCCCCAGTATAAAATATTTAGGTGGCGACTCTGTATCTGGCAAAGCAGTCCATGTTTGGCACTTCTTTCAAAAAATTTGTTTTTTTCTCAAAACGATTTGCCGGATTTGGACTCTTTGGTTCAAGATTAAGAACCGTGACAAATCGAGTCCGAACTGTAACACCATTGAGGTCCCTCGCAGGCTTGTTACAGTTTCTGGCGACTCTGTTGGGGATTTAGAGAACTTGACTCGAACTCATGGTATCTTGTTTTGTTCACACTTATGTGTCTCTTTGCATTGCATTTGCATTGGTGCGCCTAGGACACCGTGTTTGCCGTATGCTATTCCTGAACGGTTTGCCGGAGGCTCGCTTAGAGAAGCGTGCCATAAGGCTGACCGGTTGCGGGCTTTGCCACGACGGGAACACAAACCCCGATTTTTTCAGGGCACCCTTTTTGACCATTCGACCTAGTGCATATTCGGAATCCATAGTGACCATTCCAAACTAGGACAAGTTGCTTACCCGATGATAGGTTGTTTGAAACCACTGCGTGCGTAGTGAAACCCTAGCTCCTGACAAAATAGGACAGGGAAACCCTACCCCAACATTGGGGTGTTTTGGCTCTTTTTACTTTCTATGTGCTTTTAGAGTGTATCTCTACAGGGAACGCACATATCAGTTTGTAAAGTTTGGGCATCAGGCCTGAGGGCACCAGTATCAGTGTTTTGAGGATCAGTTATATCTGCGGGTATCCGATTCAGTGTTTTGGGCCAATGATTTGGGGGAACAGTGGTCAGTAGTAGAGTACAGTTGTTCGACTACACCTGTGTTTGATCCGTTTGCGCTGAAATGCTACTCATTTTTTTCTTTCAAGGGTTTAGAGAGTTGATACAGAATAGTCAGTGTTCCCCCTTGCTGAGGCAAGACATATATCTGATCAGTCACCGTTCAGCACAGCGGACCTATCATGGCGCAGAATTCAGAAGAGATCGTGGTTATGGCAGCCGCGTTAGATCACGGAATCTCTCTGCAAAGTGAGACCGACGTTGATGTACCGCATCCACCCAGGTCGCCTGCGGCGCACCCGGTCTGGATCCCCCAGTTGTACCAGGCTCGTGAGCCCACCACATTCGAGTTGATGGGGATGATAGGTGACCTCCAGAGGTCCGTGGCAGATCTCGCTTACGGAATGTCAACTATGTCACCAGCCGCACCACATGCTGAAAGTTTTGTACCACAGGAACCCCCGCTATTGGGACGGATTGTGATCGAGCTTAGCCAACCGGAGATGGCCTCCAACAATGATGTATCATCACCAACCCAAACCCTTGATCAGGCTGAGGCCAGAGGTAAGAACAAAATGAAGGCAGACACCGATCCCATTGAACGACTGCTGTGGGCAATCGAGGCTTTGAAAGCCAGGGGGATGAACAAACAGCAAGTATTTGCAATCGTGGCCAAAACTGTGGATGAAACTTTCCCCGTTCCAGCCGAGGGTAGTTCAAGCCAGGCAGAAAATCGGGATAGGCCCCGTCATGCTAGAACAGTTCATCCCACTCCCAACTCTGCACCTACAAAAGATCAGAAATCCAAGGCCGCACCTGCCGACCCTTTTGCTAGTACGTCTAGCGAGAATCCACAGGCTTCAAAGTATCTGCCTCGAGGGCGCAGAGCCTTTCATCCACTCTACATGCCTTCGTCTAGGGCACTTCTAATTTTGGCTAAAAAGGGGCATCTTACACCCCTCGAGCCGCGGCCTCTCCCGAATCCCCTTCCAGCTAAACACGATGCTACTTTGTACTGCGCGTACCACCGGCAAACCGATCATAGCACCGACAGTTGTTTTCGCCTTCGTCATGAAGTGCAAGATTTGATTGACGATAAGGTCATTCTCCCGCCTACCTCGGCCAAGTCGGTCACTACAGAGTTCTTGGATTTTGAGGATGCTGCAAGTATGTGATCGGGGAGTGAGCCACCTGTGGGCGACCCACGGCGTATTTTGGATGTGGCGTCTGGCACGCATTTTTGAGCATTTGCGAATGCTAGTTTTGTAAATTCTGGCTTGGGTGTCGAGTCAGTCTTTTGTTTTGTTTTGAGTCTGTCTCATTGTCTTGGGTCAGTCCTTTTGCTTATGGGTCTGTCTTGTTGTAGCGAGTCAGTCCCCCTTGTATAGAATGCCAAGTGATCCCGGGGCTGTTGCCTTGAACACTGTTTTGTTTTTTAATTACCCTTTTGAGTCTGTCTCTACTGTGGAGCAAGTTGCAAACCAAGAAATCCGAATGAAACAGCTTCGGCTATCTTGTTCCTGTGCTTATCGCTATCGTGAGCTAATTGTGCCAGAGGATTCGAAAGGGACGACAGTACATTCTACTTGCTCTCTTGTGCCCTAAAAATCATTGTAATGACCTAAGTTTTTTTCAAAACCGTTTTGAATACTGTGGTGATGAAAACGAAGAGGAAGGAATTCCTCGGGTTTTGTAAAACTTTGATCAATTTGAGAGAAAGATAGGCGTGCTAAACCATTTTAATGAATGAAATCATGCTTGTCAGCGTGAATACTGAGAAGGACCCTGGCTTGACCCAGACTGGTTCCACACTGTCTTCAGCGTGAGCGGTTTGTCGTTTTCTTAAAAACTTTTAAAAACAAAATGTTTTGCGCGGTCCTGCGAAGACCTGTGTGGAATCGCTCTTGAGATTGTGTAGCCTAGGATTGATCTCAGCCTCAAGATTCAATCCATTTATTTTCAAACCTTGAACCCATTCAGAACGTTCAACGATCAATCATCAAGAGAGGCCTGTGTGGCCAGATTTGAAGCAGCCCTCGAACAAGAGGCACCAAAGTCAGATCAAGAGGTCAGACGTCGTCAACAGAAGCTTGTGAAGCTAGCACAGAAGCACCTCTTAAACCAGGGGCAAAATGTCCGATATGCTTGAAGAGCCGGAGATGGATCCTTTTGCAAATCAATAACAACAACCACTCTTCTGGATATGGATGGCTTCAAAACCCTAAAACCATTTGGCATGGACTTGTTACACTTTTACCCTTTGAGAGGCTCGCTGGGCCGAAAACTCGGAAGGGCGACCCAGGCAAAAGTTAGAGCAAGAAAAAAAATATATACAAAGAGAAAGAAAGCGAAAAAAGAATACAAAAAAAAGAGAGAAGAAGATGAAAATGCAAAAGGAAAAGATGAAAAACAAAAAAGAAAAAAGAAGAAAAGAATTGAAAAGAAAAGAAAAACAGAAGCTCGCAAGGTCGAAAACCCACAACGGGCGCCTTGGCAAAAGTTAGAGCCTAAAAAGTGAAGGTTAAAATACCCGAGTGTACCTTAACCCGGAACTACGTAAGGCTTGATTCCCATGATTGGGATACGTAGGCAACTTCATCCTGAAGTCCAGCCCCCAACGCTTTCATAGCAACTTTGTCTATGTAATGGCTTTGATCATCCTTTCCTTCTTTGAATTCGATAGTGCGGTTGTGAAACCCGGAACTACGTAAGGCTTGATTCCCATGATTGGGATACGTAGGCAACTTCACTCTGAAGTCCAGCCACAAACACCCGCAAAACAAGTGTGTCCATGTATTGGTTTTGAGCATCTTTGCCTTCTCTGAAGCTAAGGATTTGGTTGTGTTCGTCACTCTGAGGAGTGACTACAATGCGCTGCAGTGCCATTCAAACAAGGGGCAACTTTTCGTTGCCATTCAACGCACTGTGATGCCATTCAAACAAGGGGCAACTTTCCGTTGCTATGCAGCTCTCCTTCAGACAAGGGGCAATTTTCCATTGCTATGGGTCCGAGGTAGTGCATCTCAAGAGTAGGTTCCGTGCTCGTTGAGCAGTGGCCGTTTGCAAAAATAGTTTTTGAGAATTTTTACTGAGGTTGACTAATTCTCTCGAAAATTATTCCATTTTTCTAAAACTGGACCATTTCTTGGACCCAAAAAAGGAAAATTTTCAGTGCTCATAGCTTGACTTGCATGATTTTGAATCAAAAAAATCGAATAAGCATGTTAATCTAACTCTTATTTTGGTCAAAATTGTTTTAGTAGAAAGCCAAAAACAAAAAATGGTCAAAATGATGAACTACGGGCACAGTTGATTCAGGTGTTCTGTCTTTTCCCCATTGTCAACATACTTGCCAGAAAGGGCACTCTACTTGCCGGAAAGGGCACCGTATTCGCTAGAAAAGGGCACCACTGAAGCTAATCGCAAAGGGCTGAAAGCTCTCTCATCCTCCAAGCAACGAGGTATCAAGCCAAGTGCGAAGCACAAACTGGAATGGGGCCAGGCATTCCACTCCCTCATCTGGACAGATCTGATCATGTCCAAACTCCCCAGCAGAGCATCGTCAACCGATGTCAGCTGCAGATTTGCTACATACCTAATTGTAGCGCGGCCCCTCTGTGGAAGAAACTCACTGTTGTGAACAAGAAGAAGAATCTAGCGGAATGCTAGGAGCAAGGCCCCGCAACTTTCTGTTTATCCATCAACCACCCAGGGGAGGGATTGAAAATGAGAGATTGAAGAATAGAGAGATGTGCGATGAGAGAAAAAGTGAGAAAAGGGTTTTGAGAGAAAAGCCGAGCCTGAGGGTCGAGTGATGTGAGCAATACACATATGAGATTGGGGTGGGAAGCATCACCTGCAATAGTAGTGGGCTCTCTGCAAGCCTAGCCGTCTCTTGGCGATGAAAAGCGTCTAAGCCCATCAATGTCTCAGCCAATGTCATGGCAATACAGCTCTTGCCCTCTTTTAAGCCTTGGGCGACCTCAATCAATCGGACACTGAATCCACCAGAGCCCGGGGCAAGTGAGAAATGAGATAGCAAGCATAGGCAAAGCGCGTGTCACCGATAGCCCTGCCAATGATGGTTGCCGCGATTGCCAGCATTGGAAAATCGGCAAATCAAGCTTAGGATGTCTAGCTCCCCGCGATGAATCAATGATCGAGCATCATGTAAAGTGAGGCCACACATTTGTCCTAGGGCTTGGACATAGCCGAATCGGAGTTGAGGTAAGATTTCCTCGTTACGCTCGGACTCCATCAAAACTTGAAAATCTTCGAAGGTCGGACACATCTCCTGCCCGCCGAAGCTAAAGACATGTGTTACCGGGTTCCAAAATCTCGCCGCGGCAGGGAGGAAAGGAAGGTGCAGCGGAGTACGACCTAGTGTGAATAGTGCGTTCAAACCGAAGCCCTGGAAGTTTAACTTTTCCGAGCCGCCTAGAGAAGCAATCCAATTTGTGAGGTTTTGAGCAAGGAATGCTTCCATTTGGTGCAAATTTCAGCTGAAATGAAGAGAATCCCGAAGCTGGAACTCATATAGAAGATAAGGTAGTGAGTGGAGGACAGATGTCATCATTTCGGAGAATCTGCCATCGATGGCCGGCAGTGGCTCATCAGTGGCCGGCAGTGGCACACTGATGGCCGGCAGGCCTCTATTGGTGGCCGGCAGTGTTCCCTTCTTACTCATTAGCTCCCTCACTGAAGGCCCAGTTGTCTGTTGTAGTGGAGTCCTGTCTTTCAAGGTCTTGTTTTGTCCTGTTGGGCTTTGTCGTCGTCTCGTGTTTAAGACGTGTTGTTTTCTTTTTCTGTGTCAGGTTGTAATTATCTTCCTTTCATGTATCGAGTTGTTGCAATTTGCTTATCGAGTTGTAAACTTGCTAGGTTTTGTTTTGTTTATCGAGTTGTTTTGTTATTAGTCGGTTCACTACCTGATTAGTGCAATTTGAGGGTTTGGTTTTCAAAACAAAACTTCAATCTCATTTACATGGTTGTGTGAAGTGATGCAATGCGATGTGATGCGATGCATAGAATGTACAAACGAAACACTTTTCCAACAAAAAGGCTGTTTTCATTACATCATAGTTTCCTTTTTACAAAAGAGTTTGGTTTTGAAACAAACCCGCCTAACGCAGTACAATGTGCAAAAACTACTAGTAAAAAGGAAAATAAAACAAAAGAAGATCATCGTCTGAAGTAGCAAAATGTCTGGACTAGTGCTGGTGGTCTCAAGTGCGGGAATCCGTCCTGGTCCTCTTCCTGGACGAAGGTCCAGGTTCTCCACCATCAGCATCTGACTCTGACTCTGAATGTGGACTCATCGCCTCCTCGTCAGACTCATCATCATCAGAGACAGGTCCCTGTGAACTAGTCCCTCGTCCTGCTCCCTCTGCTGCTCGAGGAGGTACTGAAGGGCCCGTCCCTGCTCCTGCTGGAACACCTGATGGGCCTGGCGGCAAGAAAGGAATCTGAAAGAGGGACAATCCACCCGAAATGCATTAGTAACCAAGGTATGTCAAATGCAGCAAAGTGTGGTACTGTGAATAGTGAATGATTTGCAGTGAATGCATGCCGTGAATGGGGTATGGGAACAATGCATTAGATGAAGGCAGTGTGCAAGCTATACAAATGATGGTGTGTTAAGAAAAGACTTCAAATCAAAGCAGTTTGAATGAACTTACCGGAATGCCATAAATACTGAGTAGGTCCATGCTCGTCTGCAACATCCCTATCACTGAAGTCGTCATTGCTAGAGACTGACGAGTGTACCCAATGGGAGCCTACAAAAATGGTGGAAATCATTAGTACTCTGTATAATATCAAGGGAAATCAAATAACAGTACAAGGGGTGATAGTGTAGCACATACTGGAGTCGAGCCGTAACCTCCGATAAGCTCGTGACCAGCTGGAGGAGGGGCAAAGGGAACCTGATAAATCTCTCCAGCTCGCCCTCGAAGTGTCATAGTAGCAGGCAATACTGGCCATCCAGACTCCTGTCTCTCCTCAGGACCTCGCCTCCTACGAGACCTGACCGCTCCGCCTCTACCTTTCATAGTTGGAGCACTCGCTCCCTCTCCTCCTTGGACACCAGTCAAAGGCGGCATCAGATGTGTCTGAATGAAGGTCGCGTAGTCGCCCTTAGCACGGAAGTAATCTGTCTCCAGCCCTACCATGAACTGGATCACCTGGTCGGCGGATAACATGTGTGTCGCCCTCATCGATGGTGGAGGCGCCATCGGTACAAATGGGGCAGGCAACCCCAAAGTCTGGCGCACAAAGCGCTCACTCAGAAACCAGGCCCGACAGATCGGCCCCTCGAAGAGGATACGGTACTAAGACATGATCTGGGCAGTGTGATACTGATCTCGAAGTCCCGATGGAATCGCCTCCTATGGTCACCATGAAATCTGAGAAAGAGAACCAACGGAATGATCAGTTATCAAATAACTAAGGTAGGTGCATCGGTTTACTCAAAATAACTTATTGTAGACTTACCTTACGCGCCGCGACTGTGTCAAAATACTGTCGGAAAAACATGAAGCCCTCCCGGGTCCTACGGCGGAGCGGACCGTCATATACATCGGAAAATGGGACCGTCACTGCAGACTCCTCCACCGGATCTGGAGCAAGCGCTGGGAAATATGCATATACCGAAAGCTGTTGAACTGATGTGATCAGTACAGCGTATGAACAAGAATGCAGAAAGCAGAATGCAGAATGTAGTACAGTACATAACAGATGTAGGCCTAGAAAGGCGGACATTAGATCCTATGCATGTAGTGTATCATGAGCAGTGTGCAGATCCTGTGTGTGCAGTGTATGGTGTACAGTGTGCACCATGTAGGGTGTACAGAAAATGCAAAGCAGAAAGCATACAGTATGACAGTGAGTACGGAGAGTGCAAATATTGAACAAAGCAAAACGTACAAATGCTAAGCAAAGTAATGAAAAGGGGAACTAGGTTGCGTACCTCCCAAGCTCGCCAGTAGCCTCCAATCAATCTCCCACACATCCGAGAAATGGAGCTCATGTATCCATAAAGAGTGGTGAGGCCGACTGCGCCCCAATTGTAGGAACTGACCTGTGGAAGCACTACCAGGGCGCTCAAGAAGTACAAACCCACGGTATTCCACCTGTTTGAAAACAAGGTGGTACTGAAAAGGAATAGAAGGAAGCCCCTAGCATACTGCTCCACTCCCTCATCGGTCTGAGGATCCTCCCCGCGGAACTGCTCCTCGAACCAAGAATATCTAACCATACCCGCTCGAGCAAGGGGTGGATGCGCTCGAAGCAGCACATCCCATGCAGCCACCCACTCCCCCATGTCGGGATCTAGGGGAATTGGATCACCTCCCACTCCCAGACCGGTGATCATAGCAAAATCAAAAAGAGTCATGGTCATCTCCCTTGCCGTGGAGAAATAGAAGGGATTGGTGGTGTCCCACCACCTCTCCACGAGAGCCCCCAAGAGAGGACGACTCGCTATAACTCGTGTCAAGCTGCAGCAAAATATACCAAAGCCGGTCTCGTCGACAATCCGGCGGACCCCCGTGGGAAGCACATCGTACCAGTCTCTAGCGGTCGTGGCGCCGTAGCCTCGAAAGAAGTGAGATCCCTCCTGTTAAAAATACAGTTCAAGTCAGATCAACAGTGTATTGAAAGTACAGGTCAAGTCAGATCAGCAGTGTATTGAAAGTACAGTTCAAGTCAGGTCAACAGTGTATTGAAAGTGCAATTCAGTTCAGATCAGATAAATGATGTATTGAAAATACAGTCGAATCCAAGGCAATGATGGGTTAAAGATGCATTCGAATTCAGAACGGTGACGCGTGAGATGCGGTTAAGTGCAGTGTATACAGGGTAGCAGTGTATGAAATGCAGTCAGATTAAATCATGCGATGCAATCAGATCGAAACGGCGCAAAAGATGCAGATATTCGAAAGTAATACTACACAAAGGGTAAAGGTGGTACCTCTATGGCAATGGCCGACAAATGAGACATCGACTCCCTCAATAAGAGGTTGTCTGGTACATCCTCATTAAAATCAGTAAAGGAATGGATGCCTCCCGCCACCGGAATGATGTGAGTCTCCGGATGGTACACCGCAGGATCGAAGGGACATACATCCAATGGTAAAGGCTGAGGCTCAACCTCTGGCTCGGCCGCAAACTCTGCCACCAACTCTACTGGAGAGAGTGCGGGGAAACCCTCATCATGAGGCTCATCGTCTGCCATCTAAGATAGATGCAAAAGAATGGTTCGAAAATGAGCAAAATGATGAAATTTAGAACAAACTCAAACCCTAAAAGAGAGAAAATTTAAGAAAAGTTGAAAAACCCGGGAAAGTGAACTATCCTCGAGAGAAGATCGGGGGAAATGATCCTTGAATTCGGGAAATGATGAAAGAAGCTTCGGATGCAATTTCTGATCGGTTCAAATCAAAGAAAATTAAGAGTCCTTCACAAAGTGAGGTTGAATAGGGTGTTGGGAAACGCGTAGAATGTGCGAATCTAGAGAGAAGGCACTCCTAAAAAGGAAGAAAAGTAATTTCTATGGAAGGGTTTGTGAGGAAATGGGTTGGTTTTGAGACTATTTAAAGACCCACGACCTAAAGGCCCCTTTTGCCCAAATCTGCCACCGATGGCCGGTAGGGGCACATCGGTGGCCGGCAGCATGCTGTAGATGGCCGGCAGTTGATGGAGATGGCCGGCAGTGGCCGGCGGTTGTCCCTGGTGACCAGCAAGCCTTCTCCAGCTTTCCTGGCTCATTTGGTCTTGGACTCTGTTCCCGGGTCCCAACAATCCTGTAGAATGCTCAAAACTTAATGCGAAATGTCTCCGTGGGAGCTCGGCAATCACGCCCCCAATATACGATGGTTTACATCCATCAATGTGTACGAGGTGTATCCTTTTGACACATCCCAAACCCTACGGGAGGTAAACCGGGGGTCTCCGTTTAAGATGTCGTTATTAAGCATCTTTCTCTTCAATTGGCGTCAAGTGGTGTTCGGCAGTTATAACGAACACCCATCCAGTTCACAAGCATTGTCATGCATTTTTTTCTATCATGCAATGTCGTGCAGTCTCCGTATCACGCTTCGTCATGCGCACCTTACACGTATTATCATGCATTTCCTTATCCCTATTATGCATTGTCATGCATTTGCTCTATCATGCAATTGTCTTGCATTTTCTTGTCACACATCGCTATACACTTCTTTATCATGAGTTGTCCTAATTTCAATCTCCGCTATACACATTGCTTGCGTTACTGCATGCGTTACTTACACGTGTATATGTATTTCCAGGTGGTTACACATTGGGCACGTTTCGGCGTGTGCTTTACTGACATGTGTTCATACCTTTGTTTGCTTTACATATTGCATGCGTTTCTGCGTGTGCTTTACCTACATGTGTTTATCCATTTTACAGGAGGTTACACATTGCTTGCGTTAATCGCGCTTGCTTTACTGACATGTGTTCATTCCTGCTATACACATTGCTTGCGTTACTGCATGCTTTACTTACATGTGTATATGTATTTCCAGGTGGTCACACATTGTGCACGTTTCGGCGTGTGCTTTACTGACATGTGTTCATACCTTTGCTTGCTTTACACATTGCATGCGTTTCTGCGTGTGCTTTACTTACATGTGTTTATGCATTTTACAGGAGGTTACACATTGCTTGCGTTAATCGCGCTTGCTTTACTGACATGTGTTCATTCCTGCTATACACATTGCTTGCGTTACTGCATGCTTTACTTACATGTGTATATGTATTTCCAGGTGGTTACACATTGTGCACGTTTCGGCGTGTGCTTTACTGACATGTGTTCATACCTTTGTTTGCTTTGCACATTGCATGCGTTTCTGCGTGTGCTTTACTAACATGTGTTTATGCATCTTATAGGAGGTTACACATTGCTTACGTTAATCGCGCTTGCTTTACTGACTTGTGTTCATTCCTGCTATACACATTGTTTACGTTACTACATGATTTACTTACATGTGTATATGTATTTCCAGGTGGTTACACATCGTGCACGTTTCGGCGTGTGCTTTACTGACATGTGTTCATACCTTTGTTTGCTTTACACAATGCATGCGTTTCTGCGTGTGTTTTACTTACATGTGTTTGTGCATTTTAGAGGATTGTACACATTGCTTGCGTTAATCGCGCTTGCTTTACTGACATGTGTACATTCCTGCTGTACACATTGCTTGCGTTACTGCATGCTTTACTTACATGTGTATATGTATTTCCAGGTAGTTATACATTGTGCACGTTTCGGCGTGTGCTTTACTGACTTGTGTTCATACCTTTGTTTGCTTTACACATTGCATGCGTTTTTGCGTGTGCTTTACTTAAATGTGTTTATGCATTTTACAGGAGGTTACACATTGCTTGCGTTAATCGCGCTTGCTTTACAGACATGTGTTCATTCCTGCTATACACATTGCTTGCGTTACTGCATGCTTTACTGACATGTGTTCATTCCTGCTATACACATTGTTTGCGTTACTGCATGCTTTACTTACATGTGCATATGTATTTCCAGGTGGTTACACATTGTGCACGTTTCGGCATGTGCCTTACTGACATGTGTTCATACCTTTGTTGTCTTTACACATTGCATGCGTTTCTGCGTGTGCTTTACTTACAGGAGGTTACACATTGCTTGCGTTAATCGCGCTTGCTTTACTGACATGTGTTCATTCCTGCTATACACATTGCTTGCGTTACTGCATGCTTTACTTACATGTGTATATGTATTTCCAGGTGGTTACACATTGTGCACGTTTCGGCGTGTGCTTTACTGACATGTGTTCCTACCTTTGTTTGCTTTACACATTGCATGCGTTTCTGCGTGTGCTTTACTTACATGTGTTTATGCATCTTACAGGAGGTTACCCATTCCTTGCGTTAATCGCGCTTGCTTTACTGACTTGTGTTCATTCCTGCTATACACATTGCTTGCGTTACTGCATGATTTACTTACATGTGTATATGTATTTCCAGGTGGTTACACAATGTGCACGTTTCGGCGTGTGCTTTACTGACATGTGTTCATACCTTTGTTTGCTTTACACATTGCATGCGTTTCTGCGTGTGCTTTACTTACATGTGTTTATGCATTTTACAGGAGGTTACACATTGCTTGCGTTAATCGCGCTTGCTTTACTGACATGTGTTCATTCCTGCTATACACATTGCTTGCGTTACTGCATGCTTTACTTACATGTGTATATGTATTTCCAGGTGGTTACACATTGTGCACGTTTCGGCGTGTGCTTTACTGACATGTGTTCATACCTTTGTTTGCTTTACACATTGCATGCATTTCTGCGTGTGCTTTACTTACATGTGTTTATGCATCTTACAGGAGGTTACGCATTGCTTGCGTTAATCGCGCTTGCTTTACTGACTTGTGTTCATTCCTGCTATACACATTGTTTAAGTTACTGCATGATTTACTTACATGTGTATATGTATTTCCAGGTGGTTACACATTGTGCACGTTTCGGCGTGTGCTTTACTGACATGTGTTCATACCTTTTGCTTGCTTTACACATTGCATGCGTTTCTGCGTGTGCTTTACTTACATGTGTTTATGCATTTTACAGGAGGTTACACGTTGCTTGTGTTAATCGCGCTTGCTTTACTGACATGTGTTCATTCCTGCTATACACATTGCTTGCGTTACTGCGTGCTTTACTTACATGTGTATATGTATTTCCAGGTAGTTATACATTGTGCACGTTTCGGCGTGTGCTTTACTGACTTGTGTTCATCCCTTTGTTTGCTTTACACATTGCATGCGTTTTTGCGTGTGCTTTACTTACATGTGTTTATGCATTTTACAGGAGGTTACACATTGCTCGCGTTAATCGCGCTTGCTTTACTGACATGTGTTCATTCCTGCTATACACATTGCTTGCGTTACTGCATGCTTTACTGACATGTGTTCATTCCTGCTATATACATTGTTTGCGTTACTGCATGCTTTACTTACATGTGTCTATGTATTTCAAGGTGGTTACACAGTGTGCACGTTCCAGCGTGTGCTTTACTGACATGTGTTCGTACCTTTGTTTGCTTTACACATTGCATGCGTTTCTGCGTGTGCTTTACTTACAGGAGGTTACACATTGCTTGCGTTAATCGCGCTTGCTTTACTGACATGTGTTCATTCCTACTATACACATTGCTTCCGTTACTGCATGCTTTACTTACATGTGTATATGTATTTCCAGGTGGTTACACATTGTGCACGTTTCGGCGTGTGCTTTACTGACATGTGTTCATACCTTTGTTTGCTTTACACATTGCATGCGTTTCTGCGTGCGCTTTACTTACATGTGTTTGGGCATTTTACAGGAGGTTACACATTGCTTGCGTTAATCGCGCTTGCTTTACTGACATGTGTTCATTCCTGCTATACACATTGCTTGTGTTACTGCATGCTTTACTTACATGTGTATATGTGTTGCCAGGTAGTTATACATTGTGCACGTTTCGGCGTGTTCTTTACTGACTTGTGTTCATACCTTTGTTTGCTTTACACATTGCATGCGTTTTTGCGTGTGCTTTAGTTACATGTGTTTATGCATTCTACAGGAGTTTACACATTGCTTGCGTTAATCGCGCTTGCTTTACTGACATGTGTTCATTCCTGCTATACACATTGCTTGCGTTACTGTATGCTTTACTGACATGTGTTCATTCCTGCTATACACATTGTTTGCGTTACTGCATGCTTTACTTACAAGTGTATATGTATTTCCAGGTGGTTACACATTGTGCACGTTTCGGCGTGTGCTTTACTGACATGTGTTCATACCTTTGTTTGCTTTACACATTGCATGCGTTTCTGCGTGTGCATTACTTACAGGAGGTTACACATTGCTTGCGTTAATCGCGCTTGCTTTACTGACATGTGTTCATTCCTGCTATACACATTGCTTGCGTTACTGCATGCTTTACTTACATGTGTATATGTATTTCCTGGTGGTTACACATTGTGCACGTTTCGGCGTGTGCTTTACTGACATGTGTTCATACCTTTGTTTGCTTTACACATTGCATGCGTTTCTGCGTGTGCTTTACTTACATGTGTTTATGCATCTTACAGGAGGTTACACATTGCTTGCGTTAATCGCGCTTGCTTTACTGACTTGTGTTCATTCCTGCTATACACATTGTTTGCGTTACTGCATGATTTACTTACATGTGTATATGTATTTCCAGGTGGTTACACATTGTGCACGTTTCGGCGTGTGCTTTACTGACATGTGTTCATACCTTTGTTTGCTTTACACATTGCATGCGTTTCTGCGTGTGCTTTACTTACATGTGTTTATGCATTTTACAGGAGGTTACACATTGCTTGCGTTAATCGCGCTTGCTTTACTGACTTGTGTTCATTCCTGCTATACACATTGCTTGCGTTACTGCATGCTTTACTTACATGTGTATATGTATTTCCAGGTAGTTATACATTGTGCACGTTTCGGCGTGTGCTTTACTGACTTGTGTTCATACCTTTGTTTGCTTTACACATTACATGCGTTTTTGCGTGTGCTTTACTTACATGTGTTTATGCATTTTACAGGAGGTTACACATTGCTTGCGTTAATCGCGCTTGCTTTACTGACATGTGTTCATTCCTGCTATACACATTGCTTGCGTTACTGCATGCTTTACTTACATGTGTATGTGTATTTCCAGGTAGTTATACATTGTGCACGTTTCGGCGTGTGCTTTACTGACTTGTGTTCTTACCTTTGTTTGCTTTACAAATTGCATGCGTTTTTGCGTGTGCTTTACTTACATGTGTTTATGCATTTTACAGGAGGTTACACATTGCTTGCGTTAATCGCGCTTGCTTTACTGACATGTGTTCATTCCTGCTATACACATTGCTTGCGTTACTGCATGCTTTGCTTACGTGTGTATATGTAATTGTAGGTGGTTACACATTGTGCACGTTTCAGCGTGTGCTTTACTGACATGTGTTCATACCTTTGCTTGTTATACACATTGCATGCGTTAACCCGCATGCTTTACTTACATGTGTTAATGGACACTTCGCATGCGTTGTCACGCACTTTTCAAATGCATTGTTATGCATCTTCTGAACGATATTGTACCTGTTAAGTTCATTTCTTTTTTAGGCACGATATTGTATGTACGGTTCATTTAAAGCTGGTGAAACCAGACGAGCCGCATAGGTATTGCATGCACTCCACGTGAAACGTGGTAAGAATTGCATAATTTTCTTACATCCTTCCTATCGGAGTATGTAGGACTTTTGTTCACCTGCTTAAAACTGTTGCTTGTTTTGCTTCATTACAGCATTCTTGGCATGATAATTAGTCATGCTCTCAAATCTTATATCTTGCATACCGTTTGCATTTTGCCTCGGCCTCCGGGTACATCCCTGCATGCTTATACTAATTGATTGTCTGAGTCTTCGGCCTTGTCAAAAATGGGTCGTCTCTGGGCTTTGATATTCACTCCCGTCACTTTGTGACTTTCGAGTTCTGTCAAAGAGGAGCAACTGTAGACACCCCATTTTTGACCGTCCTCAAGACTTGGTTGTGCTTGCAGGTACACCCAACAACTGGTTCGATTGCCCGCCCAGCATTCGACTGTCGAGGCGGAACGTTACCGGTTCGAGTTTCCCGAACCTTGTATCCTTTCTGCCTCATTTTAGGACCCTATTTTGGTCCTTTCAGAGTGGCCCTCTTGGTGCATTGCCGGCAGTGGCATGGCACTGCCGGCCATGGATTTGCCTCTGCCGGCCACTGATGAAGCCCTGCTGGCCATCAGTGTGGCACTGCCGGCCATCACTGATGCCCGGCACCCCCCTATCTCAGCTGGTTTCCAAGCAGATCTTTTGAGCCAGCTGGATTTTTGTTATCTCCCCTCCATACACGTGTATGGAGGGATGCGGCTCTTGCAAAGCTTCTTGAAGAAGCTTTGCATTGCCTCCTTCTATATAAGCAAGAGGCCATCCTCTTTGACAAGGGTTAAGAGCTTTTGAAGGGAAAAACCTCTCTTTCTCTGTATATTGTGTGTGTTTTAGGCTTTGAGGTTGGATTTCCTTGCGCTTTTGCACTACAACACCTAGACATACACCTCCATCCTCCATTCCAGCACCTTGGAGGCCATTTGCAAAGGTTGAAAGCTCAGAATCTTGGACCAAAAGCTGCTGGAAAGTTGCTCTTCAAGGGTAAGTGCCTATTTCCCTTAAACTTGCACTTTCTTTGCTCCATTGGCTATCTTCACTTGCAAGCATTTCTGGACTTTATCATGAACTGAAAATGATCATATTTTGAGCTTCTCTACATGTTTGATTAAGAACTCTTTGCTGTTTGAGGCCTCCTCCCCCCCTTGCATGCTTTATCCCTCTTTGCAGGCCTATTTTGCATGATATATTAGCCTCATTTGTGAGCACTTTTGGGCTTCGAGCCAAACTGTAAAGTGCATTATTTTGAGTCCCTCTTCAACTTTGTTGAAGGACTCTTCTCTATTTGAGGCCATCTACTATCCCTTGTGCTTTATCTCTCATTTTAGGGCCATTTTTGAATGATAGATTAGCCCTACTTGTGATTATTTTTGAGATTTGATATAAACTGGAAGGAGTCTTGTTTTGACGTCCTCTTCAAGTTTGGTTAAAGTCCTATTTTTGTTTGGGGTCATCTTCCCCCATGCATGCTTTATCTCTTCATGTTTAGAGCCATACATGTGAGTATTTGCATTAGCCTTGTTTTGGCCTATTAGCCACTGAAATCCAGTGGATTTTCAGTGGCCTTGTTGTGTTCTTGAAGGCCAAAATTAGAAGGGGGGGTGACCCCCCTCTCTCCTTGTCTTGTTTGATGGTCTTTTGGCCTTCCAAAGAGACCCCATTTTGCATGCTTCTAGGCCTTGTTCCAAGTCCTTTTCAATGGGTTTTGGGACCCTCTTGAGCCATTTCCAGAGTTGGTTTAGCCTTGTTGAATGTCCATCTTGCATGTGCCTAATAATCCGTTGTATGGCCCTCCAAAGAAGCCCCTCATTTTGGCATGCATTGGCTGCATTTCCATGATTATTTGGGCATATTTTGGCATGTTTTGTTCACTGATTTTGGCTTGTTTGGTGAGATTTCATATGCTTCATATACATGCCATACAACTCATACTTACTAGCCAACCTCGCATGTTGCCTTAGTCCTTCATGTGAGCACCTGTTGGCCATGCTTTGAACTAGAAATGTTCATGTTTTGGGACTGCCTTGGCTCTGTCTTTATGCTTCATAGTCAAATAATGCATACTTTGTATAGCTGTAGTGTAATTGGCTTTGCAAGCTTTGTGTTTTGGTGATTCATGCATGCTATCTTTGAGATATTTAGATGATTTGGCATCATTTAATACTTCATTTCAGAGCATGTACCATTGCTACATTCCCACTTCATTCATGCTTCAAGTGTCTTTGAATGTCGCGCATTATTGCCTAGTTTAAGGCTTAGCTTGTATGCTTGCATATCTAGGTGTTCGAGCCTTCATTCCAGCATGTTTAAGTCCTTGTTTAGGCTTAATTAAGCTCTGCCCACACTTAGTTCATGCGTTCGTGCCATGTATTGCATGCCTCATTTGTATTGCTCTTTGCTAGCTTTCATGACTTAGGACCTTCACATGCTTTACTTGTGTCGTTTAAATGATTTGGCATCATTTATCATCTCATTTCAGTGCATATAGTGTTGTTACACTTGCACATTTGTCACTTCTTAGGCACTTTTGAGAGTTGCCCTTTTAGGCCCCCTTTGTCGAACCTTTCGCATCTTGCATGCCTGAGTATGCTGTGTGGCTTAATTCATCGCTTTGGCTACTAATTTGGACCTAGTTGAGAGTTGTCCATCTCTGGTGTAAGCCCATTTTACCATGTTGTCGCATGTTTGTTACATGTAGTATGTTGTTGCATACTTGCTTAGCTTTAGATGCCTTGCATGTTCATATGTTCATGTTGCATTTTGTCATAGGTTGTCACCTCACATCATGCTTATGTGCTTGTTGCATGTCATTAGCCTTGTTAGGTTGTTCGCATTGCATGTTTGCCATGCTTATGTGTTGCATTGCTTGGATTAAGTGTTAATCCGAGCACGAGGAACGAGGGGCGTTTCATACTTCAAGTGATGGAATGTGTCTCAATTCTCAGTCGCCGAAGCTCTTGATGATTCATGATAGAGTTCTAGGCTTTACTTGCTTTATTTGTGCATTCATTTTCATATTGATTTGCACAAGTTAGATCTTTGGCCATCATGCATCGGGACGCGTGGTTGATGGTCGTGGATCCGATTTGGCCTCTCCCTTGATGTTTTGAGGTGATTTGGAGTGCCATGGTGCGTACATGCAATTGGGAGACCCTCTCTTTTCTCTATTTTGTGCTTCGTTGCAGTTTGGTGTCCCAGCACACCAGTGGCCGGCAGCCTGCCATTGATGGCCGGCAGTGTGTCACCCTTGGCCGGCAATGGGCCATCTTTGGCCGGCAGTACTCCTCTCATGGCCGGCAGGCCACTGGTAGCTTCCCCCTGCAGTGTTTTGGTAAGTTGCAGCAACAAGCACTGGAAGACACCCTGCAAACAGAGCCTCTAAAGAGCAACCAGAAGGCCTTCCAAAACGAGGAACCGAAGCGAGCATGCATGCCTCCCTTCTCCAAACAGAGCTGGAATAGTATCATTTACCGCTTTCCCTATTTGCTTGCTGTCATTCATTAATTAGTTAATTGATTCATTAATTAATTAAGTTGTGTAATAATTAATTGTAGCTAGTTATTAATTTGGTTTTGTAATATTTAATTAGCTCGTGAGTTAGTTAATTAGGTGGTTTGTATTATTTATTCGGACCCTCCGAGTGAGGGCCAATGTTGTAATAAGTGTGCGTGGATGTGTGTATGTCTTCCAACCTCACGTCTTTCTTCCCTTTTATTTAACCGCTTACAATGGTTAGATTTAGGGCATATCTCAATTAGCATTCTTATGCTTCGCATGTTTGCATTCATTCATTTGTATTGCATGCACCAGGCTCGGCGCATCATGCTAACTGCATTGTATTTCAAATTCAATTTGAATACGTGTATCAATTGTCACATTCCACATGCCATCCTAGGATTAGCCGAGCCTATTCTAGATTGCATTTTGTACGTGATGCATTAGCCACTTAACATGGACTAGGGTCATGCATGTTTTGCTAACTAGCTTCATTGTTTTGGCACGGAGTACGATGTAAGTATTTATGCTTTAGCATCTCGCATGAGTGTGAATGTTAAACATGACAGCATGCTTACCATGTGGCTAAATGCTTAGTTGATATAACTGCCTGAATGCCTGTGGGTGAAGGTTGGATTATTTGAGTTGGAACAACTCGTTGAAATCCGTGTTTTAGCCTACTTGCGAGTAGCAAATCTTAAAACATTTCCAAACAAACGGATATGCAATGCTTTGTTCCAAATTAGGCGATCTAGTCTATACTTGTTTTGCTGTGCGCATCACATAGTAATTCTAGCTAATTAATCGGAATAAGAACGCATGTGTTTTCAAAAACGAGATATCATGGTTAGTAGAGGCCGATCTTCGGATCGGGCGAGAGGGGGTGCTCATAGCTGACCTTCCCCAATCGTACCCAAGTTCCCGAGCCGAGGCAACTTTGGTGATGACGGACACATGGCCTTTGACACCGAGTCAGGGTTTCCTAAATTTCCCTATTATAAAATATTTAGGTGGCGACTCTGTATCTGGCAAAGCAGTCCATGTTTGGCACTTCTTTCAAAAAATCTATTTTTTTCTCAAAATGATTTGCCGGATTTGGACTCTTTGGTTCAAGATTAAGAACTGTGACAAATCGAGTCTGAATTGTAACACCATTGAGGTCCCTCGCGGGCTTGTTACAATGGGCCAGAGGCCGTTTGATATGTTTGGGCTTGAAGCCATTTAATGTACTGAATGGAAATATGAATGGGTCTAAAAGACCGTTTGATATATCTGTTTCGAGTTTCATTCATGTACCTTTTTTATTTGATATTATTCACTGGGCTTTCGCTCACTCACATTCATGTGTATGTATGTGAGCCAAGAGATGGCCAAACCCAGCCCCGGTGAAGTGTAAGAAAAGTCAAGTTTTGCGGAGTCAGCCTTAGCGTCTCACGCATGAGACTCGTTTTTGCCCTTTTCTTCTTTGTTAAGTTACAATTTTGTAATGTTGACGAAAACGTTGAATCACCTTTGTATATAAGTTTTGGCTTGGCTGACTAAGATTTTAATGGTCCTGCGTGTATAGAACTTTGAATTGATTTCCTTTTGGTGTGAGTTATTAATGAATACAAGTATGTAGTGTTTTGATGTGTCATGTAAGCACAACTCTTTGGATAACTTTTAAAGTTTGCTTCCGTTTGGCCCCTTAACTCTGATGATATATGTCCTTATTTAGTTTGAGGCCTTAAGTAATCCCTTGATTACTAGCCGGTTATGACCTTAATTTAGAGGGGCGGGTTCGGGTCATGTCACCCTCCTTGTTGGTTCACTTGTTCTGGGAATAATCCCTCTATTGAACGCACTCTCGATCTGAACCCCCAATTCATGCAAACTTTCGAAAGTGAATAGTGGAGCAACTATCAACTTTTGCAACATATCATGCTCAAGGTTCTGCACCACTATCCGCACTTGATCCCTGTCAGAAGGGTGATTTGTCATATGTGCTGCCTTTGCTCTCCACCTTGCAACAAATTCCACAAAAGACTCTGTAGGATTTTGGTGGGTTGCTTCAAGGTCTTAGGTGGTTATTTCAAGTTAGGTATTGTAAGAATACTAATCGACAAATCCCTCAGCCAATTCTTCCCAGTTCTGCTTCACTTTATCCTCCAACTTGGCGTACCAAGTAGCTGCTATGCCCGACAGGGTTCTTCTATATAAAGAGAGTTTCTGCGGCTTAGTCAGACCCATCAGTTTCAGGACGTCCAAGAAAAGCCAGATATGTACCATAGGATCTCCAGACCCGTCGAAACGGTCAAGGTGTGGCATTTTGAATATGTTTGGGAGCTTTACGGCAGCCTCGATGTACCCATCCTCAACGTCGGGAATGGAGTTAAGGCCCTGTGTCTTTTTGAATTGCTTCTCAAGGTTAGCAATTTTTAATGAGGTCGGGTCGGGCTCATTAATATCAAGGGAATAAGGCAGCACCAGAGGTGTGAAAACTCGAGTTTGAGCCAATCTTTCTTGGGGATTTGGACCCTGCAAATCTTTAGCTGACGGAAGTGGGTCAAAGTTTGGCTGGGGTCCCAAGACTGGATGTGTGGTAGGTGCCCTAGATGGGCATTGCATTTTGGCATTGGTCTCATCCTGCCTAGCAATTCCCTGGTTTAATGCCACTATCATGGCCACAACTTCTTCCGGACTCTATGCCATCACGGTCTGCTGAGTTTGAACAAAGGTGATGTGACTGGTGAATGTCGGATCAACTGAACCGGTGAGCCTTGACTGGTCTTTCTGAGCCTTGCCTCTAGCGAAGGAAACATTGGTTGCCCTTGGAATTGAATCTCTGACCTAACAAAGTCTGTCAACACAAGTCCAATGTACCCGGGGGATATCTGAGCCTTCTAAAGCTATGGTTCTAGGACTACCTTGCAAAAGAGAAAACATGCAGCATCTCAGCCCGGTTTCACTAGAACCTATATGAGTATAGCTGAATGACTGTGCTCTCTACTGAATTCTGCCCCAAAACAGATTGCAAATTCGCAACTGATATGCACATTCCTGTACAGTTTCACTGTAAAGCACATATCAGTTAATTGAGGGCCAAAACACCGCTATGAGGGGATAAGGTTACCCTATCCTAGTTTCATTAGGAGATAGGGTTTCACTACGCAAACATGTGGTTTTCAAACAATCCTGCATTCGGGTGAGCAACTTGTCCTAGTTCGGAACAGTCTCTAAGGCTTCCGATATGCAACTAGGTCAATTGGTCAAAAAGGGTGCCTCAGCAAGACCACCTAATATACCTCTCGCTCCTAACACCGAGAAGTGAAAGGAGGATCAAACGGTACAGCAGTGATCCAGATCCAAGGTTTGTGTTCCCATCGTGGCAAAGCCCGCAACCGATCAACCTTATGGCAAGCTTTTCCAAGCAAGCCTCTGGCAAACCGCTCAAGAATAGCAGATGGCAAACACTGTGACATAGGCGCACCAATGCAAATGCAATGCAAAGAAACACATAAGTGTAGATAAAACATCATATCATGAGTTCGAGTCAAGATCTCTAAATCACTAGCAGAGTCGCTAGAAACTGTAGACTCGGCTTTCTTCGCGCGCCCCCTTTCGGAGAGGCACGAATTGGTCCTACAGTTCAGACTCCTATCACGGTTCTAAATCTAATCTCACAAAGTGCAATGTGAGACTAATAAACACCAAAGAATCCAATCCAGCAAATCATTTTTGAAAATCAGATTTTTAAATCAAATAATGCCAAACTGGACTGCTTTGCCAGATTACAGAGTCGCCACCTAAATATTTTATTTTGGGGAAATTTAGGAAACCCTGACTCGTGCCAAAGGCTACGTGTCCGTCATCACCAAAGTTGCCTCGACTCGAGAACTTGGGTACGAGAGGGGAAGGTCCTAAAATGAGCACCCCCGCTTGCCCGATCAGAGGATCGGCCTCCACTAAGCATGATATGTTGTTTTATAAACACATGTATTCTTATTCCGGTTATTTAGCTAACTTTACTACGTGATACGCACAACATGCAAGTATAGACTAAATCACAAGAATTGGAACAAAACAACTCATGTTTGTTTTCGAAAATGGTTTTAAATTGCCACTCTCAAGTGGGCTAAAATGCGGATTTGCCACCAAACATGATGGGCTTAAAACATGATGTGCCACTTCACAAAGTGGGCTTAAAACTCACATTCGTTGAACTGTTCCAATTTATGGAACAAAGCCTTCATCCACAGGCATTCATGCAGTTTAATCAATTAAGCACATAGCCTCATGGCAAGCATGCTATCATGGCAGCACTTACACTCATGCAAGTATGTTAAAGCGTAAAAACTGACAGTGTACTCCATGCCAAAACAGAAAACTAGTTAGAAACAATGTGTGATCCTAACTATGTTCAAGATGCCTAATGCAACACATGCAATAATGCAACTAAATAGGCTCGGCTATCTAAGATGGCATATGAATGCAACAATTTGATAACATGCTTTAGAACACGTATTCAAATAAGTATTGAAACGACAATGCAGTTTGAATGATGTGCCGAGCCTAGTGCATGCAAGACAAATGAATGGATGCAAACATGCAAGCATAAGGCATGCTAATCGAAATATGCTCCTAATCTAACCATCGAAAGTGAGGGAGAAAGACGTGGGGTTGGAAGACATGCACACACGCACGCACACTTATTACAGCATTGCGCCCTCGCGAAGGAGGGTCCGAATGAATAAGCTAAGCTACACTAAACTAAGATAATTATTACAAACCAACTAATTAACTATTCTAGCTAATTAATTATTACGACACAACTGAAATAACTAGCTATGCTAAGCTAATTAATGACAACACATGTATGAATTAGCTATAATTCTAAGCAATTGAAAGCAATTAAATGGCCTCGGGGTGAGGGATGCACGCATGCTTGGTTGCTCCTTCCAAAAATCCATCGCCTTGCCACTGGTTGCCTCTGTTTGCACTCATTGTGATCTCTGAACATTGTATAAACTTCCAGATTGCCTCTGCTCCAACACATGAACACATTGGACAATCTTTGAACTGGTGGCCAATTGGCTACTGCAAGTGGCCGGTTGGCTACCTCCCTAGCCAGCCGGCAAGTGCAAGTGGCCGGTCGGCCACCCATTTTTCCAAACTTCTGTTTTTGCTCTTGAAGCTCAGCACAAATTAGCCACTTTCTTAGGCTCAAAAAACCTTCCAGCAACCCAAAAATAGGTTCCAAGGGACCCCAGCCCAAAGATATGCAACTTTGATCAAGGATGTCTAGGCAAAGGAGCGGTGTATCTCTACTTCCATGCACACTCTCTTCTTGTACGCACAAAAGGGCAAGAGAGAGAGAACTCTAGAGAGAGAGGAATGTAGAGAGGGAGGATTTTTAGAGAGAGAGGCTCCCAAAATTTGCTAACCCTCCAAAATGAGAGATATGCCCTTCATATATAGCAATATACAAGCCTCAGGTCGAAATATCTGATTTAGAGACAGTTGGAGCATGTGGAAGACAACTGGAGGTAAATATCTGCAAAATATCTGAGTTTGGGGCATTAGTGGCCGACAGCCCACATTTGTGGCTGACAGCAAAAATCTGCTCTCTAGGTCCAACTTCAAATGGGCATAACTCCTTCATCTGGACTCTATTTCAGGTCATTCTTGTGTCCAAATTGAAGCCCCAGAAGTAAGCTTTCCAGTGGTGCAGCCTCACATCAGAATTCCAAGTGCGTAAAAAGATATATTTTTTTTAGTGAAGACTGCTCATTTCCAGCTCAATCGGATTGATGTCTTACTTCAACCAACCATATCTCCCTCATCTGGACTCGGCTTTAGGAGATTCTTGAGTGAAAAATGAAGCCCCAGAAGTCCACTTTCCAACGATGGTGGCCTCATAACTGAAATCCAAGTGTACAAACGGATAGGCCTGATTTAGCGAGGGCTGCTCAACTCTCTTTTAACGGTTCACGCCCATCTTCTTCCCCAACCATGGTTTCTTCCCTCTCCTCCAATTTTCTTCAACTCCAAACCACTAAAAAAGATGTTTTAAAGATTTTTTTCAAAGAGTTCACCTCTCTTTCATTCATTTTCACTTTGTCCTTGCTCGGTTTACTGAAAAGCACAACATTTAACAAAATGCGAGCCTCGGAACATCGTAGAAGCATTTTCAAAAACTATTTTGAAAGAGAGGGTTTTAAGGTCTAAAACCATTTTGGTCAAAATGGTTTTGGTCCACAAATGGGGTGTGAGGTTTGGGATTCGGAGCTCTCCTTGCCGAAGAAATCAAACCTTTGCACTGCACAACTTTCATTACCAAGTAAGCAATTAGTGGAGCCCAAGTCTTAAGGGCGGTGAAAAATGGGGTGTCTACACTCTGCACCATTACGAGTCTAGGAGAATTAGGTGCTAGTGAACTGATTTGGTGAGAACCGACAGGTGATTGCCGAGTAGTTTGTGTTGGTGCTGATAGCCTATGCCTTTTTTGTCAAACAACTAGTGAGAGAGAGCCTAACACTGGCTGACCACCAACAAGGTTGCAGGTTTTGCAAAGTCTGCCAGAGCAAGTCCGCACAACTTGCAGGATATTGGGTCTCTCTGACGCTATGATTGCAAACTACCTAGCAAAAGAAAGAAAGAAAAAGGAAAACAATAATCAAAATCGGACAGCATTTCGACCCTATTCACAACATATATAATCATAGTTGAAGCACTGTTTTTCTCACTAAGCTCTGCCCCAAAAAATCGATTTCAACTTTTGTACCACTGATACGGTGCATTCCTGTATAGTTTCACTGTAAAGCACATACTAGGTAAAAGAGAGCCAAAACACCCTTATAGGGGGGAGGGTAGGGTTACCCTATCCTTGATTTTGATATTATCTAGGGTTTGACTACTTCAAGCAAGTAGTTTCACAACATCTTGTATATGGGCGACATCCTATCCTAATTTGGAACAGTCACTATGGATTTACTAGATATAGTTAGGCCAAATGGTCATGAATGGATACTTCAGCAAGATCACCTAATATACCTCTCAGACCTAACACCGAGAAGTGAAAGGATGATCAAACGGTACAGTGGTAATCCATATCCAAGGGTCGTGTTTCCAACATGGCAGAGCCCACGAGCAGCCAACCTTTTGGCAAGCTTTTCAGGCAAGTTGTCCAGGAATAGTAGATGGAAAACACAATGACTTAGAGTAACAATGCAAATGCATTGCAAAGAACATATATATGTAGATAAAATTTCTCATTATGAAGTTTGAGTCAATTTCTCTAAATCCCCAGCAGAGTCCCCAGAAACTATAGCTTGTTTTTCGTGCCCCTCGGAGGGTTTTAGTATCCTTGGATACGATAGCCCTACAGATCGGACTCCCGTGGTTCTGAGTCTGGTTTCATGAGTGCAATATGAAACAGATAAACACAAATGAGTCCAAATCTTGCAAATCGTTTGGAACATTGATTTTTAATCAAAAATGGCAAAAATGAGCTGCATTGCCAGATTTCAGAGTCGCCACCTAAATATTTTTGGGAAATTTAGGAAACCCGTGACTCGTGCGAAAGGCCACTTGCCCGTTATTACCAAAGTGTCTCGGCTTGGGAACTTAGGTATGAGAGGGGAAGGTCATGAATTGAGCACCCCACTCACTCGATCAAAGATTGGCCTCTACTAATCATGATGTGATTTTTATCTACATTATATGCTCTTGTTCCAATTATTATGCTATCTTTACTATGTGATACACACAAGTATAAACTAATTCACAAAAGTTGGAACGTTTTGATTTTATGTTTGTTTTTTGAGAGGTGTTTTGAATATATCCCATTTGAAAAAGTGATCTCATATGTACATTAATCAAATCATCCCAATTTAAGCGAAAAGCCTTCATCCATAGGCATTCAAGAGATATATCAACTAAGCACTTAGCCTTAGGGTAGTTATGCTTGACATGGCAACAATCACACGCATGAAATATGTTAAACAAGAAATGCTCACCTAGAACTCCTAAGCAAGCCAAAGAAAAATAAAACAATGCAACATGACTAAAGCAATGCATGCAACGTGCAATTAATAGGCTCGGCTACTAATATGGCATGTCAGTCAATTCAAGGCATGCGATAGCCTATGTATTCAAGCAAGTAATTTGAAATTGACATTGATTAGTGTGATGAGTCGAACCTTATGCCCATGAAAATGTAAAACATGATGCTATCATTATAAGCAAGTAAATAAAAGGGAGAAAGAAATGGGGGTTGGAAGACATACACACATTATTACATATTTGCCCTTGCGCAAGAGTGTTCGAATAAATGTCCTGATTTAAACTAACTATCAACTACTAATTATTACAAGTTCAAATGAATCTAAGTAATTAATTACAACACACTACTATTAGAGCACTAATTTCATGAGCCATGGGAAGTAGAGAAGAGCGTATGCATGAACATGAATTTCCGCCCGAAAACTTCTCTGTTTTGCTGCCAGAACTGTTCTATTTTGTAGGCAGAAGAATAATTTGCTTTCACCCCAGCCTCTACTCTGTTCTACCATGAAACTGATTCTGTCTGCCTAAAAATAAAGTGGTCGGCTAGCCAAAGAAAGTGCTTGGCTGAATAGACAAGTGGCTGGCCGACCACTGTTTTGGGGGTCTACCTTGCTGCAATAGAAGGGAAACATAGCATAAACAGAGTGTTTCCAGGGGATGTTTGTCCTCTCTGCCTCTCCCTGTCATGAAACAGATCAAGGAAGGGGTAGACTTGATTTGTAAACCATCAATTATCGCAAACTCGTTGTGAGATGATCTATGAATCGATGGAACAAAATCAATAAATGGAAATAAAAGACCAATGAATTCTCCTCCCTATCATGGAGTTACCTCTCTACGGAAGTGGTAGACATCGCTTCTCGAGTCATTAACATCACTAATGAGTATGTAATGACTCGAGACGCAATAGGTTCAATTAACGTCAGATTGAACCCAAACCAATTTTATTACTCTTGTTACCATTTTAGTTCGATTTTATTAGCCTCTTTTAATTACCTTTCCATTTTTTAATCATTTTAGTCAGAAAATGAGAGTTATGTCTACTAAATGAGGGGAAGTGTCAAACAAGAAGTTGTTCTTGGCATGAGAGAGATGTAAGTCCTTGGAAATGGACCTTCGAAGAGATTAAACCATTAAGCATGGAAGGGTCTCTTTCACATGCCTTAAACAACACTCATTTGAAACAACTCTCAAACAAATAAAACCAAGAAAGGTGAGAGAGTGCAGAGATGGTTATTGCAAGTGTGAACACATGTATGTAAAGCATAAAATAAAAACTATCAACTCAAATAGGTTGGTGTCTAAGGCCTAAACCACCAAACCTATGAGGACTACTACACTACAAGCATACTATCCAAAGCATGAATGAAGTAAACACAATAAAACAATCCTAAAACCCACAAAAATAGTGCTGAAATTAGTATGAAAAAAGCTGGAAAAAGTGAACTAAAATAATGGAGAAATGAAACTAGTAAGCAAGCCTAAGGTGGGGTGGCTAATCCCTCCATTTTTTGAACCTCACATATTTAGCCTCTGAAAAACTCTGAAAAATAGTGGTAAAAAGTTGGAAAATAGATGGGAAACACGAGGACAAAAGCTTGAAGACCAAGGTTCAAAGAAGGGTGGTTAACCCATCCACCTTTAATAGCTTCAAGTCACAAGTTTCAACTCATAAAAAGATAGTGTAAAAACAGCATGAAATCAGAAAGAAAAGAGTAGGAAGAAATAGTGTAAGGATGGTAGAAGTTATACCTCTTGAAGAGGAGTAGCCCCTTTTCGTTCACAAACCACAAAGTATTCACTCTCAAGGACTGAGATTTGAGCTCAAGAACCTTAGCAAGAAGAGCTAAATTTTTGGTTTAGGAAGTGTATAGAGAGAGAGAGTTTGTAGATTGCAAGATAAAGAGGAATAGTGTTTTTCGAGTTTTTGTCCTTTGGTAATTTTTTCTAACTTAATTTTAAGAGGGGTGGTCATGTATATATAGAAAAACCAGTGCCTCTGTTGAACACATTGCATAGAGACAGCTGGTGCAGTATATGCACATAGGGGGACAACTGGTAGCAAAATATCTGCCAGCCGAGAAACATGGTCGGCTGGCCAATAAGGGGATGGCCGGCCATTAAATTTCGGCCTACTGGTCATCTGTTGGGCAGCAGGCCTCTAGATGGTCAGATTTGGAAAAATTAGGTTTTCGCCCAAGGGAGATGCAAGGTTTTTAGGCTTTGAAACTCAACACCAAGGTCATTTTGCTAAGGAATTTGAACGATTGTACAACGTACTAATTCATCATCGAGTGATCAACCTAAGGCCCTCAAGTCTTAAGGGCGGTAAAAAATGGGATGTCTACACATGCATGGCCGTACAATTTTTGGATCAATTGGATAGGCAATGCAAAAGCCAAAAATGGGTCGGGCTCGAAATCGAATGAATATAAGGTTAGTCAATAGAAAACGTGATACTAAGATGGATCCATGATGATGTAGCATGCATGGCCGTACAATTTTTGGATCAAATAGATAAGCAATGCAAAAGCCAAAAACGGGTTGGGCTTGGACTCGTGTGAAATTTGGTGGGTCAATTGAAAACGTAATTTTAAGAAGGATCCATGATGATGTAGCATGCATGGTCGTACAATTCTTGGATCAAACGGATAGCCAATGCCAAAGTAAAAAAATAGGTCGGGCTCAAAATCGCGTGAAATTTGGGTGGTCAATAGAAAACGTGATTTTAAGAAGGATCCATGATGATGTATCATGCATGGCCTTACAATTCTTGGATCAAATGGATAGGCAATGCAAAAGCCAAAAACGGGAAGGGCTTAGAATGTCGTAAATATTGGGTGGGTCAATAGTAAACTCGATTTGAAGAAGTATCCATGGTGATGTAGCATGCATGGCCGTACAATTCTTGAGTCAATTGGATAGGCAACGCAAAACCGAAAAAAAGGCTGGGCTTGCAATCGCGTGAAATTTGGTGGGTCAATAGAAAATGTGATTTTAAGATGGATCCGTGATGATATAGCATGCATGGCCGTACACTTCTTGGATTAAATGGATAGGCAATGTAAAAGCCAAAAACGGACCGGGCTCGAAATTATGTGAATATTGGGTGGGTCAATAGAAAACGTGATTTTAAGAAGGGTCCATGATGATGTAGCATGCATGGCTGTACAATTCTTTGATTAAATGGATAGGTGTTGTAAAATCCAAAAATGGGCCGAGCTTGGAATCACGTGAATATTGGGTGGGTCAATAGAAAATGTGATTTTAAGAAGGGTCCATGATGATGTAGCATGCATAGTCGTACAATTCTTGGATCAAATAGACAGGCAATGTAAAAGCCAAAAACGAGTCAGGCTCATAATCGCATGAATATTGGGTGGCTCAATAGAAAATGTGGTTTTAAGAAGGATCCATTATGATGTAGACTGCATGGTTGTAGAATTCTTGGATCAAATGGATAGGCAATTCAAAAGGCCAAAAACGGGCAGGGCTCGGAATCGTGTCAAATTCGGTGGATGAATAGAAAATGTGATTTTATAGAATGATCCATAATGATGTATCTTACATGGCTGTGTAATTCTTGGATTAAATAGATAGGCAATGCAAAAGCCAAAAACATGAAGGGCTCGTAATGTCATGAATATTGGATGGGTCAATAGAAAACGTGATTTTATAGAAGGATCCATGATGATGTAGCATGCCTTGCCGTACAATTCTTGGATCAAATAGATAGGTAATGGAAAAACCAAATACGGGCTGGGTTCAGAATCGTGTGAAATTTGGTGGGACAATAGAAAACGTGATTTTAAGAAGGATCAATGATGATGAAGCATGCATGGTTGTACAATTATTAGATCAAATGGATAGTCAATGTGAAAGAAAAAATTGGGCAGGACCAAAATCGCGTGAAATTTTGTGGGTCAATAGAAAACTTGATTTTAAGAAGGATCCATGATGATTTAGCAAGCATGGTCTTACAATTGTTGGATCAAATGTATTGGCGATGTAAAAAACAAAAACATGTTGGGCTTGGAATCACGTGAATATTGGGTGGGTCAATAGAAAATGAGATTTTAAGAAGGATCCATGATGATGTAGCATGCATGGCCGTATAATTCTTGTGTCAAAGGATAGGCAATGCAAAAGCCAAAAACGGGGCAAGCTCAGAATTGCGTGAATATTGGGTGGGTCAATAGAAAATGTGATTTTAAGAAGGATCCATGATAATGTAGCATGCATGGCCGTACAATTCATGGATCAAATGAATAGGCAATACAAAAGCCAAAAACGGGCCGATCTCGGAATAACATGAAATTTTCGTGGGTCAATTGAAAATGTGATTTTAAGAAGGATACATTAGAATGTAGCATGCATGGCCGTACAATTGTAGGATCAAATGGATAGGCAATGCAAAAGCTAAAAACGGGTCGGGCTCAGAATCGCTTGAATTTTGCTGGGTCAATAGAAATTGTGATTCGAAGAATGATCCATGATGTGGTAGCATACGTGGTCATACAATTATTGGATGAAATAGATAGGTAATGCAAAAGATAAAAATAGGTCAGGCTCAGAATAACGTGAATATTGGGTGGGATAATAGATAATGTGATTTTAAGAAGGATTCGTGATGATGTAGCATGTATGGCCTCAGAATTCTTGGGTCAAATGGATAGACAATGCAAATGGCAAAAATGGGCTGGGCTTGGAATCACGTGAATATTGTATGGGTTAATATAAAACGTAATTTTAAGAAGGATCCATGATGATGTAGCATGCATAGCCATACAATTCTTGGATCAAACAGATAGGCAATGCAAAAACCAAAAATGGGCCGAGTTCGGAATCGCGTGAAATTTGGTGGGTCAATAGAAAATGTGATTTTAAGGAGGATTCATGATGATGTAGCATGCATGGCCGTATAATTCTTGGATAAAATAGATAGGCAATGCAGAAGCCAAAAAACAGGCTGGGCTCAGAATCGAGTGAAATTTGGGGGGTCAATAGAAAACGTGATTTCGAGAAGGATACATGATGATGGAGCATGCATGGTCGTACATGTAATGCCCCGAAATAAATTCCATAAATCAACTCTGAACAACATATACACAGTGACTTAAACAAAATAGTAATCTTTCATTAATCAAAATTGATATACAAAAGGTGACACATGTCTTATACATTCATAAATGATTCATCCTGAATCTACAGCATGTGTTACAAGTAGTAATAAGAAATGAAAGTTAAACAAATATTCATATGCCTTAAAGGCTTAGATCTTTCCAAGGTTGTGCTTGGTTACAACAAAAGTGGATACAAATCAAATACATATAAAGCCCTAGGCTTAAATCAAAATGATAACATAATAAACAAAAGAAGCTTTCAGCTCCAATTCCTCCCAAGTTATTGCAGAGGCATGTCCCCAACACCTGAAAATGTTTTTTCCAAACAGGGTGAGCCAAAGCCTAGTAGAAAAAATCTAACACAGTGTATGATTCTTAACAAAGATATAAGCATGATATGCATGTACAATGCCCATGATAAAATCATTCGTATTCGTACATATAGATCATAATTTGACATGTTTCATATTTCAAGCATTTTATCTTAATTCATTTCGTGACAATTTATTTCATCTCAATCCATGAGTCAAGTCCATCGTTATCCAAACAACTCAACTGAAGCTATAACTCAATGGTTCTCTAACCAATACAATCATTAGACAAACACTTTAAATTTGCCATTTTATGAAAATTTCATCCGCGGGATCGGCACCCATGTATACGCGCGATTTTTGGGACTTTCACCCTGGACACACATGCCAACTTATTTTAATGGAGTCCATCCCCTTTTTTCTCCCAAACATGGAATACATCCCCTTTCTCCTCCCAATATCAAACGTATACAATGTATTTAAAACACAGTCATATTCAATGACTACAAATAAGAGATTAGTTTCCAGTTCACCTAATCCTCATGCATTTTCTACAACAATCATAGCTATCCTCCACCAATAGCTCAAAATAGATATTTCTAAACAGATATACAATCTCTAAGACAGATAAATTATCCAAATTTCCATAAGTAAGAGATGATACACATCCAACTCTGCCATTTATATACACATTCATCTAATTTCCGATTCCCAATACCAATTTCATTATTTATACAAAATAATTATTTGAAACATTTTAAGGCATAGCTTCATTTTCTTCCAAATCCAACCCTTGTGTCAAACTCAGCAAATTTAACACAACACATCCTCATGTCTACACCCATAACCATTTTCAATACCTTCATTTGAAAACCCCTCTTTAGATTTTTAACTAAAACCCTAGGCTTGTCTAAAATCCTCCAATCTTAACATTATTTACATAATCAACAAATAACTAAGTTAACAGTCATAGGAGAGTGTATAAAGTCTCTACCTCAAAGTGAGAAGACAAGCAAAGCAACGGAGGAACTCCAAAGATGCCAAAACTAAGGTTTGTTCAGATCAAAACGTTACCTTTGAGGTGCTCTACCTTTTTCCCAAAGACACTAGGGTAGAGAAACCAATGGATTTAGATGAAAATATAGAGAGAAGGTGAGTTCTAGAGAGAGAAACTCCAGATCTAGGGTTTTGAAATGTTTTAGAGAGAGAAACTAAGGAAAAAGTGATGTGAAAAGTGACTATTATGAATTGATAAATGCGCGGTCCACTCAAGCACAAGAAGTGACACTCGAGCATCAGACATAATAAGTTGTTTTGCTCAAGTGCAAGAAGTGACACTTGAGCGTAGAATGCACACTCCTAGTAGTTTTGTAGACAACGGACCAATCACTTGAGTGCATAAAGGACCGCTTGAGTGTAGAATACACTCTCCCAATAGTTTTGTAGACCTGCAAAAGTACCGAGAGTTTACAAAGCCCGCTCGAGCTCAAGAAGTGCCACTCAAGCGGAGGGGCAAAATTCTAAGCAACAAGAGTATGGAAACTAAGCAACCAACTTGTCCCAAACGTAACCCCATAGGAAAATTTACGGAGATACAAGGGAAGCAAGATGTAAACAGCAATATGAAACCATTAAACCTGAGCCCGGGATACAACAAGAGTCGGGAGAAAACTAGAATCACTATAGTATAATTCATGGATCAATTTGATAGGCAATGCAAAAGCCAAAAATAGGCCGGGCTTAGAATCACAGGAATATTAGGTGGGTCAGTAGAAAACATGATTTTAAGAATGATCCATGATGATGTAGCATGAATGGCCATACAATTCTTGGATCAATTGGATAGGCTATTCAAAATCCAAAAACGGGCCAGGCTCAAAATTGCGCGAATATTGGGTAGGTTAATAGAAATAGTGAATTTAAGAAGGATCTATGACAGTGTAGCATGCATGGTCATATAATTCTTGGATCAAATGGATAAGCAATGCAAAAGCTAAAAACGGATTAGGCTCAGAATCGCGTGAATATTAGGTGGGTCAATATAAAACGTGATTTTAAGAAGAATCGATGATGATGTAGCATGCATGGCCATCCAATTTTTGGATCAATTGGATAGGCAATTCAAAAGCCAAAAACAAGCTAGGCTCGGAATAAACGTGAATATTGGGTGGCTCAATAGAAAATGTGATTTTAAGAACGATCCATGATGATGTAGCATGCATGGTTACCTAATTGACTCACAAAGGACAACCATTTGAGTGGAATGATGAACAAGAATCTTTCTTTCAAGAACTGAAAACATGATTGACTTCTGCATTGGAGTTAGCATTGCCCACAGGTATAGAAAACTTTGAGATATATAGTGATGCTTCTTATAAAGGTTTGGGTTGTGTATTAATGTAGAACAGAAGAGTGATTGCTTATGCCTCCCAACAATTAAAACCACATGAGAAGAACTACACAACACGTGATCTGGAATTGGCCGCAGTTGTATTTGCTTTGAAAATCTAGCGGCATTACTTGTATGGGGCAAAATGCGAAGTCTACACAGATCAAAAAAATTGAAGTACTTCTTTACTCAAAAAAAGTTGAACATGCGGCAAAGAAGTGGCTTGAACTAATAAAAGATTATGACCTTCAAATTCAGTACCACCTAGGAAAGGCCAATACAATTACCGACGCACCGAGCAGAAAATCAACGGGGAACCTAACTTGCCTACCCACAGAACAAAAAGAAATCTTGCGAGATTTTGAGAAAGCTAAAATTGAAGTTGTATTATAGGAACAAGCTGGGTTGCTAGCAGCTATTTTCGCCGAGCCAGCAATAATTGCTAAAATCAAACAACGGCAACGAGAAGATCAGACCCTCAAAACAATAATTGATGAGTTTGAAACGAAACCGAAATCAGAATTTAGCATTAATGATGAAGTGTTGAGATTTTGAAACCGAATGTGTGTCCCAAACGTTTCTGAATTAAAGAAGAGAATCCTAGATGAAGCTTACAAGTCAATGTTTGCTGTGGATCCGGGTAATAACAAAATGTATCAGGACTTGAAGCAAAGCTATTGGTGGCCCAAAATGAAGAAGGAAATCACAAGGTATGTGTCCAAGTGCCTTCAATGTTAGCAAGTTAAAATTGAACATCAGAAACCAGGCGGTCTACTTCAACCTCTCCCGATTCCAGAATAGAAGTGGGAAGATGTGACCATGGATTTTGTTGTTGGCCTACCTCAAACTCCTAGAGGCATGGTTTCTATTTGGGTCACAGTTGATAGACTGACTAAATCTGCGCGCTTTCTACCTATTAGAACTACATTTGATGCTTATCAATTAGCCACTACATATATTGATGAGATTGTTCGTTTCCACAGAGTTCCAGTATCCATTGTCTCGGATAGAGATCCAAAATTTGTATCCAGACTGTGGAAAAGTTTGCAATGAGCTATGGGAACAGAACTGAGGTTTAGTACCGCATTCCATCCACAAACAGACGGTCAATTAGAACGGACCATATAGACTTTAGAGGACATGCTCAGAATGTGTGCCTTGGATTTCCAAGGGAGTTGGGAGGATTATTTGCCATTAGCATAATTTGCATACAACAACAGCTTCCACTCCAGCATTGGTATGGCACCATACGAAGCCTTGTATGACAGGAAGTGTAGATCGCCAATTTGTTGGACAGAGCTCGGAGATAGGGCTTTACTTGGGCCCGAAATTGTGCAAGACACTTCCGAGAAGATTAAAACCATCCAACAAAGGCTCAAGACAACACAAAGTCGCCATAAGAATTATGCCGACGTTCGAAGAAGACCTCTTGAGTACGAGGCTGGCGACCATGTATTTATTCGTGTGATTTCAATGAAAGGCCAGTTGAGATTTGGTAAGAAAGGTAAATTGTCACCCCCATTACATTGGACCATTTCAAATTCTGGAAAGACTTGGTCCAGTTGCTTATAGAGTTGCCTTGCCACTGGGATTCGAACGAATGCACAATGTGTTCCATGTATCAATGTTGAAGAGTTATTTTCGAGATCTATTTCATGTGATTGATTACCACCGGATAGCACTTGATGAGAATATGGAATACGAAGAATGGCCAGAACGAATCATTGACTAGCAAGTGAAACAGTTGAGAAATAAGTCCATCCCGATGGTGAAAGTAGAATGGAAAGAACACTATGGGAAGGACGCCACATTGGAAAAGGAGGATGAAATGCAACTACGCTATCCATAATTGTTCTCGAACAGAGGTAAAATAAGTTTGGAGGACCAAACTTCCTAAAAGGGGGAAGATTGTAATAACCCTATCCGGTGTTATGTTAATTAATCTTAATTATGATTGTGGTTATGTGCTTAATATGATTTTGAGTGCTACTTATATGATTATGTGTGTGTTTGAATTCCTATATTTTCACCGTAGGAAAATCTGCTTGATTTTCTACTATAGCATTTTAATTGAAGGTCGTAGAGGCGTCAAAAAGTGAAATTACTGTGTTTTGGTGTTTAGCATGCTTTATAGCGCCTATGGTGAAATTTGATTAAAAATTGATTCAGATCAAAATAATTAGATTAAATTGATTAATTTAAGCTCAATTAATTAGCCTTAATCAAAATTGATTAGGCATATATATATAAGTGACCTATGCACACTTATACATATTTTGGAGCTCATTTTCCTCTATTTGGTTGAAATCACACTCTAGAGAGAGAGAGAGAGGGCTGGTTCTAGAGAGAGAGAAAGCGGAAAAATTGTAGAATTGTCTCAAACCTTGAAGATTTGGAAGGTTAGGCTCAAGAACTAGCTAGAATTTAGGAGATTGGGGCTCCTAGGTGAGCAATTGAACTCAACTTTATGAGTTTAAGTTCATGATTGATTGAATTCAAACAAGATATGTAACTAAGAGCAAGAATTGAGTTGATTCTAATGAATTTGAAGTCAATATAACCATACGTGTGAAGAATTTTCATGAATTTGTGTGATCAAGCATGTAACATGTTAAATATGGAGAATTGAGCACCAAATCATACATGCATGCATAGTCTTGTTGAGTTTCATGACTTTGAGCATTATTTATACCATTCAAAGTAGAATTAAAGTCCATAATTAACATGCATGCATGATTGATGAAGATATGAAGTTTGTATATGAGGTAGAATGCATGAGTTTTGAAATTGATAAGGGGAATTGGGAATGATTTTGGAAATGGACCATGATTTTGAACAATTGGTCTCATATTGCTTATGTTCTCATGTTATGTAATGTGTTCCTATGTCTTTGTACCAAAAATGAGCTTCGGACCTTTGAATATCAAGTTTGAGCTTCAAACAGAATTCCAGAGCACCCAAAATTTGACCTGTTCGCTCGAGCGAGAAAAGCCTTGCTTGAGTGTGAAATTGTAGCTTCTAGAAGTTTTGCAGAAATAGCACGGTGGCTCGAGCGGTCGAATCTGCGCTCGAGCATACCCTACTTTGCTTGAATCCTCACTTGAGCATCAAAAGTCTCGCTCGAGTGTAAATTACAAGCAACCAGAACTTTTGCAGACCAAAAAGGTCCGCTCGAGCGGAGAGCCTTGTTTCAAAAATTTTGGCAAGGCGTTTTATGTTTTTTTTCCGTTCTCTTTCATTTCTAAGCACTCTTAGGCATGCATTGGGCATTGTGAAGGATAAGAAAAAGAAATAAATAAATTAAGAACGGATTTAATCGGTTGTAACTCGATATGTTATGAAATGTGTAGGGTCAAGTGCAAGGGTAAATTCACCAGCAGAACACTGTGAGTAATATCTTAATAAGAATTTATTGAAGTATGCTACTTCCAAATGCTCACTTATATATGAGTTCTACAGAGTTATTAAATTGAATTGGATATTTCACATGAATGATTGGGCCAAAGGCCATTTGCTAGAAATGATTGGGCCAAAGGCCGTTTGACACGAATGATTGGGCCAAAGGCCGTTTGCTAGAAATGATTGGTTGAAAGGCCGTTTGACGTGAATAATTGGGCCAAAGGCAGTTTGACATGAATAATTAGGCCAAAGGCCGTTTACTAGAAATGATTGGACCAAAGGTCGTTTGACATGAATAATTGGGCCAAAGGCCTTTTGACATGAGTGATTGGGCCAAAGGCCGTTTGACATGAATGATTGGGCGAAAGTTTGTTTGCTAGAAATGATTGGGCCAAAGGCCGTTTGATATGAATGATTGGGCCAAAGGCCGTTTAACACGAGCGAATTGGGCTTAAGGCCATTTGATAAGAATGAACTGGACCTAAGGCCGTTTGATACGTTTGGGCCTAAGGCCGTTTGATACGTTTGGGCCTAAGGCCGTTTAATGTATTAGATAGAAACATGAATGGACCTAAGACCGTTTGATATGTTTGTTAACAAATTTTCATTCATGTAACTTCTTTATTTGATATTATTCACTGGGCTTTCCCTCATTCTCATTCATGTGTATGTAGGCGAGCAAAGAGATGCCCAAACCCAGCCTCGGTGAAGACTATGAGAGGAAGTCAAGTTTTTGAGTAGTCAGCCCGAATGTCTCACGCACGAGACTTTATTTTTGTCCCTTTTGGTCTTTTGTAACTCTTTTGCTATGTGGTTGAACACGTTGGCTCACCTATGTATGTGAGTTTTTGTTTGGCTGACTGCATATCTGAAAGTTCCTGGATGTATATAAGATGTTAGCTCTAATTATATGTGTGAGTTATTATGAAATACCTTTAGAATGATTTTGCTATACCATGTAAGCACAACTCATTGGACAGAGTTTTTAAATCTGCATCTGTTTTGGCCCCTTTAATATTTCTGAAATTGTTTGAGGTCGTAGATAATCTCATGATTATTTGCCGGTTATGACCTTAATCCTTAGGGGCAGGATCAGGTCATGACAATCCTTGATGATGTAGAATGCATGGCCGCACAATTCTTGGATGAATTGGATAGGCAATGCAAAAGCCAAAAAGGGGCCATGCTTGGAATCATGTGAAATTTAGCGGGTCAATGGAAAATGTGATAGTAAGAAAGATCCATGATCATGTAGCATGCATGGTCGTATAATTCTTGAATCAAGTGGATTGGAAATGCAATAGCCATAAACGGGCTAGGCTTGGAATCACGGGAATATTGGGTAGGTCAATAGAAAACGTGATTTTAAGAAGCATCCATGATCATGTAGCATGCATGGCTGTACAATTCCTGGATTAATTGGATATGCAAGGCGAAAGCTAAAAATGGGTCAAGCTCGGAATCGCGTGAATATTGAGTGTGTAAGTAGAAAACATGAGTGTAAGAAGGATCCATGATGTTGTAGCATGCGTGGCTATACAATTCCTAGATCAATTGGATAGGTAATGCAAAAGCCAAAAACGGGACGAGCTCAGAATCGTATGAAATTTTGTGGGTCAATGGAAAACGTAATTTTAAGAAGTATCCTTGATGATGTACCATGCATTGCCGTACAATTCTTCGATCAAATGGATAGCCAATGCTAAAGCCAAAAGTGGGTCGGGCTCAGAATCGCGTGAAATTTGGTGGGTCAAGAGAAATCGTTATTTTAAGAAGGTTCCATGATGATGTAGCATGCACAACCGTGTGATTCTTGGATCAATTAGATAGGTGGTGCAAAAGACAAAAACGGGTCGAGTTCAGAACGTGAATATTGGGTGGATCAGTAGAAAATGTGATTTTACGAAAAATCCATGATTATGTAGCATTTATGGTTGTACAATTCATGGATCAAATGGATAGGCAATGCAATTGCCAAAAATGGGCTGGGGTCGGAATCGCATGAATATTGGGTGGGTCAATAGAAAAAGTGTTTTTAATAAGGATTCCTGATGATGTGACATGCTGTAGCCCGACTTTCCGTGCTCCTTTCAAAAGGCGAATAGCCCTACAATTCGGACTCCACTTATGGTTTTGAATCTGATTTCACAAGTGCAATGTGAAATAATGAAAACACAAAAAGAGTCCAAATCCGGTAATTCTTTTTAGAAAATCAATGTTTGAATCAAATGCCAAAAATGGACTACTTTGCCAGATTATAGAGTTACTGCCTAAATATTTTTGGGAAACTTAAGAAACCCGAGACTCGTGCCAAAGGCCATTAGTCCGTCATCACCATAGTATCTCGGCTCGGGAACTTAGGTACAAGAGGGGAAGGTCATGAATTGAGCACCCCACTCGCCGGATCAAAGATCGACCTCTACTAATCATGATGTGTTTCTTATTTACATTATATGCTATTGTTATGATTTGTTAGCTATTTTTACCATGTGATATGCATACAAGGTATAGACTAGTTTGCAAGAATTGGAACACTTGATCTCATGTTTTGTTTCAAAATTGTTTTGTGAATTTGCCACTTGAAAAAGTGGGCTTAAAATGGACATTTAATCAAACCATCTTAGTTAAAACAACTAGCCTTCATCCACAGGCATTTAAACAATTATATCATTTAAGAAATTAGCTTCATGGTATTCATGCTTTAGATATGGCAACACAAACATCCGATGCAAGATGCTAAGACATAAAAACTCACCTAGTACTCCGAGCCAAAACAGGTGAAAGAGTTAGAAAAATATGCATGTTCCTAACTTATGTAATATGACTAATGCAACGCACACATTATGTATTTTATAGGCTCGGCTATGAGCATGGTGTAGACATCCCCGAACGTCCCGGGAGAAATCCCGTTTTGTTCATTGGGCTTACTACAGTTCGGACTCAATGTCACGGTTCTGAATCTAATTCTGCAAAGTGCAATGCAAGACCGATGAATCATCAAAGAGTCCAAATCCGGCAAATCGTTTTGAAAAACTGATTTTTAGAAAGAAGTGCCAAACATGGACAGCTTTACCAGATACAGAGTCGCCACCTAAATATTTTATTTTGGGAGAATTTAGGAAACCTTGACTCGTGTCTAAGGCCACGTGTCCGTCATCACCAAAGTTGCCTCGGCTTGGGAACTTGGGTATGATTGGGGAAGGTCATTTTATGAGCACCCCCGCTCGCCCGATCAAAGATCGGCCACTACTAAGCATGATATCGAGTTTTTGAAAACACATGTGCACTTATTCCGATTTATCAACCTAGAATTACTATGTGATGCGCACAGCATACAAGTATAGACTGGATTGCCTAAGTTGGAACAAAGCATCGCATATCCGTTTGTTTTGAAAATGGATTGAAGTTTGCTACTCGCAAGTAGGCTAAAACACGGGTTTCGACGAATTATTCCAACTCAAGCAACCCAACCTTCACCCACAGGCATTCAGGCAATTATATCACGTAAGCACATAGCCTCATGGTAAGCATGCTATCATGGCAGTCACTCACACACATGCAAGGATGCTAAAGCATAAACACTTACCGAGTACTCCGAGCCAAAGAAAGAAGCTAATTAGAAATCGTGCATGAATCCTAACTATGCTAAGAATGCCTAATGCAACGCATGCAAAAATGCAACTACAATAGGCTCGGCTATTCTAAGATGGCATATGAGATGCAACAATCGATACATGTATTCAACTTGGAATTGAAATACAATGCAGTTAGCATGATGCGCCGAGCCCGGTGCATGCAATACAGATGAATGAATGCAAACATGCGAACATATAGATGCTAATTGAAACATGCCCTAAAACTAACCATCATAAGCTGGTAAATAAAAAGGAGAAAGACGTGGGGTTGGAAGACATGCATCACACACACGCACACTTATTACAAAGTTTGCCCTCCCGCAGAGGGTCCGAATAAATATTACACAACCAAAATGAATAACTAATTATTACACAACACTAGCTAATTAACGAATTAACTAAGAAAACGAGTAAACTAGCATGCAATGCTACATGAAGTAGACTGCCTCAGCTCTGTTCGGAATGATGAAAGATGCATGCATGCTTGTGTCGCCTTGTCGGGAAATCCATCGCGATGCCCCGATTTGCCTCTGTTTATAATTGACCCCGGAACACTGTACACAACTCCATGGGAACTTGTAGGGATACTGTTGACCAGTTTTTGCTGCTGCCTTCCGGTTTGCTGCAACAGAGAGCAAGAAATGGGCATGGCAAAGTATTTTCAACATATGTATGCACAACCACTCTCCCCGTCATTGCATGAGCTCTAGGGAGTGTAGTCCTCGATCCTTGTGCCACCAATCACGCATCTCTATGCATAATGGCCGAGGAGTCGATTTGTACGACTCAATGTGAAATGAATGCACAAATAAACACAACAAGGCCTAAACTCCATCATGGGTAATCCGGAGTGTCGGCGATCGAGAATCGAGACACGTTTCGTCACTTGGAGTACGAAACGTCCCTCATTTTCCCGTGTTTGGACTAAACCCTACTCCAAACACAATGCAATACACGTGGCATGCATGAATACAACTCTATCATGCAACCTAAACATAACGCCACTAAATGAGGCAAACATGCAAATGATGATATGCAAACATGCTACTAACATACACAATGCTATGAAATGATCAATGGCATACTCAGTGCACATGGAAACTATATGGCATACGCAATGCACACATGGAGACCAACAATGAAATGATCAAGGCATACACAATGCAATGGTCAATCATGCAACAACATGGACTAAATGGCATATACAATGCAAGATGGACTTAAACTAAAATGAATGGGCCTTAGCCACACTCAAATCAGTGGCCAAACATGATGGAATTAGGCAACAAAACACATGCAAACATGCATCAATGCAAGAGACCAAACCTAAGGCACCGAATGCAACTCTATCAAAGTATGGCAAGGGATGAAATATGGCATACAATCACACATTTTCCATCTCTGAAATTACATGTAAGATGGTCCCGAATACCGAAACTAGTGAAGCGCATTACACTAGAGGTACACAAAGCAATGCACAAATGGAAAAACCAGCCCCAAACAGACCCTAGGCAGGTCCAAGACAGTGGGAAAATGGTCTAAAATGATGGCTCGAAAGGCATGGAAATGAAGCTCATGCAATGGTCCAAAAACGAGGCATTTATGCACAACTCTCAAACGCATTCAAAGAGTGGAAAACATGGGAATATGGCATACATACAAGCTCTGAAATATGATGCACAATGGCTCCAAAACATGGAAACACCTCAACATAAGCATGCAATAGGCTCCAAAACTCAAAGCTAGGCAAGGGTATTGAACTACAACCATGCATAACAAGCATTATTTGACCATGAGGCACAAAAACAGAGCTAAGGCAGTCCAAAACATGCACAAAATCAGGTTAAGGCATGGCCAAAAAGTGCTAGAATCAAGGGCCAAAACAACATGCAATACAAGCTAGTGAAGAGGGTTTACACTACAAGTATATTAAGCATTCAAGAGGCCACCAAACCAGTCAAAAACAGAATCATGGCATGCCAAATAAAGCACAAAAACCCACTGAAACATGGTCTATGCATGCAAGAATGATAGGCTCATTTGATAAGCTATAAGAGGGTTGTTCTACACATGCAAGATGGACACCTAAAATGGAAAAATGGGCTCTTGACAGAGCCTATGAAGGTCCTAAGACTCACCAAAAATGGTCTGAAACAAGGCTTGGAAGCATACAAATAAGGGCTCCTTTGTAAGGCCAAAAATGATAGTAAATAAGACAAGGGGTGAGAGGGTCACCCCTCTTTGATTTTGGTGCATTTCAGTGGCTAAGAGGCCAAACAAAGGCCAATGCAAAGGCTCTAAGACATGGCTCAAGATAAGATGAAATGAAGCATGCAAGGGGGTAGATGACCCCCAACAGAAAAATGATCTTAAACAAACATGTTAAGAAGCTCAGCATAAGACTTTTTTCAGTTTATGACAAAGCCCAAATATGCTTGCAAACTAGGCTAAGAGATAGAACAAAACAATGCCAAAAAGAGGGAAATAGAGTGTTACCCTTGTAGCCAAAAGGACCAGCAGCTTCTGGACCAAAACAACAAGCCTTCAACCTCTGAAAATGGGCTCAAAGATGCTTAGGTTGATAGTGGAGGTGTTGTGCTAGGGGGTGGTATGCAAAAGGGGCAAGAACTATGGAGCTTTGAAGCTAAAATATAGAGACAAAGGGAGAGATATAGTGTATGCCCAAAACCAACTTCTGAACCTTTGCTAATGAGGGAGAGGCCCTCCTTTATAGCCAAAGAGGTTCAAAGCTTCTCCTAGAAGCTTAAAACCAAGCTTGAAGATCCTCCATACACGTGTATGGAGGATCAATTCTATGCCTTCCAGCTGGCACAGCTGGCAACAACTCACAGAGACAAGACAGGGGGGAGTAGGCCGACCAGTTCAGGTGGTCAGCCGACCACTTGCCCTGGTCGGCCGACCAGTTCAAAAGGTCCAAGGTGGTCGGCAGCCTCCTAGGGTGGTCTCCAAGCTAAAAGCAAGCTAGTAGTATGGTGGAGACTAGTCAAAAGTGGCTCAAAAACCAAGGAGACCAGCTTCCTGACAAGAAAACCGGCCGGCAGGAGAAAAGGTGGTCTCCAAGAGAAAAGGTGGTCTCCCACCCTTGTACCACCTTCCAAACAATGAAAATAGGGTCCATACCAAAAATGAACCAAGACGGATGCAAAACGAGGGTACAGGGGCCAAAACGCGCAGCCGGGTGCCCCGAAAACTGACTGTTAAGCATCGAAAATGGCGTGCTACCACGAAGGTGGTCTCTCGGACCACAGTTTCCCTTTAGAGAGAGGAAACAAGGTGTGTGCCAAAAACCAGAGCAAACGGAGAAAGTTAAGCGGTCCCGAACCGAGGCACATGGTCGACGGCTCCGAAAACCAAAAATTGGTCTCCAAACGGGAACAATGGTCTATGACTACGAAAAGTAGCCTACGGCCACTGAGAGATGGTCTACGAGACCTCTCCCTCCCTTCGGGAAGAGAAAACAGAACCTGGTTCGCAAACCAAGGCAAAGCACAAAAGAGTCCCGAGGTCCGGAGGCAAGGCTCTCAGCCGAGACTCTATAACCTCAGAACGAGCACAACATGTGCAATCGCCGAGCGCTCAATCGATGATGTCGGAGTCTTAAGGTCGGTCAAAAATGGAGTGTCAACACATGGCATATGATTTCATTCAAAACACGCGAGAGAGCACGTATTCAATTAAATGAATTTAAACATTTGATATTGGGTTAGTATGATGACCCGAACCTTGGATACATGCATGACAACGGATGCAAATCATAAGAATGCTAATGAAACGTGATGCCCTATACTAACCATTGTAAGCGAGTAAGTAAAAAGGAGAAAGACGTGGGGTTGGAAGACATACACATTATTACAACATTGCCCTCGTGCAAGAGGGTGCAAATCAAAGTTTGAAAAGTCTGAATTTAACTAATTATTACAAAATCGAATGAATAAATAAGCGAGGCTAATTAGCTAGCTAACTATGCTATTACAACAGGGATAATAATAATTACAACAAACAATATTAAATTAAATTAATTACAATGATCATAATGTAAATGAGAACTCACAAGAATTGTATGCATGTACATGCACAATGTTTAAGAATAGCTCTGTCTGCCCTAGGCCTGCTCTATTTTACCTTAGCCACTACCCTCTATTTTTTGCAAAAATACACTGTTGACCAAACATTAAGGGCTGGCTAACCCTCAATGAAGCCCGGCCGGGCCTAAAGAAGGCCGGCCGTGCCTTAATTTTGTGTAAAACTCTATTTTGTGTTCGGAAGTGAAAATAGTGCAGACAGGGTTGTTCAAGCTCTGTTTGTCCCTTCTTTCCTTCTCTGTCATGGAAAAGCCTCGAGAGAAGGTTAGAATTGTTTCCAAAACCATCAATGAGTAAATTGATTGCTTGATGATTCCGGATACAATTTTGGACAAAAATCAATGAAATGCAATGAATAATGACTACTCTTCCCTCTTGTCATAGTGTGAACTCAAAATGCCATGAATTAGGGCATGAACATTCTTGACTCGATAAACTTGGCATAACATCCGGCCAAGCCTAAGCAAGATGGTTCATTTTCTTTATGTGTGTTGATTGCTTTTAAGCCAATTCTTTTAGTCATTTCCATTCTTTAGTCCATTTGTCCGAAGTGATGATTAAGTCCTCTCAAAGAAGAAAAGCATCAAATGGGAAGTAATTCTCAACATGAAAGAGAGATTACGCCGTTGACAATGAATCTTCATAGAGATTAAGCCATTAAGCGTGAATCTCTAGTTCATGTGTTATAACTATGAAATGAGGTTATAACTATGAAAGTTAGACAAAGAAAGGCTAAGAATAACATAATACAAGCTATGTACAAAGACTGATGCTACAACAAATGAACTAATCAAAGCTTGAACCAATTAAATAGAGTAGGACAACCCTAAAACAGTCTCTAATAAGCCGAAAATCGTGGCTAAAAAGGTAAGAAAAGAGCTCAAAAGTTAAACAAAAGGTACAGATAATAAAACTATGTAAGCAAAAACAAGGAGGGATGGCCAACCCCTCCAATTTCAAGACTTCAAACCATGTTTTTGGCCTTAGTTCAACTCTGAAAATCAGTTCAAAAATCAAAGGAAAAGAGTGTAAATGAACCAAGGGTTGAGCTATAAAAATAGGTGTAAGTAAGGGTGTTAACCTTACCATCTTTGGTAGCTTGTCCAAAACCAAGTTCCAACACTTAAAATGTATGTAAAACAGCCCAAGAATGCAAGAAATAGGTAGGAATGAAGTAAGCAAAAGCAAGAACAAAAGTTACAAGCTTATACCTCTCAAAATGGAGTAAGCTTTGGTTGACGATCAAACTCACTCTTGACACACTCTCAAGCTTGAATTATGCTTCTCAAGGGTCAACCAAGGCTCTAAGATGATGAGTTAAGGTTGTGTATGGTGTATATAGATGATACAAGGTTGGTAGGTTAACTCAAAGGTAGCTTGCAATGGAAGAAGAAGGAAGGAGGAGCTTTCTCTATGTGTATAGGCTTTTTTTTTCAATTATTCAACCCCCAAAACAGAGGTATATGGTCGTCTTTATAGAATTTGAGCACAAAAGGTGATAAATATCTTCAAAAATGGATAGCTAGCGACCTTCCACCCAGAACAGTGTTTCTCGCCACTGAAGCTCAGCTAGCCCTCAATAGCCACGGCCGGGCCTCAATGAATTCCCCTGTTTTTTTGCTTCAGCCTCAACATAGGGTGGTATAAGGTGTACAAAGGGATTTCTTGGGTATGATCAATGGGAATATTGAAGGTTTGGGGTTGTTTCAAAGCTTGAACAAGACTCCTTCATTAAGACCCTGAACCATACATAATACCACTTTCATCATCGAGTGTTCTGAGTAAAGCGCTCGAGCCTTGCAGGCAGTCAAAAATGGGGTGTCCACAGTTGCCCCTCTTTGAGAGAGCTCGAAGTGGTAAAGTGATGTGAGTGAATGTCAAAGCCCAGAGACGACCCATTTGACAAGGCCGTAAGGCTCGGGCAAGAAATCAAGACATAAATGCAAAAATTGAACTCGGGGCAAACTGCAAAAAATGAAATGCAGCAAATATCTTATGATCATGCAATGAAGCAATGTGATGAAACACAATGCGAATGAAGCAATGAAACAACGCTACAATCTAGACAAGAATGCAATGTTCGAATGACAATGCAAATCAAAGCAAAATAGACCTCGTCGTGTTTCACATGGAACAAAGTGAATAAACAGACACGCTTTGTGCGAAAAGCACAAAGAAAGCACAAACCAACCTACGTCTCACGTAGAAAGGATGTAAGAAAATGCAGACCTAACTACGCCTCACGTAGAAAGGGGAAAGGGCGACGTAAGCATAGAGCGCACCCAAGGTCTCAACCAAGATCCTAACGCATTGCACGTGAGAGGAGGAAAGGTGGTGTAAACAAACAGGCACACCTGCTGTTTTTAACCGAAGATACGATCCTAATGCGTCATTATAGACACCCCATTTTTGACTATCCTCAAGACTTGGATGTTCTTGTAGGTACATCCAGCGACAAGTTTGATTGCTCGTCGAGTACTTGACTTCCGCGACGGAATGCTCCAGGTTTAAGCTTTCCAAACCCTGCATCCATTCTTTCTCATTTTTGGGCCATGACTTGGTCCTTCCATCTTGATGTTCATGATGGCCTGCCGGCCATGATCAAGGGCTGCCAGCCAGGGGCTTTGCCCTGCCGGCCATCAATGAGGCCCTGCCAGCCATCACTGATGGCCGGCCGGCCACCAATGCTTTAACAGATATTTTTGCAGATATTTTGACAGCTGTTTGCACAACTAAGCCCATCTGCTTGCACGTGGAGGGCTGGATTGGTTTGAAGGCTTCTTGTATCTCCTATATATAGAGACTTTCCTCTTGCATACAAAGGGTTAGAAAAATTTTGGCTGAGCGAAATCTCTCTCTCTCTCACTCTAGAATCCTCTCTCTCTACGTTTTAGCCTTGAAAGTGTGCTTTCTCTTCATATTTGCACTATCACCCTTAGCCAAACACCTTAACCTTAGGCTTGAGGTTCTTAGAGGCCTTGTTGGAGCTCCTTGGAGTTGATTTTGGCTTAGAAGTTGGTTGTTTGCTTGCTGTTTTAAAGTTGTGCTTCAAGGGTGAGAATCTACCTCTTTAACCTTTGTTTTTGTACATTGGTTTGGCCACCCTTGCATGCGGTTTTTGGCCTAGTTGTCAACTACAAAAACCATTATTTTCAAGTGTTAAAAGTGGTTGTTTGAGGCCCTGTGGGAGTTAGGGGTGTTTCATCCCCTTGTGTGCCTTATTTGCTTAAGCCTTGTGCCATCTCTTAAGGCTTTTGAGGCATCCTTTGTTTGGATTTTCTACCACTGAAACTCAGAGAAATTTTAGTGGTAGAAACCATGTTTTGAGGTCCAAAGTAGGAGGGGGTGGCCTCCCCTCTTTGCTTCTTAGTTGCATGTCTTGTTGGCCTACTTGTTGAGCATGTTTTTCTACCATCACTTGACTTGATCTCAGCCTATTTTTGACCTTCTTTCAGCATGTTATAACTCTGTTTTGGCCTAGTTGAGTCACCTTATGCACGCTTCTTACACTTGTAGTGTAATCTTGCTAATTAGCCTTGTATGGTTGATGTTTTAGCCCATCATTCTAGCTTATTTTGGCTACACTCTAGCATGCTTTTACCCATGTTTTAGCATGCTTTAACTCTGTTTTGAGTGGTTTAGGTCATATGAGGATTGCTTTGTATAGCTATAGTGTAAATGGCCTTGACTAGTTTTGAGTTTCAAAGTCTTTAACATGCTAAGCTTGAGGTGTTTGCATGTTTTGGCACTATTTCACACATGATTTCAGTGCTTGTAGCTTAGTCACACTTTCACTTTTTTCACTCTTTCAATGTGTTTGAGAGTTAAGCTTTGTGCCTTGCTTGTGAGCCATCATTTGAGCATGCTTTTTCTTGCTTTTCATGCTGTCATTTCAGCTCATTTTGGCCACTATTTTGGCATGCTTGGGGTCTGTTTAGGGCTGGTTTAGTCCTTTGAGCATTGTATTGCATGCTGCTAGTGTTGTGTCCTTCGCTAGTTTTTGATGCTTAAGTCTCTTAGCATGGTGTGCATGCGTTGTTTGCATGTTAGAGTCTTGTGTTTCATGCCATATCATGCATTGCATGGCTGCCACCTCCCTCATTTCTTCATTCTTCAATTTGCTTTGAGGGTTGTTCGGTCTTAAGGTTATGTTTAAACATGAGGTAGGGCTGGTGCTCAAATGGCTTTAACCCTCTTTTGAGGGTTCCTCCTAGTCAAAGGCATCATCCCTCTCATGTCTTAAACTCCCCATTTGGTTGACCCCTTATCATTAGAGGACTTTCACATTTGGACTTAACCGATTAAAGAATGGTTGGTAATGTTAAAATGTGTAAACAAAATCAATCAAGTAAAACATGCCAAGATTTAGCATGTTGTTTGCATAGCATGTTGTTTGCATTGCATCGTGTTCAATCGAACGTTATGTTGAACACAAGGAGTATTGGTCCACTTCATACCCAAAGTGATGAAAGTGAGCCAATCCCCTTTGTCTCCATTGCCTTTGATAATCCATGATGAGGTAGTGGATTTAGAGTCTTGTTTGCATTGCATTTATTGAATGTGTATAAGATTGGATCTTTGGCCATCATGCATTCCAAATGCTTGATTGATGGTTTTTGGATCCAATGGTGCCTCTCCTTTGATGTTTTGAGGTGATAAGGAGTGGCATAATACATACATGCCCTTGGGAGACTCTTTTATTTCCCCTTGCTTGAGCTCTGTTGCAGCATGGTGATGCAGCACACCAGTAGCCGGTAGTGCCCCACTGATAGCCAGTATTGCCTCATCCTTGGCCTGCAGTAGCATCATTCTTGGCCAGCAGTGCCCAACCTTGGCCGGCAGGTGGCCGGCAGCAACTTCTCATGGCCAGCAGGCCACTGGTGTAGTCCCCAGCAGTCCTTTGGTAAGGCTCAGCAAAAGTTCTTGGAGACACCCCGCAAATAGAGCCTTTCAGGAGCAAACCGGAGAGCTTTTTCGGGGTGAGAAACCGAATGCGTGCATGCATGTTCAACATCTTCAAATAGAGCTGAAGTAGTTTAATTTAGTGCTTTACTTGTTAGTTAGCATTGAATTTGTAATTAATTAATTAATTTGTTAATTAGTTAATTGTTGTAATAATTAGTAAGTAGTTTACTAGTTATTCGATTCGGTTTATAATAATTAGTCTAATTAGCTTAATTAGATTAGTTGATTAGCTTAGCATAGCTAGCTTGGCTTATTCATTCGGACCCTCCTTTGCGAGGGCATAATGTTGTAATAAGGGTGCGTGTGTGTGTGTGCATGTCTTCTAACCCCATTTCTTTCTCCCTTTTACTTATCAGCTTTTGATGGTTAGTTTAGGGCATATTTCGATTAGCATACCTTATGCTTCGTATGTTTGCATCATTTATTTGTATTGCATGCATCGGGCTCGGCGTATCATTCAAACTGCATCGTATTTCAATACACTTGAATACGTGTTTCACAGCATGTTATCAAGTTGCAATCATATGCCATCTTAGATAGTCGAGCCTATTTAGTTGCACTTTTGCATGTGTTGCATTAGGCATTGTTAACATAGCTAGGATCATGCATTGATTTCTAACTAGTTTTCTGTTTTGGCTCAGAGTACACTGTAAGTTTTACGCTTTAGCATACTTGCATGAGTGTAAGTGCTGCCATGATAGCATGCTTGCCATGAGGCTATTTGCTTAAGTGATTAACTGCTTGAATGCCTGTGAATGAAGGCTTGATTGCCTAAATTGGAACAACTCGATGATTGTGAGTTTTAAGCCCACTTTGTGGAGTGGCAAAATCATGTTGTTTTAAGCCCACTTGAGGGTGGCAAATCCGTGCTTTAGCCTACTTGCGAGTAGCACTTTCAAACCATTTTCGCAAACAAAGATGAGTTATTTTGTTGCAATCCACGTGATTGAGTCTGTACTTGTATGCTGAGCGCATCACTTAGTAAGTTAGCTAATAATCGGAATAAGAACACATATGTTTATCAAATAACATATCATGTTTAGTAGAGGCCGATCCTTTGATCGGGTGAGCAGGGGTGCTCATGTTATGACCTTCCCCTCTCGTACCCAAGTTCCCGAGCCGAGGCAACTTTGGTGATGACAGACATGTGGCCTTAGGCACGAGTCAGGGTTTCCTAAATTTCCCAAAAAACAAAATGTTTAGGTGGCGACTCTGTAATCTGGCAAAGCAGTCCAATTTTGGCATAATTTGACTTAAAATCTGATTTTCCAAAACAATTTGTCGGATTGGACTCTTTCATGATTTATCAATCTTACATTGCACTTTGTGAGATTAGATTCAAAACCGTGACAGGAGTCCGAACTGTAGTAGCACAGACCCAATTCGCGCCCTCTCCGAAAGGGGGGCGCACGGAGAGAGTCTAGGCAGTCTACAATCATACACGAGTGAAGGAAAGGTGGTGCGAACAAACAAGCGTACTTGCTTGTAGACAGCCCATTTTTTACGGCCCTTACGACTTGGACGTCATCGCATACACACCCGATGAGGAGTCTACATGCTTGTCAAGTGCTCGAAGTTCTCAGTGAAATGCCACAACTTTGAGCCCTTCAAACCTTACACCCTTGTTTCCTCATTCTTGGACAAAACCTTGGTTCTTCAAGCTTGCAACCCTTGGTGGCCTTTTTGGGCTGCCGGCCTTCACTCTTGTTTGCCGGCCACCAGTGTCTTTTACAGATGTTTTGTGACAGTTGTGTCAGCTGTTTGCATAGCTGCTTGCATTTTCTCCCATGTGTAGGGTTTGATGTTCTTGAGGGGAATTCATGTTTTCTATATATAGAGGGCCTCCCTCTCATGTTTTAAGTTTAGAAAAATTTTAAAGAAAATTTTTTTCTCTCCCTCTTTACAATTCTCTCTCTCCCTTCCAAATTTCTACACTCTTGCCTACATATCCTTAACCTTTGCTTATACACTTTTAACCAAACCTTCTCATCTTTGAGCTAAGATACTTTTGAGCTTGGTTTGAGCTCTTGAAGGGTGTGTTGTCTTGATTTCTTGCCTAGAATTGATCTCCTCTTCAAGAGGTATAAGGCTTTGCTTGTTGCTTTGTTTTATTTGCTATTATTCTTACTATTTTCCAACTATTTTTAGGCTATAAAAATTCTGTATTTTTTGGCTGAAGCTTGGGTTTTAAGGCCATTAAAGGTTGAGGGGTGGTTTCCCCTTCTTTGCACCTTGTTTTGAAGGCCTATTCCCTTGTGTTTCCCATCCTTTCACTATTTGTTTTTGAGCTTTTAAACACTATTTTGAAGAGTTATTTCAGTGGCCAAAATCATGTTTTGAAGTTCAAATTTGGAGGGGTTAGCCTCCCTTCCTTGTGTCTTGCTTACTAGTCTAGCTTTTGCTATGTTTTAGCATATTAATCTAGCTATTTTTATCTTAATTCCAACATGTTTTAGGACTTATTTTAAACTGTTTTAGCACTTTTTTTGGTTGATAGTTGCATTTGGGCTTTGTTTTGCATACTTATAGTGTAATTGTTCTCATAAGTTTGGTGTTCTAGGCCTTAGAAACCATCTTATTTGAGTTGATTGCATTTATTTGTGGCTTTCCATACTTGTGATCACTCTTAATCATCTCTGTAACCTCCCTCCTTTCTTGGCTTTTGTTTTCCTTTAAAAGTGGTTCAAACTACTTGTGTGTTTAAGCATGAGATTGAGATGTCATGCTTAATGGTTCAATCCCTATGGGGTTCATCACCAACGATACGATGTCTCTTTCATGTCAAAAACAACTCTTGGTTTGAGCCTTCTTTCCATTTAGAGGACTCAAACTCACCATTGGACTCAATGAATTAAAGAATGGAAGGTAATCTAAAAATGGAGCAATTAAAATGGGACTAAAATGGTGCAAGATAAAAATTGGTTTTGTGTGCAATCGGACGTTAATTGAACACATGGAAACTTGAGGCATTTCATACTCATTAGTGATGAAATGATTCAAGTATCCAAGGTCACCACTTCCCTTGATGAACTCATGAGGGGAGGTTAGAGTCTTATTTTGTTATATTTATGGAAATTGCACACTTTGGTTCGTAAGCCATCATGCAATGAAATTGCTTGAATTGTTGGTTTGTGGACCAAGCTTACTACTCCTTTGATGTGTTCATGAGTAGGAGGGGTGAGCTGTGCAGACAACCCTTGAGAATACCCTGTGCATGCTCTGTTTGTTCTCTGTTGCAGCAAGATGAACTGGGCAGCAGTGGCTGGCAAGCCACTTTCTATGGCCGGCAGACCACCTTTGATGGCCGGCCGGCTATCACTGGTGGCCGGCAAGCCCTCACCACTGGCCGGCCGGCCGGCTACTGATGCAAAATTCAACAGTGTGTTCTTTGAGAAGAGCAGAGCTATTCTGGAAGTGGACAAAGGTGTTAGTGTTCTACTGTACAACAGGGACCTTCTTAAACGGAAAACAGTGGCTTTTCAGGTGGAAGCCGAGCACGTGCATGAGCATTCCTCGCGTATCGAGCATGTTTAAGTTTAAATATTTGTTGTAATTAATTAGTCGTAGCTAGTTAATTTTTGTAAAGTGTTGTAATTAATTAGTTAGTTAACTAATTATTCAATTTCATTTTGTAATTATTTTAGTTAGCTAGAATAGTTAATTCAAGTGTTGTAATAATTAGTTAAGTAGTTTAGCTAATTTCATTTGTTTTGTAATAATTAGCTTAGCTTTAATTAGTTAGTTAGTTAGTGTATTCAGACTCTCCTTCGTGAGAGCGCAATGTAATAACATGTATGTCTTCTAAACCCACGTCTTTCTCCCTTTTATTTGCTAGCTTATGATGGTTAGTTTAGGGGCATCATATTTAGTTTAGCATACTTCATGTTTGCATCCATTTGTCTTGCATGCACCGAGGCTCGGTTCATCATTCTAACTTGCATTGTTGTTTAAATACTTCTTTGAATACATGCTTAGACCACAAGCTATCAAATTGATCCATATGCCATATTAGTAGCCGAGCCTATTAGTTGCATATCACATGTGTTCCATTAGTCATAATTGCATAAGTTAGGATCATGCATCTTTCTAACTTTATCTTTTTTTTGGCTTGGAGTACTAGGTGAGCCTTTACTCACTTTCGCATATCGCATATGTGTGATTGTTTCCATATTTAGCATGCTTGCCATGAGGCTAATTTCTTAAGTGCTGTAAACAGTTTGAGTGCCTGTGGATGAAGGCTAGTTGTTTGAATTGGAATAATTTGAGTAATGTACATATGCGATCACTTGTTCAAGTGGTACATATTCGAAACAATTTTGCAAACGAACATGAGTCAAGTGTTCCAATTCTTGCAAATTAGACTATACTTGTGTGTGTGCGCATCACATAGTAATGCTAGCCTAATAACCAGAACAAAGAGCATATAATGTAGATAATATTCATATCATGATTAGTAGAGGCTGATCATTGATCGGGCGAGCGGGCGTGCTCAATTCATTCGTAACCTTCCCCTCTTGTACCTAAGTTCCCGAGCTGAGACAATCTTGCTGATGACGCACACGTGGCCTTTGGCACGAGTCATGGGTTTCTTAGATTTTCCAAAAATATTTAGGTGGCGGCTTTGTATCGGGCAAAGCAATCCATTTTTGGCATTTTTTATTCAAAATTGATTTTCAAAAAAAATTTGCCGGATTGGGACTCTTTGGTGTTTATCTATTTCACATTGTACTTGTGAGATCATATTCATAATTGCAGAAGTCTGATACTGTAGGGCATATTTCACCTTCCGAAAGGGGGCATGAAAAGTTCGAACTACACTGTTGTTTTTAACTGAAGGTACAATCCTAACATGTCACACCCGAGAGGAGGAAAAGTGGTGTGAACACCGGGTGCACCCGATGTTTTTAACCGAATGTACAATCCTAACACATCACATGCGAGAGGAGGACAGGCAGTGTGAACAAATCGGTGCACTTGCTATTTTTAACCGAAGGTACAATCCTAATGCGTCACATGCGAGAGGAAGAAAGGTGGTGTGAACAACCAAGCGCACCTGTAGCTTTTAACCGAAGGTTCAATCTTGATGGGTCATATGCGAGAGAAGGAAAGGTGGTGTGAACACCAGGCGCACCCGATGTTTTTAACCGAAGGTACCATCCTAACGCGTCACATGCGAGAGGAGGAAAGGTGGTGTGAACAAACAGGCACACCTGCTATTTTTAACTGAAGGTACAATCCTAATGCGTCACACACGAGAGGAGGAAAGGTGATATCAACAAACAGGCGCACCTGCTATTTTTAACCGAAGGTACAGTCCTAACGCGTCCCATACGAGAGAAGGAAAGGTGGTGTGAACATCAGGTGCACCCGATGTTTTTAACCGAAGGTACAATCCTAACGTGTCACACGCGAGAAGAGGAAAGGTGGTGTGAACAAACAGGCGCACTTGCTATTTTTAACAGAAGGTATAATCCTTACGCGTCATATGCGAGAGGAGGAAAGGTGGTGTGAACAAACAGGGGCACCTACTATTTTTAACGAAAGCTACAATCCTAACGCGTCACAGGCGAGACGTGGAAAGGTGGTGTGAACACCGGGCGCACCCGATGTTTTTAACCGAAGGTACAATCCAAACGCATCACATGTGAGAGGAGGAAAGGTGGTGTGAACACCAGGCACACCCGATGTTTTTAACCGAAGGTACAATCCTAACGCGTCTCACACGAGAGGAGAAAAGGTGGTGCAAACAAACAGGCACACCTGCAGTTTTTAACTGAAGGTACATTCTTGACCTGTCACATGCGAGAGGAGGAAAGGTGGTGTGAACACCGGGCGCACTCCATGTTTTTAACCAAAGGTACAATCCTAATGCATCACACACGAGAAGAGGAAAGGTGGTGTGAACAAACTGGCGCACCTGCTATTTTTAACTGAAGGTACAATCCTAACGCGTCACACGCGAGAAGAGGAAAGGTGGTGTGAATAAACAGGCGCACCTATTATTTTTAACCAAAGGTACAATCCTAATGCGTCACACACGAGAGGAGGAAAGGTGGTGTGAACACCAGGTGCACCCGATGTTTTGAACCGAAGGTACAATCCTAATGTGTCACAGGCGAGAGGAGGAAAGGTGGTGTGAACATTGGGTGCACCTGATGCTTTTAACCGAAGGTACAATCCTAACGCGTCACACTCGAGAGTAGGAAAGGTGGTGTGAACAAATAGGTGCACCTACTGTTTTTAACCGAAGGTACAATCTTAACATGTCACACGCTAGAGGAGGAAAGGTGGTGTGAACACCAGGTGCACCTGATGTTTTTAACCGAAGGTACATTCCTAACGCGTCACACGCGAGAGGATGAAAGGTGGTGTGAACAAACAGGCACACCTACTATTTTTAACCGAAGGTACAATCCTAACGCGTCACAGACGAGAGGAGGAAAGGTGGTGTGAACACCGTGCGCACCTGATGTTTTGAACCGAAGATATAATCCTAACGTGTCACACGCGAGAGGAGAAAAGGTGGTGTGAACAAACAGGCGCACCTGTTATTTTTAATTGAAGGTACAGTCGTAATGCATCACACGTGAGTGGAGGAAAGGTTAGATTGACAAAAGAACAAACAAATCGCATAAGTGAAATCAAAACGATCCAAGCAATGTAGTAAAGTGAAAGCCAATTTGCCAATGTGTTGAAACAATGAACACAACACACAGCATTCAATGTGCTTATGAGATGGATGATGATTTTACTGTGGCACGAATGATTTCAACTAGAACTCCTTTGAATGAACCGTACATACTATATCGTGTGGTTACAAAACATAATAACAAGAGGAACTACAATTTTAGACAAAGCAAATTATAAACTACTCGGAGTAGTTTACACAAATTAAAAGTTTTGAACAAATGAGTTTAAAGAAGTAAACTTTAAACAAATTAAATTAAGAATCAAACACAAAGGCACTCATATAATCAAACAACAAAAACAAAAAAACCTTTCTTTTCTTTTTGTATTTCTTTTCTCATTTATTATTTATTATATATTCCGTCTCTCTCTTATCTTTGGTTTTTTTTTTTCTTTCTTTTTTCTCTTTTTTTTTTTTTTTTTGCCTTTCTTTGTTTCTTTTCCATTCACTATTGTTTTTTTTTTTAACCCTCTTATTTTCAACTCCATAAAACAAGAAATAAATAACAGAAAGGAAGAGAAAGAGGAAAAGAACAAAACTATTATGTGTTGTAATTGAGGGCTGGTCGAGCCTCAATGAAGCACGACCGAGCATTGCAACAGCCAGCCGGGCCTCGATAGCGATAGGGGAAGTTTCGGCCTTTCCTCGCTTTGAAACAAATCCAAACCCTATTTCCTCACACCTCCTTATGTTTCCCAACAAATCTCTCCCATTTCTCTTCAAAATCCTTCATCTCCTCTGCATTTTGAACTGATTGATTTTGATTCGGCCAAGCTTTTGGGTTTCTCATTATTTTTTCCTTATTTCTCATGAGTTTTCTTGGCTTTTTGGGGTCATGTTTTCACTTTCCCCTCTCATTTTCTCTCTCCTAGGGTTTAGCCCCTTACATTTTCTTGAATTCTCTTCATTTCCTCCATTCTTCTCCATGGCTAGTGACGAAGTTCCCATTATAGACCCCGCCATTGGTATTGGGGCTGCTCTAGGCACATACATAGAGGTAGAAGATGCTCCTGCATTGCCTTCCCTTGTTGATCGGCCATTTGACACGGCCACATACCGACTATGCACACATGCTCCACCCCGGGTGGGATTTTGAGATTCGAGGGCCTTATCCCCAGGATAGACGGGGATGTCTTGCTACGAGAGCCCACAGAGCACTTGTTCGCCAATGCCTCCACGGTAAGCAACTTCTATTTGTTTTGATGCATTGTTGAAGCTCACAAGTAGCCCACTAGTTAAATGCCATACATTTCCCATTTGCAGGTGATAGCCAGGAGGATTGGCGGATACGGATCTATATCCGGGCCCCAGCGTTGGTATGAGAGACTGCCTGCGGAGGTCCGCTCATTAGTTGATGCAGCTGGCTTTAGGCCCTTCTGCTCAAGGCTTATACAAATGAGAGCCGAGTCACTATTGTACGGGGCCTTAGTCGAGAGATGGTGGGACACCACAGACTCATTCCACTTCTCATCAATCGGGGAGATGACTCTAACCCCATACGACTTTGTGATGCTCACCGGCTTGCGGATTGGAGTTGGCGGTCCGATCCCGTATGATCCTGACATGATGCAGTGGAGAGCCGCAGAACATCAACTTCTTGGAGCTATCCCAGACACTACCAGCCACTGGATGGTGAGGTACAACTGGTTCTTCAAGTACTTCTCTGACTTTTAGCCGACCACTTTAGATGAGGACGCCCAGTACACCCGCGGCTAACTTATGTATCTCCTCGGTACTACCCTGTTTGCGAACAGGGAAAATACCATGAGGTTATATCTTCTGGGGGCAGTGGTGCACCTCCTTCGGGTGGCAGAGTACGATTGGGGTGGCGTTAGTCTAGCCACCCTAAACTGCTATATGAGCTTCGTCTCCCACCGCAAGGCGGATTCACTCGACGGCTATTGAAGAGTTTAGGAGGTATGCCTGACACTTATCTTTTCTATTCATTTTGTTCATTTTGAATTTTCTGCTCATTTACATTTCATTTCTGCTTATTGACTTCATTCGTCTTTTTTTGTTTGCAGCTCTAGGTTTCCACCTACTTCACCTCTCTAGCTCCAGTCCTGGTGAGGCTAATCGAGTTGTCAGTACCCCACTCACGGTACTACAACTCCCGATTTGAGCGTCGCCGCCGTGTAGACCGAGATTTCCCCTATTTTTGCCGCTTCTTTGACACGATCACGGCAGACCAGGTAGTGAAATACCAACCTTTAACTATTACATACCATGAGCATATTGCACTGATTTCTGCACACTACACGGTCATTCTCATACTACTAATTTCTCGCATTGTATTGATCTTTGACATTGCACGAATTTCCCACACTGCATTACCGTACCCATACTGCACTGATCTAACACTGCACTGCCATTCTGATTTCTGACACTGCACTGCCACACCTATACTGCACTGGTCTGACACTGATTTCATAGTTGGGCCAGCATTCCCCAAGTGTCGAGGACGACCTACGCTGCTGCATGGCATGCCTCCACAATGCGGATTCTATTCGAGGGTCCTTTTGGCATGGCGTACTACCTAGGAGAGAGGTTCATCCGCCAGACACGGGGCGTTGTCGACCCCGACATCCCACATCCCTCTCCTCCGATTATGAGGGTAGTTGATGAGCTACAGGACGGTCCTCAGATCGACCTCCTGATGTTAGGCAAGGACGGTGATCATCATCATGAGCATGGCGACTTCACTATCTTCTTACACACCTGGGTGATGGCACCACTTACCCTAGACGCGGGTCGAGCTGTACCGGAGGTTGCTGCTAGTGCTACTACGGTTGGTGATGTGCCTGCTAGAGGTGCCCCTACCGTTGCTCCCATTCTTGGATTTCTTATGATCCCCACTGAGATCATGTACATGCGTCTAGATGGAGTGATCGAGCAGATCCTGCTTGAGCGCATCGACGAGAGGGACTGTAGACTAGTGTTTGCTCTTGGCATCGAGCAGGTACACATTCCTCTATACTTCTGCTTACTGCACTTTATCTTGTTTTGTACCATTTCTATTCATTATTTGCTATTACTTCTGTCTACTTTTCTTAGATTCTATTCCTACCGTAGGTACCCCAGGCATATGCTGATAACCTCCTTCGTACGATTGACTAACTGCTTTTTATGGTACGGAGGAGGCAGACCGCCCTAGTCATCCATGGGATCGAGGTACATTCTATATGTAGTCTACTGTTGTTGCCATACTATACACTCTTGTTAGTTCATACTGATACCTATCCTATTTTCAACTTGAGTTGGCGCCAACAGTGCTTGCAGGACTTTCCGCAACCAGTAGATAGAGACGGGGCCCAGTGAGGGGCCGAGGGGGAGCCGATCGAGGGGGAGGTCGACCGAAGCAGTGCTCACCTTTCGAGCAGTCCTTTCACAGATCTACGACCCCCGAGGATGAGGGAGAGGAGGTTGACTTGCAGTTCAGTAGCCCTAGCAACGATAGTGATGCAGCTCTTTCCTAGCCGAGGAAGAAGAGGGTGAGGATGGGCTATTGACGAGGATGATGATTTCGTTTTTGTTTTTTTTTTTTTGTTGTTTTGTTTTTGCTTTGTAGTTAAAGACTAGCTTCAGATAGACCCTTTTGTTTTTGTTTGAAAGATTTTCTTTTGTTTTATTACCCTGTAAAACAATGATTGGGGTTAGACCCACCAGTTATAAAAGACAAGTTTTTGTTGAATGATTTCCTTGCACAATGTGATGAATGCTTGAATGTGATGAATGGTGTAAGCCTTGCATGATAACTTTACATAAGACTTCCTCTTGCATTCATTTGAATCGGATAACTACCCATAACCGGACAAAATCATGAAATACAACTCGATAGCAAGAAAACAAAATAAAAACAATTCGAAAATATCAAAAAAAACACTTGGTACAAACAAAACAACACTCAAAATACAACTGTGGTATGTTAAGGCAAAAGTTGGCCTTTCCTGCAACTACGCCACTCTGAGCCATCATTGAGACATGATCGGGCCTAAATATGCATGGCCAGGCTTCACTGAGGCTTGGCCGGGCCTCAATATGAGGTTGGTCAGTGCTGCCTAGCTGTCATGCACTGCTCTTTCCCATCTTCTATAAATAAAGCTCCCATGCTGTTTTTCTGGCAGAATAACAAGTCTTTGATATTTTGCTCTCAAAATGGAGACATTGTGCAACAATAGGCTCCAAGACTGGATAGCCACTTTGGACGGCTCGAAAGAGGTGAATTTTCGCAATTTTAGCCTAAATGCCCTTTTTCCTCTGACTTGCACTTCTCTTTACTTTCCATTCCTTCATTCCGCTGTTCGATGTTGGAACCCAATCACGTATGTGTTTCAATTCGGATCTCAGGAGGTGTGTTCGACACTCGAGGAATTTCAGTCGTTGATGGAGTCCCAACACGATGAAGAAATCATACCATAGCCCCGTTTTGGCCGTACCCAAGCTTTGGGACGGCTGTGTAGCTTAACATTACATGAGGCTCGATCTTTGGTACATAATGGGGAGCCAGTTTTCCCCGGTTTAGTCCATCAATTTTTCGTTGTTGGAAAGGAGTGACCTTATTTGGCGAGGTCGCCTACAACATACTCTTTGTTTATGCCTTCTTGCATAATTCCTCATTGCCCCTAGTTTTGGCGAAGTTAGCATCTGGTTGATCGAAATAGCTCAACATCTAAAAGAAGGTAAGAGTTGTATGGGTTTGGTACTGGCTGAAACCTTGATGGGTTTAGATGCCTTCCACCGAGGATAGTCCACCCGGTTGGTAGGGAGTCCGCTACTTCTCCAGGTATTATTTTCCACCCTTCTAATTTATGATTCTTACATCACTCAACACTCATTCTCTGTCTTTCTCTTAAAACCCCTTTCTTTACTTTTTTTCTCACCGTACACCTATCTATTCTTTAATCTCTCTTATTTTTCATCCCTCCCCATGTATGGCTTATGGATAAACTGTAAGTAGCTACTCCTTGTTCCGAGTACTCATTGCGAGCTTACTTCTTTCATCAACGGCTAGTGGATTTCCCTTCAGAGGGTTTATGGTGTAATTGGATGTGCAGCTAGTCCACAGCCGACATAACTTGGCGTTGCCCTTGGCTTAATTTAGCAGAGATGAGCTACAGCATGTCCCAATAGTCAGGTGTAGAGTTGATTGGCCTCACACATTGTATATTATATTTTCTTCTCCAGTTCCGACGTCAATTGGGGCATGATCAGAAATGACCAGATGAGGGAGTGGAATACCCTGCTTCATTTCCAGTTCACACCTCACACCTGTCCCAATATCTAGCAGCCTGGAGGATGAGAGAAATTCTGGCCCCTGCCATTAGTTTCAGTTACACCCTGTCTGAGGAGTGTTTGGCTTGGCTCGAAGAGGAGGCAGAGGTTGGACCATCTTTGGCGTAGAGCCACCTGACTCAGCTGTGCCCCTAGTTTTACTGCTTTGATATTTTCTTTTCAAATCTAAAATGTAAAAGCAACTTTGATCTAAATCAAAGAGTTTGGAGAATGTACTTGTGTTGAAATCAATAAAATTAAAGTTGTGAGTACTAAAAATTTTCCTTTCGGTCCCAAAAATGGTCCAACTTGTAAAAGGGTAAAATTTTGAACAAAATCAACTTTTATTAAAACTTTCCAAAACAATTTTCAGAAACGATCACCACCTGACACGCATAGAATCAATCCTCATGATGTACAATCCTGAATCAAAAAAATCTTAACTGCCCCTGGCTGCGTATCATTACTGCTGTTCTGTATTTAGCTTTTCTGCCCGAAATACGGAGCACAACCGAACTAATAGACGATGAACAAGGATGACTTGATCAAGAAAATGGATAGGACAGTTGAACTGGAGATAGTTATGGCCGAACTTTAGGATGAAGTTGCCAACGTCTCCCAAAAATGGGAATCAGGCCTTATATAGTTTGGTTCAGGTTCACTCGAGTATTAACTCTCTCTTTTTACGCTCTAACTTTTGCTAAAGTCATCCTTTAGGGTTTTCAACCTTGTGAGCTCAATTATTGTTTATTCCTAATTTTTCATGCTTTAACTTTTGCCTAGGTCTCCCTTTCAGGTTGCAGCCTAGCGAGCCTCTCAATGGTAATATTTCTCTAACTTGTCCATGTTGATTGGTTGCGAGAACTCCAGGCCATCCAAGCCCATAAGAATGACTACCCCCTGACCAGATTGACTTGATGATGTAAGGACCGGTCCAGTTAGGTTTGAACTTGCCCCTAGGGTCATGAATGGGAGCTCGGTTGTCTTTCAATACCATGTCCCCTTCTTGAAGATTTCTGGATGTCACTTTCTTGTTAAAAGCCCTAGCAATCTGGCGTTGGTAGCCTTGGACATGATACAATGCTCTTAATCTTCTTTCATCAAACAACATCAACTCCTCAAACCTACTTTGCTGCCAATCTGCCCTTGCTATCTGACACTCATCCATAATTCGTAGCGAGGGCGCTTCAATTTTGATCGGCAAAACAATTTCTATCCTGTAAACAAGAGAATAGAGGGTTGCCCTTATAGATGTTCGGATTGAGGTTCTGTAGCCCCAGACTGCAAATGGCAATTTATCTGGCCAGTCTCTGTAGGTTTCCACAATCTTTTGCAAAATTCTCTTGATATTTTTGTTTGTAGCTTCAATAGGCCCATTGGTCTGCGGCCTGTAGGTTGATGACTTATGGAAAGCTACGTTATATTTTTCGAGCAAATCTATGACCTCTTTCTTGAAGTGTGTCCCATTATCGAAAATAATTTCATTGGGCACCCCATACCGGCATATGATGTTGTTTTTAATGAACTTGGCCACATGCGATGCTTTCAGCATGGAGTAGGACTGGGCTTCCACCCATTTTGTGAAGTAATCGATTGTTACCAAAATGAATTCATGCCCGTTTGACCCTTTTGGTGTAACCGCACTGATAACGTCTATCCCCCAAATAGAGAATGGCCATGGTGAAGTCATGTTGTAGAGCTTCGACGGTGGAATGTTCATGCAATTGGCATGAATCTGGCACTTGTGGCATCGCCGAACAAAACCAATGCAATCCTCTTCCATGGTTGACCAGTAGTAGCCTTGTCTAAGGATTTTTCAGGCGAGCGTCACACCGTTCATGTGGGCTCCACACTCTCCTTCGTGGATGGCCTCCATAAGGAGCTTTGATTCCTCTTTCTCAACACATAGCTTGTGCATTCCCAGATGGCTCTTTTGTGCAGTTTGCCTCCGTAGATGATAAATTGAATGGCCAGACGCCGTATTCCCCTTTTGTCCTTGGCATTCGCTCCTAGTAGATACGCCTCCTTTTCTAGGAAATTCCAAATATCATAGTACCAGGGGTTCTTGTCTGAAGCCTCATCTATTGTGGCAATGGTTTCATAGGCCAGCGTGTACTTTTGTTTAATAATGATTGGACACATCCTGACTCCCAATGAAATGTCTACCATAGAAGATAGAGTTGCTAGTTCGTCAGTCAACCAGTTGTTCTCCCTTAGCAAATGCGTAAACGTTAACTTCTCAAATCTAGGAATTAGTATATCCAAGACCTGATGATAAACCTTAATTTTCTCCTCTTTAACCCGCCAATCTCCGTTGGCTTGAGACACAACCAAGTTTGAATCCCCAATGACGTCTAACCTTTTTGCCCCTAGTTCTAGGGCAGCTTCTAAACCAGCGATACGCGTCTCATATTCTGCTTCGTTATTGGATACTTTGAACCGGAGTTTGAAGGCTAAGGGTATATGGGAGTCATCAGGTGCTATCAGCAACACACCGATCCCATAACCGTATGGATTGGCTGCTCCGTTGAAGTACATCGTCCACGTTTTCTCCTCTATTTGTAGAATATTTTCATCTGGGAAAAGGTACTCCAACGCTTCATCCCCTTCTACTGGGTGACGTAGATGTGGCCGAACGTCACGGCTCCGCGCGCGAATGGCGCGAAATCCATTTTGTTCATTAGCTACTACAATTCGAACTTAATGTCATGGTTCTGAATCTAATCCCGTAAAGTGCAATGCAAGACCGATAAATCACCAAAGAGTCCAAATCTGGCAAATCGTTTTGGAAAACTGATTTTTATAAAGAAGTGCCAAACATGGACTGTTTTGCCAGATACAGAGTCGCCACCTAAATATTTTGTTTTGGGGAAAATTTAGGAAACCCTGACTCATGCCTAAGGCCACGTGTCCGTCATCACTAAAGTTGCCTCGGCTCGGGAACTTGGGTACGAGAGGGGAAGGTCATGCAATGAGCACCCCCGCTCGCTCGATCAAAGGATTGGCCTTTACTAACATGATATATTCTTTTTGAAAACACATGCGCTCTTATTCCGGTTAATTAGCTAATCTTACTACATGATGCGCACAGCATACAAGTATAGATTAGATCTCCTAAGTTGGAACAAAACATCTCATGTTTGTTTGTTTGAAAATGGTTTGAAGGTGTTACTCGCAAGTAGGCCAAGACGTGGATTTGCCACCCTCGAGTGGGCTTAGAAAACATGATTTGCCACCGTCAAGTGGGCTTAAAACTCGCATTTCGATGAATTGTTCCAATTCAAGCAATCCAACCTTCACCCACAGGCATTTAGACAGTTATATCATTTAAGCAAATAGCCTCATGGCAAACATACTGAACATGGCAGTCACTTACACTCATGCAAGATGCTAAAGCATAAACACTCACAGTGTACTAAAAGCCAAAACAAAAGCTAGTTAGTGTAATATCCCGACCCTCGTATGTGTTTCTGATATGTTTAATCTCTCCTTTTGGTGCTTTGAAATGCTTAATGTGAAATGCTTGAGATTATATCTGTTGGTTAAGAAAGATATCTGTTACTCTTAAACTGCTCAGAATAGAAATTGAGAGCTTTAGAGACATAATAATTTGAAATTGATGTTATATTTCGATTCAGCATAATTTTTAGGTAATATTAAGCTTGTCTGTGAAATTTTAATTTCGGATGATTAAACGATTGAAATTTGTCTTTTTCTCACTTTAGGCCTCTTATATATATAACTATCTATGTCTTGTGTTTTATGTTTTGACATCACTCAACATTTAGCCTAGAAGAAAGGTTGGGGTTAGGAGAGGGGTTGAGAGGTAGAGAAAAGAGAGTTTTCCAAGAGGGTTGAAGAGTAGAAGACTTGAATTCAAGGTATGTAAATATTTTGTGATCTTGGATAGAAGTTGATGGTAATTAGAATTGTGTTCTTGCTATGGGGATTCATAAGTGATGTATGGTATGAATTAAAGAGTAAAGTTGATGTTAGTTTGATTGAAAGGGTCTTGTATTCTATCCTTTATATTTGTGTGATCATGCTTCATTATAAATTGGGTGATCCTCTTTAAGTCTATGGACTTGATTTGCACCTTGATATACATCTATTGTGAACTCATGGAACATGGATTATGTTGTGGAATTTAGATTATAATTGATCATCATATGTTTCCACTCTTAAATCACATGATATTTAAAGCATAATTTGAGCATTTAAAAGTCCATCTTGAAGCCTCTTGTTGCCACCAAGAAATTCCATTTTTGAAGATTTTCGGACAGATTTTTGGCAGATTCGCCGCACGTGCGGGGATCATTGCCGCACGTGCGGCATTTTGGGCAATTTTGGGCGATGCACACTGCTAAAACCGCACGTGCGGGGCATCACTGCCGCACGTGAGGGAGGAGTTGCCGCACGTGCGGGGCTCACAGCCGCACGTGCGGCCCAAGACCAAAAAGTTGGGATGCTCCTTTTGACCTGTTTGACCCTCTAAAATGTGTAAAATGATCATTTAAAATTGTTACAATGTGCTTTTATTTACTAGAAGTTACTAGAAGTTATGGACTGAAACGCGAATGCGAATGTAAGGGAATTTTGAACTAACTTATGGGTTCTATGTGTGTGTAGGACACACTCCAGGAGGAAGCCATATTCCGCCATCACACTGTGAGTAATAGTGCAAAGAATATGTATTCATTTACTGTTGATGATTATTTAAGTTCTATTTCCGTCTGCTTTCCGTATATTCCTATCTTACGTGAGCTTGAATAACATGTGATGTGAATGAAATGTAAATGTGGAAAGAATTTGTGAACATTCTGTAACATTCTGGGCCGAGGGCCGTTCTGTGACATTCAGTAACTGTGACATTTTGTAACATTCTGGGCCGAGGGCCGTTCTGTGACATTCTGTGACATTCTGTAACCTTCTGGGCCGAGGGCCCTTTTGTGACATTCCGTAACATTCTGTGGCATTTTGTAACATTCTGGGCCGAGGGCCATTCGGTGATATTTTGTGACATTCCGTAACATTCTGTGACATTTTGTAACATTCTGGGTCATGGACCATTCGGTAGCATTGGATTAATTTCATAAACTTCGCAATTACATACATATGATTATGAGTTATAATTTCAATTACGTATTGGATTATCTTGGTATTATTATTCACTGAGCTTCGCTCATTCCTCATATTGTCTGTTTCTGTAGGTCATCCACCCGGGAACCAGTCTTAACTCCCGAAGCTCATTCCTTTTTGTCAACCCTTATGGTCAGGCACAAAAGAAGACCCGTTCTACCTTTGTAGACTTTTGTCAAGTTTTGGCTTGTATTCTACGTACCTGTTTTTGGGGTCGTCTGTAATTAATATTTTTGTATATGCCCACTCCTAGGGCAGGGCCTGTATGTGTGTAAAAGTAACCGGTGCACAGCAGTATGGTTTTGTATATTATTTTTCTGTTAAATGTGCATGATCCTGGCAAGTCAGTAGTAGCTCAATGGACATGATTGGTTATTGTTCTATAATGCTTCCATTCTGGCCCCTACATTACATTACATGTATATATCAGGTCTAGTGTCCATTTCTGCATAGGTCATGCCCAAACTTCTAGGGGTAGTTTCGGGCTGTGACAAGTGGTATCGGAGCACGAGTTGCCATCTCACACACGGATCCATTGAGCTGTAGGGTGTCTAGAAAAGATTTGGGTACCATGCATGACATCCTAAAAGTATAAGACTCGTTGATGGCAACAGTAAGAGTACTCTGATAATGCTAACAACATTGAACTATATCTATTGTATATGATTGCCTATTGTGTAGATCATGGTGAGAACAAGGACAGAGGAACAGGAAGATGCTACTGCCGTACGGCTGGATAGGATGGAGAGAATGATTATGGAACTGGCGGAGACCATACGGCAACAACAGCAACAGCCACCACAGCAGCAATAACCACAAGAACAACCGCCACCCCCACCGGTAGTACCAGAGTTCCATGCTGAAGACCGAACTATCACTCTTACTAAGGAGTTTAAAAAGATGAAGCCACCATCTTTCAAAGGGGGAATAGAACCAATGAAAGCTGAGGCCTGGGTGTTGGGCATAGAAAAATTATTTGAGGTTTTCCCTTGCACCGAAGCTCAAAAAGTGCAATTGGCAGCTTTCACCCTTGAAGATGAAGCACGCAGATGGTGGATGCTTACGAGAACAATCCATCCAGGCCTAACATGGGACAGATTTCTGGAGCTGTTTTATGATAAGTATTTTCCCCAAAGTATGCGAGACAAGAAGGTGACCGAGTTTGAGACTCTTCGCCAAGGGAACAAAACCGTTGCAGAATACGAAGCTCAGTTTGCAGAACTAGCACGGTTTGCCCCTCACATGGTAGATACCGATTACAAGAAGGCACGCAAATTTGAAGGGGGATTACGGAGTGCAATATTGGACAGGGTTAATATGCTGAAGTTACCCACCTATGTTGATGTATTAGAGAGAGCTGTTATAGCAGAAGGAAATCTTGCAACCCAAAACCGAATTTCCGAATGGAAGGGGAAGAGGCAAAATACGCAGTGGTCAAAGGGAACAACTACCCCGCCAACTAAGAAGCAAAATTCAGGGACCTCCAGCATAACCACTCCTCCTCAAGATCTTGCTCCAATATGTTCAGAGTGCGGTTGGAGGCATCGTGGGGTCTGTCACCGATTGTCTGGCGCATGTTTTTGATGTGGCAAGGTGGGTCACCTGATAAGAGATTGTCCTCAAGGGAAGCAACAAGCTAATAACAAAGCTGTGACAAGTTCAGTAGGGTCTGCACCAAAGTCTAATTCCAATGCTAAGTCTGTTACCAAACCCGCGAGCAACAAAGATACTACGAGGCAAGGTAGGGTATTTGCATTAGTGCCAGGGGACGTGCAAAATGCTGCGACGGTGGTATCAGGTACATTTACGGTTTACGGCCATTCTGCTTATGTATTATTTGATTCTGGCTCTACCTGTTCCTTTGTGTCCAAATTATTTGCAAAATATTTAGACAAACCTGAAGAAGATTTAACTTACATGTTGTGTGTATCGTCACCTATGGGAAACACTATGATCTGTACTTCTGTATATCCGGCGTGTGAACTTCTGATTGGGAATGTCTGTGTATATGCTAATCTGTTACCTCTTGATATGAACTCGTTTGACATTATTCTGGGAATGGATTGGTTGAGTGAAAATGGGGCAACTATAGACTATCTAAACAAGCAAATCAGTTTTCATCCTCCGGGACAACTAGATTCTATCTTTCAGGGACAGGAAGTGACATCACCCCCATACATGATTTCTGCTGCAAAGGCTTGCAAATTAATTCAAAAGGGGTGTCAGGGGTTCTTATGCAGTGTTTTGAAAGGACAAGAGATGAATGGAAATACTGATCTAATTCCAGTTGTTTGCGAATTTCCGGATGTTTTTCCGGAAGAATTGCCGGGGCAGTTAATAGACCGTGAAATTGAGTTTACAATTGAAGTGGCACCGGGAACTCAACCTATTTCTAAGACTCCGTATAGGATGTCACCAGCTGAAATGAAAGAGTTAAAGCTTCAACTACAAGATTTGCTTGATAGGGGATTTATCCGTCCGAGTGTGTCTCCCTGGGGTGCACCAGTATTGTTTGTAAAGAAGAAGGACGGAACACTTCGACTATGTATCGATTACAGGGAACTCAACAAAGTAACAATTAAGAATAAATACCCACTGCCACGGATTGATGATTTGTTTGATCAACTCCAAGGAGCACAAGTCTTCTCAAAAATTGATTTGCGGTCAGGATACCACCAACTGAAGGTCAAAGATGATGACGTAGAGAAAACGGCTTTTCGAACCCGATACGGTCATTACGAATTTCTGGTTATGCCCTTTGGCGTTACTAACGCACCAGCAGCTTTTATGGATCTGATGAACCGAGTTTTTAAGCCGTATTTGGCTGAATTTGCCGTGGTCTTTATTGATGATATTCTTATTTACTCGAAGAGTACAGAAGCTCATGAGAACCATCTCCGTTTGATCCTCCAAATACTCCGAGAAAAGAAGTTGTATGCCAAGTTAAAGAAGTGTGAATTCTGGCTACATGAGGTAGCATTTTTGGGGCATGTGATAACAAAAGATGGCGTCTCTGTGGATCCACACAAAATTGAGGCAATTGTGAATTGGCCAATTCCTACTAATGTGACTGAGGTGCGTAGTTTTATGGGGTTAGCCGGTTATTACAGGCGTTTTGTTCAAGATTTTTCCAAAATTGCCGTGCCGCTTACACAATTAACTCGAAAAGGAGTTACATTTGAATGGTCCGAAGAACGGGAAGCTGCTTTCCAAGAGTTGAAAACGAAGTTAACCACAGCGCCAGTTCTGGCTTTACCATCCGGTACTGAGGGGTTTGTGATTTATAGCGATGCTTCGCATAAAGGGCTTGGTTGTGTGCTTATGCAAAATGGACGGGTTATCGCTTATGCATCTCGACAGCTGAAACCCCACGAGAAGAATTATCCCACCCACGATCTTGAGCTAGCAGCCGTCGTTTTTGCTTTAAAAATCTGGCGGCACTATCTGTATGGCACTACCTGTGAAGTTTTTACCGATCACAAAAGCCTCAAGTATCTCTTCACCCAGAAGGAGTTAAATATGCGAGAACGGCGTTGGTTAGAGTTAATCAAAGATTATGATTTGGAAATCCACTATCACCCTGGTAAAGCCAACACAGTCGCGGATGCACTGACTCGGAAAAGTATGGGAGATTTGGCGAACTTATTTACAAGGGAATTGGTGGCTGACTTAGGTAAGCTAAGTGTGGATTTGATTATACCGGAACAAAAAGCCATAATAGCAGCAATAATGGCTCAACCAACCTTACTCGAAGAAATTAAAATGCATCCAACGGAAGATGAAGCCCTGCAAAAAGTATGTGATGAATTGGAGATAAAACCAAAACCGGGGTTCAGTGTAGTGGATTCGGTGCTCAAGTTTCAAAGCAGAATTTGTGTCCCTAACATACTGGAACTTAGGCGAAAACTGATGGAAGAAGCACATGCCTCAAAGTTTTCAATACATCCAAGAAGTACCAAAATGTATAGGGATTTAAAACAACACTTTTGGTGGCCAGGTATGAAAAGGGAGATCGCAGAGTTTGTTTCTAAATGTCTACAGCGTCAGCAAGTAAAAGCAGAACATCAAAGACCAGCGGGACTGTTGCAACCCCTCCCAATTCCGGAATGGAAGTGGGAACACTTAACTATGGATTTTGTTGTGGGATTACCACGGACTCCTCGGGGTATGAATTCTATCTGGGTCATTGTAGACCGACTGACTAAGTCCGCTCATTTCCTTCCAGTGAAAACTCAGTATAATGCCGATAAACTCGCGGTGCTTTATGTAAATGAAATTGTACGCCTTCACGGTATTCCGGTTTCCATTGTATCAGATAGGGATCCAAAGTTTGTTTCGAGATTCTGGCAAAGTTTGCAAGAAGCCATGGGTACGGAACTTAAATTCAGTACAGCTTTTCACCCTCAAACCGACGGTCAATCCGAGAGGACGATACAAACTCTAGAAGATATGCTCCATATGTGTGTATTGGATTTTCAAGAAAGTTGGGAAACCCACTTACCTTTGATAGAATTTGCATACAACAATACTTATCATTCGAGCATTGAGATGGCCCCTTATGAAGCATTATATGGAAGACCATGTCGTTCCCCTGTGTGCTGGGCTGAAGTTGGAGACAGAGCATTGCTAGGACCTGAACTTGTGCAATTAACAACTAAGAAAGTCAAACTGATTCGAGAAAGATTGAAAACGGCACAAAGCAGACAGAAGAGTTATGCGGATAACCGGCGAAGGGATTTGACGTTTGACGTGGGTAGCCATGTGTTTGTGAAAGTCACCCCAATGAAGGGGCATCCGAGATTTGGGAAAAGAGGTAAGTTAACGCCCCGATATGTTGGCCCCTTCCAGATTTTGGAAAAAGTAGGTCCGGTAGCCTATCGAGTCGCCCTTCCACCAAATATGAGCCAAGTCCATAATGTGTTCCATGTTTCTATGCTCCGAGGATACCTTCCGGACCCATCACATGTGATAGAATTTCAACAAATTATGTTAGATGACAAGTTAAGGTATGTCGAGAAACCAATTAGGATTCTGGACCGACAAGTGAAACAATTACGAAATCGAGATATTCCGATGGTAAAGGTAGAATGGCAAGAACACTACGGAACCGAAGCAACTTGGGAAAAAGAAGAAGATATACTCCGTCAATATCCACATCTGTTTCAGTCTTGAGGTAAAGCAAGTTTGGGGGACCAAACTTATTTAAGGGGGGGAGAGTGTAATATCCCGACCCTCGTATGTGTTTCTGATATGTTTAATCTCTCCTTTTGGTGCTTTGAAATGCTTAATGTGAAATGCTTGAGATTATATCTGTTGGTTAAGAAAGATATCTGTTACTCTTAAACTGCTCAGAATAGAAATTGAGAGCTTTAGAGACATAATAATTTGAAATTGATGTTATATTTCGATTCAGCATAATTTTTAGGTAATATTAAGCTTGTCTGTGAAATTTTAATTTCGGATGATTAAACGATTGAAATTTGTCTTTTTCTCACTTTAGGCCTCTTATATATATAACTATCTATGTCTTGTGTTTTATGTTTTGACATCACTCAACATTTAGCCTAGAAGAAAGGTTGGGGTTAGGAGAGGGGTTGAGAGGTAGAGAAAAGAGAATTTTCCAAGAGGGTTGAAGAGTAAAAGACTTGAATTCAAGGTATGTAAATATTTTGTGATCTTGGATAGAAGTTGATGGTAATTAGAATTGTGTTCTTGCTATGGGGATTCATAAGTGATGTATGGTATGAATTAAAGAGTAAAGTTGATGTTAGTTTGATTGAAAGGGTCTTGTATTCTATCCTTTATATTTGTGTGATCATGCTTCATTATAAATTGGGTGATCCTCTTTAAGTCTATGGACTTGATTTGCACCTTGATATACATCTATTGTGAACTCATGGAACATGGATTATGTTGTGGAATTTAGATTATAATTGATCATCATATGTTTCCACTCTTAAATCACATGATATTTAAAGCATAATTTGAGCATTTAAAAGTCCATCTTGAAGCCTCTTGTTGCCACCAAGAAATTCCATTTTTGAAGATTTTCGGACAGATTTTTGGCAGATTCGCCGCACGTGCGGGGATCATTGCCGCACGTGCGGCATTTTGGGCAATTTTGGGCGATGCACACTGCTAAAACCGCACGTGCGGGGCATCACTGCCGCATGTGCGGGAGGAGTTGCCGCACGTGCGGGGCTCACAGCCGCACGTGCGGCCCAAGACCAAAAAGTTGGGATGCTCCTTTTGACCTGTTTGACCCTCTAAAATGTGTAAAATGATCATTTAAAATTGTTACAATGTGCTTTTATTTACTAGAAGTTACTAGAAGTTATGGACTGAAACGTGAATGCGAATGTAAGGGAATTTTGAACTAACTTATGGGTTCTATGTGTGTGTAGGACACACTCCAGGAGGAAGCCATATTCCGCCATCACACTGTGAGTAATAGTGCAAAGAATATGTATTCATTTACTGTTGATGATTATTTAAGTTCTATTTCCGTCTGCTTTCTGTATATTCCTATCTTACTTGAGCTTGAATAACATGTGATGTGAATGAAATGTAAATGTGGAAAGAATTTGTGAACATTCTGTAACATTCTGGGCCGAGGGCCGTTCTGTGACATTCAGTAACTGTGACATTTTGTAACATTCTGGGCCGAGGGCCGTTCTGTGACATTCTGTGACATTCTGTAACCTTCTGGGCCGAGGGCCCTTTTGTGACATTCCGTAACATTCTGTGGCATTTTGTAACATTCTGGGCCGAGGGCCATTCGGTGATATTTTGTGACATTTCGTAACATTCTGGGTCATGGACCATTCGGTAGCATTGGATTAATTTCATAAACTTCGCAATTACATACATATGATTATGAGTTATAATTTCAATTACGTATTGGATTATCTTGGTACTATTATTCACTGAGTTTCGCTCATTCCTCATATTGTCTGTTTCTGTAGGTCATCCACCCGGGAACCAGTCTTAACTCCCGAAGCTCATTCCTTTTTGTCAACCCTTATGGTCAGGCACAGAAGAAGACCCGTTCTACCTTTGTAGACTTTTGTCAAGTTTTGGCTTGTATTCTACGTACCTGTTTTTGGGGTCGTCTGTAATTAATATTTTTGTATATGCCCACTCCTAGGGCAGGGCCTGTATGTGTGTGTAAAAGTAACCGGTGCACAGCAGTATGGTTTTGTATATTATTTTTCTGTTAAATGTGCATGATCCTGGCAAGTCAGTAGTAGCTCAATGGACATGATTGGTTATTGTTCTATAATGCTTCCATTCTAGCCCCTACATTACATTACATGTATATATCAGGTCTAGTGTCCATTTCGGCATAGGTCATGCCCAAACTTCTAGGGGTAGTTTCGGGCTGTGACAAGTGGTATCGGAGCACGAGTTGCCATCTCACACACGGATCCATTGAGCTGTAGGGTGTCTAGAAAAGATTTGGGTACCATGCATGACATCCTAAAAGTATAAGACTCGTTGATGGCAACAGTAAGAGTACTCTGATAATGCTAACAACATTGAACTATATCTATTGTATATGATTCCTATTGTGTAGATCATGGTGAGAACAAGGACAGAGGAACAGGAAGATGCTACTGCCGTACGGCTAGATAGGATGGAGAGAATGATTATGGAACTGGCGGAGACCATACGGCAACAACAGCAACAGCCACCACAGCAGCAATAACCACAAGAACAACCGCCACCCCCACCGGTAGTACCAGAGTTCCATGCTGAAGACCGAACTATCACTCTTACTAAGGAGTTTAAAAAGATGAAGCCACCATCTTTCAAAGGGGGAATAGAACCAATGAAAGCTGAGGCCTGGGTGTTGGGCATAGAAAAATTATTTGAGGTTTTCCCTTGCACCGAAGCTCAAAAAGTGCAATTGGCAGCTTTCACCCTTGAAGATGAAGCACGCAGATGGTGGATGCTTAGTCAGACCTGTCTCCGGCCCTTTCGCCGAGTCAGACCTGTCTCCGGCCCTTTATCCATTATTCAGCTTTAACGCTAACCCGGAGTACCCGTTGGGCAAAATCACACTACCAGTTCGTACGGGCTCCCGATCATTGGATGTGGAATTCTTGGTTGTCAAGCTTTCTTCGCCGTATAATCTCATTACGGAGGGAACTTGGTTGCATACCACGTGGCCCGTGCCAAGCACCTATCATCAACTGCTCCGCTTCCCGACAGAGCACGGCATTGAGCAAATCCGTGGTTCCTAGAAATCGGCACAAGCATGCTATCTCCTTGCCGCAAAGACACCAAAAGAGTTGGAAGTAAATTCAATTGAGGTGCTGGATTGAGAGAGCCTCAACGATATTGGGTGACTCCCAAGTGAAAAGGCCACAGAAGCCCTGGATTGAGTTGACATTGACGAGAATCCAGACAGGTTCTTCATGATCGGCGCCTCATTGAATGAAGCCGACAGGCAGCAGCTAATTTCCGTCTTGCTCAGCAACCTTGATGTATTTGCGTGGACACCATATGAGATGCCGGGTGTGGATCTGTCTATTTCGCAGCACCGTTTAAACGTTGACCCTAAATGTAAGCCGATTATTCATAAAAGTCGGCGGTCAGCCGCAGAACACACTACTGCTGTTGTTGAGGAAGTTGACCGGTTGCTTGATGCTGGGGCAGTCCAGGAAGTTACCTACCCTACATGGCCGTCGAACACTGTGGTTGTCAAGAAGAAAAATGGGACTTGGCGTGTTTGTGTGGATTTCACGGACTTAAATAAAGCTTTTCCCAATGATTGTTTTTCTCTCCCCAGAATAGACCAACTCGTAGACGCCACGGCACATCATCAACGTATGAGCTTCCTCGATGCCTACAGAGGCTACCATCAAATTGCCATGCATCCAGAAGACCAAGACAAAACTACATTCCTCACCCCAAGAGGGACCTATTGCTATAAGGTAATGCCTTTTGGGCTGAAGAATGCGGGGGCAACGTACCAAAGACTAGTCACTGCCATGTTCAAGGAGCAACTCAGCCGAACAATGGAAGTGTACATTGACGATATGGTGGTCAAGTCTAAAGAAGAGCAAACTCATTTGGCTGATCTGGAAGAGACATTCGGCATTTTACGCAAGTACAAAATGAAGCTGAACGCTTCCAAGTGTGCATTTGCGATCGGATCTGGCAAATTCCTTGGCTACATTGTCAACCACTGAGGAATCGATGCGAACCCGAGGCAAATCACAATAATCTTGGAACTCGGCCCCCCTTGTTCGGGGAAAGAGGTTCAAAAGTTGATGGGGATGGCCGCCGCACTCAACAGGTTCATTAGTCATTCCACAGATCGCTGCCGACAATTCTTTCATACTCTATGGTAGGGTAAGGCTTTTGAATGGACCTCCGAGTGCGAAGTTGCTGTTGACGACCTGAAGACCTACCTCCGATCAGTTCCACTCTTGACAACACCTTCGGCAGGTGACCCGCTCACTGTATTTGGCAGTTTCCGACCGGGCCGTCAGTGCCGTACTGTTAAAGGAAGAGCTTGGGGAGCAGCGGCCACTGTATTATGTGAGCAAGGCAATAGTTGACGTCGAAACACGTTACCTCCCGTTGGAAAAATTCATCCTAGCCCTCGTCATGGCAGCAACAAAGCTGATGCATTACTTTTAGGGGCATACCATCGGGGTACTAACGGACCACCCCCTCTGGTCGGTACTCCGTAGTGCAGAAGCATTAGGGCACGTTTCAAAGTGGGCTCTTGAACTCGGCCAGTACGATATTCAGTTTCTGCATAGAACCTCAATCAAGGGGCAGGTGCTTGCCGACTTTGTGGCCGAATTCACTTGGGGTCTTGCCGACTTCAAGCCTGATGAAATTCAACCTAAGCCGAACTGGAGAATTTATGTTGGGGACATTTGGCAGTTGTATTGTGATGGATCGTTCAATCAATGAGGCAGCAGGGCCGGAGTAGTGATAATGGTTCCCGACGGGGCAATAATTGAGCAGGCTGTCAAACTCGGCTTCGAAGCATCGAATAATGAGGTCGAATACGAGGCCTTGCTAACCGGCTTGCGGAATGCACATCTCCTTGGTGCTCGGCGTCTGCTTATATTTTGCGATTCAAAACTGGTGATCAATCAATTGAAGGTGGAGTGCGCGGCAAAAAACAACCGTATGGCCGCTTACATGAAAACGACAATTCCTTGCTGGAAAAATTTGACCATCATGAACTGAACCAAATAACCCGTGATCATAACACATGTAGACACCCTATCTTGCCTAGCCTCCGCCATTAACTCAGAGATTAAACGAACAATTGAAGTGGGTTTCATCCCTAAACCGAGCATTGGCCCTTCAGAGGAAGTCTGGATCAATGTCATAGAGTCAGAGCCGAGTTGGATGGACTCCATTGCTGCATTCCTATCTTCTGAACAGCTCCTATCGGATAAGAAAGAACCACACAAGTTGCGAAACAAAGCTCTGCGATACTATTTGGATCCACAAGGAAAACTTTACAAAAAATCCCTTTATGGCCCGTACCTAGAATGCGTTCATCCGGGTAAAGTCGAGGGACTACTGACTGAAATACATGAAGGTAGCTGTGGTGCCCACTCTGGCAGGCGCTCTTTGGCCCATCGTGCTGTGACACAGGGGTATTATTGGCCGACAATGAGAGCTGATGCCGAATGTTACGTGAAGAAATGTGAGCAATGCTAGAAGTTTTCTCCCTTAACCCATCTGCCTGCCGAGGAGTTAAGCTCTATAACCAGTCCTTAGCTGTTCGCCTAATAGGGACTTGACATCGTCAAACCATTGCCTCGCACCCCGGGCAACAAGCGATTTTTGATTGTCGCAACAGATTATTTCACAAAATGGGTGGAAACGGAGGCACTAATGCACATTCGAGATAGTGATGTGAAGTGTTTTGTATGGAGAAATATCATAACGCGATTCGGCATTCCAAGAGCACTTATTTCAGACAACGGCACCCAGTTTGATTGCGGTGTCTATTGGGAACTGTGCAGCAAGTATGGTATTCGGCCCTATTATTCCACCCCGGCTTATCCGCAGAGTAATGGCCAAGCTGAAGCCTCCAACAAATCTATTTTGGATGGCATCAAGAAGAGGTTGGAGAAAGCTAAAGGCAAATGGGTCAAAGAATTACCAAGTGTGTTATGGGCTTATCACACTACTCTGAGGCGGTCCACTGGGGAGACGCTGTTCGCTTTGTGCTTCAGAACGTAGACAATCATTCCCTTGGAGAACAGCCTGCCAACCTTGAAATCAAAAGTTTTTGATTTGGGCCGAAACGACATGATATTGGCCTTGGATTTGATTCTGATTGAAGAACGAAGAGACCGTGCCCTTGCATCCATGGCACGGTACCAGCAGCAGCTTGCTAAGTCATATAATCAACGTGTTCAACTGCGCCGCTACACACCAGGAGAGTTGGTCTTGAAGAAAGTGCTTCCAGCTGCCAAGAATCCGGCTGATGAAAAATTGGGTCTTAACTGGGACGGCCCCTATTAGATCGACTCAATAGCGGGAATATGGGCATATCGGCTCAAAGACATGTCTGGGAGAAGTCTGCCACGGCCTTGGAATTCCACGCATTTGCGTAAATTCTATCATTAACCCGACTTGTGGGGTATGATACTTGTTTTGAATGCTCGCCGTGTACACGTTTCATTTTTTACAATACAAAGTTTGTTGTTTCCTCACTGAAATTCACTTTTGGGCCAACTAAGCCGTCGAATTCGAAGCCCCATCAGGACATGACACTTTTGGGCCAACTAAGCCTCCGGATTCGGAGTGCCCTTCATGGATATCACGATTGGCCAAGCTAAGTCTCCGAATTTAGAGCCCCATCAGTGCATGACACTTTTGGGCTGAGTAAGTCACCGGATTCGGAGTGCCCTTTGTGGATATCACGATTGGCCAAGTTGTCTCTGAATTCAGAGCCCCATCAGTGCATGACACTTTTGGGCCGACTAAGCCTCCGGATTCGGAGTGCCCTTCGTGGATATCACGATTGGCCACGCTAAGTCTCTGAATTCAGAGCCCCATCAGTGCATGACACTTTTGGGCCAAGTAAGCCTCCGGATTCGGAGCGCCCTTTGTGGATATTACGATTGGCCAAGCTAAGTCTTCGAATTCGGAGCCCCATCAGTGCATGACACTTTTGGGCCGACTAAGCCTCCGGATTCGGAGCGCCCTTCGTGGATATCATAATTGGCCAAGCTAAGTCTCTGAATTCGGAGCCCTATCAGTGCATTACACTTTTGGGCCGACTAAGCCCCCAGATTTGGAGCACCCTTCGTGGATATCACGATTGGCCAAGCTAAGTCTCCAAATTCGGAGCCCCCATCAGTGCATGACACTTTTGGGCCGAGTAAGCCTCTAGATTCAGAGCGCCCTTTGTGGATATCACGATTGGCCAAGCTAAGTCTCCGAATTCGGAGCCCCATCGGTGCTTGACACTTTTGGGCCGACTAAGCCTCTGGATTCGGAGCGCCCTTCGTGAATATCACGATTGGCCAAGCTAAGTCTCCGAATTCGGAGCCCCATCGTTGCATGACACTTTTGGGCCGAGTAAGCCTCCTGATTCGGTGTGCCCTTCGTGGATATCACGATTGGCCAAGCTAAGTCTCCGAATTCGGAGCCCCATCTGTGCATGACACTTTTTGGGCCGGCTAAGCCTCCTGATTTGGGGCGCCCTTCGTGGATATCACGATTGGCCAAGGTAAGTCTCCAAATTCGGAGCCCCATCTGTGCATGACACTTTGGGGCCGACTAAGCCTCCGGATTCGGAGTGCCCTTCATGGATATCACGATTGGCCAAGCTAAGTCTTTGAATTCGGAGCCTCATCAGTGTATGACACTTTTGGGCCGACTAAGCCTCTGGATTCGGTGCGCCCTTCGTGGATATCATGATTCGCCAAGCTGAGTCTCCGAATTCGGAGCCTTATCAGTGCATGACACTTTTGGGCTGACTAAGCCTCCGGATTCGGAGCGCCCTTCGTGGATATCACGATTGGCCAAGCTAAGTCTCCGAATTCGGAGCCTCATCAGTGCATGACACTTTTGGGCCGACTAAGCCTCCAGATTCAGAGCACCCTTCGTGGATATCACAATTTGCCAAGCTAAGTCTCCGAATTCGGAGCCCCATCAGTGCATGACGTTTTTGGGCCGAGTAAGTCTCCGAATTCGGAGCCCCATCAGGGCATGACACTTTTGGGCCGACTAAGCCTCCGAATTCAAAGCCCCATCAGGACATGACACTTTTGGGCCGACTAAGCCTCCAGATTAGGAGCGCTCTTCGTGGATATCACGATTGGCCCAGTTAAGTCTTTGAACTCAGCGATTCTTTTATTTGTATTATGATTAACAAGCATAGACGCAATAGACTAAGAACGGTAAAAGAGCAGGAACAATATTTCAACATTGAAAATGATACGTTTTATTAAATTGATCAAAATTACATAATTTACGTTCAACTTGCGTTAAAAATGCTACAATAGATTCAATCTTATTCGGCATCACCCTCGTCGTCGCTCTTTTCGATTTCAAAAGTGCCGAAGGAAAGTGATGACGTCGGTATAACGGTGACGCCGATTCAGCGCCCGCTTCTTGGAGAGCCTCTGCGGCTTGGAGAGCCTTAATCCACCCGTGCCTGAAACCTCGATTCTCGCATCGGCGTACCTCCTCGGCGAGTTTCTCCTTGGTCTTGCCTATCCCGACTTTTCGGCTGTCATGGAAGCCCTTCTCATAAGCCCTGGATCTTGCAGTCTCTATTGCAAACATGCTTGCCGAATCTCGATCGGCAATCGCATGACTTATCAGCCGTTGGGTCACCCTTTCCTCCACAACTGGGTTAGATGTTTCAGGCCGCACGCGGTTCGACAGTTTTAGCCTTTCTTAACTCGCGCTCGGCCTTCTCTGCGTGAGCCTCCAAGTTTCGAATTCATTCGTTCTTCTGCTCTATCTCCCACCGTGCGACATGAAGATGCATGCCAACTTCATAGGCAGTATACAGCCATTTCACCGCTCCATGGATACCTTCTTGAAGCACTTCGAAATCCTGTCGACCGACCATCGATTGCTGGACTTCTGGTGGAAAAATCTGTCGAGCGACCTCGACCGCTACACCTGGATCGTGAACAATTGAATCCCCTTCAGTCATCGGTTTGTTCCCCACAAAAACCGCGAAACTCAACGATCGAGGTGTCGCATCAGGTTCACTTCTCGGTCGCGATTGAGGGGAGCTACCCCATTGCTATTTTTCCCTTCTAGGTGATCTACTTCGACGACGTGGGGGCTGACATTTTTCCCGTTACCTCGATGTCCTACTTCTCGTGTGTATATGCTCGCCAATTCGATTCATCTCTGTATCCAGCTCAGCCAATGTCTTCCCTTCTCCTCTGCTGTTGAAGAATAGTCTACTTCACATTCGTACTTATCTAACAGACTGGTTTGAACTGAGTCTAAACACACTAATGGGATTTATGGGCGCAAAGAGATCACCCCATTTATTCCTAACAGGTGCAGCGCCCCCAAGGCGATTTCATTAATGTTAAACTTGAAAAGCCTGGTGCCGATTTGCGCGTGCCACAGCCACTCCATAAACAAAGATCATTCGGTGTTCCAGTTCATACATTGGCTGGGGCAAGGGCAGATTTATTAATCTGACCGGCCAAATATCTAAGCCCGATGCCGATTTACGCATGCCACAGCCACTCTATGAATAAAAAGCATTCGGCGTTCCAGTTCATACACTGGTTGGGGCAATGGTAGATTTATTAATCTGACCGGCCAAATATCTAAGCCCGGTGCCGATTTGCGCGTGCCACAGCCAATCCATGAACAAAGAGCATTCGGCGTTCCAGTTCATACATTGGCTGGGGCAAGGGCAGATTTATTAATCTGACCGGCCAATTATCTAAGCCCGGTGCTGATTTGTGCCTGCCACAGCCATTCCATGAACTAAAAGCATTCAGCATTTCTAGTTCATACATTGGCTGGGGCAAGGGCATATTTGTTAATCGGCGTTCAGTTCACGCAGTGGCCACTGCAAGGGTAGATCCATGAAGCTAATCGGCCACATGACAAGGCCTTGAGCCGTTTCACTTTTTTGGATAAATTGAGAGATGGATAAATTACTAAATTGCCAAGATACAGTTGTCTAATCGGCAGGTGTTCACTGGTTTAATTCACCCACCTCATAATCCTACATACTAGTTTATCCACAATAGTAAAAAGCAACACTATTCATCAATAGCGAGAGTTAAGCACAAATGATAGCAAAGAGCAAAAGAAGTTTTTAAGCAAAAGGAATTTTCATTAAGTAAATTGAATATAGATAGTAGCCATTTTACACATGAAAACTACCTTAAACTAGCAGAAATCTATTAAACAAAAGCTACAACTTTGCACGGAAGATGCCTAGCAAAAATTAGAATGTCACCCTAGTCAATCCTCAGGGTCAGACGCCAATGGCTCAACATCCACTTGCTCGAATGAATCGGCTGGGCCAATGTCACATTTGTAGCAGCAAGGGCTTTGAGCCAGCCGTGTTTGAAGCCCTGGTTCTTGAACTTGGGTGCTTTATCCGCATAGCTATCCAAGGCGGCTTCTTGTCCAGCCTGGAATGCTTTAGAAACCTCAGAGTCGGCTTTTTCCTTAGCCTTCTTCGATTCTTCCAAGTCGGCTTCCAACTTGGCAATCACCTCCTTGGCTAGTTGAAGTGCATCCTCACTCGCACTTGCCCTGTTCTCGGTAGCCAGCCTTAACTGATTGGAGTTCCTCGCACTCTCGGCTTCAGACTCGGCCCTCGTGTGTTCCTCCACCGCTTCGGAATCGGCTCTCTGGGAGGCTTCCACAGCCTTGCTCTTTTCATTCTCAACTTCGGCCTTCAGCAAGGTGATCTGTTCTATAGCGTCACGTTGACGGCGGCCAATTTCGGCTATCCTGCCCCACCGTCTCCAAAATAAGCAAATAAAGTTATATAATATTAAAAATATATGTATTTAGGCAGAAGACTGCATATGAAGCACGTAGCAATAAAGCCGACTGAGCGGCCAATGCGATCGACATCAGCTCTGGCTCGACCCGAAATATTGCCCTGTCAGCCGGCAAAGAGATCGAAGAGGCCACGCTCAAGGCCACAGCCGGGTCTTTTAAGGCCGATGCGTCAGAGGAAATCGGCATGTTCCTTACCTTTGGTTGAACAGTGAACGGAACGACCAAATCCGATTCCTCAATGCGTGGCCGTTTATCCACTTGTTCTTCAGCGGACTAAGCTCTTTCCTCGGCGGGGCGTTTCTCCCCCCTTTGCTCTTCTTGAACTGCCTGCTCCACCCGCTCCGACTCGGCCATTTGGGTTGGAGCCGTCTCTTCCTCGATAGCAGTAGGGAAGGCTCAGCATCCGCCGCGGGTGGAAGTTCCGATCGAGTGGCCTCGGCTCTCCGCCGGGCGGCCATTCTTTCGGCATTTTTTTTCTTGGCGAGTTGTGTAAGGGATAACCCAGCCATGTCCTCAGGGTAAGCGCCGGGAAGGTCTTCTAAACCTGTGAAGATGTTGTCGAAGGAAACGTTCCCTCGGCCTGAGGTGGATGAAGGGTTGGATGAATTGAGGCCGGCTTCCTCAAAGGCCAACTGCAAAGCCTCCTCTACTTCGTCTCCAGACTGTTTGGATTCTTCAGTGACCTTACGTACCTCCGCCTGCTCCGAGTCGGATCTATCCAAACCAACTTGCCACAAGTTTTTGAAGTTGGTTAAAATAAGAGCCGTAAGAGACTCTTCGCCCCTCGGAATTGGGATGTTTTTTTCCGTTGAAAACGTCATATACGTCGGCTCGTATCGAAGAAGAATGTGGGCCATGCTCCCTTGTTTCTAAAGGCTTGGATGGCCGAGGTATTGGAGCGCGACTTTAACTTCCGCAAGAACGGCGTCATCGGTTGAAACCAAAACTTTCTTCAAATCGTTTCCTGCACAAGCAAAACCATGAGACCGCAAAAAAGAAAGCCTTATGAATATAAGAAAAATAAACACAAGGAGCTATACGGCCACCTAGTTTGCCCCTTTGTCTAGGAATAGGATCTAGGCGGTCCTCACCTTCGCCGAATTTCCAGTTACCTCGGACAACGACCATGACATCATCGACCCGCTTGCCAGAGCTGGAAAGCATAGTCACTAATTGATGGTCGGTGTCCTTGGCCCTAAGGAAATAGTGCCTATGCCGGCCAGAAGACTTGGCCAAGGCATAACAATACCGAATAGCAGGTATGCCGAGGTTAATCCTAAGGCGACGGTTTAACTCTATAATCCCCATTATGATTCGAAAAAAGTTTACATTAGGTTGGGAAGGGATTAGACCCCAATGGTGAAGGACAGCCCTAAGGATTGGTTGAAGGGGGAAACAGACTCCGCCCTCTACAATTCATAAGAGAGAGAAGACGATGGTGTTTTCATCAGCCCTCTCCATATCAAGAGTGCTGTCTATCACAAGTGACAGACGGACGCCATCAGGGATAGAAAAATGGCGTCGAAAGCTAGAGGCTCGATCCGCGGAGAGGAGGTCTTTCAAATGCTTTGCCATTTTTGTCAACCTATAGGAGTACGCTAAACTAAAAATAAACCAGGAAAAGGGATTCAAATCAGAGAGGAAGAGAACTTATAAGAAATGTAGAGGACAATGAGGGATAAAAGGAAGTTGCAGAGGTGAGTCGGAAGGCACTCCAAAAGCTTCAAGCATTCAAAAATGTGTATGCATTCGAAAAGACGACAAAATTTTAAATCACAATAAATGGAAGAAGCGTACGAAGGGGCGGGAAGTTTTAATGATGACTGAGAGGCGTGTGAGCTCTGACATCCATGTTGGAATGAGGTTAGCCGCCGATTTTCGGCTCTGACTTTTCGAGTTTGAAACCAAACACAGCAGCTAACTGTTGCTAGTGGAGTGTTTGGGGGCAATTGTGGGGGCCGAATATCGGGGGACGAAAGAGGCCGAATAATTTGCAGAAAGAAACCAAGTTGTGTGTTATACGGCTCTATCGTGGAGGGACGAAGGCCGAATGACCAGATCGGCTGAATAATCAGCTGTAAACCTGGCCGAGTATGAATAGTTAGCCGAATGAGGGATAAATTCATTGGAAGAAAGGTGGGCCCAACCATCAACATCAAGAACGGCTATAAATAAGGAGAGTATCAGCTAAGAAAAGGTATGTGAGAACGAGTGCACTTAACTGTAAATCTAAGCAACTAAGAGAGTATACATTGACTTGTTCGTCAGAGTGCTAATTCCGGCACCCCCGACCGGAGTGTTCATTCCTTTTCAGGTAGCTAGCAGAGGATCACGAGCGTCCCACTGAATCAAGAGAGTATTTCCAAACCACTTCACCACAGTCATGTATGTTGTATCATCTGGGATCCTTCCTGAAATCTTGTTTTCTACTGACCCGCCAAATTTCTTGCTATTTTGAGCCAGGCCCGTTTTTTTTCTTTTCGCATTCCTTGTCCTTTTGATCCAAGAATTGTCTGGCCATCCATGCTGCATCATCATGGATCCTTCCTAAAACAAAATTTCTATAGACCCACCAAATTTCACGTGATTCTGAGTGCGGCTCGTTTTTTGATTTCGCATTGCCTGTCCATTTGAGCCAAAAATCGTATCGCCATGCATGCTGCATCATCATGGATTTTTCTACAAACTCGTCGAATTTCACGCCCCGTTTTTTGCATTTACATTGCCTGTCCAATTGATCCAAGCATCGTATGGCCATGCATGCTCCATCATTATGGATCCTTTGTAAAATCATGTTTTCAACCGATCCACCAAATTTCGCACGCTTCGATGCCCGACCCATTATTGGCTTTCACATTGCTTGTCCATTTGATCCAAGAATCATGTGGCTAGGCATGCTAACCTTTTCTACTAACACGCCAAATTTCACGCGCTTCCAAGCCAGACCCGTTTTTGGCTTTTGCATTTCTTTTCCATTTGATCCAAGAATCGTACGCCCATGCATACTGTATCATCATGGATCCTTTATAAAATCACGTGTTCTACGGACCTGTCAATTTTCTCGCGATTCCGAGCTCGGCCCATTTTTGGCTTTTGCATTGCCTGTCCAATTGATCCAAGAATCGTACGACCATGCTTGTTGCATCATCGTGGATTCTTCTTAAAATCACGTTTTCTACTGATCCACCAAATTTCACATGACTCTAAGCCCGGTCTGTTGTTGGCTTTCACAGTGCCTATCCATCTGATCCAAAAATCGTATGGCCATCCATACTGCACCATCTTGGATCATTCCCAAAATCATGTTTTCTACTGACCTGCCAAATTTCATGTGACTCCAATCTCGACCCTTTTTTGGCTTTCGCATTGCCTATACATTAGATCCAAGAATCGTATGGCCATGTTTGCTGCATCATCATGGATCCTTCCTAAAATCACATTTTCTACTGACCCGCCAAATTTCACATGATTCTGAGCCCGGTCCGTTGTTGGCTTTCACATTACAGGCCCATTTGATCCAAAAATTGTATGGCTATGCATGCTGCATCATCATAGATCCTTCCTAAAATTACCCACCAAATTTCACGTGATTCTGAATGCGGCCTATTTTTGGCATTCACATTGTCTATCCATTTGAGCCAAATATTGTATGGCCATACATGTTGGATCAACAAGGATCCTTTCTAAAATCACACTTTCTACTGATATACTAAATTTCACAAGATTTCAAGCTAGGCCTGTTTTTGGCTATCCCGTTGTCCATTTGATCTAAGAATCATATAGCCACGCAAAGTACATCATTATGGATCATTCCTAAAATCACGTTTTCTACTAACCCAAAAAATTTCACGCGATTTCGATCCCCACCCGTTTTTGGCTTTTGCATTGCCTGTCTAATTGATCCAAAAAACCATACAGGCACGCATGCTACATCATCAAGGATCCTTCCTAATATCTCGCTTTGTTCTGACCCACCAAATTTCACGCGATTCCAAGCCTGACCCATTTTTTGGCTTTTGTATTACCTATCCATTTGATCCAAGAATCGTATGGCCATGCATGCTACATCATTATGTCTCCTTCTTAAAACCACATTTTCTACTGACCTGCCAAATTTAACACGATTCTGATCTTGGCCCGGTTTTGGCTTTCGCATTGCCTGTCTATTTGATCAAAAAATCTTATGCCCATGCATGCTACATTATCATGGCTCCTACCCAAAATCACCTTTTCTACTGACCTACCAAATTTCACGTAATTGTGAGCCCGACCAGTTTCTGACTTTTGCAATACCTATCCATTTGATCCAAGAATCGTATGGCCATGCATGCTGCATCATCATGGATCCTTCAAGAAATAACGTGTCCTACTAACCCACCAAATTTCACGTGATGTTGAGCATGGCCCATTTTTTGTTTTCACTATGCCTGTCCATTGGATCCAAGAATCGTATGGCCATGCATGCTACATCATCTTGGATACATCCTAAAATCATGTTTTTTATTGACCCACCAAATTTCAATCGATTCCAAGCCCGGCTCGTTTTTTACTTTTGCATTGCCTATCTATTGGATCCAAGAATCGTATGGTGATGCATGCTACATCATTATGGATCCTTCCTCAAATAACATTTTCTGCTACCCGCCAAATTTCACGCCGCACTATTAGCTTTCGCATTTCCTATCCATTTGATCCAAAAATCGTTTGGCCATACATGCTGCATTGTCATGGATTCTTCCTCAAATCAAATTTTATGCTGACCCACCAAATTTCACGTGATTCAAAGCTCGGCGCATTGTTAGTTTTCGCATTGCCTGTCCATTTGATCCAAGAATGGTATGGCCATACATGCAGCATCATTAGGTATCCTTCCTAGAATCACATTTTCAGCTGACCTGCCAAATTTCACGAGATTCCAAGCTCGGCCCATTTTTGGCTTTCGCATTGCCTGTCCATTTGATCCACGAATCGTGTAGCAATGCATGTTGCATCATCTTGGATCCTTCCTAAACTCATACATTTTCTACAGACCCACCAAATTTCACAAGATTCCGAGCCCGGCCCATTTTTGGCTTTCGCGTTGCCTATCCATCTGATCCAAGAATCATATGGCCATGCATACTGCATCATTTTGATTCTTGCTAAAATCATGTTTTCTTCTAACCTGCCAAATTTTACGCAATTCTGAGCCTGGCCCATTTTTGGCTTTTGCATTGCCTATCCATTTGATCCATGAATCATATGGCCATGCATGCTACATCATCAATGATCCTTCCAGAAATCACATTTTCTACTGACCTGCCAAATTTCAAGCGATTCCGAGCCAGGCCCATTTTAGGCTTGCATTGCCTATCCATTTGATCCAAGAATCGTACGGCCATCCAAGTTTTATCATATGGATCCTTTCAAAAATCATGTTCTCTACTGACCCACCAAATTTTACGTGATTTCGAGTGCGGGCCGTTTTTGGCTTTTGCATTGTCTGTCCATTTTAGCCAAAAATTGTATAGCCATGCATGCTGCATCATCCTAGACCCTTTCTAAAATCATGCTTTCTACAGACACACCAAATTTAAGGTGATTTCGAGCTTGACCCGTTTTTGGCTTTCGCATTGCCTGTTCGTTTGGTCCAAGAATCATATGGCCATGCTTGATGCATCATCTTGGATTGTTCTTAAAATCACGTTTTCTAATGATTCTCCAAATTTCATGCTATTCTAATCTCGGCCCTTTTTTGGCTTTGGCATTGCTTGTACATTAGATCCAAGAATCGTACGACCATGCTTACTACATCATCATGGACCCCTTTTAAAATCACGTTTTCTACTGACCTGCCAAATTTCACATGATTCTAAGCCCGGCCCGTTGTTGGCATTCCCATTGCCTATCTATTTGTTCCAAAAATCGTATGGCCATGCTTGCCCACTAAATTTTACGTGATTTCAAGCCCGGCCCATTTTCTGCTAACCCAAAAAATTTCACGCGATTTCGAGCTTGGCCCACTTTTAGCTGTTGCATTGCCGGTCCAATTGATCTATGAATCGTATAGCCATGCATGTTGCATCATCAAGGGTCCTTTCTAAAATCAAATTTTCTACAGACCCGCCAAATTTCACGTGATTTTGAGCCTGGCCTTTTTTTTTGTTTTCGCATTGCCTATCCATTTGATTAAAGAATCGTATAGCCATACATGTTATATCATCATGGCTCCTTTCTAAAATCACCTTTTCTACTGACCTGCCAAATTTTGACATGATTCTGAGCCTGACCCATTTTTGACTTTTGAATTACTTGTCCATTTGATCCAAGAATGGTACGGCTATGCGTGCTGCATCATCATGGATTCTTCCTGACTCGGCAAATTTCACACGATTCCGAGCCTGGCCCAGTCTGGGCTTTCGCATTGCCTGTCAATTTGATCCAAGAAGTATGGTCATGCAAGTTGCATCATCTTGGAACCTTCCTAAAATCACGTTTTCTTCTGATCGGCCAAATTTCACGCGATTCCAATCCTGGCCCCGTTTTTGGCTTTTGCATTGCTTGTACATTTGTTCCACGAATCATATGGCCATGCATGCTGCATAATCAAGGATCCTTCTTAAAATCACGTTTTCTACTAACTCACCAAATTTCTCGCTATTCCAAGCCAAGCCCGATTTTAGCTTTCGCGTTGCCTATCCATTTGATCCAAGAATTGTATGGCCATCCATACTACATCATCATGGATCCTTCCGAAAATCACGTTTTCTACAGACCCGCCAAATTTCATGTGATTTTGAGTGCAACTTATTTTTGAATTTGGCATTGCCTTTCTATTTGAGCCAAAAATTGTATGGTCATGCATGCTGCATCATCACAGATCCTTTCTAAAATCACATTTTCTACAAACTCGTCGAATTTCACGCAATTCTGATCCCAACTCATTTTTGGGTTTCGCATTGCCTATCCAATTGATCCAAGAATCGTATGGCCATCCATGCTCCATCATTATGGATCCTTCGTAAAATCAGGTTTTCTACCGACCCGCCAAATTTCACGCGATTCCGTGCCTAACCCGTTATTAGCTTTCGCATTGCCAGTCCATTTGATCCAAAATTGTGTAGCCAGGCATGCTATATCATCATGGCTCCTTCCTAAAATAACCTTTTCCACAAACGGATGAAATTTCACGTCATTCCAAGCTAGACTCATTTTTAGCTTTCACATTTCCTATCCATTTGTTCCAGGAATCGTATAGCCACGCATGCTCCATCATCATGGATCCTTTATAAAATCACATTTTCCATGGACACACCAATTTTCCCACAATTTTGAGCTTAGCTCGTTTTTGGCTTTTATATTGCCTGTCTAATTGGTCCAAGAATCGTATAGCCGTGCGTGCTCCATCATTATGGATCCTTCGTAAAATCGTGTTTTCTACTGACCCACCAAATTTCAAGCGATCTTGAGCCTGAGCCGTTTTTGACTTTCGCATTGGCTGTCCATTTGGTGCAAACATATTGTGGCCAGGCATGCTACAGCATCTTGGCTCCTTCCTAAAATCACCTTTTCTACTAACCCGCCAAATTTCACTCGATTCCGAGCCCAATTCATTTTTGGTTGTCGTATTGCCTGTCCATTTGATCCAAGAATCATATGGCCATGCATGTATATCATGGATCCTTTGTAAAATCACATTTTCTACTGACCTGCCAAATTTCAGGTGATTTCAAGCCCAACCCATTTTTGGTTTTTGCATTGTTGGCCCATTTGATCCAAGAATCGTATGGCGATGCATGATGTGTCATCACGGATCCTTCCAATAATATTGTTTTCTATTGACTAGCCAAATTTCACGTGATTCTGAGCTTGGCTTGTTTTTGGCTTTCACATTGCCTATCCATTTGATCCGAAAATCATATGGCCATGCATGTTAAATCATCATGGATCATTCCTAAAATCACGTTTTCTACTAACCTGCCAAATTTCGCACGATTCCGAGCCGGCCTGTTTTTGGCTTTTGCATTGCCTATCCATTTGAGCCAAAAATCATATGGCCATGCATGCTGCATCATTGTGGATCCTTTATAAAACCACGTTTTCTATGGACCCGCCAAATTTTTGGTGATTCCAGGCCAGGCCTATTTTTGGCTTTCACATTCCTAGTCTAATTGATCCAAGAATCTTATGGCCATGCATGCTTCATCAATATGGATCCTTCGTAAAATTTTATTTTCTATTGACCTGCCAAATTTTCAGGCAATTCTGAGCCCGACCCGTTTTTGACTTTCACATTGCCTCTCCATTTCATCCAAGAATTGTGTGGCCAGGCATGCTACATCATCATGGCTCCTTCCTAAAATCACCTTTTCTATTGACCACCCAAACTTCACGCGATTCCGAACACGACCTATTTTTGGTTTTCATATTGTCTATCCATTCAATCCAAGAATCGTATGGCCATGCATGTATGTCTTGGATCCTTCGTAAAATCACGTTTTCTACTGACCCGCCAAATTTCACGTGATTCCGAGCCCCGGCCCGTTTTTGGTTTTCCCATTGCATGTTCATTTGACATAAGAATTGTATGGTCATGTATGCTTCATCATCATGGCTCCTTCCTAAAATCACCTTTTCTATTGACCTGCCAAATTTCACGTGATTTTGAGCCCAGCCTATCTTTTACTTTCGCATTGCCTGTCCATTTGATCCATGAATCATATGGCCATGCATGCTGCCTCATCATGGATACTTCCTAAACTCACGTTTTCTACTGACTAGCCAAATTTCACACAATTCCAAGCTCGACACGTTTTTGGCTTTAGTATTGCCTGTCCTTTTTATCCTAGAATGGTGTGGCCGTGTATGCTGCATCATCACTAATCCTTCCTAAAATCACATTTTCTACTGACCCGCCAAATTTAACGTGATTCCTAGCCTGCCCCTTATTGGCTTTCGCATTGACTGTCCATTTGATCCATGAATCGTATGGCCATGTAGGCTACATCATGATGGATCTTTCCTAAAATCACATTTTGTTCTGACCTGCCAAATTTCACGGGATGTCGAGCCTCACCCGTTTTTGGCTTTCGCATTGCCTGTCCATTTGATCCAAGAATCATATGGCCATGCATGTCACATCATCAGGGATACATCTTAAAATCACGTTTTCTATTGACCCTCCAAATTTCACGTGATTCCAAGCTCGACTTGTTTTTGGCTTTCGCATTGCCTGTCCATTTGATGTAAGAATCATATGGCGATGCATGCTTCTTCATCATCATGGATCCTTCCTCAAATCACATTTTCTACTGAACCACAAAATTTGAGGTGATTCCGAGCCTGGCCCGTTATTGGCTTTCACATTACCTATTCATTTGGTCCAAAAATCGTATGGCCATGCATGCTGCATCATCATGAATCCTTTCTAAAATCACATTTTCTAACTGATCACCAAAATTTCATGTGATTTCGAACCAGGCCCGTTTTTGGCTATGGCATTGTTTGTCCATTTGATCCAAGAATCTTATGGCCATGCATGTGGCATCGTAAGGATCTTTTTTAAAATCACGTTTTCTACTAGCCCGCCAAATTTAACGTGATTCTGAGCCCGACTTGTTTTTGGCTTTCACATTGTCTGTCTATGTGATTAGAGAATCGCATGGCCATGGATGCTACATCATCATGGCTCCTTCATAAAATCACCTTTTCTACTGACCCACCAAATTTTATGCGATTTCGAGCTTAAACCATTTTTGACTTTTGCATTGCCTATCCATTTGATCCAAAAATGGTATGGCCATGTGTAGACACCCCATTTTTGACCAGCCTCAAGACTTGGACGTTATCATTTGTGCCCTTGGTGATTTTGCTTGTTTCTATTCGTTTTGAGCGCCCGAAGTCTTCGGCAGAACACCCTTTTTTGAGCCCCTAAATTTATTTGTTTTGTGCTTGTTTTTGGGCCAAAACCTTGTTACCTCTTGCCTGGAAGGGGAAGGGAGCTTGTCGGCCAGTTCTAGGCCTTGTCAGCCACTAGTTGTGCTTGTCAGCCACTTGTGGTGGCCGGCCATTTGTCTCTTTTTTTAGATATTTGTTTGCCAACTGTGCCAACTGTTGTTCACTGAAGTGTATCTCCATACGCGTGTATGGTAGGATGATTTCAAGCCTAAACCTTGATTTTCCATATATAGGGGGTGCTCTCCCCCATTTGGAGGGGTTAGAAAATTTGGATCAAATTTTTTTTCTCTCTCTAGAATTCTCTCTCTCTCTTATTGTTTTGTGCCTTAAAGCCTTGTTTTTCTACACATTTGTACATCAAGCCTTAACCAAACACTCTTACCTTTGAGCTGAGGTTCTTTGAAGTCTAGTTTGAGCTCTTGAAGGTGGTTTGAGCTGGAATTTGAGGCTGTTTTGTGCTTGAGCTTCAAGAGGCAGTTCACTTGCTTGGTGCACTTGCTTTGACTACTTATTTTGCCATCCTTTTGTATTGTTTTTGAGCTGGTTTTCAACTACAAAAAACTCTATTTTTTAAGGCCTAACATGATGGTTTGAGGATATTTTGTGCTAGGAGGGGATCCACCCTTCTTGCTGCTTAATTGTGTAGACTTTTGTACCATCTTTTAGCCTATTGAAATAAAACTTTTTGGGCCTTTAAACCATTGAAATTCAGAGTTATTTTAGTGGCAAAAACCTTGTTTTGAAGTCCAAAATTGGAGGGGGTATCCTCCCCTCCTTTTGTCTTGTATGCATGCCTAGATAGCTTAACATGTGAGCATGTTTTTCTAGCATTTTGTACCTCAATCTCAGCATGTTTTTGCCACTGTTTTGACTGGGTTCAGCTCTGTTTTGAGCTGGTTTTGTCCTTTGAGGCTTGTATTGTGTGGTTGTAGTGTAAAGAGGCTTCACTAGCTTTAATGTTTTAGGCTTTTAAACATGAATTGCATGAGTTGCTTGCATGTTTTAGTGTCATTTTGCACTCCATTTCAGCACTGAAATCTCTACAATCTCCCTCTATTCTTCACACTTTCATTTATTTTGAAAGTGGCTTTGAACCCCTTGTTGGCTTAAGTGTGAAATTGAGACCCTCATGCCTAATGGTTTAATTCCTTCGGGAGTTCATTATCAACGGCATGAGGTCTCTTTCATGCTCAAGACACTTGTAGTTTAAGCCGTCTTTCCATTGGAGGACACTCACCTTTTGGACTAATCAATTAAAGAATGGATTGATAAGTTAAAATGTGTAAACAAAATGAACAAAGTAAAAGAGACAAGATTAAGCATCTTCGTGTTGCATTGCATGTGTTTGGATTAGATGTTAATTCAAACACGAGAAAAATGGAACGTTTCATACTCAAAGTGATGAAACATGTCACTTTTCTTGGTCACCATCACCCTTGATCATGCATGATAGGGTTGTGCTTTTGTTGAGTCTTGTTTTGCATTCATTAATTTGTGCAAGCTTGGCTCCTTAGCTATCATGCATTGAAAATGCTTGGTTGATGGTTTGAGGGCCGAGAATTACATTCCTTTGAACTTATGTAATGATAAGGTGAGTAGCAATGCACACAAACCTTGAGAATACACTACTTTGCCTTTGCTTGCTTTCAGTTGCAACAAACAGGAAGTTCGGGAAAGGGGTGGCTGACCGACCACCAGCAGTAGCCGACCGGCCACCAATGACAAAATGCACAAGTGTGCTCCTGAGTTGGAGCAGAGGCATTCAGGGAGTTGGCACAATTTTCAATGATCAAACGAGGGCAAACAGAGGCATCCGATGGCAAGACGATGGCATTTTCTGGTGGAGCAACCGAGCATGCATGCGCCCCTCACCTTTGAGGCCATTTAATTGCTTTAGTTAGCTTAGAATAGCTAGTTAATTCAAATGCTGTAACTATTTAGTTAATTAATTCATTTTGTAATTAATTAGCTTAATTCGGTTTGTAATATTTAGCTAGCTTAGAATAGTTAGTTAATTTGTTTCAATTGTTGTAATTGGTTAACTAGAGTAGTTAATTAGTTTTGGTTTGTAATAGCTTAGCTTAATTAGCGTAGCTAGCTTATTTGTTCGGACCCTCCTTCGCGAGCGCGTAACATTGTAATAAGTGTGCGTGCGTGTGTGCATGTCTTCCAACCCCACGTCTTTCTCCCTTTTACTTATCCACTTTTGATGGTTAGATTTGGGACACGTTTTGATTAGCATATCACATGCTTGCATCCATTCATTTGTCTTGCATGCACTGAGGCTCGACACATCACTCAAACTGCATCGTAATTTCAATACTTCTTTGAATTCGTCTTTCAAAGCATGCTATCAAAGTGTTGCAAATAACATGTTAAATAGTCGAGCCTATTAGTTGCATTATTTGCATGTGTTGCATTAGGCATTTTGTATAGTTAGGATCATGCATATTTCTAACTAGTTTCTGTTTTGGCTTGGAGTACTCGGTAAGTTTTATGCTTTAGCATCCTTGCATGAGTGTGATTTGCCATATTGCCATGTTTTGCATGCTTGCCATGAGACTATATGCTTGAATGCTAAACTGTATGAATGCTTGTGGATGGAGGCTTTGTTGTTTAAATTGGAACAATTCAACGAATGTGTGTTTTAAGCCCACTTTGTTGTGGCAAAATCATGTTTTAAGCCCACTATGTTTGGTGGCAAATTCGCGTCTTTAAGCCCACTTGAGGGTGGCAACTTCAAACCATTTTCGCAAAACAAACATTACTTGAAATGTTCCAATTCTTGCAATTTTAGCCTATACTTGCTTGTGTGCACCACATAGTAATGTTAGCTAATAACTGGAACAAGAATACATAATATTTATAAAATGACATATCATGATTAGTAGAGGCTAATCTTTGATCGGGCGAGCTGGGGTGCTCATTTCATGACCTTCCCCCCTCATACCCAAGATCCCGAGCCGAGGCAACTTTGGTGATGACGGACACGTGGCCTTTGGCACGAGTTAGGGTTTCCTAAATTTCCCGAAAATAAAAAATATTTAGGTGGCGACTCTGTAATCCGGCAAAGCAGTCCAATTTTGGCATTATTTGATTGAAAATCGATTTTCCAAAACGATTTGCTGAATTTGGACTCCTTAGTGATTATCAGTCTCACATTGCACTTGTTGAGACTAGATTTAGAACCGCGGGAGTCCGAACTGTGAGGCCTTCTTTTCAAACCCTTTCCGAAAGGGGGGGCGCGGAAAAAGGCGAGCCCACACCATGCATGATGCATCATCATGGATCCTTCTTGACATTGCATTTTCTACAAACCAGCCAAATTTCACCCGATTCCGAGCCTGGCCCAATTTTGGCTTTGCATTGCCTATCTATTTGATCCAACAATTGTACGGTCATGCATGCTGCATCATCTTGGATCCTCCTTAAAATCACGTTTTCTTCTGACCTGCCAAATTTCACGCGAGTCCAATCCCGGCCCGTTTTGGGCTTTTCCATTGCCCGTACAATTGATCCACGAATCATATGGCCGTGCATGCTGGATAATCAAGGATCCGTCCTTAAATAACGTTTTCTACTGACCCGCCAAATTTAACACGATTGTGAGTCAGGCCCATTTTTGGCTTTCGCATTGCTTGTCTATTTGATCCAAGAATCGTATGGCCATCCTTGCTGCATCATCATGGATCCTTCCCAAAATCATGTTTTCTACAGACCTGCCAAATTTCACGTGATTCTAAGTCCGACTCGTTTTTGGATTTCGCATTGCCTGTCTATTTGAGCCAAAAATTGTATGGCCATGCATGCTACATCATCATATATCCTTTCTAAAATCACGTTTTCTACAGACTCGCCAAATTTCATGCAATTCTGATCCGGACCCATTTTTGGCTTTCGCATTGCCTGTCCAATTGATCTATGAATCGTATGGCCATCTATGCTCCGTCATTATGGATCCTTCGTAAAATCATGTTTTCTACCGACCTACCAATTTTCACGCGATTCCGTGCCTGACCCGTTATTAGCTTTCGCATTCCCTTTCCATTTGATCCAACAATCGTGTGGCCAGGCAAGCTATATCATCATGGCTCCTTCCTAAAATAACCTTTTCTACAGACAGACGAAATTTCATGTCATTCCGAGCCAGACCCGTTTTTGGCTTTTGCTTTTCCTGTCCATTTGTTCCAAGAATTATATGGCCTCGCATGCTGCATCATCATGGATCCTTTATAAAAACACATTTTTTATGGACACACCAATGTTCTCGCGATTTTGAGCTCGGCCCGTTTTAGGCTTTCACATTGCCTATCCAATTGATCCAAGAATCGTATGGCCGTGCATGCTCCATCATTATGGATCCTTCGTAAAATCATGTTTTCTATTGACCCGCCAAATTTCAAGTGATCTTGAGCCTGATCCATTTTTGACTCTCGCATTGGCTGTCCATTGGGTGCAAAAATCGTGTGGCCAGGCATGCTACAGCATCTTGGCTCTTTCCTAAAATCACCTTTCTACTAACCTGCCAAATTTCACCCGTTTCCGAGCCAAATCCATTTTTGGTTGTCGCATTGCCTGTCCGTTTGATCCAGGAAGCGTATGGTGTAGACACCCTATTTTTGACCGTCCTCAAGATTAGCCGACCGGCCACCACTAGTAGCCGACAAGCACAAGCCATGGCCAACAGATACTAGGGTTGGCCGATAAGCTAAGCTAATTATTACAACAATTGAAACGAATTAACTAACTTATTGTAAGCTAATTAAGTATTACAAAACAAAGTAATTAGCTAAATACTAAGCTAATTAAGTACAAAGCAATGAAACTAATTAATTAGCTACCACTAATTAACTAAACAAAGTAATTAAATGGCCTCAGGAAGCGAGGGATGCATGCATGCTCGGTTGGTTTCTTCCCAAAAATGCCACTGCCTCACTGCTGTAAGACTCTGTTTTCACACTTGAACACCAAAGAAGCCACCAACATCCAGAACACCTCTGCTCCCCTTTTCAATCACACTGAGCAACTTTCTTCATTGATGGCCGGTCAGCTACCAATGGTGGCTGTCGGCTACCATTGGTGGCTGGTCGGCTACTACTGGTGGCTGTCAACCACTGCTGGTGGCCGGTCAGCTACCCCTGTCCAGAACTTTCTTTTTTGCTGCAACATAGAGCAAACAGAGGCAAATCAGTGTATTTTCAAGGAGTGTTTGTACTGATACCCTCTTTATCATCACACAAGCTCAAAGGAGTGTAACTCTTGGCCCTCAAACCATTAACCAAGCAATTTCCATGCATGGTGGCCAAAGAGCCAAGTTTGTACAAGTTTAATTAGTGCAAACAAGACTCAAAAAGATCACCACCCTATCATGCATGATCAAGGGTGATGGTGAGCAAAGAAAGTGGCACATTTCATCACTTTGAGTATGAAATGTCTCATTTTCCTTGTGTTCGAATTAACATCCGATTCGAACACATGCAATGCAACACGAAAGATGCTTATCTTGCTTCTTTTACTTGCCATTTTTGTTTACTCATTTTACATTACCAATCCATTCTTTAATCGGTTAAGTCCAAAAGTGAGTGTCTTCTAAAGGAAAGATGACTCAAACCACAAGTTACTTTGGGCATGAAAGAGTAATGAACCCTCTAAGGGATTAAACCATTAGGTGCAACATCTCAATTCCACACTTAGGCAAACAAGTGGTATGAAACCACTTTCAAAGCAAACAAAAGAGTGAAGAATGGAGGGAGGTTCTAGAGATTTTAAATGCAGAAATGGAGTGCAAAACAACACTAAGGCATGCAACCAACTCAAAGCAATGATGATCGAAGCATTAAAACACTAAACTAGTGAAGGAATTAACACTATAACTATGCAGCACAAGCCTCAAATGAATTAACCAGCCCAAAATAGAGCCAAAACAGGTCAAAACAGAGGCAAAAACATGCTTGACTTAAGCTAAAGTAAGCTAGAAAAACAAGCTAACTCATGAAGCTAGCTAGGCATGCAAACAAGACACAAGGAGAGGAGGCTAACCCCTCCAATTTTGGATTTCAAAAGTTGATTTTTACCATTGAAAAACCTTTGAGATTTAGTGGTTAAAAGGCCCAAAAAAGTTGATTTCAATGTGAGGAAAAATAGCACAAAAAACTTAACAACCTATGGAGCCAAAAGGGTGGACAACCCCCTAACTAAAAAAAGCTCAAACCACCATTCTCAGGTCACAAAAATAGAGTTTTTTACACTTCAAAAACAACCTTAAAATAGTTGAAAAAGATAGGAAAATAACTATGCACAATAAGCATAAATAAGGTAGGTGCTCTACCTTTGAAGCAAAGCACAATTTAGGCATAAATCCAAGCTCAAACCTCCTTCCAAAGCTCAAACAAGACTCCAAGGGACCTCAGCCCAAAGGTGAGAGTGTTTGGTTAAGGGTTGATGTGCAAAAGTGTATAGAAACTAAGCATGTGTATGCAAAATAATAAGAGAGAGAGAGAGAGAGAGAGAGAGAGAGAGAGAGAGAGAATTCTAGAGAGAGAATTTTTTGGTCTAAAATCTTCTAACCCTCCAAAATGGGGAGGACACCCGCTATATATAGAAATCAAGTCTTGAGCTTCAATACATCCTACCATACACGTATATGAAGATGCAGCTCAGTGAGCAACAGTTGACACAGCTGGCAACAAATATCTGAAAAAGGAGACCAATGGCCGTCAGCCACCACTGGTAGCCGACAAGCACAAGCCATGGCCAATAGATACTAGGGCTGGCCGACAGGTCACCCTCTCTTCCAGGCTAGAGGCAACAACCTCTTGGTCCAAAAACATGCACAAAATAGATAAAGTTTAGAGGCTCAAAGACAAGGCGTTCCGCCAAGAACTTTGAGCGCTCAAAACGAACACAAACAAGCACAATCATCGAGTGCAGAAACGATGACGTCCAAGTCTTGAGGACGATCAAAAATGGGGCGTCTACAGTTGCCCGTCTTTGACAGAACTGAGAAGTCATGAAATGACGAGAGTGAATGTCAAAGCCCAGAGATGACCCATTTTTGACAAGGCCAAAGACTTGGACAAACGAACAAGCAAGACAAGGATGGTTGCACCCGCAGGCTGCCTACGTATCCCTTTGCAAGGAATCAAACCAACATAGTTCTGGGGCAAAATGCAAGTGATATGCACAATGCAAGAATATAACTTATGATCATGCAATGAGGCTGTAACGAAACATCCAAATGCAAATATTATGCAAAGAAATGCTACATTCATAGAAATCAAAACACGATATAGCGAACTCAAACATAAACAGAAGTAAGTAAAAACGCCGCGCGTGAGAATCATAAACCAAACCACATTTCATGCAAAAAGGGTGTATGAAAATTACGCAAACTTAACTACACATCACGCATGAAAGGCAAAGAATAACGCAACTGTCAGGCACACCTGAGGTGTCAAACAAGATCCTAACGCGTTGCACGTGGAATGAGAGAAGGGTTGGTGTGAACACTGGGACGCACCCGACTATTCTGAACCAAGGGGAACGGTGATAAACATCGGAGCGAAACCAAAAGTTTGTAACCAAAACAAAGAGTGGTGATAAACATCAAAACACATCCAAATGCTTTTAACCAAAACATGGAGTGGTGATAAACATCATAACACATCCAAATGCTTCTAACCAAAATAGGGGGTGGTGATAAACAATTGGAACACATCCAAATGTTTCTAACCAAAACAGGGAGTAGTGATAAACAATCGGAACACGTCCAAATACTTCTAACCAAAACAAGGAGTGGGTGGTGAATAATCAAAACATGTCCAAATGCTTCTAACCAAGACAGGGGGTGGGTGGTGATAAACATCGGAACACGTCCAAATAGTTTTCACCAAAACATGGAGTGGTGATAAACATCGGAACACGTCCAAATGCTTCTAACCAAAACAGGGGGTGGTGATAGATATCGGAACATGTCCAAATGCTTCTAACCAAAACAAGGTAAATTGAAGGACAGGAATGATCTCACCTAGAATTCCTCTGAATGAACCGTACATACAATATTGTGCCTACATAAGAAAGATACTTGACAAACATAACATAGTAAGAGTGCATGTTCTATGCAAGACAAACAACCATGACACAATGTTAAAGATATGTTTTATGCAAAACATGCGAGAAACAAAACGGAAGCATATTCTATGCAACGAGAACTGGAGCATGCTCTATGCAACATCGAAATGCATATTCAATGCAATAGTACAAAATGCATGTTCTATGCACGATTAGAAAATGCATGTTCTATGCATGTTCTATGTGAAAATGGAGACATGCATATTCTATACAACAATGAAGGAATGCATATTCTATGCAACAATGGAGGGATGCACATTCTATGCAACAATGGATTGAATAGCAACTTCAAATTTACCTCTCGGAAAAGCTGCAACAAGTTAAAAAGGATACACCTCATCCGTATTGATTAGTAATGAATCATCATGCACCGAAGACACGATTTAGAGCTTCCGCAGAGGCAATTTGAGCTTAAAAGTGAACTTTTCTTGCACTTTCTCAAGAACCAAGGACACAGAATAGCAGAAAAGCACAAATGAGAAACACTGGAAGATTGTCGGCCACCAGGGAGGGGTGTCAGCCACCTGTCGGCCACACCTGAAGGTTGTCGGCCACCGATGACAATTTCGGGCCATTGTGGTCATTTTACATTGGGTCTTTATATTTACACCCCCAAACTTCATTTCCTCACTTCTCCCTAGCTGAAATTCATCCGTTTCTCTCTCTAAACACTTTTCCCCTCTAGATCCGTACTTTATACGCGTTTTCCAACGCCCTACGTGAAGTTGGTTCACTAAAACCTCTTGGTTTCCTTCGTTTTGAACCGATTGAAACTTGATTTCGGTGGTTTTTCTTGAAGTTTCACCACTTGAGGCTTGTTTTCCTCGAGTTTCTCTCGAGTTTGGTGCCTTTTTCGGGGCTTCAACTTGTTCCCCCATTTTCTCTCTCTTAGGGTGGACTTTTGTTGACTTTTGGCATTCTCTACTCATTTTGCTCATGTTTGCCCACTTTCTCGCCTCTTTTCCAGATGGCAGATGATATCCCCCTTGATGGAGCTTCTTCAGGGATGGAGGCAAATCCTGAGCATGTACCATTACCACCCAGGGTTCGATCCTTTGACCCGGAGAGATATCACCCCGAGGTACATGTGCTACCTCCCGATACTATTCGTCACTTCAGAGGATTTGCACGAGGCATGGCAGAGGTTCTCTTGCTACGAGAGCTGAAGTCTCATTTATCCTACGGCGCCACTGAGGTATAAACTGTTTGTGACACCATAAAAATTGCGAACTTCAGAGAATATATTATCAATTAAATACAGGGTTTATCTAAGGTTAGGAGTCTAGGAAACGACACTAATGAGTCCTATGGCCAATAACCGAGTAAGATCCCAGATCACCGGATGAGTCAAGTTAGCCTCCCTTCTAAGTCCAGCTTTCTTAGGTAGCGCACCACCCTTTTGATAGATCTTAAAAGGCATTGATGTAAGGTCTCATAAGCAACGCAGAGATAGGCATAGAATTACAAAGTAAATAATAATTACAGCGTCTCAAATTTTAAATTTACAAAACGAGTTCCATTACTATTACAATCCAAAAAGAATAAATAAAAGCACAATTAGACTAATGAGAAAAATGGTTCCAAACTTTCTGTAAGGAAAACTTAAGTCTTCAAATGTCTCTGACTTTTCGTTGGCTTCGTACGTTTCTTTGATACCTGGCATGAAACGCCATGAGCTTTGAATGGCCAGTAAACGCACACACACCCCATCCTTTTTTCCCAATCCAATACACCATCACAATTATAACAAGCAAGTAATAAAGCATAATAATCATTCAATAATAAAGGATTACAAGGTTAGATGTTAGAAATCTAGAAATCTCCCAAAACGACTTCATCCTCCCAACCACAAGAATCGAACACAGATTATTCAGTATGCCCCCTCTTTTGCTGTTTTGTAGCAGAACTAACCTCGGATGCCTACGAACAGTTATATACCACGTAGCGCCAACCGCAGGGCCTCAAAAGAGATGGCAATAATGGGCCTTGCCCAAATCCCTCCTTACACTAAATACCTAGGGTCCGAATACAACCGCTCCATTCAAGGGTTCCGAAAACCACTTGCGCAAGATTTTTACTTCCAATAGGGAACGCCTCCCGTCAACCAATCAATATCTGAGTAATCTTGCCCAAAAATTCGCAACCCATTACCACCCATTAAGTTTTCCGTTTGAGTTAGATAATTTAAGTCAGAGTTAGGACATGCTCTTGAAACAACATCTATTACACAAGTTTGAACAACTAAATAGTACAAATAGAAGGAAATACTGTTACAGCACATGAGATTCACATATGAAGATAGGCACAAGTAGCTCTAGGCATATTCAAGTAGTTAAGGGAATAAATTCACACATGAATATAATTTCCCGATTTGCATAAGTGTGAGCACCATCGAAGGATTAAAATAAAACACGTAAACCTATGACATGTGAAATATCATATCGAGACATGATCATAAATTAATAAGCATAATCATGAACATAAGAGCATAAAACACTAATGAAAATAGAATTTCCAGATTTAGTACTACCTAAAGATTATACTCAGAAGGGCTATTTCAGATTTTTCCAGAGCCGGCCTTCTTATGGTTCGTAGGGAATTTTATCTAGTTTTCAGAACATTTTTCAGAAATGGAATAGCTTTTCCAGATTTGTAGTTATTTTAGAAATACTCTAGCTCTGTCTAGATTCGTCGACCGTTACAAAAATTAGATTTTGTCACAAACCGCTCACTCGTTTTCAATGAAACCCATTTTCCTTGAAAGATGACTCCTTAAGAAAGTTTTGACATAAAATGGAGGTCCAGAATATTTTTATACATTTTTCTACAATTTTCGTAAGGTGGCTGTAAAACAGATTTTTCTGACACAGTTCTTGAAAATAGAAAGTTTGTGAGAAAAGAGGTCAACTAGGGGAAATTTTCCACTTATCTTGTGATGAAAACATGCTAAATAATACGTATTAAACTTAGAAATTTAAGGTGAATGTGTGCCTTTGAAAATTTTGAGAGATTGATAGGAAAAATGTAGTCTTATACCGATTAAGAGAAATAGAATAAGCGTAGAATCAAGGCTCAACTCCTTTCATTTTTGACACAAGAATACCATTATAACACATCTAAAAATATCATTTTAAAATTCTAATAACATGTATTTGAAAAAGGAAAATGGAAGAGAGAGTTGTGTTGTGGCTTACTTGAGGGTTGTTGGAATTGCTAGCAAACTTTTTCTTCCTCTCCTCTCTTCTACCTAGCTCACCCTCCTTCATTTCTTCTCTCTCAATTGAATATAGTGTGTATAAGTGCTGTTCTTGTATGTAAAATGCTAGGAGAGGGGTTGTTTATGTAATGAATTTGGTGCAAAAGGTCCTAAATGCCCCTTGGTTGGAATTGGATTGGATAGTTCGGATTTAGTTTGAATTCAATAGAATAGTGGAGGATTAAAGGTCTTAATTAGGTTCCTAAATATGATCTAGTTAGGGTTTTCCTCCTAATCAAACCAATCTCGTTGCTTATATACATGTATATAAAAGTTTGTACCAAGTCAAAGATTTTTCTTCCTTAAATCATCGAAAATTGTCTCATAGTACATTCATTACACTTACAATGGTGATGGCTGGCCATGTGATGGTGAATTGATGGACTTGTTTTATATTTTTTTGTGTACAATTGTTGGAATTTGTAAAATAAAATGTTTTAAAAAAAGATTTTAGGATATAAATATATAATGGTACTTGTTTGGGGTCAATTTGTGATTTAATAAAAATGTGAGGGCTTGGGCTCAATTAAAGTATCTATTTCAAGTGTAGAGTTAATAAGTTAGCGTTAGGAAAAATAATTCAGTTTGTATTATCTTGCTTTGAATTTAATGGTAAATAACAGAACGAAAATTGTGAAAACCGGAAGTTAAGGTTTAGAGTGATTAATCTAAAATTTGAGAGTTAAATAATTAATATTAGTGTTAGAAATAATTTCTAAGCTTCCAGGGTCGATTAGAGTTTGTATGGGTTCGTCTGTGATGCGTTTTTAGTTCTAGGCTTTAATTTGCGAACAATCAATGAATTAAGGGCTTTATTATAATAACTCAAAATTTAGGGACCTAATAAAGTTTACAAAAGTTATGGGTCTCACACTGTCTTCTTACATTTTCCGCAATGTACCTTGCATTTCTTGCACAGATCCTGCTTACGTCGCCTTTCATCTGTTTATCTTAAACACATTCTTGCACTGTATTTCTTACACTACCTTCTCAAACACATTCTGATTACCGGAGGACTCCCACTCTATCCGAGGATACGGGGCCACATCTACGAGGGAGTGGCATATGGACCTCCCCGTTGGCGTTCGCCAGATCATCGATGAGGCCGGATTCAGCTTATTCTGCACAGGGCTATCACGTCTCATAGCGAGTCGGCCTTTACTTTGCGCACTGGTAGAGAGGTGGTGGGACACCACTAACTCTTTCCACTTCTCTACCGCAGGAGACATCACGACGACTCCCTATGACTTCGCTATGCTCACCGGCATTGAGGTAGGGGGTCGGCCGATCCCTTATGTTACAGACATGGGTGAGTGGGAGACCGCCTGGATCTACCTGCTGGGGCATGCCCACCTCTCTTTCGATCAGGGATGGTTCGATATACCTAGTTTGTGGATTATTTCAGAGGGACAGAGCCAGTGACCCGAGAGGAGATCGAGCAGTATGCCCGAGGCTTCTTGATGTTCCTCTTTGGCACCACTTTGTTCGCCGACAGGGCAAACACTGTCGGGCTATATCTCTTGAGTGCCTTGGTGGACTTGCCTCAAGTCTGGCTTTACGACTGAGGCGGCGCTGGCCTCGCTACCTTATATGGCTACATGAGCTCGACATCCCGCAGGAGTGGGAACAAAGTCGGTGGCTACTGGAGAGCCTGGGAGGTATGCTTTACATTTGTTGTTGTGCTTTCTGTTTTGCACTTTCTATACACCACACACATATAGTTTGATCTCTGCTTTGCATTTGTACTTTCTATACGCTGTACTATACATAGTCTAACCTCTACTTTGCATTTGTACTTTCTGTACGCTGTACTATACTTTCTGCTTTCTGCATTCTCTCTGTATTCTGCATTCTCTGCACATTGCACACATATTCTGCTTTCTGCATTACCTGTGTTTATCTGTTGTCTACTCACTGTTGCCCTTTTGCTTTTTGCAGCTATAGGTATATGCATATTTTCCGACCCTCGCCCCAGAGCCGAAGGTGGAGATGCCTCATGTTGTACCTTACTCTCATCAGTATGACGGTAGGTGTGTGAAGAGGACCAGGGAGACCTTCTCATTCTTCCGTCGGTATTTTGACACAGTGACTGCAGCAGAGGTAACTCAAAACTCACAGTGATTTCTACTTTACTTCAGCTCTGATTCATATTGCATATCTAATGGAAACTAACAATCTGTGTATATGCTATCTACAAATCTCGTGGCAGCCCTGGGCAACAATGCCTGAGGGTGTCAGGTACCAGTTTGCTGGCGCTTAGGGTGCTTCCCATTACTGGCTTGTATTCGAGGGACCGGTAAGGCGAGCCTGGTCCTTAGGCGAGCACTTCCTACGCCAGACCTTGGCTTCAAGCGGTTCCCATGCTACCTTCGCCATCCATGCGGGCTACAGAAGGTCTCTCCTCCTAGGAGGTGATCGACTTTACACGAGGCGTGGATGGCGACTACTTTCTTGGAGAGGGGGACTATACGACATATATCTAGACACATCTTATGCCTCTCTTGACAGGTACTCGTGCTCGTGCAGGGAAAGCAACAGATGCTCCTTCGACGAGCAGGGCTCGAGCGCTGAGGGACAGGGCTAGAAGGGTGTCCTCCGTTAGACTGGGCTTCGGTTGGCCTGCGTTTCCAACTGAGTTGACATATTGGCAACACACTGGAGAGGCCTATGAAATTGCTATTGAGCCTGCACCGGCCGGGCACAGATATGTCAGAGCGCCTGATTCACCTCCAGTATGCACTACAGTTCTTATTTTTTCCATTCTCGGTCAGATACTCAAATATTCATTCCTTCCGAATATTGATCATTCCCAATACATTTGTAGGCACCCGCGGGGTACGTTGAGGGATTTCTCAAGCTAGTAGCTTCATTTGAGAGCATGATATTGAGGAGAGAGGCACTATTGGGCTTCTACAACATTCAGGTACTTTCTTCAGTTTTCTTATATTTCAGTCATCAAATTTTTGCTGACATACTGAAAGTGACATTTCAACTGAACACTTCCCCACACTACACCGATACATTGTATCTATAGATCATATCTGACACACTGCATTCACACACTGTATCTAACCTCTGCATCACATATGATATACCTACTGTTACTAAAATGAACTATCCTTTCAGGTTCTACCCATACCGATGGGACTAGCAGCACCTGCAGCATCAGCACTAGCGGTGCTCCCTCCGGCGGTAGGAAGGAGAGAGAGACAAGCTCCGACACGCGATCGAAGGAGATGTCGTGGTCGAGATCAGAGGAGCCCTTCAGAGCCTATCATGAGCGATGATGGCGATGAGACCAGCGAGACCGAGGAGGCTGTGGGTTAGCACGTCGAGTCATCCGAGAGTGGAGACAATGATGCCGGCTTGGGTTCTACTAGTGGAGATGATGTCGAGCCAGGCTCTGAGGCAGAGAGCGGTGATGACTCTGGTTTAGATTCTGGTTCAGAAGGAGGTACATACAGCGGCGCTGACAGAGACAGCTCTGAGTTCGCACCTAGGAAGAGGATGAAGAGGGCCTCTCAAGACTGAGATAGTTGGTGCTGATTCATATGTTTTTGCTTAGTTTTTTTTTACTAGTAGTGTTAGCACATTGTACATCTTAGACCGTTTTATTTTCTTTAAAAACTTGTACTCTTTTGTAAAAAGATAACCATGATCGGAATGAAAACCAGCTTTTTGTATGAAAAAGTGTTGTATTTTGCATTTTGAGCATCATATTGCACCACATTGCATAAAAACAAGATTGATGGAAATTGAACATCGTATTAGCACAACCTTCTTAATCAAGTAATGAACCGACCAACATTTAGCAAACAAAATAAGACAACTCGATAAACATCACAACACAAATGCAACTCCATAAGCAAAACAAATACAACTCGATAAGCAAAACAAGACAAATTCAACTCGACAAACAAATTGAAACAACTTAAAAGCAACTCAACAAAACTACTAAAACAAGACAGCAGAATGCATCAAGAGCAGAACAAAACATAGGTTCACAACACTTCTCAGCACACAAAAAGACCACAAGAATGCTGTCATCCATAAACAGAGGCTGTCGGCCACCAGTAGTGACTATAGGCCACCAGTGATTGCCGGCCGGCCACAAAAGGTGGTTGTCGGCCATCAACACTGCTCGGTTGGCAATCAGTGTGAAAAACCTCTAGATTGTTGCCACCTGTCTTCCACTCAGTGCCTCATCTTCTACAAAAGTTGGGACTTCGTAGTTTCTTCATTCCAACTCTGTTTTTACCACAAATGGAACCATTCTTCACCGAAAAACTCTAAAATTGGATTGCAACTTTAGATGGCTCGAAAAAAGTGAATTTCTGGGGTTTCGGGATAAATGCACTGTTCCTGCTAAGTCATTTTCCACTGTGTTTTCCATTCCTCCATGCCGCGGCTAGGTGTTGGAACCCAATCACACATGTGTTTAGCTTCAGGGAGCAAGAGATGTGCCCTACAATTGAAGAATTCCAAGTTTTGATGGAATCCCAGCGTGACGAGGAAATCTTCCTTCAGTCCCATTTTGGTCACCTCCAAGCTCTAGGGAGGATGTGTGGGCTCACTTTACATGAGGCTTGGTCCTTAGTTCATAATAGAGAACTGGATATCCCCAGTTTGATTCATCGATTTTCTAACGTTGGTGACCACGGCGACCGTCTTTGGTAGAGTTTTCGACAGCATGCCTTTTGTCTGTGCATGTTAGCTCATTTCCTGCTTGCCCCTGGTTTCGGAGGGTCTAGCATTCGGTTGATCAAGGTAGCTCAAGGCTTGAAAGAGGGCAAGAGTTGCATTGGCTTAGCATTGGCCGAGTCTTTGAGGGGCTTGGACGCCTTCCATCGGCGGGAGACAAACAAATTTGCAAGGAGTCCACTAATTCTACAAGTAATGTTTCCCACCCTATCTCACATGTGTTTCTTACATCTCTCGGCACTCAGGCTCTGTTTTTCTCTCAACACCCTTTCTCACTTTTTCTCTCCACATATACCTCTCTATTTTTTAATCTCTCTTATTTTTCATCCCTCTCCAAATATGGCTCATGGACAGGTTGAAGGTAGTGGACTCTTGCCCTGCATATTCAGCACGTAGCTATTTCTTTTGGCAATGGCTAATTGATTTCCCAAATGAGGGGTGGTGGTGCCATTGGATGTGCAACAAGTCCGTTGCTGACATTGCTTGGCATTGGCCCTAGTTTGATCTGCCCGAGATGAGCTACAACATGGCTCGGCAACCTGGCATTCAGCTTGTTGGCTTGACACACTATGTATTCTACTTTTTGTTCCGATTCAGGCGTCAGTTCAAACATGACCAGACTTGCCCAGAAGAGGGGGTAGAATACCCGGCTTTGTTTCCAATCCGAGGTTCACAATTAGCTCGATACCCCAATGCTTGGAGGACAAGAGAACTTCTGGCTCCCACTCCCAATTTCAGCTACACCTTATCTAGCGAATGCATAGCTTGGCTTGAAGAAGAGGCACAAACCGGGTCTACATTAGCATTTGAAGGTTCCACAAGCTCTAGGAGGGGACGCAGGAACACCTGACTTATGCTCCAAGTTTATTACTTTGATATTTACTTTCAAGTTTTCCTTTTGAATGTAATAAAAAACAACTTTGATTTGCATCAAGAGCTAGAGAACTTTGTGTTGAAATCATGAAATTGGAGTTGTGGGCACTGAAAATTTTCCTTTTGGTCCAAAAATGGTCTAAGTTGTAAAAAGATTGATTTGAACAAAATCAACTTTTATTAAAACTTTTCAAAACCATTTTCGATAAGGATCACAACTGGACACACCTAGGATCTATCCTCGAGATGTACAACCCTGAATCCAAAAATGGAAAATTGCCCCTAGACTGAATAGCACTGCTCAGTACTGTAATCAGCTCTTCTCTCAGCGTAAGGATCACAACCGATCTTTCAAAGAGTGAGTGGACAAAGATGCCCTGATCAAACACATGGACACAGTTGATTTGGAGGCGTTTACGGCCAGAGTTCAGAATGAAGTTGCCTACATATCCCAAAGATGGGAATCAGACCTTACGTAGTTCGGTTCGAGTTCACTCAGGTATTAACACAACCAGATTGATTTGATGATATAAGGACTAGTCCAATTGGGTCTGAACTTGCCCCTAGGGTCATGGATGGGAGCTCAGTTGTCTTTCCACACCAAATCCCTTTTCTGAAGATTCCTGGACTTAACTTTCTTGTTGAAAGCCCTAGCAATCTTGCGTTGATATCCTTGAACATGGTACAGTACTTTCAGCCTCCTCTCATCAAACAACATTAGTTCCTCGAACCTGCTCTGCTGCTAATCCGCTTATACTAGCTGGCACTCAGCCATAACCCACAACGACGGAACCTCTATTTCAATCGGCAAAACAACTTCCATCCCATAAACCAAAGAATACGGAGTTACCCCAGTAGATGTCTGAATTGAAGTCCTATAGCCCCAGAGAGCAAATGGCAATTTTTCTGGCTAGTCCCTGTAAGTCTCAACCATTTTCTGGAAAATGTGCTTGATGTTCTTGTTGGCGGCTTCAACTACCCTGTTGGCTTGTGGCCGATATGTGGATGACTTATGAAAAGCCACATTGTATTTCTCCAACAAGTCGATCACTTCTCTCTTGAAATGGGAGCCAATGTCTGAAACGATGTCATTCTAGACCCCATAACGACAAATAATGTTATTCCTGATGAACTTGGCTACATGCGAGGCTTTCAGTAGTGCATAGGATTGGGCCTCGACCCACTTTGCAAATAGCCTATTGCCACCAGGATATACTCATGCCCATTCGAGCCTTTCGGCATAACTGCCCTAATAACATCAATTCCCCAAACTAAAAAAGGCCATGGCGAAGTCATGTTGTACAGCTTCGACGGCGGAATATTCATGCGATTTGCATGAATTTGGCATTTGTGGCATAGCCGAACAAAACCAATACAATCCTCCTCCATGGTTGACCAGTAGTAACCCTTCTTGAGAATCTTTTGGGCTAGCATTACTCAGCTCGTATGTGCTCCACACTCTCCCCCATGGATGGCCTCCATTAGGCGCTTCGACTCTTCTGCATTAACACACAGCTTGTGCATTCTCAGATGGCCACGTTTGCACAACTTACCCCCATAGATGATAAACTGAGCAGCCATCCGCTGTATTGCCCTTTTATCTTTGGCATTTGCCCCTAGTGGATAAACCTCCTTTTCCAAGAAGTTCCAGATATCATAATACCATGGGTTCTGATCTTGTACTTTATCTATTGCGGTGATCAACTCGTAGACCGGCGCATATCTTTATTCAATAATGATCGGACGCATCCGGACTCCCAACAGGATGTCTATTATAGAAGATAGAGTTGATAAAGCGTCATCAAACCTGCTGATCTCTCTTAACAGATGCGTGAAGGTTAGCTTCTCAAACTAGGAATCAGAACATCCAGGGTTTGGTGATAGATTTTCATCCTTTCTTCCATAACCTTCCAGTCTCCTTTTGGTTGAGACACAACCAGGTTTGAGTCCCCAACGAGGTCCAACCTTTTTGCCCCTAATTCCAAGGCAACTTCCAAACCAGCGATACACGCTTTGTATTCTGCTTCGTTGTTAGATACTTTGAATTAGAGTTTAAATGCTAAAGGTATATGGTTATTGTTGGGTGCTATCAGCAACACCCCTATCCCATAACTGTACTAGTTAGACACTCCATCAAAGTACATTGTCCAATTATCTTCTTCGACCTGCAGAATAGCGTCATCTTGGAATAGATATTCTACTGCTTCGTCCCCTTCCACTGGGCGATCCGCCAGAAACTCTACTACTGCTCTCCCCTTGACAGACTTGTGAGTCACATATTTTAGATCAAATTCGGAAAGAAGAAGCAACCAACGGGCTAGCGTACCCGTAAGTGCTGGTTTCTTGAAGAGATATTTGATGGGATCTAATCTTGAAACCAGAATTACGGAGTGAGCTAACAGGTAGTGCCTCAACTTCCTGGTAGCCCAAACCAAGGCCAACTAAGCCTTCTCCAGCGGGGTATAACGGGTCTCATAATCCAGCATCTTCTTGCTCAGGTAATAGATGGCTTTCTCCACTCTATCCTCAGATTCCTGCGCAAGCATACAACCCATAGTCGTGTCGGTTACTGACAGATACAAAATCAACGACTTCCCCGGCTCTGGCGGTGACAACATGGTCAGGTTCTGGAGGTACTGCTTGATCTGCTCCAAAGCAAACTGACATCGGTCATCCCATTGGAATTTCTTTCCTTTCTCCAGGAAACCAAATAGTTGTTCACAAGTCAAGGTTAAATTTGCAATAAACTATCTTATGAATTGCACTTTACCTAGAAAAGCCTCGCACCTCCTTTTAAGTCCTTGGTGGTGGCATTTCTAGGATCACCTTGATTTTGGAAGGATCGACCTCGATACCCCTCTGCCTGATCAAAAACCCTAGCATTTTTCCCATTGTGACACCAAAAGTGCACTTTTGTGGATTTAGCCTCAATTGATATTCTCTGATCCGTTGGAAAAATTTCTTCAAGGCGGTGTAGTGGCCCTCTCTTTCCTTGGACTTGACAATCATGTCATCCACATATACCTTAACCTCTTTGTGGATCATATCATGTAAGATAGTGGTTGCAGCCTGTTGATAAGTAGCCCTAGCAATTTTTAGACCGAATGGCATCACCTTGTAGCAATAGGTTCCCCATGGCATGGTGAAGGCAGTGTTCTCTCTATCCTCGGGTGCCATCAGAATCTGGTTATACCCGGAAAATCCATCCATAAAGGAGAGAAACATATGGCCTGCGGTGAAGTCCACCAATTCATCGATGTGTAGTAGAGGAAAGTCGTCCTTCAGACTAGCTTTGTTCAGATCTCTGAAATCCACACACACCCAAATTTTGCCATCTTTCTTTGGCACCGGAACAATGTTGGCCGACCAAGTCGAATACTCAGATACTAGCAAAAACCCTGCATCTATCTGCTTGGTGACCACTTCCTTAATCTTCAAAGCCCAATCTGGGTGTATTCTTTGAAGCTTCTTCTTAACGGGTCAGGCCTCGGGGTCAAGAGGGATCCGGTGCTGTACAATCTTAGGGTCGATTCCAGGCATGTCTTCGTAGGACCACGCGAAAACATCTTTGAAATCTTTTAATAAAATGACTCAGCGCTCGCGTTCCTTCGAAGACAACGTGGACTTGATCTGGACCAGACACGGATCCTTCTTAGTACCCGCATTAATTGGAGTGATTTCATCAACAAGGGGTTTTATAAACCTCTCCTCTCGATCAATCAAATGTTTCAAAACCAGAGGAATTCCTTCCTCATCGTTTTTATCAAAATTTTGAAAGTCATGATCAATGCAATATACAAGTGGCACAGAAGTACTCAGAAACTGTAGTGGTATCATTCTCATTCAAAGGTTCCAGTTCATCCAATTCCTCGGTTACAACCGACTCAAAAGAAAAGGAAAAAGATGACCTGGACAAGCTACGACATCTAAGTTATCAACCCCAGGAAGACAGGACTCCGACTCAGAAGAATTGGATTCTAATTCTGACTCCACAGACTCTGTGGTGTCAAATTCTGACTCATTACCTGATTCGAAACTAGTGGACAAAAAGCCCTCCTCTAGCTACCAAATAAGAGAGGGTGTGTTAGATGCATCCAGAATACCACCGGAAGGGTCCACACCTGATTCGTCTACGATCATGGAAATGGTGAGGTCATCCCCAGAGCTCTCTAGATCGATCGGAGGATCCGAAAGAAGACAAAGCCAGTGCTAATCCTATCTTAAGTTCACTATTGTTGGACTCACCTTTTGTACTCTGTTTAGCCTCAGCAGTTAATTCAGTCTGTTCCTCTGAGGCTTTATCCTCTTGCAGCTGTTGGTTAAAGAAAATCTCAAAGCCAGACAGACGCCGCTTTTCAGAGTTCAACCATGGCTTAGGAAAGTCGCAAAATGGGAAGTCTTCCCCCTCCTAGACAAAGCTGCCGGTTCAGAGTTCCCTGAATTGGCATGTGCACAGGCTCATAGTGCTTCCCAGTTTGCTTTACTTTGGCTCTTCTTGCCATTTCCTTCCCTTTTCGAACCCAGTCCTCTTTGGTGGGTGTATAGCCCAAGCCAAAGGCATGAGGGTTATGTGGCACTTCGGCCTGTGCGATAACGCCCTTTCGGCCGCTCTTTCCTAATCCCATTCCGGATATATGTTACAGCTTGTTCATGAGGTAGACGGATTGAGCACTGGCATACAACCCCTCATCAATAGCTAAGATGTTTTGCACCACCCGGGCCTCAGCCAAGGTAAAACCAGACAAGAAAACATCCTCATCGCCATGTACAATCTCCAGTACTGGTGTAGTGACCTCCAGCGGAGGATGTATAGAAGAATTCCCAAAAACAATGGCTACCCACTTTCCAAGAGGTTATTTCAACATTTGATGCAAGGTGGAAGAAACAACTTTTACTAGGTGCAGCCAGGGTCGCCCAAGTAACAAGTTGAAAGTAACCGTAAAATCCAGGATGTGAAACTCAATATCCTATTGGGCCAGCTTGACCTGTGTGCTGATTTGAACTATTCCCATCACCTCTCTGCTTGTGTTGTTGTAAGCCCAGATCACCTGGGCCGTTGGTACAAAGTCCGCTGGCTTCAAGCCAATAGCATAGGCCGTGCGCAACGGACAAACATTGATTGTAGACCCAGTGTCAACCAATACAATTGGCACCCACTTCTCCCTATATTCAACTAAGATGTATAGAGGTTTGCTATGTGCAGGGTTTTCAGGCGGCAATTCCTAATCTGAGAAGGTCAAAGCTGGCACAGCACCTTCTGGGAAGACAAGTCCTACTAGTTGCTCTGGGGTGGTGTCGACAGACAACTTTGCTTTATCCATAGCTAACAGGACAGCTTGTCGGTGCACGTGCAAAGCCATAAGCAACCCCCAGATAAATTTGTCTGCTTGAATCTGCTCTAACTGTTTCAACATAGCCTCTTCTTCCAACTGCTTGTCCTTCTATTTTTCAGCCTCCTTGTCCTTTTCGGATGCTTTTGGTTGGTCTAAGTGTGGGGGTTTGAAGTACCGTCCACTTCTAGTCATATGATCCACCTCCTCAAAGTACCAAGTGTTGTCTAGCAGGTCATGAACCCAACCCTCGTCGGTGTGGCCAAGATGCAGATCATCATCTTCCCACCATACTCCTCTGGCAATAGACAGACAATTGTCTAGTTTTATTGTAATTACTCTCACATCACAGTTATCCCCCACAGGGTGTTTAGCTTTTCCAGCTTGCTGACTATTCTCATCCCTTTCCTGTTCAAACCACTTCAGTGCGGCCTCTTGTACTGTATCAGCAGTACTAACAATGCCCGATTCATGAGTTGAATTCTTAGTACCGGTGCTCTCCGGCAATTTTCCTTTCTCCTTTGTCGTTCCGGCCCTTGTAGCGGTTCCTACTTCTGGCTGTTCCAACTTTGTTTGAAGTCCCTCATCCACATCAGGTTCATCACTGAGCTGCCCAGAGTTGTCTGTTGACCCGTTCAAATCGAACCAATTAATGTGCACTTCTCCTGAATCTTGCTCATCGAAGAACTGAAGATTGTCGATGTCCTTCTCCAGATCGGCTAAGTCATCCAATCCCTGGCTTGGGCCATTCTCCCAGACCATATTGACCTCCATTCCTATTGGCAACTCCACCTCTGGTTTGGCTTGATTGGCTGCCACAGTTTAGCGACAAGGGTTATATTCCTTCTCAGAAAAATCCACGGGGCCCTCAAGCACTGAATTAACACTTCCATTCTCCACCAAGGTTACCCTGCCTTCATCTACCACGGTCACCACCACAGGTTTGGGTTGGGATGTGGACGCGTTCATCATGCACAAGTCTGTGCTCTCAGGGATGAACAACACTGGCTTAGGTAGGTGGGAGGGGGTAATGTATATACTGGGGTTGTAAGGGACGGTCAGTGTATGGATGAGGTTTATTTGCCAGGGTGGAGGGACCTAGTTATGTGGTGTGAGGGGATTTGTAGTGACGTTAGGTTTCTGAGGAGGCCTTTCACCGTATTGTCAATAAGATCTTGAATCTCATGATGTAATCTAAAGCATAGATCAGTGTCGTGACCATGTATTGGTGATAGGCTCAGTATTTAGCCGGCACTACAACAAAAAACACTTTTAGCGACCTGTTTTTTAGTCAGCAAAAGTGTAATTTTGGTTGCTGAAAGTATCCGTGACATGAACAAAATTGGTCGTTGAAGCTCTGCCACTAAGTGCTTCGGCGACCAAATCAATTTTGGTTGCCTTTATAAATAAATTGGCGACCAAATATTTCCGTCGCCAAAAGACTAAAATTTCGTCGCCATAAATTAACATTTAGTCACTAAAATTAGCCTTCAGCTGGTGACATGTTAAGTTTCAGCGACATATAAATGCGTCGCTAAAAATATCTTTCAGTGACTAAAAGAATTGGTTGTTCAATGTTAAAACTTTTGGTGACCAATCAAGTTTTGGGTCGCTAAAAAATTTATGGACACATACTTTCAACAACATAAATAAAATGTCACCAAAAGTAAATTTACAACTAAAAAAACCTGTCACCAAAAATTCATTATTTATAATTTTTTTTAACAATTTCCCTGTTCAATACATAATTCATAAACCTATAAACATAAGCAAAATATAATTCAAATTAACACACTTGTGCAAAGCATTCAAAATATAAACTTAATTCAAAAGTAGTACCATATTAAATATAAACAACATATCAAATCCAAAACATCCAATTTAAGTACAAATCTCTTACAATCCCAAACTTGAAACATGTAATGCCCAAAAACCTTCTAAGCTTGCAAATTCATAACAAAAATCTATGACAAAATATATCCAAAAATTCAAAATGTAATCCTTTGATGCTCCCCGAACTATATTTCATCCATATGCCAATCTATCAAACATATGAAAAAAACTTCAAACATGTAATTCCAAAAAACCTTCCAAGCTTGCAAATTTATAACAAAAACCTATGACAAAATATATCCAAAAATTCAAATGTAATCCTTTGATGCTCCCCGAACTATATTCCATCCATTGCCAATCTGTCAAACATATGAAAAAAAAAAATTATAATATTAAAATGTTAATAATAAAGGTCCTGGTCTAAAAACATTGGTTTCACATTATAGATGAACAAATTGAGAGCAAATTTTCCTACGGTGAATTACAAAATTTCAAAATACCAAAATCAAAAAGTAACACATGATTCACTAGTTAAACTTGGCATATATGAACTAATTACAAGCAATATCTCTATAAATTTGTACATATTCCTAGTTCTTTTTTTCAACCTAAAGATCAATACTCGTGCTCTACCACAGTGCATGCAGCACACTTCAGCCTACATAAAGTTATTGAGGGAAACACACTAAGTATTGGCTGACGCATTTTGTATGATTAACTATTGATGCATATTTCTTGCATCAAACTATTCATAAAGTTAGTTTTAATCTATCACATGCATCTACAATCACTCCCCAAAAGGAGATTTCAGAATTGTGTTTGAATGCTTTCACTCATTCAAAGTTTTGGCACCCAAATCCACCGAATGCAACATAAGTTAACTGACACTCCAACAACAACAACAAAAAAAACTACTACTGCAATGGAAATTCATGAAAATTCAGCCTCACCAGTTTGGCCATTTTGTTGCTTCGGGCAATTCCCAATTTACTATACACATGATATAGAAAAGAACAAAAACAACTAGTAGCTCATTGGCAAAGCTAACAATGCAACAAGATGAAAGTCAAAAACCAGCAAAGATGGATACCAATAAATGGGTCTCTCTGTCCATGTCTTAGACTTGCACAAGAAAACACATTCAAGCAAGATATTAATCATTTGAATCAACAGATGAATAGGTTTATGAACAATAGCAATACACATGAAAAAAGGGAACACAATTATCTTATAGGCGAAGTCAAGCAAGTTACTTACTAATGTCAACTCATGAATCGCATTGGGCGTTTCTTCAAACTCTCATTCCTAAACTCTAGTTCCTTCCTAAACTCTACTAGTCTCCTTCTTGAACTCTTATTTTCTTTTCTCTAGTTCCTCTCTAAACCCACACATCCTCCCCGAACTATATTTCATCCACACATCTCATTTTCTTTATTTAGCATAGGCCTCTCAACAGATTGAATTCAGACTGGTTTTAGCATAATCCGAATCTAAATTTGGTTTACTTGGCCTCTCAACCTATTTTAAAATGCTACTTGTTATGGGATTTGACAATAGGTAGGTAGCTGAGAAAGGAGGAAGTTGGTTAGAACTTAGAAGAAGAAAAATTAGAATTTAGTGTCAACCCACATACTAGTGTAGTGTGTCATAATAGGTGAATAATACTTGGATTCATCTAACTCACAATTTTCAATTTCTAAAAATATAATCAACTAGCAACAATCAAGAAGAGGGATCAACCAATATATTAAGTGAAGTGCTTTTAGTGATATGAAAATTAAATTCTGAAAAGTATACTTACAGAGCAAGCTATCAATAAAATTCCTATGATGAACAATCCTCTTCACCAACTTGCATGTTTGCCCGATCCTTGTACATCCTTATGAAATTTTCAATCTCTTCAAACCTTTTGTTTTGCATTTCAATCTTTCTAGCTTGCTCTTGTGTTACCAGGTTCTGGGGTGCAATTTGTTGTTGCTGGACCTCAGCCAAATTCTTCAATGACTCTATTTGTTTTTCCAGGCTCGAAACCACCTCAACATGTGCTTGTGTACTAACAGAAGATTTGGATGATGATGGGTTTCGACCAACTCCAAAGCCCTTTATGTATCCCGATTTACTCATTCCAAGAACCTCAATTGACAGTTGCTCCTGAGTTAAAGGTACTGCCCCAGGCTCCAAAGACTCTTCATGTCGCTTTTTCAAAGCTTCCTATCAATTTGTAAACAACTTTAACAAATAGAACCAATTACAGAAATATGTAACTATATTAATTGGCATACTTACATGTAATTCACCACATATTGGGGCTATCCAATCCGCCTTTCTCTTGCTCCAATGGGAATCTTTGTAGAAATCTACAATGTCAACCTTTGCGGTACCCTAATTCCGTCAACTTAAAAGTAAGTATACATAATTAAATTTAACTCAATCACACTTTTAAATATATTAATTTAAAAGTAAGTATACATAATTAAATTTAACTCAATCACACTTTTAAATATATTAAATGCATCACCTCTCTATACATTGCAGCTTGAAATGACTTAGAGCCCATTGTATGATTATATGGTAACTTTGATCGACTATTCCTCCCTTTTTCAGCCAATTCCTACAAAAGTAATTGATTAGTAAAATTAAATTGAAATTGAAACATGATTCTTTAACTTATGAAGTTTTACCTGATGATCACTATTAAGCCACACATGATTAATCATGTGTACCCAAGCCTCATGGTCGACCCCTTTGTAAGGCTTAGTGTAAGGGTCAACACCAACTTCGAGTAATGTGTTTTCATCTTGTTACGCCAACTTTTGTAAAGGGTTTTACACTTCTTGTTAATAGCTTTCCGAACCTCTTCATCCTCATCATAATCAACAATCTCAAATTTGTCCTGCAAATATATGAATACTTTTATTAATATTAAACTGCAAGTAATGGTGATAATCTAACTATTTACAAATCAACAAATACAAGTACCCGAACTGCCTGAATGATTGGGGCTTTATGAATCTCGTCAATCTTATCCCACTTACTTACGCCAATGATAGGTGTAGCCATCCTTATTTGTAACCCAACTTCATTTGCAAATGGAGTGGCATAAGGCCCTACTGGCACCTTGGCATCTGCAGGGACCCAAACAGGAAGGTTTTTGCCACCATTTTTTGCTATGAGACGCGCTATGTTCTTCCCTCGAGTCTGACCCCTTACCTGTGTAGAACGGGTACGCGAACTAATTGTAGATAGTGCAGCTTGGGTAGTAGCTTCATTTGTAGATGGTGCAGCCTGTGTAGTATTTGCATTTGTAGATGGTACAGCCTGAGTAGTAGTTGCATTTGTAGATGGTGCAGCCTGGACACATAGAGCATTTGTAGATGGTACACTTTGAGCAGATGGAGTTAAGTTAGATGGTGCATGTTGAGTAGGGGCAGCAAGTCTAGCTAGAGCTTTCTGGGTAAGTAGAGCAACTTTAGATGATGCTGCACTTCTAACTTTACCAGGCCCTGCCATCTATACAACAACTCAATTATTACATGTGTGAAGCATATATAAAATAAGCAATTACATTAATATCAATGGACGTATGATAAAATCAATACATAAGTGATAACTAAACAATAACATGACATAAGAGACAAAAAAAAAATGGAGAAAGAGAAAGAGAAAGAGAGAGGGCCACACACAAACACAGATGCATTGAAACATATTCTTGGATAATCATTACGCTCAAACTGAAACAAGAAAGGCACTTAAACAATAGTGTCACACAAAACATAAAAATTTAAAGTTCCATGTCAAAATCCATATTACAATCAAAATGACTATATAGCTCATTTTCTCGGATAGTGACAATGCTCTTAGTAATCATCTTCATTATCGCATGTCTCTTTATCATCAACATCATCGTCGTGTGCTCGACTGACTGTTTCTAAAACCACCTGACTTGGGATAATCTGAGGATCAATGTCATTCCTATGAAGTGAGATTGTGACGGGGTCTTCAACACTGATTGGGACAACATTAGTTGTTTCATTCTGTTGGAACACATCATCAGGTTCAACGTCATCTTGTTCTGGTACATCCCATATTCCTCGATGTTGTAGTCCTTGTACGACTTTCCAATGTCCACCTAACTTTGTATCATCAACATAGAAAACTTGCTTCACATGACTTGGTAAGACAAATGGATCATCTTTATACCATCGACTTTTGACATCAATACTTGTGAATTGTGCATCAATGTGTAATGTTCTGTTGCTACCGGTGTTGAACCATTCGCATTGGAATAAAACAACTCGATGTCCAAGTATATAATATATCTCCCACACACTATTCAAGTACCCATAAAAGTCAATTGTTTGTCCCTCATGCTCCCCTTCCACAACCAACCCACTATTTTGGCATTTACGACGATTGTCACGATCGTTACTATGAAATCGAACACCATTGGAAATGCAAGCTGAATACAAATTAACTATGCTACTAGGACCATTTGCTAATGACCACAATTCATCAGTTGCTTCTGGTAAACCTTGAGCTCGTAAGTGGTTCATCTACATAAGGACATAATCAATTTCAATCATTATATTAGTATTCATGTAAGTATAAGTCAATAAAGTTTACGCTTATATCTTACATGTTCTTTGAACCACTTGGGGAATTCCTCTTTTTGTCTCTTTGTGATGTCACGTGCACCTTGATTTTCTAAAAGATTTTTGTGTTGCCTATTTACAAACATATAGTTGATAAGTAACATATTATATTGAAAACATAATTTCACATAAAAAAATAAAAATAAATAAAAAACAAGATAAAAACTTACTCTAGATAATGGTCCAACTTAAGGCTATTATTCAAGACAAACCAATGAGCCATTTCATGTTCTTTCTGAGACACATCAGAAGCCCTTGTCATTAGCCCAAAAGGACGAACATCTTGCGTAAAGACCTCTAACCCCGACTCATGCACACCAACATTGACATTTCGTTCCTCTCGATTAAATACAGTTTCGACGCCACCCAGATACATTGAGCAAAATGTGAGACACTCCTTGACAATATAAGCTTCTGCGATCGAACCTTCTGGACGAGCTCGATTTGCAACATACCCTTTTAGAATTCCAAGTAGCCTATGAAACAAACAATAGAATACTTTTATTACACATACTCACATTTTTATAAATATATATATGTATATAGTTTGTGCTACAATTTAACTATTCTAGTGTATTAAGAAGTTAGTAAGTACCTTTCAATGGGATACATCCACCAATATTGCACAGGCCCACCAAGAATGGCTTCGCGAGGCAAATGAATAGCCAAATGGACCATCACATCAAAGAACGCTGGTGGGAAAATTTTCTCCAGCTTGCATAATATGAGTACTATGCGATCCTCTAAGTTTTCCAAATCCTTCACCTTCAATGTCTTTGAGCAAAGCTCTTGAAAGAAATTTCCCAACTCAAATAATGTGACACATATATCATTGTGAAGATATCCACGCATTCCAATGGGAAGAAGTCGTTGTAGAAGGATATGACAATCATGACTTTTTAGGCCTGTTAACTTATCACCTTTTGTGCTTACACACTTTGAGATGTTTGCCGCATAACCATCAGGATACTTAATTGACTTCAAAAACTCACAGAAACCATGTCTTTCATCTGAGGACAAACTGTACAATGCTGGGGGCTTTTCAAATGATCCATCGGCACGCCTCTTCTGGTGCAACTCCTTCCTTATTTTTATATCTTCCAAATCCATGCGTGCTTTTTCTGTGTCTTTGTTCTTTCCATCTATACTCAATAATGTTCCAAGCAAACTATCACATATATTCTTTTCTATGTGCATAACATCGAGGTTATGTCGGAGTTTAAGTGTTTTCCAATATGGCAACTCAAAGAAGATGCTTTTTTTGGTCCAATTCAGTATTGGATTTTCCCTTTTTCTTTTCTTATTGGCTGGATGCTTTCCAAATGGTCTGTATGTCCCTGAATCCAATTGTTCTAAGATTTGTTCCCCTGATAACTCCAAAGGTCTTGACACAAACTCAGCCTTACCGTTATAAAGTCGACTCCTACGCCAAGGGTGGTCATCATGCAAGTAACGGCGAGCGCCTGTGTACCCTATTTTACCTCTCAACCGTTGTGAGGATGCATTCTTGTTACATGTAGGACAAGCCAAATAACCTTTCGTGCTCCATCCAGACAAGTTTCCATATGCAGGAAAGTCATTAATTGTCCACATAATAGCTGCATGCATTCGAAAAGTTAATTCAGTTGAGGCATCATATGTAAGCACACCATCTTCCCACATCTCCTTCAGCTCATCAACTAATGGTTGCATGTAAACATCGATATCCCTATCTGGTGCTTGTGGTCCAGGGATAAGCAATGACAACATACTAAATGGTTGTTTCATACATTTCCAAGGAGGCAAGTTGTAAGGCACAACAATCATAGGCCACATACTATATGAGTTGCTCATATTTCCAAAAGGATTAAAACCATCAGTGGCCAACCCTAACCTCACATTTCGAGCCTCTTGGGAAAACACAGGATGTTTCCTATCAAAATCCTTCCATGTCTCACCGTCAGCCGGGTGTCTCAATATCCCATCATCTACTCGCTTTTCTTTGTGCCATCTCATATCTATAGCTGTTTTTCTCGACATATATAATCTCTGCAACCTCAGTGTCAACGGGAAGTATCTTAAGATCTTATGAGGAATTTTCTTACCTTTTCCATCATTCAACTTGTATCTGGACTCCTGACAAATTGGATAATTTTCCAAATTTGCATTCTCCTTCCAGAAAAGTGCACAATCATACTTACATGCATGAATCGTCACATATCCTAAGCCTAAGTCACGCAAGAATTTTTTGGCTTCATAAAGGGTCCATGGAATCACTTGATCACTTACCGGTAAAAGGTCCTTTAATATCCCCAACAACATGTTGAATGATTTATTGCTCCACTTGTTCAACACCTTCACATGAAGCATCTTAACAACAAATGATAAAACAGAAAACTTACGACACCCAGGGTACAACTCTCTTTGAGCATCATTCAACAATTTATCAAAGTTGCGCACATCCTCTTCTTCAACATTATTAGCCACATCATCGTCATCGTCCTCTTCATTCCCGTCATTTTCATTATCATTCATGATAGTCCCCATGTAAACATCTTCTAACAAATTTAGGAATTCATCTTGATCTGCATCTGTATCTTCTTTCATTCTATCCCCAACACTTCCATAGTCATTGTGGTTGTCATCATTCAATACATGAGATTGATTAATGGGAACAGATTCCCTGTGATGCACCCAAGTCTTATAAGAAGGGGACATACCTTTCGCGACCAAATGATACTCCACAATTTTACTGGTGTGTTGTTCACAATTCAAACAGTCCATACAAGGACAACGAATCTTATCATTTGGCCTTACATTTGACATTGCGAACTGAACAAAAGCCTTCACCCCATCTCGATACTGGGAACTCATCCTATTCTTAAGTAACATCCAACTCTTGTCCATATTTGGTCACCTACAAAGCCAACTATTTCGTTTCACAATTAAAAAATAGAAAAAAGAAATCCTCCACTGTTAAAAAGTATTGATTAGTTGAATGGATTAGATGGGAAAAAATTGAATAGAAATCACATCTAGTTTTTTATTTTTATTTTTATAAAGCATGTTAAAAAAAAAAAAAACAAAACTAATCAAATTCATTCAATTTCTTTAATAGATGTGATTTTAGCAATTTGACTTATTTATTTGAGTTAGGCATGGACTTGAGATTTTTAAGCAAAACACAACCACCCCCTAATTAGCATATTTGGTCTTATCTTATTTATATATCACATAGTTTCTTGGATCATCTAATTGTTTGTCATATCATGAATGCTCAAAACATTAGGATTCCATATTTTTATGTACGTATGTGTTATGATACGTTCACAGTAGTAAAAAGAAACTAATAATACAATAACTGAATCCTCTAATAGCTACAAATTTAATATAAAAAAAAGTGTCAAAATTCTCCAAATAAATTAAAAAAGCCTTAACAAATAGTCAAATATTACCTGATGTAGTAATTGACCCCAACGAACAAGTGCAGCTTTTTTATCTCTATGCATTAACCGATAACCTATAAATCAAAGTTTAAATTAAAATCGCACTATACACGAAATTAATGGAGAGTTATGGGCATGAAATGAATGCCAAATAACATATAAGGATGCTCATGTCCTGTCTTCAAATTTTTTTTTTAATTTTCTACCTTATTTGTCCTACTAAATTTCTTCAATTTAATATTCTGTAATTCATAGAATCAAAGAGTCAATGCAGGCACGGACCACATAAATTAGCAGCACAGATCCAAAATTTAGCATGATTGTTTCTCAGATGAGAACTAACAGAAGAGGATGTACCAGATACTTCCTACCTGGTGTTCATTCATTTATTTATTTTTCATAGGAGAGGGATACAACGATGTGTTGTCCCTGAAAATGATGGCCATTTAAGAATTTCTCAAGCTCTATCATGGGCCTAAAAGCTTGCAAACAATTGGTAAATTTCCCTTGAGATGGTGATTTTGTCAAACATGTCTCAATAATTTAATATAAGAAGGCATGTGTGTCACACTGAAGCACATTAAACAGCATGACAAGCCAGCAACAGAAAAGGATCTACTTAAGGAAGAAATTTAACTATTTTATAAGTTACATTCCATAAGTTTAGTGAAGTAGTTTGTTGCTGATAGCAAAAGAATATCCCAAGAACAAAGAATCAGACCACCTTTTCCTTTATCTTCCCAATTGAGTATGTCTTTCAGAAAATTGCAGATAGCAAGTTATCAATTAAGCGAAAGTGTTACTTGGTTCCACCTACACTGTCATGGTTGGTTGGCTTGTCTACTGGGCTTCATCACATGGTAGATCAATTGTACAATTAAAAGCCTCAGACAGATTCATCCAGATAGAATTAACTTTGTGATCAATCCAAATCAATCTTTTAAATCCTCTAAGTTCAGCAGGTAAATCAAATCATTAAGGAATTCCAAAGAGCAAGGTGGATGAACAGAAATAACAAAAAATAGTGGCTGCATAGTAAAAAGCAGTGTGGTGCAAATTTAAGGTTCTGAAAGGACAAGCTAATTACATCGGACAAGGTAAAGAAAACACTAGATGACGTACTTAAAAGCATATTAAAATTTGATTGGGTCGAAGACATACGATGGCAGTAAAAATTTTAGAACAAATTTAGTGCAAATACAAATCCCTGGTTACACAAATTTGTAATTTAAATAATACAATTTTTGGTATCTCTCCACTGTTTTCAATGACCATTAGTTCTCGTATTGCACCATATATACAAAGCAAAACACTGGAAATTATTTTTAACTTACTACAGCTTCTCCACCCATTACACCTCATATGACAACTCTTTTTTTTAGTAACCCCTCATATTATTCCTACTGGACCAAAGAAAAAGCAGAAGGGGTAAAGAAAAATTAAAACCAATTTAAATAAATTTTATTTCTCTTGAATTTATCTATCCAATTGTTATATATGGGAGAACATAAATATTTTTTGTCACATGGCAAAAAACAAAAAAAATAATAAAATAATATATATTTTCTGACAAACTACAATCAATAAAAGCAGTTCTCGAATACATATATATATATATTGAATGAAAATCAATGTATTAACAAAAATCACAAGAAGAATGGCCGCAGCATCCATGAATCATTCAGTTTCATGCACCATGAGGAAAAAAAATGAAGGTAATGAAAATAATGAAGGTAATCTTGAATCATGCCTTGTTTGAAAACAATGGCGTATTACTTGTTAGTCATAATATCAAATGGGCAATTTGTGGTAGTTGAACAAAAAAGAAAAAAAACTTGCAAATATCAAATAAATAAATGCAAATTAATTTCAAAGAACAATTTATTATACAGCAATGGGTTAGATTTCAGTCCAATCCCTGAAGACACGCCAGATATATAGTTCATCTAGGTCACACAACAGATATCATACATATCAAAAATAAAATAAAAATTAGTTTATTTCACCTCTGTAACTTAAAAAATTGGTTTAAGAAAATACATTCAGAATATCATTTGGCCCAGAGAAGAGAACATCAATCTGCCGAACAGCGCTGCTGCTGCCCAGCGCTGCTGCCACTGCTGCCTAGCGGTGTTGTGCCATTGGCATTCGACGGCTTGAGAAAACAAGAGGGAGAGGGACTACATTCAACATATCAGAGATAGAGCAGAGAAGAGGGGATCGACCCAAAAAGAGGGTGCAATCTGCCGCCGTGCAGCGTTGCTGTCAACAGCTTCGGTGCCTTTCAGATTCGGCGATGCAGCAGAGCAAGAGGGAGAGGGAGAGGGAGAAGAAGAAGAAGAAGAAGAAGAAGAAGAAGAAGAAGAAGAAGAAGAAGAAGAAGAAGACATTACCTGGAGCAACTTGTGTGTGCCGTTTCAGATGGAGTGAGACCTGTGTGTGCCGTTTCAGATGGAGTAAGAAAGTGAGAACAAAAGTGATGGTTACTCAGTCAATTACTTTTGGCAATAAAAAATTAGGGTAAAGGCAAATAAATTATTGGCAACCAAATAAATTTGGTTGCCATAAATATTATTCAAATTTTCGGTGACCAAGTCATGCTTGTCACCAAAGACATATAATTGGCGACAAAAATTTCCGTCGCTAAAAATTAATTTGGTCGCCAAATTGTTTTTAGCTCTCCCGTGCAAAAAAATCACTTGGCGCCAAACTCAATAGTGACCAAAATTTTAAATTCATCGCCAAAAGTTTAGTTTTTAGTGACCAAAACCATTCGGCCGCCAATGATGTATCTTTGGCAACTAAATTTTTGTTTGGTTGCTAAAAAGCGTTGCCAAAAATGTTTTTTGTTGTAGTGCAGGTTGTGTTTCTGGAGAAGAAGATTGGGTAGGGGCGAGGCTCTAGTGGCTTAAGGTGCTCCTTTTTTATCAAGACCCCTAAAGCTTTGGATATGGACGTATAGTGGGGTGAAGACCCTCTGGCCTTGGGGTTAGTGGCTCGAGGTTAGTGAGGTTGTATTAGATGTACTGGCAAAGGGGTTGGCATTTACATGTTTAATGTGAGATTTCATGTGAAATTAAGTTTAATTGTGTGAATCATATGGTTATAGATTTATATCTGTCAATTATGAGAAATATCTGTTACAATTGCGATGTTGGATCAGTAATTGAGAGCCTTAGAAGCTCGATAATCCAAAATTGACGGTATAATTGTAATAAGCATGATTTTTAGATCATGATATGAATTTCTGTAAAAATTTGATTCGGAATGATTAAATTGATTAATTTGTGTCTAACCTTTAAATAAGCTTTTAATATATTAGTTAGTCACTTGTTATGTGCTAAGAACAAAAATATCTCCTGAGAGAAAGAGAGAGTTAGAGAGGGAGAAAGAGAAGAAACAGCTCAACAAGGGAGAGGATTGGGAAATTGTGAAGGATTGTAGAGATTAGAGCTTCAGGTATGTATAACCCACTTTGTATCATATTGTAACACGCCCGCGGGGGGACCCCGCTACACGCTACAGTTCGGACTCGATTTTGTTGTCGGTTCTAAATCTGAACCAAAGAGTCCAAACCTGGCAAATCGTTTTGAGAAAACAGATTTTTGAAAAGAAGTGCCAAACATGGACTGCTTTGCCAGATACAGAGTCGCCACCTAAATATTTTTTATGGGGAAATTTAGGAAACCCTGACTCCGTGCCAAGGGCCACGTGTCCGTCATCACCAAAGTTGCCTCGGCTCGGGAACTTGGGTTCGATCGGGGAAGGTCAGCTATGAGCACCCCCTCTCGCCCGGTCCGAAGACCGGCCTCTACTAACCGTGATATCCGTTTTTGAAAACGTTATGTGTTCTTATTCCGGTTATTAGCCTAGAATTACTATGTTATGCGCACAGCAAACAAGTATAGACTAGATCGCCTAATTTGGAAATAAGCATTGCATATCCGTTTGTTTTGAAAAATGTTTTTGGAATTTGCTACTCGCAAGTAGGCTAAAACACGGATTTCAATGAGCTATTCCAACTCAAACAATCCAACCTTCACCCACAGGCATTCAGGCAGTTTATAGCACATAAGCATCTAGCCACATGGTAAGCATGCTATCATGTTAACATTCACACGCATGCGATATGCTAAAGCATAAAGATACTTACATTGTACTCCGTGCCAAAACAGTAAACTGGTTAGCAAACATGCGTGATCCTAGTCCATGTTAAGTGGCTAATGTATCGCATACAAAATGTCATTAAGATAGGCTCGGCTACCCCTAAAATGGCATGTGGAATACAATCGTTTGATGCACGTATTCAAGTTAGATTTGAAATACTAATGCAGTTAGCATGATGCGCCGAGCCCGGTGTATGCAAGGCAGATGAATGGATGCACGCATGCATAGCATAAGGTATGCTAAAATAAACATGTCCTAATACTAACCGTCAAAACAGGTAAGTAAAAGGGAGAAAGAGGTGGGGGTTGGAAGACATGCACACACACACCCACACTTATTACAGATTGACCCTCGCTCGAAGGGACCAAATAATAATACAATTCGAATAATGAATTAACTATCCTAGCTAATTAATTATTACAGACCAAACTAAACTAATTAAGCAAATTAATTAGTCTAAGAAAGCAATAAATAGTAGCCTCGGGGAGATGGCTCGATGCAACGCATGCTCGGTCTCGCTCGGAAAGCCACTGTCATGCATAGTCTGCCTCTGTTTTCCCTGCTCTGCCCCTCCGAAGACTACCAAAGTCTCAGAGATGCTTCTCTGAACACTGGGGATCACCACCGGCTGAGGAGGATTTCCATCGGCCGCCAAATATGATCATCGGCTGCTGATTTAATTATCGGCCACTGATGGACGGCCGGTCGGCACTATGTGTTGCCGGTCGGCCAAAAATGCCTGCTGAACCTGCAACTTACAGCAGCAGAGGACAAGGCATAGCATGGCAATACAATCCAAGCAATGTATGCACCAACCAAGCTCCTTATCACGTGTACAACTCAAAGGGGCATGGTCCTTGGTTCTCGGACCACCAATCGCGCATTTCAATGCGTGATGGCCCAAGAGAACCAAGTGTGCATCTTTCATTTCAAATGTGATGCAATACACATAATCACATAGGAGGGCCAACCTCTATCACACTCACTTCAAGAGGCCAAGCATGCGCATTGATGCAATGCAATCCTAAACATATTAGCTAGCATGCAACATGGCATAAAAAAGAGCATGTAAACATGCAATGCACATTAGGTTCACAACCCAAGCAACAAAGCAAGCAAGCACACCATAACTATGCAAACTACTAGAGCATACAAGATGTAATCTAATCATGCAACATGCTAGCAATTTGACCAAGGGAATACATGGCACATGCAAGGGATTTCAAGCATGCAATACATGCAACCAAAGCATGCAATCATGGGATAATGTAACAACACTTGAATGGCATGCAAGGGATGGACTTACACTAATTGGACAGCCCTAAGTCAGGTCCAAAACAGTGGCCAAAAGTGCCCAAAAAGGAGGCCAAAATGCATGCAAACATGCAAGTCCACATGATTCAACACTTAGGCATATCAAAGCAACTTTTAAGCACACTTAAAAGGGACAAACATGGATATATAATCAACATGCTAGGCACTGAAAACATGCTAGAAAAGGTGCCCAAACAAACAACTCATGCAAGTAAGGCATGCTAGAGGGGTCAAAGCTTAAGGCATACAAGAGGGATCACATGGTGGCTATACAAAGCAAGGCATGAATGACTCCAACGACTTAAAACAGTCCTTTAGCACACCAAATCATGCAAATAAGCTTCACAAAGCTTGGCCAAAACACAAAAGCATGGTAGTCTAAATGCTATGCGTATATTGAGGCAAATCAAGGCATTACAAGGTAGGTATGCTAAGCAAGCATGATGTACCAAAACCAACTTAATACAAAGTTATATTATGGCAATATAAGCATAAAATACGGCCATGGCATAATCAACAAACATTCAAACATGATGCCCCCTCAAGAGGCCAAAATGGGTCCTTTTCAAGGACAACAAGGAGAGGGGGTGGCCCTCTCCTTCTTAGGACCTCAAGGCACCATCCTCACCTCTGAAATCCCTCAAGATTTTAGTGGTGAGGAGGCCCAAACACTAGGGTCCCAGAGCTCACACAAAATGGCACAAAACAAGGGCCAAACAAGCCTTTAGAGGGGTCAAACTTCCTCAAAGCTTAAAGCACTCTTAACAAACTACTTAGAGGCCTTAAAAATAGAACTTTTATGTATTAAACACTAAGCTTGAAAACAGTTCTAAGATGGTCAAAAGTGCAATGCAAAAGTGGGGTAAAAAGGGGCTAGTGTCTTACCCTTGTAGACCACCTTCAAAATAGTGGACCAGCAGCCCCTTAAGCTCCAAACTAGCTTCAAAGCTCCAAAAACAAACCTCAAGAACCTCAGTTCCAAGAGGATGGTGTGATGGTAGGTGTTTATGCACAAAACTAAGCCTCAAACACACACAATGGCAAGAGAGGGAGAGGTATAGATATAGGTTAGATACACTAACTTGAACCCTAAAACCAGAGTCCTCTCACTCTCTTCTCTAACTTCTCTAACCCTAAGACAAGGGAGAGAAGGCCTCCTCTTATAGAGGAGCCAATCTTGTAAAGCTTACAAGGTAAGCTAACAAGAGGGCCATCCCTCCATACACGTGTATGGAGGGGAAGCAAATGCAAGACAGCTATGCTAAAATATCTGCAAAAGCAGATGCACAGTAGTCGGCCGGCCAAAGATGTCATTTTGACAAAATTTACTGCCGACCGGCAACAAATAATGCCGACCGGCAACATACATTGCCGATGGCATAAAACCCTGGCCGGTGGCCTCTAGCCACGGCCGGTGATACGTGGGGATGCCTCACAAAGCATTCCCTGCCCCTCCAAGGCAAAGTACAAGCGTTTGGTGCAAAACCAGACACAAAACAGTCGAATTCAGGGGTCCTGAGGCAAGGCGCGTAGCCGAGACCTCTGGGAACCCCAAACGAACACAAACAAGGATGATCACCGAGTGTTCAGGCGGTGACGTCCAAGTCTTGAGGACGGTCAAAAATGGGGTGTCTACACATATGTCTCTTGAGTTTGGGTGAGAATTTCTTGATATTCATGTAAGCTATGGTTTGTAATTGAGGTGTAGTATGTGATAATTGCTTAAATGGGCAAGATGTTCTTATCATTTGGTTATTTTGGAATTAATTTGATGCTATATGGAGGGACTACATCATATTCCTTGATTTTTCATGTTGAAGCCACATGTATATACATATATGATGCGTGTATGTCAAAGAGAATTGAGTTGTGTTTATGAATTTGAAGAGGATAAGACTTAATTGAGTTTTGATTCATGGTAAAGTAATGTTATACCTTCATAATGTCCCAAATTTCTCCATTTTAGACCTTGTATTATGTTGACCTAGGTGGGTGTGTGTTGTTTCTTGGCTTGCACAAAACAGGGGCTGCGACTGCACGTGCGGGGCTCACAGCCGCACGTGCAGAAAACAGGGGAATTCGAGGCTGAGATTCTGAAATGAATGCACGTGCGGGGCGCACGAGCGGCCCATCTTCCCGCACGTGCGACGAAGGGCCTCCGCATGTACGGCCCATGTGGAAAAATTCTGTGTACTCTATTTCCTTTGTTTGACCCTCTGAGATTGCTAAAATGTGTATTTGAAGTCTTTAAAATGCTCATAATTAAATGTATGTCGAACGAATCGGATATTGAATGAAAAGGAAAATAGGCTAATTTCTGAACTGCATATGTGTATAGGTCACATATAGGAAGGGACTATCGCTCTGCCACATCACTGTAAGTAATAGTACTGTAGTAATATGTTTAATTACTGCTAATCGTTTCCATTAGCATATTGTTATTCATGAATGAACTATGTTCTCAAATGAGGAACAATTGGGAATTATGTGTGATACTGGATAAGGAAATTCTTAGGGAGCAGAGGTCGTTCTGTTTTGTTATTGCTGGGCCCGAGGCCGTTCAGACATAAGTTATATCTTGTCAGCAACTCTAAGATTGAGAGAGGGGTGACATGTCAATGTCTCACCGACTCTAATATGTTTCAAATTGATTATGACTCATAGCCAGAGGTCAAGAGAAGTAGTGTACATGTCGATGTTCTACCTACCCTCCAAAGTGTGGATAGCTGTCGAGATGTGGGCCTGAGGCCGTTCTGTATAACATGTTGGGCTTGAGGCCGTTCTGCATGATTTTGGGCCTGAGGCCGTTTTGTATATATAATGGGCCCAAGGCCGTTATGGAAATGTTATAGAACAAGATCAAACATGTGACTTATGTATTTATATGCACTGCAATTCATGTTTATTCAGTTGAATTTTCTACGTACTATTATTCACTGAGCCTTGCTCACTCTGTATTATGTCTGTCTCTGTAAGTAATCAACCCGGAGGTCAATCATTGTCAGGCCCCAAACCCGCCCCTAAAAGTTTGGGCATGACCACTTCAGAAACGGACAGATAATACGACATAAACAACATATGGGGCCTGAAGGGAAGCATTTAATAACATATAATAATATAAATTAACATCTATCAAGCTCACACCTATATGCCAGGATCTCAATGTGCCTTTCAACAGTTCCTCATATGATAGACCGATATACAGGAAGCAGATATATGCATTCACACAATGACATATATGAGCATATATACGAAACCAGCCCCACACATGGGCGTACACCAAAAATGTTGGTAAAGGAAATTATACACGACTAATTACATTAGAGAAAAGGTTAAGGACCAAACTAGAGGCCATTAAGGCAACCCCACAAAATGCTTCTCCACATGACTTAACCAAGAAGGGGTGACCAAAGCTAAACTAAGACCGACCTTCAGGTTGATTGCCTACAGAAACAGACACAACACAGAGTGAGCGAAGCTCAGTGAATAGTAGCACTCAAACCGTTTAATGATTATACTTGAATGGTAATATTTATAACGTATGTAAGTGCAGAGGTCAAATAATTACTCTTATCTTGTAAACATTTTCAGAATGGCCTTGGGCCCAATTTTCATACAGAGAGGCTTTAAACCCAGTATTATGCAGAACGGCCTCAGGCCCAGATGTTAACAGATTGCACAGAGCGGCTTCTAGCCTAACAGATCATACAGAATGGCCATAGGCCTAATAGATTATACAGAACGGCCATAGGCCTAACAAATTATACAGAACGGCCATAGGCCTATCAGATTATACAGAACGGCCATAGGCCTAATAGATTATACAGAACGGCCATAGGCCCAGAAATCATCAGAGTAGACTAGTCTCAGAGTTATACAGAGATACATCAATTCTTTCAATCATTCACAAGGGTTAACATAGTCAATTTGCGTTTAACAGAGTGCTACAGATAATTATGAGCAATAAGTAAAGCGTATTTTACAGATTGGCCTTAGGCCCAGATATTAACGAAACAGAGTAGTTCCAGAGTCATACCGATGTACACAAAATCTTTCAACGCTCATATAAGTTCACACCGATTTCCAATCAACATAAATGTTAACGTAATTACTTGCAAAGAACAGAGCGTTAATAATAAGAATTATTAATGGTAAGTAAGTGTACGATTACAGTACTAGTACTCACTGTGCTGTAGTGGAGTGTTAGTTCCTCCCAGGTGGTGACCTACAAACACACATAACTTGCAAATTAGTCCATTTCCCTAGTTATGTCATTTTCTAACTTGTTTGGATTCGAATGAATTTACAACATTAAAAAGGCATCAAATACAGATTTCAAAAATATCCGAGGGTCAAGCACGTAAAACGGAGCAGACCATTTTTTCCAGCTTGGGCCGCACGTGCGGCTGTGAGTCCCGCACGTGCGGCAATGAAGCCCCGCAGGTGCCTTTTTAGCAGTAGCGAAAAGCCCAAAATTCTTGGTTTCCCGCACGTGCGGCGATTTGCCCAGTTTCAGTTCGAAATTCCAAGCAAAAAACCCAATTTTTGGTAAGTGTTTACAAGGCTTCCAATAGGTCCAAAAATCATGTAAATAGAACTACAATTATATATCAATCTAAATACAAATTGGTTCTTTAATCTTAAACTCACAAACACAACTCAATTCCATAATATTTCTATCTTCCACACAACCCCACATACACACACACACACACACACACACATATGTAACCATGTATTCATATAGATGAGTTCAAGCTTGATAATTGAGGAAATAAGATATAATCTCTCACTAGATAATTCAATACAATTCCAAATCGATTCAACACAAGAGACAACAACTCAATGAACCACTTAACACATACAGAACCTATATTATCATCCCTAACTTACATAGTATAGAAGAATTCCTGCTCAATTCAAAGAGAGGGGTCGATCAGAGTGGATTAAACATACCTTGAGTTAAAGTTCCTATAAACCTTCTTAATTTCCCCTACTTCGTCCTTGAAGAACTTTCCTCTTCCTCTCTAACTCTTTTCTTCCCTCTCTCTCAGGAGATCTTTGCACAAGGCTCTAAGTCAAATGTCCAAAGAGGCACAAAGATATATAGATATATATATAAAGCTGAATAGGACAAAATTCCACCAGTTTAATCATTCCAAATTGAAATTTCGCAGAAAATCATATTATGACTTAAAAATCATACCGGTCTCAAATGTAAAATTAATTTCAGATTATCAAGCCTCTAAGGCTCTCAATTTCTGATCCACACATTATAATTGTAATAGATTTTTCTCTTATTAGACAGATATGCATTCATAAACATAGGATTCACTTAATTAAACTTAATTTAACATCAAATTTCACAGTAAGCATTTAAATGCACAGAATGAGGGACTGAAAGTATACCAGAAACATACACGAGGGTCGGGTTATTACACTCTCCCCCCCTTAAATAAGTTTGGTTCCTCAAACTTGTTTTACCATGTAACAGATTAGAAATCCCAGTCTCACATCATTGCTCAATTTCGTTATAGATGTTCACGTAATTCCTCAGTTCGAACAAGTCACAGATTAACCTGGTATGTATCACAATTATTCCAAGTTCTCAGCATAATGAGCATCTCAAAGTTTTATCCGACTAGTCATTTCGATGTCCATTTCAGGCATGTAGAATGAAAGAAAACATCTCCATATATTTATTTCATAGGATCCTGTATCGAATAAGATAGGACTACAAGAGTCCATTGCAAGACATTTAAGGCATAAAATCCTCAGTAGGCAGGGTTATAGTCACAATATTTTCCTGTCAATAAGTTCCATAGCGACAATTCTCAAATACAGAAACATACAATTCTCAAATACAGGAATATAGTAGACACCGTTTCCTTAAGCACATAATTCATATATTTCCATAGCATACGGTAATTTCAATCACAAAAAAAAAAAAAAAAAATGTTCTTTATTATGTTCATAACCCGATCCACCCAATACTAATAGTTCATATGTAGATCTCATCACTTGGTAAATCACATATTACAAGTCACTTAGAGGTGAGTTGTTAACTAAAGTTAGATATCATTTTCAAAAGAAATTAATTATGTAGTTAAATTCAATTTGTATTATGCATAATGAAATCGGATATCAGAGCACACCAAAAGCATTTCAAAGGCATACCATTATATTGGTTCAGAATTATATGTAATAGTTCTTAACAAGGTCAGTACAACAGAAAGAAGGGTCACAATGCACATTGTTAATTCCTCATAGCATTACTTCTAAGCACAGTAACACAAAGAGAATCATGTTCCGAATCAAACAGTTATGATAATATCAAAACTAGTATCATATACTTTTGTAAATTCATGCAGATGTGCCATGATAAACACTTAATCACACTATTATAAGTTCGGATCTGAGTAACAGAAACAGGTAGAACAACCATCTTTTCGAGCAAAGGAAGCCATCCAAAGATAAGGCCAGAAATCAAATTCAAAATCATGTTTAATTAATCAGTCATAGCAATAGGGTGTAACATCCTCCCTCAATAAGCATTTCTTCTTGTTACAGCACAAATTAATTTGGCCCCTTTTTAATCATTTCAGTATTCCACTGTTTAGATAATTCTTCATTTCCTACTACAAGGTCAACCACATGGTTTCATATTCACAATTTATAATTACAGTGGGTCAGCAAATAGCCATACGAAAATTATAGACCAGTTGTCCGGCCTGGTCAATTAACATAAGCCGAGTATTCAGTTACTCCACGTACGTAGGTTCTACTAGGTCCATTCGTAGGGTCATAGATGTCTTTAAGTATATAGTGATCACATCCATCCAGATTCCATAATGTCTAGAAATTCAATAGTTTAGCGACAAAATAATTTGACCACCTAATATCAGAGTTAGAATTCTTAGCCAAATCAGTTCAATATGATAGTAAATCAATTCGTAACCACGTAGTAAGTATTATACAAATCTATATAAGTATACAAGAGGAGGTAAATGCCCGGTACATATCGTTAACCCACCTTCAATATAGAATATTCCCATGTCCACCGGTTTTTTTTTTTTTTTTTTAGCAAAGTTTACCATATTGTATAGAACAGTTCATAGTATAGCCTCCAATATAAAATAGAGGACTAAATTGGAAATTTGCAGTATCCGACATTTACAGATTTACATATAAATATATCACAGAAATGATTTCTCAATCTTAAGTCATTAATACACATAGGCAGGGTTTTCGTTCTTGCGGTAAATTGTCAGATTACCAATCATTTAGTTTGATCTCAAAGTAGTCAAGACACGTAATATAGGTGGGGTTCTTCATGTCTTTCGACCATTGCTTATAAGAGATCCCGATTACAGATTATAGATTACAGATTACAGATTACAAATTCCCCAACGATGAGCAGACGCAGTTATGATTACAGATTCCCATAAACAATCCCGATTACACCCAAACAATACTCATTAGACACCATCAATAATTCCCTCGGTTTCCCCTCAGAAGTCGTCAATAATTTTCTCGGTTCACGAAATCACATTAATTATATGTTGTTTCAAGGTCAATAACCAACTTTCCAGCATAGCTTATCTATTTGAACAATCAGTAAGAAACGAAATCACAATCAATTAACTCCTTACACAATTTTGAGAGGGGTCACAATATGCATAACTTCTTCTTACAGCCGGTCATACTCAACACAATTTCAACTATCACGTAAAACACATCTTATCAAAATATTCAAACACAGTAACTTCTCAAAATCACAGATCTAAACATTGCTATGGCAAAGAAGGTGTATCTATGTTATAAAAGTTAAAACATCGCATACATCATTTCATTTGGTCAATAAGTCTTAGGAATATTCAATATTTAGAGTTTAATCAATCCATCTACACAGATGCTAAGCATATATACGGAACCAGCCCCACACGTGGGCGTACAGCAAAAATATTGGTAAAGGAAATTAAACACGACTAATTACATTAGATAAAAGGTTAAGGACCAAACTAGGGGTCATTAAGGATACCCCACAAAATGCGTAAGCTTCTCCACATGGCTTAACCAAGAAGGGGTGACCAAAGCTGAACTAAGACCGACCTTCAGGTTGATTGCCTATAGAAACGGACATAACACAGAGTGAGCGAAGCTCAGTGAATAGTAGAACTCAAACAGTTTAATGATTATACTTGAATGGTAATATTTATAACGTATGTAAGTGCAGAGGTCAAATAATTACTCTTATCTTGTAAACATTTTTAGAATGGCCTTGGGCCCAATTTTCATACAGAGAGGCTTTAAACCCAGTATTATGCAGAACGGCCTCAGGCCCAGATGTTAACAAATTGCATAGAGTGGCTTCTAGCCTAACAGATTATACAGATTGGCCATAGGCCTAGCAGATTATATAGAATGGCCATAGGCCTAACAGATTATACAGAACGGCCATAGGCCTAACAGATTATAAAGAACGGCCATAGGCCCAGAAATCATCAGAGTAGACTAGTCTCAGAGTTATACAGAAATACACCGATTCTTTCAATCATTCACATGGGTTAACTTAGTCAATTTGCGTTTAACAGAGTGCTACAGATAATTATGAGCAATAAGTAAAGCATATCTTACAGATTGGCCTTAGGCCCAGATATTAACGAAGCAGAGTAGTTCCAGAGTCATACCGATGTACACAAAATCTTTCAACATTCATATAAGTTCACACCGATTTCCAATCAACATAAATGTTAACGTAATTACTTGTAAAGAACAGAGCGTTAATAATAAGAATCATTAACGATAAGTAAGTGTACGATTACAGTACTAGTACTCACTGTGATATAGTGGAGTGCTAGTTCCTCCCGGGTTGTGACCTACAAACACACACAACTTGCAAATTAGTCCATTTCCCTAGTTAAGTCATTTTCTGACTTGTTTGGCTTCAAATGAATTTACAACATTAAAAAGGCATCAAATACAGATTTCAAAAATATCCAAGGGTCAAGCACGTAAAATGGAGCAGACCATTTTTTCCAGCTTGGGACGCACGTGCGGCTGTGAGTCTCGCACGTGTGGCAGTTGGTCCCGCACGTGCGGCAGTGAAGCCCCACACGTGCCTTTTTAGCAGTAGCCAAAAGCCCAAAATTCTTGGTTTCCCGCACGTGCAGCCATGACTCTTGCACGTGAGGCAGTGCTCCTGCACGTGCGGCCATGACTCCCGCAAGTGCGGGGATTTGCCCAGTTTCAGTCCGAAATTCCAAGCAAAAAACCCAATGTTTGGTAAGTGTTTACAAGGCTCCCAATAGGTCAAAAAATCATGTAAATAGAGCTACAATTATATATCAATCTAAATACAAATTGGTTCTTTAATCTTAAACTCACAAACACAACTCAATTCCATAATATTTCTATCTTCCACACACCCCCACATACACACACACACATATGTAACCATGTATTCATATAGATGAGTTCAAGCTTGATAATTGAGGAAATAAGATGTAATCTCTCACTAGATAATTCAATACAATTCCAAATCGATTCAACACAAGAGACAACAACTCAATGAACCACTTAACACATACATAACCTATATTATCATCCCTAACTTACATAGTATAGAAGAATTCCTGCTCAATTCAAAGAGAGGGGTCAATCAAAGTGGATTAAACATACCTTGAGTTAAAATTCCTATAAACCTTCTTAATTTCCTCTACTTCTTCCTTGAAGAACTTTCCTCTTCCTCTCTAACTCTTGTCTTCCCTCTCTTTCAGGAGATCTTTGCACAAGGCTCTAAGTCAAATGTCCAAAGAGGCACAAAGATATATATATATATATATAAAGCTGAATAGGACAAAATTCCACCAATTTAATCATTCCAAATTGAAATTTCGCAGAAAATCATATTATGACTGAAAAATCATACCAGTCTCAAATGTAAAATTAATTTCAGATTATCAAGCCTCTAAGGCTCTCAATTTCTGATCCACACATTATAATTGTAATAGATTTTTCTCTTATTTGACAAATATGCATTCATAAACATAGGATTCACTTAATTACACTTAATTTAACATCAAATTTCACAGTAAGCATTTAAATGCACAGAATGAGGGACTGAAAGTATACCAGAAACATACGCGAGGGTCGGGTTATTATAGTCATAGTCCAGCCCAACTGCTTTTCTTTTGTTAAATCCACTATACCCAAGCAGCTAATTAAAGCTCCTTCATTTTTGTGAAGTTCTTACATAGCCTTTATCACTGACCACTGGGCTTTTGTCAAGTGTTACCAAACATGTATAACTTGCTCTTATCGATACTTCAGTTATACCCCAGTCGTGGGGTTGGGACTTTGTATATGTATATGTGTCGTTATCCCTTATGTATATACTCATTATGTGTTGGGTTGTTTGACAAAATGTTTTGTGATCCTGGCATGTAAGTGTTAGCTCAATGGATGATGTTTTAAGTTGTTAATTGCTTCCGTTCAGGCCCCATATTATGTATTTATTGAATTCCAATCCGTTATCAAGTTGGTCATGCCCAAACTTTTAGGGGGGGTTTGGGGTGTGACAAGTGGTATCAGAGCACGAGTTGCTATCTCACACACTTGAATCCATTGAGCTTTAGGATGTCTAGAAAAGATTTAGGCATCATGCATGATGTTCTTGGTGCATATGAAATGACTGATAGCAACGTGATTTGTATATGTAATATCTGCTAACAAGTATTTCGAAATGGTTACTACCCATGTCTATTTGTAGATCTCTTGTGTATATTGTAATTGAATGTTATGTAGATCATGGTGAGAACAAGGATGGAAGATCCGGAGGATTCTACCTCCGCGCGGTTGGATAGAATAGAAAGAATGATCATGGAAATGGCAGAAACTCTACTGCAAGAACAACAACAGCCACAGCCATCGTTGCCATCGCCACCGGTACCTCCGCCTGTGGTATAAGATTATCATGTTGAGGACCGAGCTATCACTGTTACGAAGGAATTCAAGAAGATGAAGCCACCATTATTTAAAGGGGGAATTGATCCGATGAAAGCTGAAGCATGGGTCTTGGGTGTGGAAAAGCTATTTGAGGTGTTTCTATGCACCGAAGCTTAGAAAGTACAGCTGGCCGCCTTCACTCTTGAAGACGAAGCGCATAGGTGGTGGATGCTTGCAAGAACTGAACATCAAGGGTGGACCTGGACCCGATTTCTAGAACTTTTCTATGACAAGTATTTTCCGCAGTGTATGCGAGATAAGAAGGTGACTGAGTTTGAGACTCTCAGACAAGGGAACAAGACTGTTGCAGAGTTTGAAGCCCAATTTGTAGAGTTAGCCCGATTTGCACCTCATATGGTGGATATGGACTACAAGAAGGCGAGGAAGTTTGAAGGAGGATTAAGGAATCCTATCCTAGATCGAATCAATGTGTTGAAGCTGCCCACATACGTTGATGTGTTAGAGAGATCTGTTATGGCAGAGGGGAATATTGCTGCACATAATCCAATTTCTGAGCGGAAGGGGAAAAGGCAGAATACTCAATTATCAAAAGGGTCAACCACTCCACCAAACAAAAAACAGGATACAAGAATGGTATGGCCATACATGATGCATTATCATGGATCCTTCATGACATTACGTTTTCTACAAACCCGTCAACTTTCATGCATTTCTGAGCCTGGCCCAATTTTGGCTTTGCATTGCCTATCCATTTGATGCAAGAATCGTATGGTCATGCATGCTGCATCATATTGGATCCTTCTTAAAATCACATTTTCTTCTGACCTGCCAAATTTCACGCAATTCCAATCCCGACCCGTTTTTGGCTTTTGTATTGCCTGTACATTTGATCCATGAATCATATGGCCATGCTGGCTGCATAATCAAGGATCCTTTCTGAAATCACGTTTTCTACGGACCCGCCAAATTTCACGCGATAGTGAGTTAGGCCCGTTTTTGGCTTTTGCATTGCCTTTACATTTGATCCATGAATCATATGGCCATGCTTGCTGCATAATCAAGGATCCTTTCTGAAATCACGTTTTCTACGGACCCGCCAAATTTCACGCGATTGCGAGTTAGGCCCGTTTTTGGCTTTCGCATTGCCTGTCCATTTGATCCAAGAATCATATGGCCATCCATGCTGCATCATCATAGATCCTTCCTAAAAGCACGTTTTCTACTAACCCGCTAAATTTCACATGATTCCAAGCGCGGCCCGTTTTTGGCTTTCGCATTGCCTGTCCCTTTGAGCCAAAAATCATATGGCCATGCATGTTACATCATCATGGATCCTTTCTAAAATCACGTTTTCTATAGACTTGCCAAATTTCAAACGATTCCAAGCCCGGCCCATTTTGGCTTTTGCATTGCCTGTTCATTTGATCTACTTTCTCTGAAACATCCTAACAACAAATCTTTTCTCCTCTCCGGTAAACCAACAGACTTCGTCCACAATAGAATCGGAAGAACTTCGGTTGGAGCACAATGCCAAACATCAACATTTGTCTTCGTATATTTTTTAGATAACACAACAATAGATGGCTCCCTCAACTGCGAATCTTCTGGCATTTCACTTGTAGAATACTTCAAATACCCCTTCATTTTTACAATATGTTACACCTCTTTTAATATTCGAATCTTCGAGTCGATACGTCACCATCCATGGCACTTGTTTGTCGTTAATGGAACAATAACCATTCGCATAATACACTAGTTCACACTGACAATCCACAAGGAAAATAAAATACGCTTGCAGACTATCATTACCATCTAACCTCCAATCATACACATTACTCTGACCAACCACTTGCATTGGGCGCGCAAATGGGGGAATATTTTATCAACCTTAATACTTTTTTGTTTGTATCTCAACCTCAACTAAGAAAATAAATTAGGCAATGCAAGTTCAATGCAACTAAAATCACTTGTTGAAGGACCCTTCAACAACACCAATTTTTACATCATCAACCTCCATCCACCAGAACATTACAAATAAAATTTCTTTAAAAAAAAAAATTCTAAATAGTTTTAAAAAACATTTGACTCCTTAACATAATTTTGCATTCTTTTCTACTAACAGTAGCAACCACTAAATAAATTTCACCCTTTTGAGTACTCCCCAAATTCCCCAACACGTATCTTTGTAGTCCGTCCAAACATCCATTGGAAAGAATTGATCCACAACCTCTATTCCGTCTTGAACGTACTCTTTGTGCTTGCCACTGATAAGCTTAAATCTCATTTTCTTCAGCATACGAAACCTATCAGACTGATCAAGATCAACAATCCCGATCTGAGGATTACCTTCACCAACACCAATAAATATCTTGTTAGGTGTATGGACGGAATCTAACGGACTATTATCACTTATAATGAAAAAAAGAATGTAATGCACCACAGCTTCCTCTTTTGCGTCCTCTCCTAATTGAACATTCCCAATTAATTTTATACCCTTAACTACGATTTTGTCCAATTGGTGGTCACATCTTTTATTTCCCAACTCAATCTCATTCAGCAATCTCGTCACACCTCTGTTGTCAAATGTAACGTCCCTTAATTGTTCATCTTACAATTGTAACTTCCTTACCCCCCTCTTATTCTTTTTAATATATCAGAGAATGGCTTGCACAAATAGTCTATGAACATACGCCACCCTAAAGGGTGCACAACCATGGTAACTATGCTTATATCCATTGACTGCTAGTGTTCTTAACCTTCAACACGTAAGAAGAGTTCGATACTGGCTGCTTACTACTCCTTTCATTTTTTAAAAAACACTCCAACTCTTTTATCCTAACACTTCTACAGGATTTGTTACCTCTGTTAACCCTTCTGTTCAGGCACCTTAGCTTTGATATTTTTGCCCTCTATTCCTCGTACCCAAGAGCAAACTTTGCCGAAGGTGACAGCCACCTCTCTTCCCACAGTCTTATTTGTCACGTCAAAATATGATCTACACACATTTGAGTGAACTACCCGTAATTCTTGAGACACTCTTCTACGGAGTACAACATTGTATACCTTAACAATCAACAACAAAGAATGACAAAAAAGGAGGGACGAAACAAGGTACCAGAAAACAAAGTCACCACAATTGCTATCCCACCGCAAAAGCATATTCCTTTACAACATCAAATGTTTTCTGGTACAAAATAAATAGCAAAAATCTTCGTGTAGAAGTATGCAGATTCCCCATTCAAAATAATTCAGAAACACAATCATTTTTTTGCATTTGCTCTTTGTCAGTCGATTTGTTTTTATCTTTACTTTACAACCATGCAAACAAGTTTTTGCCACCCACAATTAGGGAGAAGTTAAGAGACCAATTTCTAAAGCTCAAGCAACTAAACACAGTTGTAGCCGAGTTTGAGGCTTCTTTTACTAGCCTATCGAGATTTGCACCAAAACTTGTGGCGATGGAGGAACGTTGTTGCATTGAGATTGAGAAGTGGTTGAGGACTGGGCTCTTTTTCATGGTGGACGGGTCTATGATTAGGGATTACGGTCGCCTTGTGGAGGTGGCTGCTCAATTAGAGACCCTAATCCAAGAAGAGGAGTTGAGGGGCTCTAGGTAGAGGTCGCAAGATGTTCAAGTGGATACAAGGGACAACAAACGGCAAAGGGGTTCCACCCCACAGCAATCACAGGCTTCACAGTTTAGATCTACCTTTCTTATACAAAGTTTAGGTTCGGGAAGAGGCAGGTAGGTTGGTTTCACATACTTTAAGTGTGGTCCGTTGGGCCAGAAGCCTTCAGTTTGCCTATAGAAAGGAGGAGGGCAACAATCTGCACCGTCTTTGGCTCATCCTCAGAGCTAAAGTCAAGGGAGAGGGATGCCGCCTACATGTTATTAGTGTGGGTAGTCGGGGCACTTAAGGAGGTTTTTGCCTCAAGCAGGTGGTACGTCTGGTGTGTCTGGTTCAAGACAAACACAGAGCCATCAACCTACCCATTTAGCACAAACCTCGAAGGCCAATCCGAGAGCCTTAATCCGTGTACCAAACCCATGCTCCGAGGGATGAGCAGATAGAGGACAGACCTTTAGGGCATGTGTATGTTGTTACCACGCAGGATTAGTTACTAGCGCCTTCTGTTGTGAGAGGTAATTTTTGCTGTTCAACTCTATTGCCAATGTGTTAAATGATACTGGTGCATCTTATTCCTTCATTTTATCTGCATTTGCACCGATTTTGGGTTTGGAAATGGCTCGGTTAGAGCCTCCGCTTAGGGTAGTCACCAATTGGGAATAAGTTATCTTGGACTGAGGATGTTGCGATTGTGACATAGAGGTTGCCAATCGCCGACTTCCTTTTGATTTTGTGTTTTTAGACATGTCAAGTTTCGATGTAATCTTGGGCATGGATTGGTTGTCTTCATACTGTGCCATCATAGATTGTTACCGTTGGAGAGTTAAGGTGTGCACTTCAAGTGGAGATTGTTTTTACTTTTGGAAGGACCAAACTAATAGACTTTTGTTGCCATTGTATGACTCACGAGGTCGGGGCGAGCTTAATTTTCTCCTAGCAACCTTCTTGGGTAATGAAAGTGATGTGGTCTAAATCGATTTGTCGTGGGTAGTTTGTGAATACCCAAACGTCTTTTCGAAAGACCTTACCGGTTTTCCACCCCACTGAGAGATTGAATTCTCCATTGACTTAGTGCTCGGCGCAACACCGATTACCATGGTACCATATAGATTTACAAATGTCGAGTTACACGAGTTGAAGATTCAACTCCAAGAACTGTTAGATAAGAGTTTTATCTACCCTAGTACTTCACCTTGGGGAGCATCCTCTCTCTTTGCTAAGAAGAAGGATGGCACATTGTGATTGGGCATCGATTACCGAAAATTGAACCAAGTAACCATTAAGAACAAGTGCCCATTATCGTGAATAGATAATATGTTTGACTAGTTGAAGGGGTCTCGTTGTTTTTCGAAGATCGACTTGAGATCGGGTTATCACCAATGGAGGATGAAAGAGGAGGATATTCAAAAAATGGCATTCCATACGCGGTATGACCATTATGATTTTTTAGTAATGCCTTTTGGGTTGACCAACACGCCCGCTTCATTTATGGATTTGATGAATCGAATCTTCCATGAGTTCTTAGACCGTTTTGTGGTTGTCTTTGTTGACGACATCTTAATCTACTCACCCTCCGAGGAGGAACACGAGGAACACTTACGGGTTATAGTTGAGTTGCTTAGAGCACATCGTTTATATACTAAGTTCAGGAAGTGTAAGTTCTAGCTAAAAAAAGTAAAGTTCTTAGGCCACATGGTATCTGGGGAAGGGGTGACGATAGATTCATCTAAGATAGACGTAGTGCAAGATTGGGAACAACTTAAGAATGCCTTTGAGATCAGAAGTTTCTTAGGCTTAGCTAGGTATTACCGACGTTTTGCAAAAGATTTCTCAAGACTGGCCTCACCTTTGACTAGATTGATGAGGAAAGGAATTAAAATTTTATGGAGTGAGGGTTGTGAAAATTCGTTTCAAGAACTTAAGGTTAGACTCACCGCTACTCTGGTCTTGATTATTCCAGAGACGGGTTTGTGTATTGATGCAAGAGAGGAAGTTTGTAGCATACGGTTCATGGCAGTTGAAATTGCATGAGAAAAATGATCTTACTCATGATCTAGATTTAGCGGCGGTGATTTTTTCCTTAAAAATATGGAGATATTACCTGTACGGGGAGAGATTTGATGTGCTCTCTGATCACAACAGTTTGAAATATCTGTTTTCACAAAAAAAGACTTGAATTTGGAGCAGATGAGGTGGATGGAGTTTATGGATGATTATGATTTCAAGTTACACTATCATCCGGGGAAGGCCAACGTAGTGGCTGATGCTTTGAGTAGGAAATCCGTAGGCAGTGTAGCTGGTATTGCCATCCAGGAATAGGAGATGTTGGGCGCTATTGGCGAGTTTGACTTGCACTTGGTCGAATCTGTTGAGTTGGCCACCTTATTTACCATAGTTGCACAACCGACTTTAGTTAGCCGAGTTACCTTATTTACCGCAGTTGCACAACCTGCTTTGGTTAGCCGAGTTATAGAGGCGCAACAGTATAATCATGAAGTAAAGGCTATCTGAGGGAAGATATCTAGTGGACAGGTAAAAAAGGGCTTGAATGTGTATTCTGGCTCGAGTGTAAGGTATTTAGATTGTCCTTTTGTGCCAGAATCTTGTAGAGTGGAGGTATTCCGAGAGTTCCATCATTCACGTCTTATAGTACACCCGAGAGGCACAAAGATGTACCACAACCTTAGTCGTCAATTTTGGTGGAAGGGGATGAAGATAGATGCAGCCTTATTTATTTCGAGGTGCCTTATTTGTCAACAAGTGAAGGCCGAGCATCAACAAGTAGATTTGTTGCAACCTTTACCTATAGCTGAGTAGAAGTGGGAACATGTCACGATGGATTTTGTTGTGGTTCTTCTGAGGACTCAACAAGGTAATGGTGTTGTGTGCGTGATAGTCGACCGATTAACTAAATCAGCACACTTTGTATCTATGCGCATGAGTGACTCGGTAGATTACCTTGTCGACCTTTATATTAGGGACATATTTCGACTTCATATGGTGCATTTGACTATTGTCTCTGATAGAGATGCACGTTTCACAGCTCGATGTAGCCTAGTTTTTTGTGCGCCTTTCGGAAGATGACTAGCCCCACAGTTCGAACTCCTGTGGTTCTGAATCTGATTTCACAAGTACAATGTGAAATAGTGAAAACACAAAAAGAGTCCAAATCCGGCAATTCTTTTTGGAAAATCAATGTTTGAATCAAAATGCCAAAAATGGACTATTTTGCTAGATTACAGAGTCGCCGCCTGAATATTTTTAAAAAATTTAGGAAACCCAAGACTCGTGCCAAAGGCCATTAGTCCATCATCACCAAAGTGTCTTGGCTCTGGAACTTAGGTACGAGAGGGGAAGGTCATGAATCGAGCACCCCACTCGCCCGATCAAAGATCGATCTCTACTAATCATGATGTAATTTTTATTTACATTATATGTTCTTGTTCCGATTTATTAGCTATTTTTACTATGTGACGCACACAAGTATAGACTAATTTGCAAGAATTGGAACATTCGATTTCATGTTTGTTTTTGAAAAAAGTTTGTGAATATGCCACTTGAAAAAGTGGGCTTAAAATGGACGTTAATCAAACTATCGCAGTTCAAGCAACTAGCTATTATCCACAGGCATTCAAACAGTTATATCATTTAAGCAATTAGTCTCATGGAAGTATGCTTTGACATGGTAAAAAAACATTTAATGCAAGATCCTAAAGCTCAAAATTGCTCACCTAGTACTCTGAGGCAAGCCAAAAGGATAAAAGAGTTAGAAAAAATGCATGATCTTACGGATGCAAAATGACTAATGCAACACATGCAATATGCCTTTTTAAATAGGCTCGACTATTAACATGACATGTGAATCAATTTGATAGCATGCAATAACGCACATATTCAACAAAGTAATAAACGACAATGCTTGTTAGAATGATGAACCGAGCCTCGATGCATGCAAGACAAATGTATGCAAACATGAAAAATGCTGAGAGAAACATGATGTTCTAAACTAACCATCATAAGTAAATAAGTAAAAGGGAGAAAAACGTGAGGTTGGAAGACATACACATTATTAAATTTTGGCCCTCATGCAAGAGGGTCCAAATGAGTGTCCGAAAGTCCGAATTAAACTAATAATTACAAAACTAAATGAATGACTAAGTAACTAACTGCTAAGCTATAACTAACTAACTAGCTAATTTATTACAACAAAATAAACTAACCATCTAACGAAACATTGTTGCAACAATATTAATTACAACAATAATAATTAATAATTAATCATTAAACAAGGATGCACAATGCTCGCATGCGTAGCATCCAGAAACTGCTCTGTCTGCCCAGACCAATCTATTTCACCTTCAGCCACTGCCCTCTACTTCTGTAAATTCTTGAGTTAATCCACTTGATTCTCCAATTTCCTTACAAAATGTACAATGTTGGCCTTTTTCTCTCTCTAAATTCGGCCCTCTCTCTCTCTAGAGTATGATTTTCAGATTTTGAGTTCCAAGCCAATTGAATGAGTGTAATAAGGCCCTTATATATGTTGGCCTAATCAAATTGATTAAGGCTAAGTAATTGAGTCTAATTTAATCATTATGAATCTAATTATTTTGATCCGAATCAATTTTCAATTAAATTTCACCATAGGCTCTAAAAATTACGCCAATCACAATGGTGTAGTCAATTTTGGCTTCGGTGGCCGATAAGGCCTTCAATTTTCAGTTGAAAGCACAGATTCCAACAGATTTTCCTACGGTGAACAGATACAAAGCCAAAATCACATATAATCATGCAATTAACACCCAAATTCAAATTAAGCACATAATTACAAACATAGGCATGATTTATTAACATAGCATAGAACAGGATTATCACAGTCTTCCCCTCTTTAGGAAGTTTGGTCCTTCAAACTTATTTCACCTTTAGTCGAAAACAATTCGGAATACTTTTTATTCAACGATTCCAATCCTTTTGATAGTTATTTTCTTAGTCTCAAAATCAAACAACACTCTGCTCTCAATCAGTCGGAGACTTACCTTTTTCCTCCATACAAGGCTTGTATGGTGCCATGCTGAAACTGGAGTGTAAGCTGTTGTCGTAAGCAAAGTCTACCAATGATGGATAGATTTTTCCAACTCCCCTGAAAATCTAATGCTTACGTTCGGAGCATTTCTCCCAGAATCTAAAAAGTTCTTTCTGATTATACATTGATTTGCGGATGGAAAGTGGCATTGAATTACAATTCAGTTCCCATTGCCTCTTGAAGGCTTGTCAGAATTCAGACACATTTTAGGATTCCTGTCTGAAACAATAGATACTGGGACCCCATACAAAAGAACAATCTTATCGATGTAAACAGTGGTTGGTCTATAAGCATCATACGAAAATTTTACAGGGAGGAAACGAGCAGACTTAGCAATTTTATATACAATAACCCAAACAGGACTTATGCCTTGGGTGTCCAAGGAAGCCCCACAATGAAATTCGTAGTCACATATTTCCATTTCCATTTCGAAATAGAGAGAGGTCGAAGTAGTCCCGTCTATATCTGATGTTTGACTTTGACTTGTTGGCACCGAAAATATCTAGACACAAATTCAACAATTTCTTCGTCACAGAAGTTCAGTTCATTCTACAATAATTCCACAATTCACTATCCAATTCGGTATTTAGTTTAGTGACTCATCACAGTTATCCAAGGTCAATCAAAAGTCTTCAGGAATATAAAGTGGATCCAGACACTAATTCCCGAGTCAACAAAAGTAACAACAAAGCAATCAGCCACCCGATGTACATAACTCATACATCCCCATGGTGTCGATTGTAAAGTGCAATAATATCAAAGCAGTCAATTTCTAACATAGTACACGTGTTCTCAATCATTCAACAGTTCACAATTCAGCCCAATATTCAATTCCCTATTCCATCGAGTCTTTCCAAATTGTCTGATAATCGTCAAAGGCATAAGGCAATTCATATATTAATCCCCATGTCGTCAAAGATAATATCAATGTAGTCAATCACATGTTAAACATAATTTACTCATCCTCAAAGCCCTAATTGCAGAATGCAATGGCACTAAGCAGTTATTTACAAGGCGTATTGAATTCACATGCTTTCGGATATTCAAGGTTTTCTAGTTCCATAGTGTTCACAATCAAAATAGTTCACAGTCGGTAGTTACCATAGCATGATTTCCCAAAATTCGATACCACTAAAGCAACTATTCTCCCATACAAAACATATTCTGATCAGTCAAAGATAAATGTTTAGTACTATTTATGATCAAATCAATTTTCCATCATTGGTTCCCATAGCGTCAAATAAACAAGAATATTACAGTACACAAGCATTGTTCCTTAAAACACCCAATCACTGGATTTGCTCAATTCCGTTCATCTACAACACGTGTGTCTCCTACAATTAAAGGTCGGTTCTTAATGGTGTTCATGGTTAGATTGGTCTGTTGATAGCCCACATAAGGTCTTTCAAATAAGTCAAGTATTCCAAACGGATTCAAGTTTTGGGTCTATCAGTTTTCCTGCCAAGAATAATCTGGTTATTTATTCATAAGCAATCCGTAATCCCCTTTAACAAAATGAAATCAGATAGAGGGTCTTATCAAATCAATCCGGGCAAGGGTCTTGTCAAATTAAATCAAACAAAGGTCCCATCAATTTATATCGAATGAGGGTTCTGTCAAGCCAAATCAAGCATAAGATCGAATCAGATAAAAGTTTTCTCAAATAAGGTACATTTGGTTCCGTGAGGCATATTTCGTCACTTAGGTACATAGTCGATAGTTTCACAACTGTCTTAAGTTCATCAGTTCCCAAAGTCATATCAGAGTCATTCATCACACCTGTTCATATCAAAGCATTTCAAGTCATGTACAATATGGCATTGTCCCCATAAGTTCAGGTGTAGTTGCATATGTATGCAGTTATTCATATTATGAGGTATGTATCATAATCAATATAGCAGTTCCCAAATAAGTCTTATATGCAAGTACATGGTACACAACAACACATTAAACAAAGTTCCTCGGTTGCACATAATATAGGATTTGTTACGCAAAAGTTCCAAATCAGTCACAAAAGCATAGGTTTAGATGTATATGTGCATGTACAGAGTCAATCAATATCCCAGTACGCATTTCACAAATTTTCCAAATGGAACATATACATTCAATGAATACGGTCTCGATCTTGTGGGTCTAACCAATCTAGACACACATGCAGCAGAGGTGAAAGAATATGCTGACCCGAATCAAATAATATCCCAAGCAAAGATGTACACATGCACTAATTCAGAATCAATCAACACATAAGCATTCGTTTATAAACAACATAGATACCTGGGATAACGGTCGCTGTATTTTGAGCGCTTTCTAGGATGAGTGTAAGTACTCTATCCTAATTACCAATTCCTACCATTGGTACGAATCTGGCTGAGGCAGAAGATTTATTCACATTTTCTTCAGTTCGGGGACAGTTCCTTACCATATGGTCCATTCCACCACACCTATAACAAGCCCCAGAAATTCGATAACAAACTTCTCGGTGTTTCTTACCACATTCATTACATGTCGGTGTTGTATTCCTTGTAGAGTTTGAAGTGCGCGATGACCCCGTATTTTGCTTTTTAAATGACCTCTTCTTTGAGAAAAAGCCTTGTCTCTTGCTTTTCCATTCAGAAGATCGGTTCATGTTAGCTTCGGTCATTAGTGTTCGGTCTAGCACCTCAACATATTTTGTGACTTCCAACACATTCACTTGGTGCTCTTGCTCTGGTGGTGGCAAAGGTTCTTGCCGTAGCGGCAACTGACGTTGTTGTCTTAAAATTTCTGCCATTTCTTGTACCATTCTTTCCAGTCTATCAAGTCAGGCTGTGGAAGAGCCCTCCAACTCGTGTGCCCTTACTTTATCCATGTTCTATACAAACTCTTATTAAGCCATGCCAAATACAGAAATGACCAATACAAAAATAAACACAGGTACACATAGGTACATTCGCACATAGGCACATCGTTATATTCTCATTTTGCTTGTCGTCAAGACACAATTTATCACATGCAAAACAGACGATTGCATACTTATCAAATATCGTGCTGAACACTTACCAAGTAATTATACATTTAAACCATATTCATTTTCCACATAGACACCCATTTGTAGAATCGAATGGACATAAGCAACTCTTCATGATTCATATGTTCGTGTATGTGCATTATAACAAAGCAAACTTGTTGTACACATTAGCGCAACAACTCATATCTCATATAATCACGTGTTCTCAATGCTTACATCATGTACTTATCAAATGCATGCATCTTAAGTCTTTTCTAGACACCTTATGGCTCATTTGGACAAGTGTGTGAGTTATTAACTCGTGCTCTGATACCATTCCGTCATGACCCCAAACCCGCCGCTGTAGATTAAGGTCATAACCGGCCAGTAATCATCACATTATCTACGGCTTCAAACCAAATCAAAAGATATTCCATCTGAGTTAAGGGGCCAAAATGGAAGCAAACTTAAAAATTTTGTCCAATGAGCTATGCTTACATGGCATGTCAAAACATTTCACATATACCTAATAATAACTCACACCATCTATCAGTAGTTAACATCTTGTATACCTAGGATCATTCAAACACATGGTCAGCCATGCCAAAAGCTTATATACATAAATGGTTTATCGTGACCAATAGAAGTAGCAAAAGGAACACAAAATATCATAAGCAAAGCCTCTTGCGTGAGGCACCTGGGCTGGCTTCAGAAAACTCAGGTTCCTTTATTAAATTCTACTAAGGCTGGGGTTGAACGTCCCTTTGCTCACCTACATACATATAAATGAGAGTGAGCTAACGCCCAGTGAATAATATCAAAATAAAGAGGTTAATGAATGAGATTCGTTCATAAATGAATCATACTTATAATGTACATATTTGAACCACTATTCTCATTCACACCAGATTTACAAATCTCAACAAAGCAAAACGACCTTAGGTCCAACACATCATGTCCATAGGTAAAACGACCTCAGGTCCAATTCTTATATAAAACAATATGACCTCGGGTCCATCTATACGAAACGACCTTTGGTCCAATTCGAACACATCAAACGGCCTCGGGCCCAATTCAAACATATCAGGCGTATCAAACGGCCTCAGGCCCATTCTCTTTATATTCATATCTATGTGCATTCCATATTCATGATCATGATCCGTTTCATTCAAACGGCCTTTGGCCCATCACGGTATTCCAACATATCAAACGACATATTCAAACGGCCTTTGGCCCATCTTTGCATTCGTGTCTGACGACCTTTGGCCCAATCGTTCATATTCGATGGCCTTTGGCCTAATCATTCATATCCGACGGCCTGTGGCCCAGTCATTCATGTCCGACGGCCTTCGGCCTAGTCATTTATGTCCGACGGCCTTTGGCCCAATCATTTATGTCCGACGGCCTTTGGCCCAATTCAGATATATCAAACATATCAATGGCAACGGCAAATGGCAAACGACAAATGGCCTTAGGCTCAAATCAATTTTATCAAACGCATCAAACGGCCTTATACAAATTAGGCATATAGAATACCCATTCATATTTCAAATCAACAAATGGCCTTATACAAATTAGGCATATAGGATACCCATTCATATTTCAAATCAACAAACGGCCTTATACAAATTGGGGATATAGAATACTCATTCATATTTCAAATCAACAAATCCATAGAGCTTATACAAAAGTAGCATCTGGAAAGTAACATACTTGAAGATATCTTTACTAAGATATTACTCATAGTGATCTGCCGATGGATTTGCCCTTGCGTTTGACCCTACACATTTCATATTACAATTGGTCATAAGAAATTCAATCCGTTCTTAACTTATTATTTCTCTTAGGCTTCTTTCTTATCCTTTTAGGTCATTCACAATGCTCAATGCATGCCTAAGAGTACTTAGAAATGAAAGAGAACGGAAAATGAAACATAGAACACCTTTACTAATTTTCTGAAACAGAGGTCCCCGCTCGAGCGCAGCTTTCGCCGCTCGAGCGGACCCCTTTGGTCTGCAAAAGTGCTGGTTATTTCATTTTTACGCTCGAGCGTGACTTCGGACGCTCGAGCTGAAAGTCAAACTACATGGCTCCCCGCTCGAGCGTGAATCTACCCGCTCGAGCAGACGTCCATGTCTGCAAAAGTTCTAGGAACTAGCATTTCACGCTCGAGCGGATCTTTCCCTGCTCGAGCGGACGTGCCGAATTCTGGAATTTCCAGAATTGTTCTTGAAGCTCAAAGTTGACATTCAAAGGTGCAAAACTCTTGTTTTTTACACAAAGCATGGAAGGACATCATATAACACTAGAACATGAGTAATTTGGAACCAATTGACCAAAATCATGGTCCACCTCATAAATTATCCTGAATTCTTTTCATAATTCTCAAAACCCATGTACTCAACTTCATACAATTTCCATATCCTCACCTATCATGCATGCATGTCAATTCTTGGCTTCATCTCTATTTCAAATGATACAAATGACACTTATAATCATGAAAGTCATGAAAATTATGCATGCATGTGAGATTTGGTGCTCAATTCCTCTTGTTCAACATGATTCATGTTTGAATGTATAAAATCATGGCAATTATGCACATGCATGTACACACAAGCACCAAATTCATCAATTTCAACTCAAATTATGTTCTTGGTGGCCATCTAACTTGAATTCACAAAATTACAACCTCAAACTTATGAATTCATAACCAATTACTCACATAGAAGCTCAAATCTTCCAAGTTATGGTTCATTCTTGAGTTAATCCGCTTGATTCTCTAATTTCCTTGCAAAATCTACAATGTTGGCCCTTTTCTCTCTCTAAATTCGGCCCTCTCTCTCTCTAGAGTATGATTTTCAGATTTTGAGTTCCAAGCCAAATGAATATGAGTGTAATAAGGCCCTTATATATGTTGGCCTAATCAAATTGATTAAGGCTATGTAATTGAGTCTAATTTAATCATTATGAATCTAATTATTTTGATCCGAATCAATTTTGAATTAAATTTCACCATAGGCTCTAAAAATTACGCCAATCACAATGGTGTAGTCAATTTTGGTTTCGGTGGCCGATAAGGCCTTCAATTTTCAGTTCAAAGCACAGATTCCAATAGATTTTCCTACGGTGAACAGATACAAAGCCAAAATCACATATAATTATTCAATTAGCACCCAAATTCAAATTAAGCACATAATTACAAACATAGGCATGATTAATTAACATAGCATAGGACAAGGTTATCACAAGATGCAACTGGTTGAACCCGAGGGTTGCTTACGTATCTTGTTGCAAGGAATCAAATCAGCATAGTTCAGGGGTAGAATGCAAAATGATACACAATGTAACAAAATAATGCAAATGATATACAATGTAAGCAATCTAAGCCATGAGTAGTGCTTACCACACAAATATTATAAAGGAATGGAGATGCAAATCAAACTACGTTTTATATAGAAAAGAAGTGTGGGCATGAACCAAACGATGCCTAACACGGGCTAAGCGCCTACATCCTCAATACTGGCCTCTGCGTAGCATGGATGCTTACACATAACAGAACTATGTTTTAACTTGAAAGGGGTGCGAGCACCTGCAAAACTATGTTTTTCATAGAAAGAGAAAGAATACAATTAATTGGGTGGTATGATATAAGTGAGGAATGATCTGCAGGGGAAAGATAATGATCCTAAATGCTGAATGCAACAAGACAAAGTACAATGCAATGAATGCAATGGATGAAGTGAATAAGGGGTGTAGGCCGAACCACGACTTACCTAGAAAAGGCATGGACACAAAACAGACCATGTCTAACACAGAAAAAGGTGCTGACACCCACAATATTGGCCTCAGTGCAGCATGGGTACTTGCACATGATAGAACCATGTTTCAACGAGGGAAATGTATGAGCACATGCCAAACTAAGCTTAACATGGAAAGGATGCAATGGTATGATGTAATGCGGTAGACGCTATATGCAATGCGGTAAATGATACTTAATAAAATACGATGTGGTAGCCAGGAAGCGGTGCCTTAGAAAGCACCTTACAGGTGTAATTGGCAAAGACTCACCTTATGCGGCTAGGGATCTTCCTCTTCTTCTTGGTTTTCAGACTTCTTCCTATATCTTGCGCTACCAAACCACAGGTACTACTTTTCCCTTTGGCTATGTTTGCAACTTTCCCTATTCTCTAACAGGGTGACAGACTATGTTGGTTCAGTATCCAGAATTAAGGTGCACAAAAGCTGCCTCAACCTATGGGGCTGCCATACATATTTCAAGTCGAGGATACACCCTTGGGTAATTAAACCAGACTTTAGTCTCGAAAATCCGAAAATTTTGCGTTCTAGGCATTGCCATTCGAACTCTAGTTTCCACCATCTCTGTTGATCTCTTAGGAGCATATCGCAAACATAGACAGGTGGCTATACCAGACTTCCTGAAGCCGTTCGGGCACGACAAACACCTAAGAAATTGTGCCTTTAGAGGATTTAACGTCTTCTAGACCAAGTGAGAGCAAGTGAATGCACAAGACAGTGTGAGTGAGGTGCACAAAACAATGCGAAGCAGGTAGAATGCACAAAACAATGACGTACAAGGCACAAAAATAATGCGAATGAAAGGTGCACAAAATAGTGTGATACAAGGTGCACAAAACTGTTTTGTGCTATACAAGGTGCAGAAAACAGTGCGATACAAGGTATACAAAATAGTGCGATACAAAGTGCACAACACAGTGCGATGCAAGGTGCAAAAAACAGTGCGATGCACGGTGAATAAAACATTGCTATGAAAATGCACAAAACAGTGCAGACTCAAGGGGCACAAAACAATGCGATATAAAGTGAATGCACAAAACAATGCTATACAAGGTGCACAAAACAGTGCGAAACTCAAGGTGCACAAAATAGTGCGATGCAAGGTGCACAAAATAGTATGAACTCAAGGTAATGCACAAAATAGTGCAAAATAAGATGCACAAAATAGTGGAAACTCAAGGTAATGCACTAAACAGTGCGATACAAGGTGTACAAAACAGTGCAATGCAAGGTACACAAAACAGTGCGATACAATATGAATACACAAAACAGTGCTATACAAGGTACACAAAACAGTGCGATACAAGATGAATACACAAAACAATGCGATACAATATGAATACACAAAACAGTGCTATACAAGGTGTACAAAACAGTGTGATACAAGATAAATACACAAAACAGTGCTATACAAGGTGCACAAAACAGTGCGATGCGAGGTGCACAAAACAGTGCGATGCAAAGTAATGCACAAAACAGTGTGATACAAGGTGCACAAAATAGTGCGAACTAAAGGTGCGCAAAATAGTGCGAAACAAACTGAATGATGCATGGTATGTAGAGGGAAATGAGCAGTACTAAGAGTAATGCATCACGTACCTTATGAAATGAGTGCAGGGAAACTTGCCACAATTCATTGAAATGTAATTGAAAACATTGTGGAAGGTAAGTCGATGAAACACGAGCAACCAATCATGCAATTCAAATCAACCAGAATATATAAGCATGTATGCATAATCCAAAACACATGTATTAATCAGAGGGAAGATGGCAATCCCAAGAGAGTTTTGAAATGGTCGAAGATAACTTTCGAAAGCTGAATCATATCATAATATCATAGGGGTAAGCCCACCCTAATCGAGGGGAAAGTGCCCGACAAATGGCTTTAGCGGACTGAGGGAAAGATTGGGTTCATGCCCCTTGTTCAAATGATGACCCCATCAGATGTATTGAAAATTGCCCTTAGTGTCCAATCATTAGCCACCGGTTGGGTTCATGGCCCTTGTTCGATGGATGGCCTGATCAGATGTACTAAAAATTGCCCCTAGTGTCAAGTCACTAGCCACCTTTTTCAACATTACTCAGGCACGTGCGATGGGGATCATCAAATCCTAGAATGGTTGTTAACCCATCAGACTCATGCTTCTCGTCTGTCCTAGAATGTTGAGAACTTACTCCAGTCCCCTCCAAGTAGTGACGGATTCCTCATATACACTTTGCAATGATCATGAATGCAATGCCCCTTGTATGGGCACTCTCAGTTTGTTTATAAATTCCACACATGGACTTGTTTTTGAGTTTCGAGAGAACATTTGTTTATGGAATTTTGGTGATGCCACTCTGTTGAACTTTGAGTGACAGACACACTATGGTAACTCAATGAAGAGCACCTTTGAGTGATAAACATCCTCTGGTGACTCGATAAAGAGCGCAGGCTAAGGCAAACACTAGGCACGACAAAACAGAACTCACAACTGACCCAAAAGCTGAAAAAGACTCAAGGTAACTGATCATTCATAGTAACCCTAGTTTTACTTATGTTCCCTTTAAAACTCAATTTCACAAAACTCAAGTTTTGATTCATTTCTTGCTCAAGTTAGAGATTCAACTGATAAATTCAAGTATTGAAAATTTCTCCACTTGTTGATGCAAGCTAGTTCTTTCTTGCCCAATGCAAGTATGATATGTGCAGTAGTTGGTGTAGCTCATGGATTGATGTGAAGCTGACGATGTGAACCGGTCAAGATGATTGGGTTGGGACGAACAAGATAGATATGATTGAGACCAAACTTCAGGATGAAGTTGCCTACGTATCCCAAGAATGGAATCAGGTCAACGTAGTTCATGGCTAAGGTTTACTTGGGTTTTGACACTCTCCTTTTGCACTTTAACTTTTTCAAAAGTTGCCCCTTCGAAGTTTTCAACCTTGCGAGCTCTATTTGTTTGATTTCTCATTTTTCATGCGCTAACTTTTGCCTAGGTCGCCCTTTCAGGTTTTAGGCCTAGCAGGCCTCTCAAGGATAGCGTTACAACATTTGTGGTGAATTTGATCAATAGTCATCCTTGCCCTAACACTGGGACTGGTTTCGCCTTGATTTGAGCTTGGTTCTCCATTCTTTTATGCATGCCTTCTTCCTTTCTTTTTGCTCCATTTTAGAGTTGGTTCTTCTCGCAATGTGGTACCTTCTTGTATTGGTTTCCCCAAATTCAGATAGAAGTTCACTTCCTCACAGTTGATTGGATTTCATTCTAATGAATACCCTTGGCTTGATGGTTGACTTTTTTTCTTTTTCCTTTTTCTTTTTCTTCTTCTTTTTTTTTTCTTTTTTCTCTTTTGGTTTCTCTTCTTTTTTTTCTTTTTCCTCTTTTGGTTGATTCTCTCTCTCTCTCTCTCTCTCTCTCTCCTTTTTTTCTATTTTTTTTTTTGTTTTGGTTTTGGTTTCTTTTCTTTTTCCTTTCTCTTCTCTTCTTTTTTCTTTTGGTTTCTTTTATCCATTTCCTTTTAAAGTAATGAAAACACCAGAGGAAGAAATTCTATGATTGTGAGGTCTAAAGCCATCTTGTGCTTGCCAAAATGATCGCCCAAAGGTGAAGAGAATCCGCAGGATATTGTAGAATACCACGCACAATTTTGAATCTATCTTTGTCAGTTTTGCAAAAGAAACAGCTGAAGAAGCGGATTAAACTTTTGAGATCATGAGAGACTTTGCACCGATAAGTCGGAATTCACTCAAGCTATTTAGGGGATCCTTCTCAACATTCGCACTTATTAACAGAATGTCATTCAAAAACAAAAATCAAAGCTTTTTCCATTTTCAGAAAGGGCACACATGCATTACTATAGGCATAATAAATTGATCCGAAACTTGACTCCCGCTTTAGTATTATTAAAACAACAAAACAAAGACCCAAGGGTGCACGAGAGTGACTCAAGGGAAAAGACTCAATTGACGTGATAATGCAAGAAAAGACAAAGAAAATAAAACTCTAAACCCGACTATTTACAGGACAGAACTCAAAACAAAATCAATACTCTTGAGACATAAAGAGGTTTTCACTCTCCAAGTCCATCTACAGAATTCAAAAACAACTTCAAGTAGCCCACAAGAGGGTTCAAACCAGCCTTCCATTCAACAATACTAACATCCACACCGAACAGGCTGTCAAATTGGGTCTCACAGATAAGGCCTCACAGTTCCCTTGGTAGTCCCCACACATCTCATTGACTATGATGGCTAGAGTCAAGATTGGGCAACCCATGGATAGGATTTATGCTATGGGATGGAAATCTATTGTGGCCAGTGAGAGGTTTATTGACAGCTTTAGGATTTTCAGGTGGGGTAATGATCTTATTGTCAATCAAGTCTTGAATTCTGTGGCGAAGGCGAAAGTAGCGGTCAGTATGATTACCGTACTGCTGATGGAAGTGCAATATTGGGTAGGGTCATGTCTAGGTTGGCCGGTGTTGGCTGGGTATTCATGGGCCTGGGATGGGAATCAAGATGAGTGTTTTCGGTGAAGCGTCCCTTTTCATGGCTTACCCTCTGATTCGAAATGCTACCAACCTGAGTACAAAAGTGTCATTCATAGTCTTTTCAACAACTGTGAGCACTTGCTTCTTGTTCAACCCTTTGACCTTCAAAGTCTCAATGACCCACCGAAGGTGTACATAGGGATCAATAGTTACCCCAGACTCATTCTTGCTACTTGCTTCTACTTGGCCAAGGGATTGGGTGGCTATATCGAAACGAGGCCCACTTGTTGTTGATATGTCATCACCCAGACTTGGGAGAGCTTCGGGTTACCCATTTTCAACTACGGCTCGCCCTAAGATTGGGGAGCTTTTTGACGGGATCGAAACGCCAAATGTTAAATCTTCCACCATTCCTTGAAGGTCTTTAATCATTCTCAACATCTCAACAGCAGTGGGTTCGGCCATTTGGCGCTCTTGGGGTGTTTGAACCATTGTATCCATCATGCACAAATTAGTACTTTCAACAATGAACACCTCTGGCTTGGGCAGATGGGATAGAGTGATACATATACTGGGGTTGAAGGTAAGTGGTAATGTATGGATGAGGTTAAGGTGGGGAGGAGGTACTTGGTTGTGGAAGGGAAGTGGATTGGTGGTAACATTGGGTTCTTGGGGTGGAGCTATTGTCTAGTTGTCGATGAGATTCTGAACCTCATGACGAAGGCAGTAGCAATGATCGGTGCCATGACTGTGCTGCTGATGGTACGCACAGTATTTAGTAGGGTTATATCTAGCAAGAAATGGGTCAGGAAGAGGTTCAGGATCAGGGGGTTTGAGATACCCTCTTTTAGTGCGCTGGTTAGGCTCATATGGAGGGGGGTGAAAGTTCTGCCTTGAGCTTGGGTTGGGCTGGCTATTTATGGGTTAGTATTGACAAATGGGTCGACAGTTTTGGGAGTGGTGACAGTTTTGATTCCAGTGGGTTTGGGAATAGTGCTACTACTAGCATTGGTACTCCCAGAAAACACCCTCGTTGTTGGTTCGCTTGTTCTAGAAATAAGCCCTTTGTTGAATGCACTCTCAATCTGAATCCCTAACTCAAGCAAATTTTTGAAAGTGAACAGTGAAGCGGCTATTAACTTTTGTAACATATTTGACTCAAGTTTTTGCACCACTATCTACACTTGGTCCCTCTCAGAAGGTCAATCTGTTGTTTGTGATGCCTTTGCTCTCCACCATGCAACAAATTCCACAAAAGGTTTTTCAGGATTCTAGTGGGTTGCTTCAAGCTCTTGGGTGGTCATTTCAATTTGGTATTGTAAGAATATTGATTGACAAATACCTCAACCAAATCTTCCCAGTTCTGCTTCACTTTAACCTCCAACTTGGTGTACTAAGTGGCCGCTATACCCGACAGGGTCCTTCCATATAGAGAAAGTTTCTGAGGCTTAGTCAGACCCATCGGTTTCAGGACATCGAAGAAAAGCCGGATATGTACCATAGGATCTCCACACCCGTTGAAATGGTCAATGTGTGGGATTTTGAATCTATCTGGGAGTCTTATGGAAGCCTCGGTGTACCCATCCTCAATGTCGAGAATAGAGTTATGTGCCTGTGCCTTTTTGAATTGCTTCTCAAGGTTAGCAATTTTTAACAAGGTTGGGTCGAGATCATTGATATCAACGGGAAAAAGCCCCTTATTAGATTGCACCAGGGGTCTAAAAACTCACGCTAGAGCCAACCCTTCTTGAGGATCTGGGCCATGCAAATCTTCAGCTAGCGGAGGTGGGTCAAAGTTCAGCTAGGGGCCCGAGACTAGATGTGTAGTAGATGCCCCAGATGGGCATTGTATTTCAGCAATGGTCTCATCTTGCATGGTAATTCCCTAGTTTATGGCCGTTATCATGGCCACAACTTCTTCTAGACTCTGAGCTATCACGGGTCTGCTGAGTTTGGATGGGTGTAACCTAAAAGCTAACTAACAAGGATTTTGACCCGGTTATACTTGATGTATCAAAATTGGATTAGTCAAGACATGTTTGATTGGATTAGGCTTTTTAGAATGGGTCTTTTAGCATTGGATGGATCTTTTCTAAGTTGGCCTTTGGGGATCAGATGGACTGGACCTTTGCTGAGTGGGTTTTTCTGGGATTGGATGGACAGGGATGGATTAAGGCTTTTTGGGTTGGATTGGGTTAGGCCTTCGCTGAGTTGGGTACTGCTCCTTTGGCTCAGATAGACCTAGCATTTAAAACAAATGCCCCATCAAATCAAGATACCAGGTATGCTGGTCAAAACAAAGTAAGATACAATTATGTTTCAACCATATCAAGCACAAATTCCTATTGATATTGACCCAAATTCTGATTTTGATACAACCCTTTGAAAGGAATTGCCTCAAGATTAAGACTCTTCAAGGATTGCATCACACGTTTCCAAAGATTTCACATTTTGCACAAAAGCACTCAAAACATCCCTATAAGAGGTTAGGGTTTCCCTGTCCTAGCTTTTGGAGTGATCTACAGCTTTACTATTCAAACAAATGGTATCACAATAGCCTAGTAAATAGAAGGGCATCATATCCTATGTTTGAAAAGTCACTAAGGTTGAATATATGCAGTTAGGCCGATTGGTCAAAAGCGGTACCTCAGCAAGAGTACCTAATATACCTCTCACACCTAACACTGAGAAGTGAAAGGAGGATCAAACAGTATAGTAGTAATCCAGATCCAAGGGTTGTGTTTCCAACATGGCAGAGCCTATGACCGGTCAGCCTTTTGGCAAACTTTTGGGTAAGCCTCCGGTAAACCGTTCAGGAATAGCAGATGGAAAATGCAATGACTTAAGGTAACAATGCAAATGCAATGCAAAGAATATATATAGGTAAATAAAATTTCACATCATGAATTTCAAGTCAAGTTCTCTAAATCCCCTGCAACGTTGCCAAAAACTATAGCCTAGCTTTTTGTGCTCCTTTTGGAAGACGACTAGCCCCACAGTTCATACTCCTGTGGTTCTGAATCTGATTTCACAAGTGTAATGTGAAATAGTGAAAACACAAAAAGAGTCCAAATTCAGAAATTTTGTTTGGAAAATCAATGTTTGTATCAAAATGCCAAAAATGGATTGCTTTATCAGATTACAGAGTCACCGCCTAAATATTTTTGGAAAATTTGGGAAACCCGAGACTCGTGCCAAAGGCTATTAGTCTGTCATCACCAAAGTGTCTTGGCTCGGGAACTTTGGTACGGGAGGGGAAGGTCATGAATTGAGCACCCCACTTGCCCGATCAAAGATTGGTCTCTATTAATCATGATGTAATTTTTATGTACGTTTTATGCTCTTGTTCTAATTTGTTAGCTATTTTTACTACGTGACGCACACAAGTATAGACTAATTTGCAAGAATTGGAACATTTGATTTCCTGTTTGTTTTTGAAAAAAAATTGTGAATATGCCACCTGAAAAAGTGGGCTTAAAATGGACATTAATCAAACTATCCCAGTTCAAGCAACTAGCCTTCATCCATGGGTATTCAAACAGTTATATCATTTAAGCATTTAGCCTTATGGAAGTATGCTTTGACATGGTAACACAAACATTCACGCGATTCCAAGCCAGGCACATTTTTGGCTTTCGCATTTCCTGTCCATTTGTTCCAAGAATCGTATGGCCATGCATGCTACATCATCATGGATCCTTCCTAAAATCACGTTTTCTATTGACCCGCCAAATTTCACGTCATTCCAAGCCTCTCGTTTTTGGCCTCCGTAATGCCTATCCATTTCATCCAAGATACATATGTCTGTGCATTCTACATCATCTTGGATCCTTTCTAAAATCATGTTTTCTATTGACCCACCAAATTTGACACGATTCAGAGAACGGCCCAATTCTGGCTTTCGCGTTTCCTATTCATTTCATCCCTGAATCATATGGCCATGCATGCTACATCATCATGGATCCTTCCTAAAATCACATTTTCAATTGGCCTGCTAAATTTAACACCATTTCGAGCTAGGCAAGTTTTTGGCTTTTGTATTGCCTATCGAATTGATCCAAGAATCATATAACCATGCATGCTACATCATCATGTATCCTTCAAAAAATCACATTTTCTATTGACCCGCCAAATTTCGCATGATTCCAAGCCTAGCTAGTTTTTGTATTTCACATTGTCTGCCCATTTGATCAACAAGTCGTATGGCCAAGCATGTTACACCATCAAGGATTCTTCCTAAAATCATGTTTTATACAGACCAGTAAAATTTCACGCCATTCCAAACCAGGCCCATTTTTGGCTTTCGTATTGCCTATCCATTTGATCCAAGAATCATATGCTCATGCATGATACATCATCATGGATCCGTTTTAAAATCACATTTTCTAGCCCTGTCCCGTTTTTGGCTTTTGCATTGCCTGCCCATTTTTTCTAAGAATTGTGTGTCCATGCATGCTACATCATCATGGATCCTTCCCAAAATCACATTTTCTTTTGACCTGCCAAATTTCACGCGATTCCGAACCCGAACCATTTTTGGCTTTCGCATTGCTTGTCCACTTGATCCAAGAATCATATGGCCATGAATGGTACATCATCATGGATCCTTCCTAAAATCACGATTTTTGTGTTCCCACGAAATTTTATAGGGTTCCGATCCCGACCCATTTTTGGCTTTCGCTTTGCTTGTTTATTTGTTCCAAGAATCATTTGGCCATACAAGCTACATCATCAGGGATCCTTCCTGAAATCACATTTTCAATTGATGCACCAAATTTCAAGTGAGTCCGAGCACAACCTTTTTTTGGCTTTTGCATTGCCTGTTGAATATATCCAAGAATCGTATGGCCATGCATGCTTCATCATCATAGATCCTTCCAAAAATCACGTTTTCTTATGAGTCGACAAATTTCACGCGATTCCAAGATGGCCCGTTTTTGGCTTTCGCATTGCTCATCCATTTGATCTAAGAATCGTATGTCCATGAATGCTACATCATCACGGATACTTCCTAAAATAATGTTTTCTATTGACCGCCAAATGTCAAGCGATTACGAGCCCGACCTGTTTTTGGCTTTCACAATGCTTGTCCATTTGATGCAAGAATCGTATGGCCATGCATGCTACATTATCATGGATCCTTCTTAAAATCACGTTTTCTATTAACCCGCCAAATTTCACGCGATTCCAAGCCTGACCCATTTTTGGACCTCACATTGCCTGTCCATTTGATCCAAGAGTCATATGGCCATGCATGCTACGTCATCGTGCATCCTTACTAAAATCACATTTTCTATTGACCCGCCAAATTTCACACGATTCTGAGCCCATCCCATTTTTGGTATTCACATTGCTTGTCCATTTGATCCAAGAATCGTACAAGTATGCATGCTACACCGTCATGGATCTTCCTAGAATTACGTTTTCTATTGACCCGTCAAATTCCACACAATTCTAAGCTAAGCCTAGCCTGTTTTTGGCTTTTGCCAAGCCTGTCCATTTGATCCAAGAATCATATGGCCATGCATGCAACATCATCATGGATCCTTCCTAAAATCACATTTTCTATTGATCCACCACATTTCAAGCCATTTTGGGCCTAGCACGTTTTTGGCCTTCGGATTGCTTGTCCATTTGATACAAGAATCATATGTCCGTGCATGCTACATCATCACACATCCTTCCTAAAATCACGTTTTCTATTTACCACCGAATTTCACACGATTCCAAGCCCGGGCCGATTTTTGCTTTCACATTGCCAAATCATTTGATCCATGAATTGTATGGCTATGCATGCAACATCATCATGGATCCTTCCTAAAATCACATTTCTATTGACCCGCCAAATTTCACGCCATTACGAGCTAGGCTCATTTTTGGCTGTTGCATTGGCTATCCAATTGATCCAATAATCGTATGGCCATGTATGCTACATCATCATGGATCCTTCCAAAAATCACATTTTCTATTGACCCACCAAATTTCACAAGATTGCAAGCCTAGCCCGTTTTTGGCTTTCGCGTTGTCTATCCATTTGATCCAAGAATCGTATGGCCATGCATGCTACACCATCATGGATCCTTTCTAAAATCACATTTTCTATAGACTTGCCAAATTTCACACCATTCCGAGCCATGCTCATTTATGGCATTCGGATTGCCTATCCATTAGATCCAAGAATCATATGGCCATGCATGCTACATCATCATGGATCCTTCTAAATGTCATGTTTTCAATTGACCCGCCAAATATCACGCGATTTCGAGCCCAACCTAATTTTGGCTTTCGCATTGCTTGTTCATTTGATCCAAGAATCGTTTGGCTATGCATGATACATCATCATTGATCCTTTCTAAAATCACGTTTTCTATTGAGCCGACAAATTTCACCCGATTTCTAGCCTGTCTTGTTTTTGGCTTTTGCATTGATTGCCCATTTAATCCAAGAATTGTATGGCCATGCAGGCTTCATCGTCATGGATCCATCCTAAAATAACGTTTTCTTTTTACCCGCCAAATTTCACACAATTCTGAGCTCGTCCCGTTTCTAGTTTTCGCATTACCTGTCCATTTGATCCAAGAATCATATTGCCGTGCTTGCTACATCATCACGGATCCTTTCTAAAATCACTTTTTCTATTGTCTTGCAAAATGTCACGCAGTTTCGATCCTGGCCCGTTTTAGGCTTTCATATTGCATGTCCATTTGATCCAAGAATCGTATGGCCATATGCATGCTATATCATCACGGATGATTTTTAAAATCACGTTTTGTATTGACACACCAAATTTCACTCGATTCTGAGCACAACCCATTTTGGTTGTCGCATTGCCTGTCCAATTGATCGAAGAATCGTATAACTATGCATGCTACATCATCATGGATCCTTCCTAAAATGACGTTATCTAGTGACCAGCCAAATTTCATGCGATTTCAAACCAGGATCATTTTTGGCTTTTGCATTGCCGGTCTATTTGATCAAGGAATGGTATAGTCAAGCTTGCGACATCATCATGGATACTTTCTAAAATCACGCTTTGTGCTGACACACCAAATTTCACGCGATTCCATGCACAGCCCGTTTTTGGCTTTCGCATTGGCTGTCCAATTGATCCAGGAATCGTGTGGCTATGCATGCTACATCATCATGGATCCTTCCTTAAATAACGTTGTAGCCTAGCTTTTCGTGCTCCTTTTGGAAGACGACTAGCCCCACAGTTCAGACTCCCGTGGTTTTGAATCTGATTTCACAAGTGCAATGTGAAATAGTGAAAACACAAAAAGAGTCCAAATCTGGCAATTCTTTTTGCGAAATCAACATTTGAATCAAAATGCTAAAAATGGACTGCTTTGACAGATTACAGAGTCGCCACCTAAATATTTTTGGGAAATTTAGGAAACCCGAGACTCATGCCAAAGGCCATTAGTCCGTCGTCACCAAAGTGTCTCGGCTCGGGAACTTTGATACGAGAGGGGAATGTCATGAATTGAGCACCCCACTCGCCCGATCAAAGATCGGCCTCTACTAATCATGATGTAATTTTTATTTACGTTATATGCTCTTGTTCCGATTTATTAGCTATTTTTACTATGTGACGCACACAAGTATAGACTAATTTGCAAGAACTGGAACATTTGATTTCATGTTTGTTTTCGAAAAAAGTTTGTGAATATGCCACTTGAAAAAGTGGGCTTAAAATGGACATTAATCAAACCATCCCAATTCAAGCAACTAGCCTTCATCCACAGGCATTTAAACAGCCATATCATTTAAACAATTAGCCTCATAGAAGTATGCTTTGACATGGTAACACAAACATTTGATGCAAGATGCTAAAGCTCAAAATTGCTCAGTTAGTACTCCGAGGCAAGCCAAAAGAAATAAAAGAGTTAGAAAAAATGTATAATCCAATGGATGCAAAATGACTAATGCAACACATGCAATATGCCATTTTAAATAGGCTCAGCTATTAACTTGGCATGTGAATCAATTTGATAGCATGCAGTAATGCACGTATTCAACGAAGTAATAAATGGCAATGTTTGTTAGAATAATGAATCGAGCCTTGATGCATGCAAGACAAGTGTATGCAAACATGGAAAATGCTAATAGAAACATGATGTACTAAACTAACCATCGTAAGAAAATAAGTAAAGGGGAGAAAGACATGAAGTTGGAAGACAAACACGTTATTACATATTGGCCCTCGTGCAAGAGGGTGGGTCCAAATGAGTGTCTAAAAGTCCAAATTAAACTAATTATTACAAAATCAAATGAATGACTACGTAACTAACTAGCTAATTTATTACAACAAAATAAACTAACCATCTAATGAAACATTGCTACAACAATATTAATTACGACGATCAATAATTAATTAATCATCATACAAGGATGCACAAGGATGCAGAATGCTCGCATGCGTAGCGTCCAAAAACTGCTCTGTCTGCCCAGACCATTCTATTTCACCTTCAGCCATTGCCCTCTGCTTCTGCAAAACACACTGCCTTACCAAACATTGATAGCCGGCCGGCCCCTAATGAAGCCCGACCGGACCCAAATAAGGCCGGCCGTCGTGCCTTAATTTATGCAAAATCCTATTTTTGTGTTCTGAAGTGAAAACTGTGCAGACAGAGTTGTTCTGAACTCTATTTGTCCCTTCTACTCTTCTCTCTCATGGTAAGCCTCAAGAGAGTAATGAAGTCATTTCCAAAACCATCAATGAGCAAATTGATTACTTGATGAGTTAGGGCATGAATTTGGACAAAAATTAATGAATGTAATGAATCAATAACCACCCCTCCCTCCTATCATGGAGTGAGCTCAAGAGGGAAGTAGATACGCTCCAAGATCCGTCAAAACATCATGAATTGACATGTGATGACTCTTGACACGATGGACTTGACATAACGTCCGGCCGAATCTAACCAATTTTATTCATCTTCTTTATGTCAGTTAACTTGCGTTTAAGCCAATTTTATTAATCCTTTTTTGTTTACCTTTCCATTAGTTAATCAATATGTCCAATAATGAGACTTACGTCCACTAAAAGGAGAGAAGTGTCAAACGAGAAGTTGTTTTCGACATTAGAGAGACATAATGCCCTGATAATGAACCTTCGAAGAGATTAAATCATTTAGCATTGTATGTATCTTTCTCATGTTTAAACAACATTCAGTTGAAACAACTCTAAAAAAAAGAAAAGAAAAACCAAGCAAGAAGGAAGGTTGCAGCAATGATTATGCAAGGTTGATTTAGTACACAAGTGAGACTCTTTACATGGAATTAAGTAAGAAAGAGCTATCAACTCAAATGACTCGGTGTCTAAGGCCTAAACAACCAAAGCCATGAGGACTTACAACACAAAAATCATAATATTCAAAGAATAAACTGTTTAAATAAATTAAACGGCCCCAAAACAGCCCCTAAAGTGTAAAAAACAGTAGCTAAAAGCAAGAGAAAGTAAGCAAAAAGAGTAGAGAAAAAGCTATGGAACAAAGCCTAAAGGGGGGTGGCTAACCCCTCCACTTTTTGTAATTTTAAATCACATGTTTCAGCCCCAAAATAGTCCAAGAACAGTCGCAAAACAGCCAATAAACAGTGGCTGAAAGTGTGTTTAAAGAGCACAAAAAGATAGTTAAAAGCAAGAGATATAAAGCTAGTAAGCAAAATCAAGGAGAGGTGGCTAATCCCTCTACTTTTGAGACTTCTAAACCATGTTTTCAGCATTTTTAAATTCTGGAGTCAATGTAAAAACCAAAGAAAAGAGTGCAAAAACAAAAAGTATGAGCTATGGGATAAGGTGCAAGAAAGGGTGTTAAGCCTCTCTACCTTTGGTAGCTCTTCAACCCCAAGTTCCAACACTTGGAATGGATCCAAAATAGTAGGAAGACATAAGAAAAATATAAAAGAAAGATTGAAATGAAAGCAAGGAAAAAGGTTTTGTTTGTATCCTTTCTCATTCTTTGAACTATTGATTCTTTTAATAACATGCTTAAACAATGATGTAACCATATGAATAGTTCAAGGGAGAAGAGATGACATTGATATGTGTAACTAGTTATTTAATGCTTTGAATTATTGTCATTGGTCATGATACTCTTGTATTAGCATCATGAATGGTGGTGAAATATCAGGGCGTCGCATTCATGGTCTGATTTACTTTAATCGTAAATATCTTGAGAAGATTTATTATGATTTTTTAAGGGAAAAAAAATGAGAAGAAAGGTTGAAAACATGTTAAGATGGATTGAATCTAATTAGATCCTATTAAAAACTCCATGAGCACTACAATAACAACAAATCACACACACACACACGCGCGCGCGCGCACACACACACACACACATACATTGTTTATTTTAGTACTAAATGCTATTAGAAGTTGTATTATGTCATTTTCACTAAAAAGGTGGAGAAAAAAAGAATTGAAAACATGTCAGACATGATAATTTCAAAAATTGCATGAATTGTAAAAAGTAAATCGAATCATGAATCGATTGTGAATCGTGCGATTCTATCACGACCTAACCTCGGTACCCATAGGTTAGATGTCACGACATATCAATAACAGAGGTCATTAAAGGTTCAAAAAAATAAATTTATAATACAATGGAATAAAACAAAAAGGGTACCCACATATTTATTTTAGTAAAAATATACGTTGGAGCTTTTATTTATTGCCAAAGCTAAACTATGATCGCAAAGTGCCTTGTTCTTACTCCAAGCCCTCGTCTTACTACTTCCAACTTATGCATGAGGGTTTAAATCCCTTCTTAGGCCTCATCACTTGAAAGTGTGCTACAAGCATATGGCAGAGCGAGAAATATTATATTGAGAGCATAAGGGTATAAAAACCACCATGGATAACTATTTAGGCTAAGTAGTGAATAGTTTGGTTCGAAGAAATAAATTATCTTAAATAACACAACTATAATGCAGAAATCATGTAACCAAAATAATCATAACCATGGTACAGAATAGAACAAAGAGTCAATGGATACATATGTATGGACTTAGAAGGTGGCTTGTACGGACTCTAGAGGTGGCTCACAGAATAGTGTAGTATTTAGCTTCACATAGCACTTTGCTCCATACCACAGGGTCACCAAAGTGACAATCAAAGGATCACTAAGGTGATAATTCAAAGGGCCAATGGTTATTTAAGATTGTCAAAATCAATAAATCTGTATTTAATAAAAACATACTACTTACGAAACACATAATCAAATATCAAATCGAAATCATATTTAATAAACAGTTTATATCCATGGATTTTCCTTCTAAACAAATAGGGTTCATAAAATAAATAACATAATTGAAACGTTAATATAATTTATAAGGCATGATTTGCATAAAATAATTCATAAAATAATAAAACAATTCGTGGTTACTCAAAGGATAATATAACTCATCTTAACGTGGATTCTTACTATTTTCTTCTTATTTTCTCTAATCTCTTCGAGGCTCCTCTCATTTGTTACTCCTTCTACTGATTCACTTTGGTTGCCTTTGTTTACTACCCTATTCCCCCTTATATACTTGTGATTAGGTAGTGATTCATCACTCATGCAATCATAACCTACATAGGTGGCTTGCTTTGGAGCCTCCATCAATTTGTTTACCTTTCTCCCTAATTCCCTCTTGAACCAAATATTATGATAATTTCATAGTTATGTTCTGGTTTGACCCAAATAATATATTAATCACATTATTATGTTTTGGTAAAAACAATACCCCTTATTTTAAATTTGAATACATTTTAGCACGTATAACTATAAAATTAAATATTTTATTTTATTTTATATATATTTTTTATTGAATTAATTAAATATTTGGAGTGCCACATTTCTCCCCTCCTAAATAGAAGTTTGTCCCAAAGCTTATTAACTATGATATTTTCCAAGCATTAATTTAACTATTTTATATAATAAGACAACTAATTTGGCTTAAGGCATTCAAAAATAAATAATAGTATAGTATTATTTAGGGTGTTATACTCTTCCCTACTTTTTAAAAATTTCGTCTTCAAAATTTATCTATAGAAATGCTCTTCGTTTTCGCTGCGTACTCTGATAATATTATTTCTTACTATTCTTTTTGGTTTTGGACTTGGTCTTCACCTTGTATCTCAAATCTTTCACAATGTCTAATTCCTTTGTCCTAATTACGACTTTAGGAACTAGTATGTTTTTATTAAATACAGATTTATTGATTTTGACAATCTTTACTTATACTAGTCCTTTTTATTATTTGTTATTGAAAGTTATTAAAATTAATTTGTCCTTGTTCGCAATCTTCCCTCCTTTTAGTTGTTTAAGCCAGTCTTTGCTATCATTTTTAAATAGGAGAATTCATTTCATAATGGGTTTACATTCTGTGTTTTTAGAGCGATTTCATTAGTTTTCTTATCTACTTTCATGTTAACTAACATTATACTCATATGGATGATTTCAGTTCCATTGTTTCCATACTAATTCAGATTCTTATGCATATATACATATATTTATATTTAAACACTTATCAACTATCTAATGGCAATAGACTATCATCAAATTAATCTGAAATTCTAATTTTTTTTTATTACAAATTAATCAATTAAGATTTATATTCTGCGAGGTTCTTTAAGAGATATACAGTTGTAATTTTGACGAAATTCATTTTCTTACTTTCTATTACGTACTACCTCATTCGATTAACACTAGGAGTAAATTTCTATCTAGGTTAGGACTTGAGATATGACTTTATTTATTTACCCATGAAATCATAATATCATTCCCCATCTAATAGTCATTCATGTATGGAAATTACTATGTCTTCCTCTTCTTAGAAGTCAATTCATTTCGATTCGTAACTCAAAGTAACATAACAATTGTCTCATTCAATGTTCTCAAGAGGTTTTAATAACGTTATGATCATAGTAATTGGTCTTCCAATTAGTTCCAGTCCTAATAATCCTAGGAATCTTCATACTAAAAGGGTGAGTTTTAACATCCATGTGAATGGATCCTAAATTTATCAAATATCAAGTAATATAGATTCAAATAAATGGCATACAATTCAAAACTTTACACTTGTGCCTAAAGCACTCCTAATGATCTCTTCGCCTATAACTAGGTCAGATACTAATCTTTAAACTAACCAAATAACTTGGTATATGTAGACACCCCATTTTTAATCGTCCTCAAGACTTAGACGTCACCGTTGGAACACTCGGTGATCATCCATGTTCGTGTTCGTTTTGAGTTCCCGGAGGCCTCGGCTGTGCACCTTGCCTCAAGATCTCTCAACTCGTTTGTTTTGTGTTTGGTTTTGTACCAAATACTTGTGCTTTTGTTTTGAGGGGTAGGGAATGGATTGTTGGCCATCCCCACATCACATCACCGGCCATTCATTGCTGCCATCGGCCATGGTTTCTTAATACCAATGGCCGGTCGGCACTTTATGTGGCCGGCCGGCACTTTGTTTGGCCGGTGACTTTTTTTGCTGGCCGGTGTGACCCTTTTGCACCCTTCAGGCATGGTGCATGCCAGCTGTGCCAGCTGGAATGCACCAACACTCTTCCCCGTGCATAGTGTGGTTCTTATGCACCTTTTGCACCCTTTTGGTCTAGCTTCTTGAGGAAGCTTGGACCTTTGTCTTAGCTTCATCAAGAAGCTTGGCCAGCTGTCCCAGCTTCCTCAGGAAGCCTTGCCCCTTTTGCCCCCTTTGACCCTTTTTAGTTTAGCTTCTTGGAGAAGCTTCAAAACATCTCCCTTGTCTATTTAAGGACCCCTCCTCCTCCATTGTCAAGGGTTGAACAAAAAAACCCGAGACATACATATACATATCTGTCATATACATTCTCTCTCTATATCTCCCTCTCTCTCATCCTTTGTGTGTGTTTGGAGGCCTAAAAAGTGTGTTTTTGCCTTAGTTTTGCACTAAGACACACACCATTACACCATACTTCGACCTTGAGGGGCTTGTAGGGCTTGTTCTTGAGTTTTTGGACTGGTTTTGACCAGAGGAAGCTGGTTGATCTTGCTGTTCTCCAAGAGTTCTTCAAGGGTAACAATCTTACTTTAGTTTCCCCAATCTTGCACTAGTTTTTTACCTATCTTGCATGCTGATTTAGGCTTTGTGTATAACTAAAAAAAGTCTTTTTTTTGAGTGCTTTAAATAGTTGTTTAAGGTCACTTTTGTGTTTGGGGTCGTTTACCCCCTCTTAGGCCTTGTTTGGCCCCATTTTGTGCTATTTTTGGTGAGTTCCGGGACCACCTTGTTTGGGCCTCCTCACCATTGAAATCATGAGGGATTTCAGTGGTGAGGATGGTGTCTTAAGGTCCTAAGAAGGAGAGTGCCATCCCCTCTCCTTGTTGCCTTCAATATGTGCCATTTTAGCCTCATGTGTGAGCACCATTTTTAAGTTCATGTTGGCCATGTCTTAAGTGTTATTTGTGCTTATTTTGTCATGATATAGCACTGTTTTTACTTGGTTTAGACACACCATGCTTAGCTTTCATACATGTCTTGTAATGCCATGATTTGCCTTAACATGTGCCTAGCATTTAGACTACCATGCTCATGTGTTTTGGCCTAGCTTTGTGAAGCTTTTATACTTGTTTTAGTATGCTAAGGGATTGTTTTTGGTCATTTGAGTCATCCATGCTTTGCTTTGTATAGCTACCATGCAAACTCTCTTGTATGCCTTGAGCATTGACCCCTCTAGCATGCCATCCTTGCATCATTTCAATGGTTTGGAACCACTTGTCATGTTATTTCAGTCCTTGTGGCATGCCTATATGCTTGCATTTGATACCCCTTTAATGCGTTAAGAGGTTGTTGTCTTATGCTCCATGTTTGGCCTCTTTGTATGCTTGCATATTTAGACCACTTAGATGCCATCTAGGTGCATCCTTAGCTTTGTTTAGGTCTGCATCAAACCTGTTTTAAGTCCCCTTAGCCTTGTGAGGCTTGGTTGACTTAGCCTTGGTTCAAGCCTCCTTGGCTTGCCTTAAGTACTTGGACCATTATTGCATGCTTTGCATGTTTTGATTAGTTGGTTTGGCGGCTTTTCTAACATGATTTTCAGAGCTTATAATGCATGCCATTTGTCCATGTTTGCATCCTATTTGGTGTGCTTGAGAGTTGTTTTTTTGTGCCTAAGTGTTGGACCTTGTATGCATGCATGTTTGTGTGTACACTAGCTGTCATTTCCTTGGCATTTGGCCACTGTTTTAGGCTTGTTTAAGGGCTGCCTAAATTAGTCTAAGACCATCCTTCACATTGTTGCATGCTTGCCTTATGTATTGTTGCATGCTTGCTTATTTGCATGCCCATATTGCACATTTAGGTTCACATGCTTAGGATTGCATTGCATTGGCATGCATGCTTCACCTCTTGAGTTGAGTATGATAGAGGTTGAGCTTCTTGTTTGATTGTATGCATTGCATTCCATTTGAAATCAAATGCACACCTGGTTTCTTGGGCCATCACGCATCGAAATGCGCGATTGGTGGTCCGAGAATCAAGGACCATGTCCCTTTGAGTCATAAACATGATAAGGGATGTGTTGGTGCACACATTTGCTTGAAATGCATTGCCATGCCTTGTTTTACCCTCCGCTGCTGTCAAAACAGGTTCTGCAGGAAGATTTGGCTGGCCGGCCATCTCTAGTGCCGACCGGCCATCCATCAGTGGCCGATGGCTTAATTTGTGGCCGATGACCATTTCCCTTGGCCGGTGGCCATTCCTCTCAGCCGGTGGTGTTCCACAGTGTCCATGGAGCATACCTTGGGAATTTTGCAATGATCAGAGGAGCAGAGCAGGGAAAACAGAGGCAACTTGTGCATGGTAGTGGACTTCCGGACGGAGCCGAGCATGCATTGCATTGGGCCCTCTTCCTGAGGCTATTTAGTGTTTTATTAGATTAGTTAATTTGCTTAACTTGTTTAATTGGTCTGTAATATTTGATTAGCTTGTAGGCTAGTTAAATTTGTATTATTCTTTTGGTCCCTCCGAGTAAGGGCAAATTTGTAATAAGTGTGGGTGCGTGTGTGCATGTCTTCCAACCCCCACTTCTTTCTCCCTTTACTTACCTGCTTTGATGGTTAGTATTAGAACATATTTAAATTAGCATACCTTATGCTATGCATGCGTGCATCCATACATTTGTCTTGCATGCAGCGGGCTCGGCGCATCATACTAACTGCATTGTATTTCAATTCCAAGTCGAATACGTGTTAGTTGTAGCATCATCATATGCCATCCATAGATTAGCCGAGCCTATTGTAGCTGCATCTTGCATGTGTTGCATTAGCCATCTTAACATGAGCTAGGGTCATGTATATGATTGCTAACTATTTTCTGTTTTGGCTTGGAGTACTAGGTAAGCTTTTATGCTTTAGCATGCCACGTGTGTGTGAATGTTGCCATGATAGCATAATTACCATGAGGCTAGCTGCTTACGTGATATAACTGCCTGAATGCCTGTGGGTGAAGGTTGGGTTATTTAAATTGGAACAATGCATTGAATGCGAGTTTTAAGCCCACTTGGAAGTGGCAAAACCATATTTTTCTAAGCCCACTTGAAGGTGGCAAAATCTGCATTTTAAGCCTACTCGTGGGTAGCAAACAGTTTTCAAAACAAACATGAAATGTTTTGTTCCAATTCAGGCGATCCAGTCTATACTTGTTTGCTGTGCGCATAACATAGTAATTCTAGGCTAATAACCGGAATAAGGACACGTAATGTTTTCAAAACAAGATATCACGATTAGTAGAGGCCGATCTTTGGATCGGGCGAGAGGGGGTGCTCATAGCTGACCTTCCCCAATCGTACCCAAGCTCTCGAGCCGAGGCAACTTTGGTGATGACGGACACGTGGCCTTTGGCACCGAGTCAGGGTTTCCTAAATTTCCCCATTAAAAAATATTTAGGTGGCGACTCTGTATCTGGCAAAGCAGTCCATGTTTGGCACTTCTTTTCTAAAAATTTGTTTTCTCAAAACGATTTGCCAGATTTGGACTCTTTGGTTCAAGATTAAGAACCGTGACACAAATCGAGTCCGAACTGTGGGGTGAGGCCCTCACGCGGGGCGCGTCCACGGTTTCTGGCGACTCTGCTGGGGATTTTAGGGAAGCTTGACTCGAACTCGTGATATCCTGTTTTGATTTCATTTATGTGTCTCTTTGCATTGCATGTGCATTGGTGGGCCTAGGACACCGTGTTTGCCATCTGCCATTCCTGAACGGTTTGCCAGAGGCTTGACTTTGTCAAAGCATGCCATAAGGCTGACCAGTTGTGTGCTCTGACAGTATGGGAACACAAACCCCGGTTTTACTGGGGCACCCTTTTTGACCATTCGACCTAGTGCATATTCGGAATCCATAGTGACCATTCCAAACTAGGACAGGTTGCTTACCCGATCATAGGTTGTTTAGAACCGCTGCGTGCGTAGTAAAACCCTAGCTCCTGACAAAATAGGACAGGGAAACCTTACCCCAACATAGGGGTGTTTTGGCTCTCACTTGTTTGTTATGTGCTTTAGAGTGCGTCTCTACAGGAATGCATGTATCAGTATACAAGTTTGAGTATCAGGCCTGTGGGCATCAGCATCAGTATTTGGGGAATTAGTTTTACCCGAGGGTGTTAGTTTTTGGACAGATATTTGGGGAACAATGATCAGTATTGAGTACAGTCGTTCCGCTATGCTCATATCCGTTCCAGTGAAATTGAGCTGAGATGCTGTCTGTTTTCTCTTTTGCTAGGTAGTCCTGGAACTATAGCTTCAGAAGGCTCCACTATCCCCCAGGTACATTGGACTTGTGCTGATAGACTTTGTCGGGTCAGAGATTCAGTTCAAGGGCAATCAGTGTTCCTTCGCCAGAGGCAGGGTAAAAACGCCAGTCAGGCACAGATCATCAGTTCAACAGTCTTCAGATCAGCGGTCATTATCCATCTCACCTGTGCGCAGTTGGGTTGAGATATCTGTTTTTACCTCAGGGAGATATACCGGTTGCTCAGTTAGACCAGGACAATATGTCAAGTCTGGAAGAGATGGTGTGCCAACTCCAGGATAGTATGAAAGCCATGCAGCAAGATGCTGTCTGTCAAGCAGAATTCGCCAAGCAACAGGCTGTGGTCATAGCCCAACAAGCAGAGACAATTGCCAGGCTAGAGTAGCAAACTGGAGTATCTACTTCACACCAGGCTCCTTCCCTACCAAGAGTTCCCATACTCGAGGAGGCAACCCACGTCCAGGATGATGCGGACATTCTAGTCGGGCCAGCTCCCCCCCCGGTTCTACCCCAGCTATCTAAAACACCCACCAACCTACCAGACTCCCCCTTTGAGTTCAAAACGGACCCCACAGCATTGAAAGTAAACAAACTTGAGAAAGTGTTCAAAAGCTCTCAGGGGGCCCACTCTATTCCTGATATAGAGGATGGTTAAACCGACTCAGTGGTGACATTATCGGATCAGTTCAAGATGCCACATATCGATCGATTCGATGGCTCTAAAGACCCAATGGTGCACCTCCAACTATTTTCTGATATCTTGAGGCCAATGGGTTTGACCACAGCCCAGAAATTGTCACTATTCGGCCGAACCTTGCCTGGGATAGCCGCAATCTGGTATGCGAAATTGGAGAACTCTGTGAAACAGAATTTGGAAGAGATGGTTGAGGCCTTCAATGATCAATACTCCTACAACACACAGATTGAGGTCACGACTCGTGATCTTGAAGTCACCCGCCAAGAGCCAAAGGAGGGTTTCTCAGAGTTTGTGACGAGATGGAGAGCAAAGGCCTCAATGATGACTACAAGGCCTTCTGAAAAAGATCAGATTCGGATGGTTGTGCGCAACCTCCAGCCCAAACTAATGCAGAAAATGATCGTGCTCCCCTTCCCTACCTTTTCAGATTTGCACGAGATGGGAGTACAGATCGAGGATGCGATGAAACAGGGTCTGATTGACCAAGACTGAGAGCAGCCCAAGAGGGCATTCAACCGCAGTTCAAATGCAACCACCAGTGGTGATGCAGCTGCAAGATCTTCTGAAGTTGGAATGGTCACCACCACTCCTAAAACAGCCACCCCCTTTGTTGGTGCATCCAATCCAAACCCCCGAACTTCGGACTATCTACCCCGAGGCAAGAGGGTTTTCACCCCGCTTTATATGCCTCTGTCTAAAGCTCTAGGGGTCCTACTCAGGAAAGGACATCTGAAACTATTAGAACAACGGCCTCTACCCCCCGATCCTCTCCCTCCAAAGCACGACCCGGCTAAGTACTGTGCTTTCCCACCAACAAACCGGTCATGAGACCGACAGTTGTGTCCGTCTTCGCCACGAGATACAAAATTTGATTGACAACGGGGTCATCCCCGCACCAGGTCCTGCAAAGTCTATCGACACTTGATCAGAGAACTTGTGGGGGATAATGTGATGTGATCGGGGGATGAACCACCTGCGGGCGGCGCTCAGTTTACTTCAGATGTGGCGTATGGCACGCACTGTTTTGAGCATTTGCGAATGCTGGGTTTTGTATGCTCTGGCTTGGGTACTGAGTCAGTTCTGTCGTTTTTGTTTTGAGTCTGTCTCTTTGTTTTGAGTTAGTCTTTTCATACTGAGTCAGTTAGGGTCTGTCTTATTGTATCAAGTCAGTCCTATTGTACAAAAGGTCGGGTGATTCCGGGGGTGTTACCTCGGGCATCACCATTTTGTTTTGCGTTTCTCTTTTTGTTTTGAGTCTGTTTCTGCCTGGAGCCAGTTACACCAACCGATTTGAATGAACAGCAGTGATTTTCACATTCTTGGTTTCGCTTCTGCCTTGTGCCGGTTGTGCCAGAAGTTCTAAATGAAACGGCAATACTTTTCGCCTACTTTTCTGTGCCTCGAACTCATTGCATTGACCTAAGTTTTTTTCAAAACTTTTCAGAACACTGCGGTAAAAACGAAGAGGAAGGAATTCCTTGGGTTTTGTAAAAATTTGATCAATTGAGAGAAAGAGAGGCGTCCTAAGCCCTTAATGAATGAAATCATGCTTGTTAACGTGAGTACTGAGAAGGATCCTGGCTTGATCCAGATTGGTTTCGCACTATCTTCAGCGCGAGCGATTTGTGGCTTTCTTAAAAACTTTCAAAAAAAACGTTTTGCGCGGTCCTGCGAAGATCTGTGTGGAATTGCTCTTGAGATTGTGCAGCCTAGGATCACTCTCAGCCTCGAGACTCCACCCCCTCTTGATTTCAAAACTTGAACTTGGATTCAGAATGTTCAACGGTCAACTACAACGTGAGCCTGTGTGGCCAGATTCAAAGCAGCCCTTGAACAAGAGGCAAGAAAGTCATATCAAGAAGATCAGATGTCATCAAAAGAAGCTTGCCAAGCTAGATCAGAAGCACCCCTGGAACTAGGGGCGAAGAATTTCAAATGTGCTCGAAGAGCCAGAGATGGATCCTTTTGCAAATCAACAATAACAGCCACTCTCCTGGATACGGATGGCTTCAAAACCTTAAAACCATTTGGCATGGACTTGTTACACTTTTACCCTTTGAGAGGCTCGCTGGGCCGAAAACCCGGAAGGGCGACCCAGGCAAAAGTTTGAGCAAGAGAAAAATACAAAAAGAAAAAAAAATATACAAAATAAAAAGAGAGATGAAAATGCAAAAAGAAAAGATGAAAAACAAAAAAGAAAAGAAGAAGAAAAGAATTGAAAAGAAAAGAAAAACAGAAGCTCGCAAGGTTGAAAACCCGCAACGGGCGCCTTGGCAAAAGTTAGAGCCTAACAAGTGAAGGTTAAAATACCCGAGTGTACCTTACCCCGAACTACGTAAGGCTTGATTCCCATGTTTGGGATACGTAGGCAACTTCATTCTGAAGTCCAGCCACAAACACTTCCAAATCAAGTGTGTCCATGTATTGGTTTTGATGATCCTTGCCTTCTCTGTATCTGAGAGTTCGGTTGTGATCATTACCATAAAGACTGATTACAATGCGCTGCGGTGCCATTCAGAAAAGGGGCAACTTTCCATTGCCATTCAATGCGCAGCGGTGCCATTCAAACAAGGGGCAACTTTCCGTTGCCATGCAGCTCTCCTTCAGACAAGGGGCAATTTTCCATTGCCTCCGATCCGAGGTTGCGCATCTCGAGAGTAAGTTCCGTGCTCGTTGAGCATTGACCGTTTGCAAAAATAGTTTTTGAGAATTTTTTCTAAGGTTGACTATTTTCTCGAAAATTATTCCATCTTTTCCAAAACTGGACCATTTCTTGGAGCCAAAGAAAAAAGGAAAATTTTCAATGCTCATAGCTTGACTTGCTTGATTTTGAATCAAAAAATCGAATAAGCATGTTAATCTAACTCTCATATTGATCAAAACTGTTTTAGTAGAAA